>CM021108.1:473025943-473677177 GCA_007115665.2 Sequoiadendron giganteum | reverse complement strand
TGGTTTTATCATTTTTTGATTTTTTTCCTGTTTTTTGAAGAGTTTGCCAAGAAATGCATAAAATTGCAAAATAAAGAAATACTGAAGCAAATACTTAAAACTAACAATTCAGATTTTTCATTCAATGCTTGGAAATTACATTACGTTCATACCTGGAAGCCAAATATGAAAATATTGTAAATCTGAAACACTTTATCATCAAACTGGAAACCCTTGATTTGGACACCACACTCAGAAATCTGGTTTCTCCACCTTGAAAACGCTGCACAGGTGTTGCAATGTTTTAGACGCCCAAAATGATGAAGATTTGTAGCTGAAACCCCTTGGCAATTCCCTCAAGGAATTCCCATGCCCAGCTAAGGATTGTACAACCCAGCAAAGAGATGTACGACCTGATCAAAAACTCACACGTGCCAACAAGATGGGTGCATCAGCAATTGAATTGACTAGCAATATTTATCCTTCAAGCAATTTCTTATCTGCACATCAACTCTTGAAAAATCTCTAAAATCTTAACTCCAATTACACAAATGTGACTCCTGAATGAAGCCACCTATAAAGCAACCCTTGGGTGTTATTTCACACCTGTAGATCACTAAATCTGAGAGAGTTTTTGTTCTCCAAGATTGAATTGCAGCTAGAAACCCTAGTTTCTTCTCCACAAGAAAGAGCTCATAAAATTTGCATAGTATGAATGAATAAGAATGAGCTTTTTAAATGCTTATATACTCCTCTCAAAAGCCACAATTTCTTTAGGGCTTTTAATCCATTAAATATTTAATGTTATTTGCTTTTGTTGCTCAAGTATTATAATCTTCATGTGAGCGCCCCCTTTTATGACTTCAATAATTGACCTTATGTTATAAAAATAAGGTCATTAAACATCATTAATGATATCCTCTTATAATTTAATTATTATTAAAGTTAACACTTTAATAATAATTAATAAATCATAACTCCATAAAAACTCAACATTAATTGATTCTGCCAACACCACGGGGTTCACTGCTTGAACTGCTCATCTGAATGCCTTACTAAAAATAGTAAGGTTGGACCCAAATGTCCAAGTGACTTACTAAAAATAGTAAATGAGTGTAAACGGAACCAAAAACACCTCAGGAAGGTTATCCCTGAATATCACCAAACTTTGGAGAAGAAAACTCCTAAATTAGGCCCTCTAAACACCAACGTTAGCCTACGAGGACCCATTGATAGGCTAACCACTGCATCCGACCACTGCCTAGGAAAAGGGGACATTACAAGTGAGCAGCCAATAGAATGGATACATCTAGCAACATCAGTCTACAAACTACCTATCCACATTTCAATTGCATGTAGGGACAAAATATCTGTAAATCTAGTGTATTGAATGGAAAACATTTTGACAAAAAAGCAAGCATAGCACCACAATGATGAGTTTCCTCTATTGTGGAGTTGTGCAATGCATGCTACATGTTACATGGCTAGAATATAATACAACATGTGTTTTTTTTTCAATTAGGCATTCGCTTAAATGTTTTCAAGGTTTTTTTAACAAACTCATTTTGTGCAAGTCCAACAATCATTGGATTCCATGAGACCATGTTTCTTGTAAGCGTTTCTTAAAAAGCATCAAAGCCTCCCAACAAAACTGTCCTATCAATACTTGGAAAGAACTAGGCTACAATGCAGCTCTTGTTCTTGATGTTCCTTGGTGCTCAAGCAAGGAAGTGAGCATTCTTATTTTTTATGCATTATTGTTCTTGAGCTACAGATTACAATTGGAGTAAGTGTCACATCCTCGTAAATTTTATATTTTTCTTTTTTATTAACCGTTTGGCATCCCAATGTAATTTGGACTAAGGCGGGTAACCTAACGTTAAAACTATAATCATACTTAATATCTTTGAATGTTTGTATGGACTTAATGATTAATGCTATAGACTTAGTACTTTAATTGTTAACTGCTACAACTGTCAAGTAATTGAAAGTTATGAATTAATTGGTTCCGTCTTAGTATACTACATGGTTATATTTATACATGTAAGTTACATTTTGGACTGACCAAGTAACACTTTGTGGTGACATGTGTGCATGAGAATCGGAATGGTTTTGCAAGTGCCAAGGGTGCAATAAAGCAGACCTAACAACTTATCTTGAGAATAGTCCCAAAGACTTTTAACCCTACCTTTGTAACCATGAGATTGAGTTGCATTATATGGACTCCCCAAGTTCCAACTATGAATTCCCTAATAGGTGCAAGTTGTGTCCTTGATCCTTAGCTAGTTGCTTTACTCTAGAACAAGAATCAAGTAAACCCTTACCCTTTTCCTAAATGATCTATGAGAATTATTGATAGTGGACCGGTGGATTCCCCAATCCTATAGATTGAGTATCAACAACCCTATTCCAAAAATCGACACCTTATCTCAACTAACTAGTACGATGTAAAAATAATATAAAACATATTTGATTAGGATGGCCTTTGCAATTACCAGAAATATATATATATAATATCAAAAATCATCAAAATAAAATGAAGGAATGAAATAATATAAAAATAAAAACAAATAGAATGAAAATGGAAAAAAATAAGTCAGGTCATGGCATTTTCACCAAAGACCAAAACCAACTAAAAATGGGTGTATTAATAGAGTTAAACTCCCCTTCTACTGTGGCGAGACAGCCTTTATTGCAAGGGAATATGGAGGAGGATGTACGTGCCATTAAGAGGGCATGGCGACCCATCCTTTGGAAAAAAAAATTGCAGGTCGGCATCAAATCTGGTGTGCAAGGCAAAAGGAAGTCCCACGACTCTTTAAAATGCACTTTCGGGCAGATATTGAGGGAAGAAGAGCAGAAACACATAGGAAGAGGGTCGAACAGAGTCGGGGAAGGTTGCAGGGCAATTAAGAATTGGGTGTGACAAATTGGGGGTGTTATTACAAGGTAGAATATCTTTATGTTAAGTTAGGCGTTGCTCCTTTGGTATGCTCTTAAAAATTGGTTGTTAAAGTTGCATAAACAGTGAATTGCTGCCATTTTCTCAACCTCTGGTGCCTTAAAAGTTTTAGCTATCCTAATTTTTCTTGTGGCAAAGCAATTTTCCGCACTGTGTGTAGAGTTATTAACATCTTACAATTTGTTTGATTTCATTCCATTAGCCCAAGGACCAAAACAGGCCTGAAACCCCACTAAGGAAAGGTTTATCATAACATGAATTTTTGTTTTAGCCTTACAATCCTTCATAATTGCATGGAGAGCAATTTTGTGGCAGCTGCAAGCCTTTGAAAAATGTCAAATCCAATAGCTTGAAAATATTACTGATTTGTAAATTACAAAATTAATTTTACAATCATGGAATAGGATTTTAAAACTCCAATAAATATATGAACCCTACCATTGGTAGAAAGAAAAGAGTAGATTGCTTCATGGATAAGGGTATTAAATAAATAAAAGAATTAATGAAAGGGCCATATATCATATACACTCGAATGAGAGAAAGATGAATTAGCCATACTAGTTGTCTTTCCTTGCACTAACAATTTTCAAACTAGTCCCTTAAACGTGTGGTAAAACCTTAGGAACAAGAGGAAGTTAGACCTGGTTAGGAAGAATTTCTTTTGGTTTTAAATTCCTGGTCCAAGTCTCCTCTTAGGCTACCTACGGGGTAAGATGATTGCAAAAATATTATAGATCTAAAATTTTAATGATAGAACATGTTTCAGACCATTTAAAGTTGGATCCTCTCTCTGTGAATACATTTACTATCAATTCGTTGTCTTGCCCAAATTTGAAGGAGAATCCCTTATTTGTTACAATCCTCTATGAATTCTCCACTGCTGATTACCTTTTTCTATGCAGATCATAAACAATCATTAATGCTTACTTACTAATTCCTTACAACTATACTCTCTTAGGCTGGGGTAGATTTCCAAGCAAATTAAATTTATAGTATTCCCTCATGAAAATGTTCACAGCAATAGCCAGCAAGCTATTTCACCTGTTACAGCCTTGTGGGGCAGCAAGTGAGGTACTCCCCTTTGTAGGCAAGAATAGGTAAATTAATTGAAGCCAAGAATATGGAATGATAGTGCTCAAACAAGATTCTATAGACCATAGCTATGCTTAAAAGGCCTTGGATTTCAAGAGTTATTAAATTCTCAATAAGCATATTTATATAAATAGAATGGTGGGCTGAGGGGATTCCTTGTATAATTCGGGTGTGTATATTCCTCTAGTTGGCCATGCAACTATCATTGTGCAACTCTCCCTTTTAAGCTAGATGTGATAACACTCAGACCCCAAAATTTTGTATGGCCTATGTGAATCATACGCCTAAGGATGTATTTCACTAATGAAGCTGAAAACTGAAAAAATTGGTTGCCTTCTTGGCAACCTATAGTCAGCTTAGACCTTGTTGTACTGATATCATAAAATACCTCGTAGATTCCTTTCCACATTAATGACCTTTTAAGTTGATGTATTTCAAAATTTTGAGGATAGTATTCCTTTGTCCAGCTGCCTTAAATTCGCTTATATTCACCTTGTAATGCCCTCCATCTTAAGCCTATTATGGCTAGAACACCAATAAATTCCAAGCTAGTAGATGACCACAAGCCTGAACCTTCATGGTACCAAAGCAATTAGCAAGTTGACACCAATACTAAGTGACCGATGCTAGAAGCTACTACTGTATCATTTGGATTAGCCGGCCTTCTCCTATAGCATGGAGGTGAAGAGTGCCAGGAGCTATCCTAGTTGTGATATTGTAGTTCAAAAAGTTGTTACAAGTGTCGTGTAGGTAATAGATACCAAGAGTTGACCATTGGATCAAAGGAGTTAGCTGGTTGTCACTAGTAGTACTGAGGTGAACAATGTTAGGTGCTACCCATATTGTGAAGTGGTTGATCAACAATATCACCAAGGCCATGTGGTGTTATATGTTCGGTACTATTCCATTCCTTGGTGGGAAAAATTGTCATCAATGGCCTAGGGGTGATAGACGTTGGAATGCACCAAATTGGAAAGGTTCATCACTTGTGGAAATATTACCTTCAACCTACACAACCATTCTGAGATTGTAGTATGGGATGCACCATAGTCCTCCTTCCAATTGTTCGTTGGCATACATGACCCTTATGGGGTGCGAATGGACCCCCAATGTAGTATGAGATGCACTATAGTCCTCTTGAAAGACGTGTACTTGAAGGACCCATAATTCACTCCTTTTCCCTACCTCTAACCTTGACACCATACTCAGGATTGTTCTCCAGATAACTTGTTAAGTCCACTTGGTTGTAGTGGATGGCGTAGCTGTCCACATGGTTGGGTTTGTCCCTAGGTCAAGAAAGAAGAACCCCGACATCCAGTTGATATGCATGACAACTCAAGCTCTTACACATCTTCAAGTACTCTTAAGTTATGAGCATTGTGTTTTGATATTAGCTTATTCATTGTTGTCTGAATTGGACAATGTGACATATTTATAAATGCTGCTAGTTAAAATGATTTTTGTGTTGAAGGTTGCTAGTTCAAAAAAAAAAAAAAATTGCTCCTATGGCTGGTTTTTACAATAAGAATCACTTTGTAGAACACCATAATAAGAGTATGAATTAATAGCAAATTGATGGTGGCTATATACAAGCAAATAATTTGAGGATAAAGAAACACATAGGTTTTGTAAAAACGAAACTTTAGCCTAGTTTTACTGTGTTACCAAATTCACCAAGAAATATTTTAGGAAATAGTTCTAAATCCTAAACTACCTTCAGGGACATCTTCTTTGGTATTTTAAAATTTAGAATATCTTTGTTAATGACAAAAAATAAATTTGAATAAAACATGTCAAATGAGGATATGGTGCTAGGTAATTGTGATAGATTATTATTTTTTTAAGGATTTGACTTGTGTGTATTTTAAGTTATTTTAAGATGATTTTTATAGGTAGTCATTAAACTCATGGTGTCTATGGGATTTTCACCTTCTAGCCTCCTTTCCAAATGAATTTTTTTAGAAATATCTAATATTTGATAAATCATCCTTATCTCAAAACTTCTACCACCATGAGATTTGACCCAATCAATTTATGGTGTTCCACACATTTTTTTAGTTAGGTTTTTTATTTTTGAAGGGTTGATCCTTCTATTTATAAAACATCTCAAGATGACCTCCACAAATAATGATTACATTAATGATATTATTCTTCATGTATGTTGGTAGACATAACAAGGCAAGTGGTACCACATTGCACACAAAAATATTTAAGTGTTACCTAGTAGGAAAGGAAGGGTGAATATAATCTACCACTTTGAGATTTCAATATCTAACTTCTTCTCATATTAGAAAACTTTTTACTATATGCAATTCATTATAAAGTACATTTATAATTTATCTAATTGTTCTTATCAATTTAAAATGAAATTATTAACCCATCGATGACCCAATCATTTATTTGTCTTTAATAATTGAAAGCTTCCCTTTACATTTATAAACAAAATTTAAAATAAAAAAATGTTCATTGTTATAAGTACTAAATAGAAATTATGAATTTGTTCTAATTAATTTTTAAAATTAAAGCATCCAATAAAAACTCACAATAAGAGGAAGGTTTCATGCAACTGTTTAGCTTATTTTGTTTAGCAATCAAATTTTTTTGAGGTCTTTTGTAGAATTAGTGGTCCTATGACTTTTTTATTTTTTTAATTTTAAATAATGACAGATGTGTATATTTATTTGTATTATTAAGAAAAATTTGGAGACAAAATTTCAAGGACAATGTAGAAGAGGAGGAAAGAAATGCGTGCAGTCATGGAACATATTTTTTATTATGTACTGACAACTTAATTTTCAATTTTTATTATAAAATAAAATAATCCTTTATACTTAATTCAAAAGATAAAAATTAGACAATAAATTTAGATAAACAACTACATGAAACACCCTGTAAATGGCTTCTACCATTATAATAGAATATAACAAAGTCTTTTCACACATTCTTATATACGGTTACAATGAAACTCACATGGCAGGGCAGAATAGGTAAGAGAAATGGGCAAGAAATAAAATAGGAATTCAGATGAATAAATACGTTAAAACTCACATGTAAGCCAAAATTCAGATTTGATTGCTGAAAAAATAGCTTGCTGACAAATATTTCAATACTAAATTCTCACGTTTTTACATCCTCTTAATCATAATAGCATTTACTAATTTTCTTAAAGATTTTATGTGTTTCAGATCAAATTTAATGTGCTCTAAGAAGAGAGATCATTTTATATATATATATATATATATATCTGTGGATCTTTGATTTCAAATGGACAATATTTGTTGAAGAAATATAAGGGGGGAAAAAAACAATGAGCGAATATGGGCAATTGTATTGTGCATCCAAAGAAACCCTTGTTAAGTCACAGAAAGCGCAAGAATCAAGCCAGAAAATTATCTTCCGCAGTCGAACAAAGACATTGGAACAATAAGAATTCCAAGAAATACTCCTTCGGCTTGAAACTTTCCAAGTTTTGGAAAGCCAAAAAAAATGAAAACGCAAATATAACTGTAAGTATTTGCAAATTCACAATGAGGAGAAAAAAGTAGAAATTTGAATCCCTGACCTCGACACCCATAGCTGAAGAAATTCACAGGAATCCCGCTTAGTGCCAAAAATCTAGAGAAAAAACTTTGTTGCCAAGAGAGAAATTGGAGCCTTCGGTTTCGACTTGGGTGAAATAAAAATATTGAGAAAGTTTATCGTGAAGGATAAGTGATGATTGGTTGCTTTTTATTATATTTTTAATCAATTAAAATAATTATTTTTAATTAATATTAATATTTATTTTTTTAAATGTAAATATATAAATTTAGTTAAATCTATTTATAAAATATTTTATTTAAATTTGTAAAATAATTATATAATTATATTTATTAATTGTCATTAATTGTTGATGATGTGGGTATCACTACAATGTTTTAGCAAACCTTTCAATCATTTTTGTTCTATTAAAAAAATTATATTACAATAGTAGATTGCTCTTTCAAACCAATCATGATTATAATTCTTTTTTTTCTTTTTTTTAATTCTGATGATAGATCATATAGTATCTGAGACAGAGGCCTGATTAGTGGAAAGGCGTGTCACGCCAGACACTGCAATTTATCCTAAACTACCCATTCCCATAATCTAAAAAAATCATAAATATAATCTGAAATATTGACAAAAGAAATTATATGCAACTATCTTTATAAACTGAAAATTCTTCAATTACAATTCTGTTAACTGCGCAATTAAATAGACTATAAGAAGGTCTACGAAATTATTCTCTTCTTAATAGTGTGAGTAGTTTGATCGCCTGACTAGTAGAAAAATTCATTGTGACCAATCTGTCAATCTTCTTTTATCAGGAATGTTGAATTCTTATGGGAAAGTTGCACGACTCATTAGAGGCTTCCTTATGCGTTTTCAAATTTTGGTTGGGCGGTGACATCACTGGTGACTATCCACCTTCTGCCACATACATTACTGAATATGTGAATAAAAGGAGTAGAGGAGCTTTCATGGTCAAAGTATTCGCCATGTAAGGCATGGGAATACTGGTGGGAAGTGCAGTCACTGTGACTGTCTTTGCCTGTTTTAAAGCTCTTTACCAGAATCCAACGTTCTGATGCAGGAGGACATCTTGTGAAGGACAGTCTTAATGCTAGGAGATATTCCAATGGATATAACATTCTACTAGCGAATGAAAGTGTGAGAGACCACTCGGTTCAAGTACAGTTAACAGCTCTAGAAGCCTTCACAGTCAATTTGTCCACCAAATCAACACATTATAAAATAGTAACATAGTCACTGACAAGCCAGTGGTCATGCCAGAGAAAAGGGTGTTTACATTAGAATTTACTAACACGATGCTACTTAGTCAATCTGTAGGTCGTGAAGACATTAATCCAACCGGGCCAAATCTTAGTGGGCACTCAATCATTGTTTGTTTTCCTTGTGTACAACAAACACTTCCCAATGCTTCGATTTGTAAACCATTTGAACCAAACTGCGACAATCAGAATTGAAATTTGATGAAATGAAAATATTTTGTGAAATAGAAGACGCTCGAGTAGGTTGGCTTCTTTCTAATCAAAAAAGCACGAAGCTTTGGAAACAAAAATTTTGTGGTGTTTTATTTGCAAAAGTGACATCATCAACCATCAAAGCATGATGGAAGGGATCATCCTGATCTGCTTTTGATGAATTGATTGGATGGGACATCTTTTCTGCACTTTTAAATGAGACAGCTCACCATACATTCTAATATATATTATTTGACTTTAATAATTTTATTTGATATCGTTTGATTTGGGGTATATTTGGAGTGTTAGGATATATAATTGATTTGGATTTGCAATGGGTGATATTGAATTTGCTATATAATAACATATACATCAATTCATGTGAAACTTATAATAAGAGGGTAAATTCTAATTGGTAATCACATTTTCTTTGTTATTGCAAACTACGGTGATAAAGAAAAATAAATCAAAATAATTAGTTAGACATATATTGCAATTATGTGATTGTATGAGACTATATTTCTTTAAGGTATTTTGTCGAACCATTTGCAAACCTTGTCTATAAATACACATATTTCATACCATATATAGGTGTACAACATATAAAATATATGTTGACATACAAACAAGCTAAACTATATTTTTTGTGTCAAATTCATCAACATATAGTTAATGTTGCAATGAATAAGCAAATAAAACTTTAATGACATTGAGTTGTTAATGAAAGCACTTTTAAAATTCTCTTCTCAAACCAGTTTTTAAAAGCTCTTTCAACCTAATGAATAGACCTTTCATTATTTGAGTACATGCTTCTTCAAGATGAGTGCTAATCAACTCAAGACTAGCTTGGAAATACTATTGCTTTTCAACTCCTTGAGGAGAAACAAAAAATTCAAAAATATGCACAAAATCCTTGTTCGTGTCCATACAATAGTCTACAATTTTTTCAAATATGAAAAAATTTCGATGAGTTTTATATGGTATTAAATTTGTTGATTTGACATCTTTTGTTAGTGTATTTTATGAAATACTAAAGGCCTAGAAATAATGTGAAAATATATGACTCATTCATAGTACTTTAGCATTGAACTTACCAAGGGCATATAAACTATCCTACTAATAAGAATACAACCTTCATATCATTCCATTGTTTACATTATTGAAATCAACTTCATATAGAACAAAATTTCATCATCTATATTTCATATAAGCTAAATTTTAACAAACCACTTACACACCAATATTATGTTACCAACTAAAATTTTAATATGTTGGTGTTAAAGAAAGATTCCACATAGAGATTATTGTAGATAAAATGTCATATCTAGATCTTTAGTTACAACTAGATCATGTGCAAGTAGTTAGTTATTTTCTAAATTAGTAGGAGTTCACCAAACAAACAAAAAATCAATTGAATCTATTAGCCCCTCATTTTGATTGTTTCATTTTTGCTTGATTCATGCCCCCTTATGTATTTTAGCCTTGTTTAGCCCATCGTAGATAATCAATATGAGATAGTTCCAAATGGGTCTCCCTTGGTCATGGTTCACAAAAGTATTTTTCTCTACCATCCCCACATGCCTATAATGTTGTTGGATGTTGCAAAGGTCCTGAAAATTTATAGGAGCAGAAGTTATATGCTAAAAAAATTAAGTGTTTGCAAGTTTTTAGGATTTGAAAATCCCTCTTTCAAGCATGCCATTATGCCCAAGTTCAATTCCTTGAATCTCCACCATCTACACTAAGCTACCTTTGTCAAAGTTAGACCTTCAAACTATTCCTCCTACAAGCGCAAGCAATACAACTTACCCTCATGATTTATAATGAACTTGATTTACAATTATCTCACATCCACATCTTTTTTATTTTTCTAACTTACTTTCACCATCACTTTAGTTATTTTTTGAAAATCAATGAATTTCTCTTACCACATGTAATCATATAGATTTGAGTGGGGATTTATGCAATTAGGTCAAATGTATTAATAGAATAGAAAAAAATCACATAATTTAAAATTCAAGAATATAATAAATAGCTCGCATTGTAATGTTACATAAATAAAGAAGTAGCCAAAATGGATGTACCTCTTACATTGAGGACTATGAAAAGACCTCCCATTGAGATTGAGTGGATGCTTTGAAGAAAAATGGGAGAAAAAAGTATTATTATTGCTAGATTCATCAAGGTAATACTTTTTTATTCTATTACATTGACAATTCAATAGCTTACATTGGAAAATAATAAGATGGTTTGTATCTACTATCCAATAAAATGACAAATAAATGAATTTTAAAATTTTATAAGAAAATTGGGAGAAAATATACATTAGATAGTTAAAATACTTTATTTTATGCTTTCTCATTACTTAATTTTTTGTATGCATTAGTATCCTACCTTCTATAGGAACTAATAAGAATGTAATTGAATATCTTATTTCATGTTATATAATATTTTTAGTTTCAATATATGGTTTATCTTTAGGTTGCAACATATGATGGTTTATATTTTATGCTTTATTATTAATCATGTGGGAAGATATGAGGAGTGGGACTTTCCCATAAGTGAATACTATTTTAATAGACACAATTAAAAATTCTATTTAATATTTTTTATTAATTTACATAATAAGTTATATTTTAGGGGCAAATTAATAGAATGTATTAAGTTAAAATACATAAAAATATTCATTTTTTTGATAATATAAGTTGCATTTATAGGGTGTGGTACCCTTAACACAAAGAGCCCGAGGGGCCAGATTTCATCAAATCAAAACAATAAAATATATCCACTTACAGCATATAGACCAATCATAGAAACAACACAGCGACAGCAAAATAATAACCCACCAAAAAAAAATAGAAACCACCTCATCACCTAGCAATACCCTCCCATTCCTCCATGAGGAATTTAAACACATGTTCACTGGCCAGACTATTGGTGGGATCAGAATCAACAACCTTTTTGTTAACTTCATCCTTCAGCACCACCGATAGAGTGACAACCAAGTGATGAATGACCTTGATGGTGAACCAGGTCATTTTGTTAAGCTTTCTTTCCAAGGTGCAAACACGAGAAAGCAAGCCATTGGAGTCTTCTTCCTTCACAATATCTGACCTGTTACTCACTTCAACTTAAGCCTGATGATTGGAGGATTCTGATGTGGACTGCTCCAAAATCATATGTTTTAGCTATGATAATTGATTGGATCCCTTCGTGTACTCCTCTATTTCCTCGATCGTCTCATGCTTGATGTCATCCTAACCTTTGCTATGCTTTGAGCTACTAAAGATGTCATCCACCAAGACCTCTGGCTTATATGTATTCGGATCTCCAAACACTAACATGTTCCACCCTTGTGTCCACACTTTTAGCCGCCATAGTTTCCTCCTCAAAATATTTAGACCCAATGTCATCCTCATCATTTTTTGTGGGTGGTTCCTCAACATAGTAGGTTATGCCTCTTTTCCCCTTTTTTTGTTCAGCTTTGGTTTTGGCAGGCATTTTTTCCCCTTTCTTATTAGGGGTGTTCTTTAGTTCACAAAGACCAATGACAGCCTTGGTTTGAGCCAACCCATCACTTCCCTTCTTCTTTTTAGCAAGAGGCTTGGGTTTAGTATCTTCAGATGATTGGTTGGAAATGGGAGGGAGCTTCCTCTTAGAGCCCATAGAAACAATAGGGGAAGGTTTTGAAGTTGAAGGATTAGAAGCCTCGGGTTCATCAACTTTGATAGTAGATATGGGTTTCAGAGGGCAAAGAGCTAGGTGAAATTGGTAAAGGCGAAGGATATGCCCTTGGTGGAGGGGTAAAGAGGGGTTCAGGATTCTTGGTTGTGAGTTCCAAGGTTTCCTTGACAGATATTTCAAGGGATGAAAGAAAAAAAATGGGAAACTAATAAGTAGCCTATGGCGAAGATGATTCAAAAGTGGCAAATGATAAAAATAAAAAAACTTTAAAATGACCTTCTTAGGTGATATATTTGATTAGAAATAGGCAAACCTGAACCCACGGTGCAAGAAGTTTGCTCAGGTCGAAACCTGCATGGAGTTTAGTGGATTGTTCATTCTCCTTAAAGAAGCTCTACAAACTATCCATTTCTTGCACCTTAGTGTGTTTCTTAAGCTTCTACCCAAAACAAGAAAGCCTCGTGGATTTGGTGTTACCATCTTCATTTACCTCAAAAGAAATACCTCCCATAGTAACCCTTTTGTCACACCAACTATTAGAAAACTGAGATGAAAGTTTATCATCATGGCCTTTTAAACACTCCATTAAAGGGACTATACCACCTTCCATGCAAATGTGCCAAACAAGAGCATCACAATGAAATTCCTCACAGGAGCCTGCTTCAGTTCTCACGCAGTCACCACCCATATTCAAATATCGAGAGGAGTGAATGGTAACAAAGGTAAGAAAGATATTTTTTTTCAAATTACAGAAGGGTTGTGATAACTAAAATCTTATCAAAGGAATAATTGTCATAAGAAAATCAACATATCCCACCTAATTAAGGAGATGAGATCTTCCCACGTACGATTAGGCATTTTTGAGGGACTTAGGGTAGCAGATCAATTACAAGAAATGATGAAGTACTTTGAGGCAAGGGGAAAAGCCATCATGACAATAGAAGTAATAATTATCAAGTGATAATCAAACAAAGGTTTGAAAGGGTTAACAAAAATATTAGCCGCCCACACGTTCCAAATAAATAATAAACTCTTAATATTTGGAGTCTGAAGCCTCGTACAAATGACAAGAAAGTACATTAATCCCATAGAGAATCTAGTTAGGCATAAAATACAACTCAGAACACATCCCAGTCATCTAAATGTACCTATCCATCTCATCATACATTCTCCACATCATACCAATAACAAGCCCGTGAAAGACAGGTTGTTTGGCCTGTAAAGGAGGTATTGGTCTTCATCATAAATGATTAAGTTTCTTTTGCTCCTCAAGGATAAATCCTTGAACATTCAAGGGGAGGGCTGCAATATTCCTCCAACATTTTGAGGATTCCCAGGAAGATCCCAAATTGGCCAATGAGTTGGCAACATTATTGCCTTCTCAAAAGGTGTGAATTAGTTTCATCCTTTCAAATTTGTTAACCAAGAATTGTATATCAATCAAAATATCCCTGATATTCCAACCCTAACAATATTTATTATTGATGGAGTCAATCACAGATTTGGATTCTCCCTCAATGTGTAGATTCTTTATACCTAGAATAAAAATAATTTTGACTCCACTCAGAAGCATTCTTGCCTCTTTTGTCATAAAGGTTTGAATCCCAATACCACTAGCAAACCCAACAACCATTATGCTATTTTGATCTCTGACGATGCCCCCAATGCTAACCAGGCCAGGATTTCCTTTTATAACACCATCAAAATTAAGTTTGTGCCAACCATTAGAAGGGGGTTTCCAAATGGTGTTTAGCCTAGCTAAGGGTTTTGAGTTGTCAAAGGAGTTGAGATCCAAGGCTTGTTTTAGGAGTTAGCCATAGTGATTTCCAAGGCAGAGGGAGGTTTTTCCAAAGGTTTCCAAATATATAAGGATATATTCTCAATAATTAGTCTAAAGCAAATACTAAAGACCTCAGTTGGGCTCTTTTCCATATTTTGAAATATCTTGTTATTCCTTTCCTTCCATAAACACTAGCAGATAATGGGGGGGACCTGTCACCAAATTTCTTTGGGTAGAGGGTGGTAATAGGGACAAAGCCAATTATCCACAAAGCTCTTAAGATGTCTATTCATGATCCAATAGATACCCAATTTTTGAAGGGAAATCTCCCAAACTTCAACAGCAAACAGACAGTGGAATAACAGGTGAGGGACAAACGCCTCATCATTTTTGCATAGCATACATCTATTAGGGATTTTAAATCCCCTATTTCTTAAGTTTTCCTATGTGAGGATCCTATTATGACTCGCCATCCACCAAAAGAAATTGATTTTTGGCATAAGTTGTCTATCCATATATGTTTCCATACACTATTTTGAGTTCCTTGCAGAGAAAATAGATTGTAAGAAGACTTTACTAAGATATTACCCTTGCTTTCCCTGGTCCGATAAAATTCATACTCCTGAATGAAAATGGGTATTCTGGTTAGAGAGAGTGTGCCTTGAAGAGTCTTAGCACGATGCCTTAACTCTAGAGAGTGAAGGAAACAACTCTCTAACATCTTCCACTTCATAGATCCATGGTGCCCACTCAAGTAATCTATCACATTATTACCAAAAATTATAGAGGCAGGGGCCATCAAATTCTTGAAGTCAAATTGATTGAGGGGTATCACAAGCAACCAGGGGTCCTCCCAGAACTTTATTTTGCTGCCATTACCAAGTTTCCATCTAAAACTAGAGTGCAACAGCCTTTTGAACCTACTGATATTGTTCTAAATTAAAGAACCAAAGGGATGGTCATTTGTGATACATTTGATCAGAGGGGTGTTATTCAGATACTTCACATTCAGAAACATGCACCAGTCCTTCATGTTCCTCAATAAATCCTATCCAACATTCGCAAGAAGGGATTTGTTATTAGGTTGGATTTTTCTTATACCAAGGCCATCACTAGATTTAGGAAGACAGATAGTATCCCAACTTAGAAAATCCAGCTTCTTCTTTTCCTCTGTACCAAACTAAAAAAAATTCCTTTGTATTCTTTCAAATTTCTCTGTGATATATCTAAGAATTTTAAAAATGGATAGAAAGTACACACGGATCCCTTGAAGATCAATAGCTAGGAGCTACAACTTACTAGGATGGCTAAGGATGGAGTCTTTCCATCCAGCTAATTTCCTTTGCATTCTTTCCAAGATCGAGTTCCAAAAGCAAGGGTGATTTTCTTAACCATGAGAGGGAAGCCAAGGTACACAGAAGGAAGGGAAGCACTCTTATAGCCTAAAATAGTAGTCACCATGTCTTGAAGGGCTTGAGGGCTATTGAATAAGTAGTTAATGCTCTTATTGTAGTTTATGTATTGACCAAAGCTAGAAGCACAATTATTTAGATAATTCTTCCATTTCCTAGCTTCCACCACTAAGGCTTTCCTAAAGAGGATGGTGTCATCCACGAATTTTTGAATAGAAGAAGGTTCAATGGAAGTTGTAGGTTTGACACCTTTAATAGTACCATCTATTAACATTCTTGAAATATCATGGCTTAAGACATCAACAACCATAATAAAGAGATATGGAGAAATGGGATTCTCCCTAACTTATCCCTTTTCTAGCATTGAAAAATCCATGTGGAACCCCATTAACTAGAATAGAATACTTGACCATAGATATACATTCAGAAATGATATTAATAGTAGTCTAATTGAAGCCAAACCTAGCTAACACTTTGAGAATAAAAATCCATAGAACTTTGTCATATGCTTTGGAAATGTCAAGTTTGAAAGGCATACTAGCAATATTACATCTATCCATGGAGTGAAGGATTTCATGTGTGGAAATGGCAGCATCCATAATGTGGTGACCAGGGACAAAGCCTTTTTGGCAGGGACTAATCATTTTTTCAAGAAAAGGTTTCAGGCAATTGAAAAGGATTTTAGAGAATATCTTATAAATAGTATTACACAAGTTGATGGGCCTAAAGTCATCCATGGTCTAGGGGTCATCATATTTGGGAATAAGGGCCAAAAAGGTATGGTTTAATTGTTTTAGAAGTTTTCCCGACCTGAAAAAGTCTTTGACAATAAGGAATATATCTTCTCCCACAATCTCCCAATACTCCTAAAAGAATGTCAAAGGAAAACCATCCAATCCAAGGGCCTTGAAGGCTCCCATGCTAAAAATTTCTAATCTGACTTCGTCAAGAGTGATAACCCTAAGAATAGCAACATTATCTAAGTTGGTGAAAGTTGGGGAATGAAGTCCAATAAATGCTCATCAAAAGTAGAGTTAGAAACAGCAACAAGCTTAGATAAGGATTGTTGAAAATATCTAGAGGCCAAATGACCAATCTGAGTAGGATTATTGGCTTCCACCCCCAAGTGATCTTTTAGCTTCTTTATTTGGTTCATTTTCTTGTGTTTGAGAGCAGAGATGTGGAAGAAGAAAGAGTTGTGGTCTCCTTCTTTCAACCATGGAATTCTAGACTTTTGTTTCCAAAATATTTCTTCTTTTTTCAAAATTTTGTCTCATTCAGTACGGTAACCCTTCTCCTCATGGTAGGTCTATTCTTTAACATCCCCAATTTCCATTCTATTTTGGGCCTCGTTAAGTTTAATAGTGATATCTCTTTTTTGTTGGAAGACATCCCCAAAAACCCACTTGTTCCAGCCTTTCACCATATTTTTTATATACTTAAGTTTTGGAAAAACTTTAAACATGGGAGACCCATGAATTGGGATATTCCACCAATTAGCAATTTTATTTTTAAAGTTCGGATGAGAGCTCCATATTATATCATAACGGAAGGGGAAGGGTCCAACAATAGAATTTTCATTCAAGATGGGCAGGAGAGGATTGTGGTCAGATGTAGTCTAGAGGGAGAGCCTGCAAATTGGAGTTAAGGAGGGAAACCTAGCTAAGGGAGAACAAGAACCAGTCAAGCCTAACTTGTATAAGGTTATCTCCCAATCTCGTGTTGGTCCAAGTAAATTTTTGACCCTATAAATCAATATCTGCAAGCCCAGTAGTACTTAGTAGATCTTCCAAGTCTGTCATACTATCAAAATAATCTATAAGACACCCACATTTCTCAGAGGGGTATAAAGGAGAGTCGAAGTCACCCGTGAGCAACCAAAAAGCCTCTTATTATTCTAAATCCAATCTGTAATTTTAATCCATAGAATTTTTCTAGCATTCCTCACATTAGGGTCATATATATTGATTAGAAGCCAGGTAGACCTAGGATGGGTGAAATGAAACCCCAAGCTATTATTAATTTGAAATAGGTTGTATCCACTTAGTCTGTTCAGATTCCACATAACAGAAAGGCCTCCCAAGGCCCCATCAACATCACTAAATGAAAAGTGAGCATTAGGCCAAATATTCTTAGCAAAGAGTTCAAAATTTATTTATTTTTAATTTTTACTTCTTATAATAAAAGTATATCAAGCTTGTGCTCCCAAACATAGTTTTTTAGGGCCAGTTTGTGAAGGTTGTTGAGCCCTCTTATATTCCAAGAAAGAACTTTCATTTTTACATCTTCTTTGAGGACACTTCCAACATCCTCTATTTTCTAATAGCTATCTCCTTGGTCGTTTCTATATTTCTAGTTTGTCTCTGGTTAGGTCTGTCAGGTTTGGTTTCAACACCAACATTAGCCTTTCTTTGTTTTCCCTTTTTCTTTGGAGTTAACCATCCATCCTCATCATTGATTTGGTTGTTATTTTGAGATTCAACAATTGTGCTTATCAATAGGGTTTCAGATGTTTCTCTATCTTGAATAACTTTAGGTATTTCACCCTCTTTTGGATCTTTAGTCAGATCTTGGGTAACTAGGAGTGTAGAGTCTAAGTTAATGTTTTGTAAACTTGGTGAAGGTCACTCAATTCAGAGGGTTAACAAACTGAACAGTCCACTTGACACTGCTTAATACCACATTAAATTATTGACCAAGGTGTGTAAGCTTATGATGGTGCAACAAAATATATACCTTCATGGACTCAAATTACTCAAACTAACCTACTCAAAGTTATTCTAGTCATTGTAAATTCATAAAAACTATAAAACAACAGAAGTAAAATTGAACCTTAGTTGCTATGGGTACCTATAGTAAGGATTGTAACTGAACTACTTCTAATGAAAGTAGACTGAAAACCTGATTAAGATTATTGTAACATTTAAACTATCCTCTAGAGTGTCATCAATAGTTATTGCATGCATGTTCCTAGGCATTTGCTCGTAATAAACAAGAAATAGAATCTACAATTCACAAAGCAACAGTAAACTAATATTAACTATCAACAAAAATGAATAACTGAAAATGAAGTGGAGAACAATACCTTGAGTGGCCTGCTCAAGTAATTGTTCCCACTTAACTAAGCACAATCTAACTAGTAGATCGCACACATCTCATGAATTGAACTTCATTTATTGCATAAGGTAATGGACTACAAAAACTCTCACAAACTGGATTTAACCATTCTATAGATTCATGTTCAACTGGAAAATAGAAGATAGTACAAGCTGTGTAAAAACCAAGTAACTAAACTACAGAATCGACCATCAGATATATACAAACTGAGGGATTCTTTATTGAAAGTAACAACTAAAAGAAAAATCATTAATTCCACTTCCAGATATCTAGAACGTGGTTTTAAGATTTGGACTTATTCAATCTATAACTGAAAAAAAGAGAATCCTAAAAAGAACATAACTCTGGAAAATAGATTACATTAAATCATACATCCATATGTCAAAGTTCCAAATCAGAGAAGACCTCTTCTTCAGCGTTTATTAACTATCATGACAACGCGTGCTCTATCTTTATGGATTCCTTCTACCAATAACCACCACGTTCAACTATTTTTGCACCATCCCCTGTTCTGGTATTTAGTGCTCCTTTTGCTATGGGTTCATCCCACAACAGCTATGCATCATGGTTCCTCTTTTTTCTACAAATAGGTTAGTTTCACAGAATATGTACACAAGGATAACCATCAGAATTGAACATAAATTTCCATCAACATTTCCATGCACATATTCATATAAACCACTTAATGCTGATTTATTAAACTATAATTCCATCATCATGATTTTAGGTCTTAGCTCCATAGAATAGATACAAAAAGGATAATATAATATGGACTATAGTCAGGAAGCATGTTCAAAAGTATCTTAAAGTCTGATAAAACCTAACGGAAAATAAACTATTATTTGGACCTATCAAGCAGGTTTAGTAAATTCAAGGTGGGCTTTTCAACCTCCTTCAAAGTTGTGGCTACACGACCACCTGGTGGATTTTCCAAGGGAGTCTTGGTCAATAGATGGTTATCTGGAGGTTTGTTGGGCGAGGTCACAAGGAGTTTTGTGAAAAGGTCATCACAAGACATAGATTTGACAGAGGATTCAAAAATCTTTAAAATCCCATAATTGAAAGGATCATTGGTTGTAATCTCATCCACGGGAAAATCAACCTTAATAGGTTTTTGAAGGATTATCACAAAGGACTTGCAATCACAAATGAGGTGCCCTAGTTTGGAACATTTATGGTAAAAAATAATAGCATTCTCATAGCATACTTGTTGGTTCTATGACCCAAACTTAGAACTCAGAGTCACTGAGTTGGGTAGAGTCTTAATAATATAAATATTAACATAGAAGAGAGAAAAGACTAACCTCGACCTCATTCTAGTGATGATGTCAAAGGTAACGAAGTGGCCAATCGAATCATCAATACATTGAAATATTGACTCGTCCCAATATTCCAACGATAGACCCAATAATTGAATCCAAACAAGAGCAGATTTGTAAAGTTCAACAACAGGATCGAAACTAGGCTTCCAACGATAGAGAGATAGGCTATGCTTCCTGTAAACCCATGGACCCAAAGACAGAACTAAGAAAAAATCTTTATGATCAATAAACTTAAAGAGAAACAACCCTTCAGCCATAGCACAAACTTCAACACTACCTTTCAGGTGTCATTTATCCATAGTCCATCTCCGAACCATATCAATGGTTGGGTAGAAGGAGAAAAATTTTCCCACAAAAAAGTTTTCCATAGATGAAACGATTCTATCAATTGTGGAATCTGGGAGAGAGATTTCAGTACCAAAGATAGAATTCACAATTTTAGGTCGAGAGTGAGTTTTATCAATAGGACTTTGGGAAGAGTTAGTTAAGACATCCTTCCATCCCTTGGACTCCAGAATGACACGAATCATGGGCACCTCCACTGAATCCACAAAAGGGTGAGGGGCTCTTAAAGAGGGAAAGAGTACATGTGGGGAAAGCAGAGCACGTTCAAGAGGGGACAGGGGAGAGGGACTGTGGAGTACCCCCAAGGAAAAATATTTATGTTATGCTTAACTTATATTTCAAATTTCTAAAACCAAATATTATGAATTTAAATGAATTGTAAATAAATTGAAGTTGAATCTAAGATGTAAGTATGGATCTAGAAAGTAATATTTTTAAGAAAACCATATAATATCCTCAACACTCAATAAGAAATTGTGTTATCTAGGTGGAATCATTTTCCATACTAGTTACTTGATTCCAATATTTCATCAAATAATTAAATAATGTGGACCTTCTCAAAACTATACACTTTTGTATTATATAAGATTTATAAACTTGTAATATTTTTCTCTAAATATATTTTCTCGTAATACACTAGCATATAAATTTCCAACTCTCAAAATTCACAAAATTAGTCATTATAGCTGATATGGTTAACGAATAAGAGATCCTAACTCTAGAATAACCTTAGAGAAGCTATTTAATAAATTTATATTATTATTTGTTATCTTTACTCTAATAGTGGATATGATAAATTGAACATTATTGTAGACCCTTTATCTGAGCTACAAAAACCAAGTTAGAACAATAGGAAAACTCAGAAACTCAAATAAAGCAACAATTAAAGCAAAACACAAAGGAAAAATATTATTTGAACCTCCATTGTGATACTATACATGTGCTCTTCGATGGAATGTGGATGTTCAAATCAACATACCTACAAAATAAAAATTCAAATATATGGAAATGAAGGATGAAGGGATTTATTTTTAGAGTTGCAAAGAGGAATATGAATGGTGGAGATTCAATCTCAGTGAATAATTGAGATCAAATGGAAGAAAGTGGGGAATCCTCACTTATTAAGAGTAGTGAGGGGATTTACAAATGGATGAGGATAATTATCTCCTATATTTTATTTACTTTGGATAAATAAGTGTGCAAAAGATAAAACTAGAGATGACATAATGAGAGGAGTTATAAAGGAATATTGAGTGGATATTTATGAATTAAATTATAAATAGGTTTAATAGATATTATATTTATTTGGATATGGATAAATAGATAATAATTTTTAATTGTTTAATTGGAAAAGGGAATATTTGGAGATATTATTTTATTATGGATGGGTGATGAAAGGGGAATTTGAAAGTGGACTAGGAAATGGAATGGATTGTGACTAGGATGTGACATGGTATAATTTGGATGTGATATTAGGTAATGGATATAAATAGGTGTTTATGTTTTTCCCCTCCTTAAGATGGCATTGTGAAATCATGATGTTTCAAAGAAAGTATATATAGACACTCGGTGGGAAAAGGGGAACATGTCGTGGGCCTTGGGATTTTAGGATATTTTTAGAGATGCCCCTCGAGAGGATAGACGAGGATGAAGATGAGTTTTCTCTTGAAATGGAGGAAGGATAAGATGGGTAAGGATGAGAGGAAAGGATAGAGTTGGATAGGGGGATGGAATTGGCTAAGAAGAGGGAAATATGGGGAAGATGAATGATCATTAAGGTGCATGCTACAAAATTGGATTATCATAAACCTTGATATTTATTATAGCATATGGCAGAATGTACCATGATATGGAAAGCCATGATGACATTGTTGCCATGTATTGTAGGATTGACTCAAAGCAAAAAGAAGTCGCAAGAAGGCATTTCACAAATAACACCATGATATGGAAGACCATGTTGTTGATTTTCAAAAGATTCCTTACGTTCCAGCAAAGATGAAAATTAAAAATAAAATATGTACAAGAAAGAAAATATATAAAAAGCTAAAAAATAAACAATATTTTTCCCCTATTCAAGATAAAAACCAAAAATTGATTGATGATGATGAAAGCATTGTTGATGTGGGAGCGATATATGTCCTAAAAATAATGTACGAATTAGGAATGATACATCCTAATAATGATATGATTATTTATTTAGGACTGAATGAGGCTTGTAACAAGATGAGGAATAAAGCATGTGGATGTTTTTGGATGGGTGATAAGTTGTTTGGTGATATTTGTTTAGATTACATGTCTACTTTGCTATTGTTCTTAAATGGCTAGGAGCTTTAGATTTTGAATTAGGCATGAGGATGCAATGTGCTTGTACTTGGATAGATTATTTTGGGTTAGTTTGATTCTCTTACTACTATAAGGCTTTTTGTCTCAACATTATAACCAATGACAAGGGAAAACAAATTCTAGAAGTGAGGATGGAGGGTAGACTAGATGGAGTGGTGGAGCGATTGTAAATAGGGGATGGAATGGATGTATGATTCATAAAAGGATTTAGGATGTGATGTCCAAGGACTATGGTGCATCTCTAGTCTAGATAGGCTACTCATGCTGTTGCATTATGATGCTAGCTGAAGGAGGGAGGATTTATTGTATGAGATGGGATATGTCAAGAAGTATCCAAAGCATGTGTCAAAATTTTAACCCAGTCCTTATCAAGATCAAAAGTCGACAAGTAGGATGGACGATTACAATGTGGAACAATGGGTGGATATGAGGATGGTATGGATGGTTAGGTAGGGATTTTAAAGGATGAATAATGTAGGAGGATGAGACAACTTACCCCCAAGTGTAGGGAACACATAGATGGCTAATTTACACATGAAACCTATTTGCTAGTTTTCATCATGGTACTTGCCCAAAGTGCCATAAGAATGGATTTCACTGTTGGATGAAAAACTTCTTTATTATTTTAATTTTTTAACTTTTTATTTTTTGTTGTTTTTCATTTTTTCAAAACTACCATTGAATAAAATACTTGAGATGCATGATTTTCACTATATGTTAGATAATTCTTGAGTGGATTTTCCTTGATAAATTGATCATTTATCTTTTTACTAATATTAACTTCGCATGGACCATGTTGTTGTAGTCTTTTGTATGAATGTTTTGTGAGCTTATTTGGTTGCTAAGTTGGCTTCTACCTTAAGCATGGTACCATAATGGTCCCTACATAAAAAGATGCTACCAAGGGAAATGGAACAAGAGGTATCTTGGATGAACGATGGATGGAGGTTTTGTGAAATCATGTATTAAAGGAGTATGATTGTGGAGATACATTGGGTAAGGTGATTGGTTGTGAAAAAGGTTTGGGTGGAAGGATAGGATTGTAAAGGTGTGATTAATAGTTACGAGAGAAAGGGGAATCAAGACCAACAACTCCATACACCATGCTAAATTTTTCAAGTGGATTTGTTTTGGATTGGATGATGGATGATGGATTTTAGATTTTAGAATATTTAATAACATGATTTTGGATTTTCAGCATATGGGATTCAAGTTTTTTGAAAGCACTTGGACTTTTTGATTTTATATTTTAGGATTTAGTGATCTAGATGAATTTTGTGCCTTTTTTATTTTATAATTTAGTATTTAGGGATCCACATGTATTTTATTCATTTGGATTTCAAATTTTGGAATTTAGGGATCCACGTGTATTTTATACTTTTGGGTTTCAATTTTTGGGATTTGGGATCCAAAGGGATTTTATACTTTTATATTTTAGAATTTAGGATTTGGGGATCTACATGAATTTTTCACTATTAGATTTAGGATTTGGGATATTGGGAATTAAATGAGGAATTCCAATTTTTGAGTGCTTCACTTTGATTCATTGCTTCTCTTTCTTTTGTGATCCAAATTGCGCTTTTGCTTCCTTTTTTACTAGTGGACCCATGTGGCCCTTTGGGGTAATTTTAATTTTTGACTTCATATTTATTTTATATTACATGATGTTGCTTTATGACATGGTGATCCATAGATTCTTTTAGGATATTAGCTTCATACATGCATCCAAATCAATTTCAAATATATTTTTTTATGTCTCTTGGGGAAAAACCATCTTGGAATCCTATAGTTTTATCATTTTGGAATAAGTCAAATAGTGTGTGATTTCATTGATCTTGATTAATTGATTTAGGTAATAGAAGATCAAGTTCAATAATAAGGATAGTAGTGTTGATAAATGGATTGATGGTAACAAAATATTTGTAGGATTGGTGAGAGGAACCAATTTTTCTATTGGAAGAAGTTTCCTTAGAATCTAAAAAGTGTCACTAACATCCTTAGTGTGTTCATCGAGAGACTTGTAATAGATGCACTGAAATATTTGATTTACTTTAACATACATGTGTTCTAAGATTCCTTACTTTATGACAAGTAATCCTTTGCTTCGGAATTCCATGATTTGATATATTTGATTTGTGATCAAATAGATGTTATTTTGAAAATAATATGTGAACCCATCTTTGGATATCCAAGAATCATTAAAAAAACTAATATGTTCCTCTATAAAAAGACCAAATTGAATAATGGTGGTTGGACCAATCTGATAGGATTGTTACACTTTCTCATTATCCATAATTATGGTACCTTGATCAATTATATGCTCGGTATGATTGATCATAAATTGCTTATCCTCATGTTCAATATATTTAATATCATTTAGAAGTTGGTCTCCAAATGTATTATTATGCTTTTTATGTGTTCAAGGGGGTCAAGTGTCTCAACATATGAAGGAGAGGTATTTGAATAGTAAATAGGATTAGTTTTTGGATTTTTTGGGGGATTTTATGATAAGATGGATGGAATTGAATTGGATTCCTTGACCTTGATTTTGTTGGGAGTGCAAGGCCCAACTAATGTTCAGTAAACTTGGTAATATTCACATAATTTAGAAGTGGTGTACCTAACTGAACAGTCCACTAAACCCTTGTAAAGACTCCATTTAATTATCAACCAAGGCTAACATAGTCTTGTGATGATGTTGGTACTATATGTGCATCCAAAGACTCTATACTGCTTATATCATCCTAATATAGGCATTTACACATGTGGAAAACCATAAACTGCACTATAGTAAAAAGAATTAAATCTAGAACTATTGCTACGGGTACTTGCAACTAAATATTGTGACTAGTTCACTGTCAAAAATAGTGTTGTTAACTTAACTCACTCTGAAGGATACTAAGGAATAATAGGAGAGCATACACAAATGCAACTTTGGGATCAAAAGACCCACCTACATTTTAAGCCTCAAATCAAAACTTGATGGCTAATTTTAAGCCCAATTTCAATTGTGATCAAACACTCAAAACAAGCTATCCCAAAGTGAAAACAAATAGCACATTTAAATTCCTTACAATTATTTAATTGATTTACATAATTTATAAGAAATTAAATATTTCAAAATAAAGTATGGATTTCAAATGATTATACCTGATTATTGGTGTAAATTCTAAAAAAGACTTGATTTGCTTTGTAGATCTTTGAAATAACTTTCCAATTCTTGTTGAAATTTTGAAATTTTGATTAGTGAGACAAAATTTATAAGTGTAACTAAAATGTGTTGTACTAGACAAGTGTAGAAAGAGAAAAGGTCTATAAAAGTGTCTTCATCAAAGTGTTATGCATAGAACTTATTAGGGGTTTGAATAATCCCTTTAACAATCATCTTGCAAGAAAAAATATTATAAGTTTTAAATTTTGTTCTTTGACTAGCTTAAATTCCTCAATCTAGATCTATGTATAGTTGTGATAGAACAAGTTGCAATGGAAAAGGTGCTTTATGATCCTTGGAGAATTCATTGGACCTACACTTCCTACACTCGGGCCTACATCATTGTGAGAGCCATTATAAGAAGAAACTTTGAAAAATTGTAGAACACATATAGTTAATAAAAATATTGCAAATTAGATCATTCATAAGATCACTAGATGATAATTCAAACCACCAAAGAAAATAGAATAATATCTACACCCATCTTATAATTCTTATTCAATAAAATTTATTTGTAGAAGCCTGCAAAATGTTAATAAATTTCCTAAAGGGAAATTAATTTGAATTATGGATTCATTCAAATGTTTGTGAATTGTTTGGGATATTTTTTTCAATACAATTTATGCAATTGAAAAATTATGTGCAAGCATACCAACTTTTTGAAAAAATGCTTTCCTAAATCAAGTTGGAAAGGTAAAGAGGAACCAAGGATTGGGAACCTAGATGGAGCAAGGATCTAGATTAAAAACTTAGGACTTAGGGAGGGATCTAGAAGTGCAATGTCCTCTTGAAGGTATAGGATATAGGGTAAATAAAACAAAGAAGATTAAGCATATCAAGGCATCAAGAAGAACATGTGCCTTGGAACTATGATCCAATGTCCTACTTTTTCTCAAGGTCCACACCAAATAGAACATAAAATATAATGGGTAATGGATAGTCGGATTCCATGGAGAAGCTGGAACTCTGGGATAATATGAATGATGGGGATTGAGGAACTCAAGATAGACTCCCTTGGTTTTGAGTTCATTTATGGACCTGTAATCTAGGACACATAATAGAAGTTTCCATATAAGGTGGGGCTTGGGGTTCTAAGGGAACCTAGAACATTGGGACTTGATACTTAGATCTCAAGTTCACTTGCAAGCCCACAATGTGAGAAAGAAATAGAAACCCCTAGAAATGTATACACACTTGGGATTTACTTGATCATAGATAACCACATCACATGAGGGACCCACTTTGAATTTATCAAATGGTGGGTAAATAGAACAAGTGTAACAAAAGGGGACACAAACCTAGCCAATTATGCAAAAAATTTAGGTATTTAAATTTGAGGACTAATAGGATGCACAATGTTTCATAGGTTTCTAGGATTGGTACCTTATTTAGTGGGTTATAAACTCAAATTTTACCAAGAAGAACAATATATTAAATAAAATGGAGCTATGATATCAAATAACTAAACATACTTAATAATGTCTCTCCAAAGTCTAGAAATAAATTTATAATAAGGAAGAGACCATTACAAACAATACAAATAATGATATAAACTATTGTGATACTTATCAAATTCTTATTATCATCATACTAACAAATATGGCAATAGGAAACCCTAAGCTAGAAACTTGTCATAATTCATCACTTAAAATTTTCTCTAAAGATCTACAAATGGCCAAGGAGACATTCAATTATAGGGCATCTATTATAAACTACCTCCTTCTTTGAGATTTATAAATTATGTTGCTCAACAGGCAGCTAGACTTGTAGGAGTTGCAACCTAGATAATTCTCAACACTTATAGTCACATGGAAATATAAAAATGAATGAAAACTCTAGAAAATAAATTGAGATTCATATATTTATGTTTAGTTGTTTAGTTGCTTGGAATTCAACTAAGAACAATATTTCATTTACATGGTCTTTGAAACAAATTGAAATCTCACACAATCTATTGAATGGGAGGCCTAGAATTTGCACAAATGTCATCTACATCCATAAACCATCACATTAATGGCATATTGGCCACCTTTATCACCCACCATTATTTTTGTAAAAATATTAATGCCTTTGAGGATGAGCATATATTTTGGTTAAGAAAATCCTTTTGGAGCAGTTGTAGAGTCAAATTTGGTTGTTAATGGTATTTTTAGAAGGTTAAGGGAGTGGTTGAGGTGAGCAATTAAAAATACAAATTTTTTATGCAGGTTGGGATATCATAAAAGGGGATGTATAATTATAGAGCAAGACTAGATGTAATAAGGAAGTCTTGAAGTCCACCAAAGATCTACAAAAGGAGTGGATTGAGTAGAGGAATCAATATGGAGGAATACAAGAAAAGGATATGAAACTAGACATGGGAACACGATATTTAAGTTGAAAGTGTTGCAAGGTGTGTACCCTTGGTCTCCTTGTGTTGTGCACTGTAGCGCTCGGGTTCGTGACATGGCTTAACCGCCTCTTGTGGATTCATTAACTTTGGCAGTGGACATCCAAAAGTTAGCTCAAAATCACACAAAGAGATGGGAACATAAAAATTCATTGGATACTTATGTTAGAATTTGATGTGGAAGTGGACATAAGGATAGGAAATTTGAGTAGAAACCTAGAGGTACGCTAAAATTCTATATGGAAGGATTGAAGGGAATACAAGAAAATATGGAAGGATAGGAAAGGTAGAGTTTCAGTGTGGGATTTGAGGTAGGAAGTGGACATGGGAATAAAATTTTAGAAGTAAAACAAAACTCTACATATGGGTGTGAATAAGTGAATTGAATTTAATACAAAGTTGGAAATGGGAACATGACAAGACTAAGGGTAATGGAAGAAGTCCAAAATCACCCTTAAAGTCTACAAAAGAGAGAAAATAGAAGATCTTGATAAAGGAAGGGAGGTCAAAACATAAGGATAAAATTCTATATATCCACTAAAATCCAAGAAACAAGAATAAATTGAGGGAATAGAACGGGAGGAATTGAAAGATCTTGTGGGGATTTTATGCAAAATTGGACATCATGACTAGACAAAGGATAAGAAAGAAGTGTCTTGTATTTCATAAAAATTTCATAACTCTATAAAAATAGTAGAAAAGTATCAAAACACTATCAAACCTATAAAATCATTGGATTTTTGTAATTTCCAACATTAGATAAGGACATAGAAAAAAAAGGAACAACACTTGGGAAAATTTAGTAAAGAGGGACCCACTAAAAAAATTCTTAGATCTATTATATATGATGGATAGAATGATGCCTAATGCACAAGGGGGCTCGAACTCAAGAAAAAATTGGTATTATCAAATTAATTCCCAATAGGTTATATGGCCTCAATATGGATGAAGTCTTCATCCACTATAAAAATTACCTTTTTTTTTAATTTATTCACAATATTATGACTCAACCACTCCTATGTTTATATTTGTGGTTAGAATTTTGAGAAAATATATTGTAGCCCAATTCATAATTTTGCTATCAAAAAATTTGCTTCAAGGATTTGATTAACCACTAATTTATATGCTCCCCATGGGAATTTCCTAAAATACAGTAAATCAGTCACAAACTACAATGGCAATCACATGATCAATGTTCACACCAAATATTGTAACAATATTCTTTTTCTTTTTCAAAATTTCCTTGAGTTACTCTAATAGGAGTTTGTAGAGGTTGTACTCCTTACAATATGTGACCATTTTATAAGTGGCAGATATGCATGCTTCTAGATTAGAGTTCTTTTATCCCATATAAAAATATTATAAGCTATACATTATATTGTATATCTTACTTTGAGCTTATTGATCTCATCGATTATTAAATTTTTCCCTAAAAATTGCTCTTGCTAGTGAAGTCATGTAATTGTTCTCTACTTTCTTCAAATTCTTCCCCTATCCCATAAACTCATGATATGGGTGACCTAGATATATGAATTGTGTTGATTACTAACTAGATCTATTTGTTTTTATCCTTGAAATTTGGGAATCCCTCCCATATGTCAAGTTTTAACTTTGTAATATTTATATATTGGGCCAATTACTCACCAATAGTGGGGTCTTTTCAACTCTTTATTTCTACCTTATACTTAGAGTGATACATCTCTTTGATGTGTGCATGTGTGCATTTCCATACATCCTCTATATGTATTACTCCTTCCATTATGTTTGAAAATACATTTTTGGGGTTTGTTGATGTATATTTCAATGGATATACTTTATATATGTGTTGTGAAACATATTGTTTACTTATGAGCTAAGGTTCTAAAATTTTGTTCATACCTTAAGCATCATTTCTTCTTCTTCTCTAATATTTCAATCCCTAGCTTAAAAACCATCTCTTGATTTCCACTTAGTTCCTATGCGATTTATTATTAATCACTTTGATTTTTGGTGTCTTTCACACTCTCCCTCAACTCTCTTTTATAGCTTTTCTAGACATTTTGTTAATGTTGATTCTAGTTCAACCACATTTCCATCTATGCTTTCCTTGTATTACATATATTTGACATTTTTTCTTTTTCATTTATTTTTTATTTTTCCATGAACAAATTTTTATCCAACTAAGATTATTATAGTACATTTATGATACATATAGTACATGGTGTGCCTAACACCCCTATTTTCTTCTCTCAATCTTTGTCATAATAAGATTTTAGCCAAGTGTCACATAATCTTCTAATACTTCATCATTCAAAAATTTTACCTTTACTACTCGTTGCTTTTATACGATCTATGTAGTATGGACCAAGCTATCACATTTTCAATTTCCCCAAGTCCATGGTCTTAATATCATAAAATAAAATCATATTTATTGGTTCTATTTTTTTAATACTACAAGCATTCCATGTCTTTTGTTTTCTCCTTTCCTGTGTTTGGTTATAAGATGTAATCAACCAATTCACACTCAATTTGTCAACTAAATAAATCTTTCTTTAATGGGTTCTTCCTTATATAATCTTGTATATATTTTTAATCTTAGGTTGGGAACAACGTATTATAATGGAAACATTATATATAACTTGTATACTAGATTGAATGTGAAGAACTTTTTTAATCTTTTGTATGTTCTAAGGTAGGCCCATAGTGCCATAGGTATTTTCTATTCCCTACCTATTATGTTATTTTCATATACCATTTAATACTCTACCCATTTTTCGTTAAAGGCTTTGCTTTCTCTGTTAACTTGTGGATGATAGGGTGTACATTTTTTATGGCTAATCATGAGGGTCTCTAAGAGATCCTAGATTATTTTATTTACAAAGTTCTTTCCCTAGTCACTTGTGATTCTTTTTGGACATCCAAACCTTGTGATAGTTTTTTGATATATAAATTTTACCTTGGTATATGTCATGCAATCCTATGCTAATTTTTCTTTTACCCACTCGATCAAATATTCAATACTAATTATAATAAATCATGCATAAATTTTATGAGCATGCAAATTAATTCAACCAATAAAACCAATGGCCCATTTTGAATGGTGTAATAGCTAACACTATTCATAATGGAATTTCATCCCTTTTACTTGTCTTACCAACTCTTTAACAAATATTGCATCATCTTTAAGAAAATTAGGACAACAAAGTCTTATAAATAACACATTTCTTCATGTATCATTACTAAAGTTTTGTCCTCCATAAATCCCTTCATGTACCTTAGTATATTTCCTCTTTCATGTTCTAAAATGACCTATTGTAAAATTTCATTCACACCTATAATATAATTCACCTTTAATTATATTATATTGGAGGGCTTTGCAATAATCCTTTTTTCTTTTTTATCTCTTAAAATTCCCTTGAAAATTTATCTTGTAAATAATTTAACTTAGAAATATTTTTTTATTCATTCAAATATTGCATTAACCTTAAAAAAATACTCCTAGAAAATCATCTTTTATTAGGCCTCCATCCTTTCTAGTTTCAATCTTGGATAATAGTCTAGTCCCTAATTTTATTTCCCTATTTTTTCTATTATCTTGAACTCAAACCATTGGACTAAAGTTAACCATATACATATGTGATCATGTATGACTGGACTAATTTTCAATTATTTTAGTGATTCATGGTAAATGTAAAAAATGAATGAAATCACTAATAAATAATTCCCAAACTTATGTAGATCAAATATCATTCCTAGTGCTTCCCTCTTGGTAGTAGTGTGATTATTTTTATCCACCACAAGCTTTATGCTAATGAATCTAATAGGGTAGTCCATTTTACCTTTTATATATGCAAGTATCAAACCAATTGTGGTAGTGGATACACCCAAATACACATGAAATAATTATCTCCAATTTAGAAAAATCAAATTGGGAGCTTCTATAATTATATTTTTTAACACGTCAAAAGAATGTTGTCATTTTTTGGACCATTCAATTTCTAATTGTTTTTATTTAATAGTTATTCAATTGTATCTAAAATAGTTGCATAGTTTTTAACAATTTTGTAGTGCTAACTATTATACCCAAAAATGTCTTAGTTTTTGACATGTTTCTTGGAGGGGTTAGATTAAGAATTATGTCAATATTAATATGATCCACCATCATACCTTCTTTGCAAATGATATGTCCTAACAAAGTACTAGATGGAGTGGAAAATACACATTTCTTCAAATTCAATATAATATCTACATGTTTTTATTAAAATCCTACTAAATGCTACAAGTTTATTCTTCAATCCAAATGGTGTAATTGTGTACACAAAATATCCCACTTAGTAGAAAAAGTGGTGTTAGCTTAATATTATTCTTTATCTTCACTTGATGATAGGAAAATAATTTAACAATGAAGGATTATACTTACCTATTGGTAACTATATCCAACTCTTAATCTATAAAGGGAATTGGGAATGGGTTATGGACATGGGCCTTATCTAGCTCCTAAAAAACTACACATTCTTATTTCTCTACTTTCCTTATTTTGGATCATTGTGGGATTGATCGATTCTACATCTTTAACCCATTTGCTTATTGTTCTAGAAAAAATTCTAGCCAACTCATATTTAAGTCTCACCTTCACATTTGGTTTCGACCAATAATGCCTCATCTTCTAAGGTTTCTCATCTAGTTTCAACTAGATTCTTATTTCTCTTACTTATTTTATAGCCTTCAACTCTGTGAAGGTTCTAGGGAATATATTCTTACATTATTTAAATACTTTTTATATCTCCATCACCTCTTCCTTGCCCTAACTTTTAGAAATATTAACTACCTTGGCTTCACCATATTTAACTACATTCACTTCCCTTATTGTTAATGTTTGGTATAAATATTTGGTATTGTCCTCATTTTTATCTATTACCTCTCATTCATCTTCTCCTATTTGTACATCCAACTTCTTAGGTTTTTACTCTTCCTAAATAGGATATTTCACTTCCTTTTTTATTGAACATGAGCCTTTTTTTAGTATTTATTCCATTTCACTCACCCATTTAATCATCTTTCATGTCCCATCCTCCTTTTGCAACTCACTACTTAAGTTCTCTTTCTATTAAATTTTCTACTTACTTCATCAAGCGATGTAGTAATTACCTCTTTGATAATTTACAACATACTATTGAGGATTTGATTATGTTCATATAACTTAAAATTAAAGTTCTACAAAAATATATTATAATCATGTCCCAAATTTTGGTTTATGCACTTTACTATTGATGAATATACCATCATTTTACAATAAGGGTTTGGGTCCTAGAAAATAATTATATCTTAATCTTTCATCTATCTTGCCGATTTTGTTCCAACTTTCTTCACATTCAATAAGATGAAACTAGGGATTTGTAATCCCATCATACTCTTCTACTACATCCATATTTCATTATTCCTTCATTAAAATGTTATTGATTAGAATGGTTAGCACCTTCCAAATTTTTTTAGAGTTATTTAAGGACTCAAGCTCATCAGATCACCTATAAAATCAAAATATTCTTCCACAAGAGAGAAAAGTGAGAGCATAAATTTGCAATAATGGATGTAAAATCTATTAAATCAAATGTGTTCATATCTAATACAATTCAATACAAAATTTACATATGAGACCTCTCTTATATAGGCAAGGTTGAGAGGTAGGACAAACTAAGATGATGACAAGTGTATTAATCCTATGTCATGCAAAAATCAGGGGATAAAATAAGATAAGATCACATGACTACTAAGACATAGAAATATTCCTAAATCACCAAGTAAACTTAACATGTGAACATGTGTGAATAGGGCCTAACTAGGAACTAGTTAGATAATGTGTCTTATTCACACTACAAAGGGTAAATCAAATAGGAAAAAACCCTATTCACACCAATGCCCCCTCTAAGTGAAACTTAAGGAGAATGATAAACAATTTTAAATGATGCAAAAATTCAAGGATGGGTTTCAACTACTAGGCCATGTTAGGTAGGTCCATGTACAAATGCAAACTCTCCCAAATGGAGAAAAGGAGAAAACCCAACGGGATAAAACTCCCCCTAAAAGAGATAAAAGACAATACAAATTATCTCTAGAAGATGTGAAGGAGAAAACCACATGTGAGGAAAAATTCCCCCCATAGAGAGAAGAAGAGACCATTGATCCCCCCCTTAATGTAGAATATGTATCAATGGTATATTTTTGAAACATAATATAGAAGATAATCCAAGGTCGTCGAATAACGTTCCTCCCATTGAGATGAAAAAAAAATGTATGAATGATTTCTTTTCATTCCTAATGAATATGAGGTAATAAAACTCAAGATGTATAAAGTCTAAAAATTGTTCATGTGTCTCCATATTAATGTTGAAAGCTACCACTACCAAGTTAGGTGTTCTAGGCCACATTTATGAAGATGATAACCCAAAATATAATGGAGATGAATGAGTAATAGGATCCAAAGTCTCAAGTGCATCCTCTAAAGATAAATATGCCTCCTTCAAATGTTGCTCAAATGTATCCATGCTCATGTCAAATTGTGATGAATGATCATGTGGAGAATGAAAAAGAGGGTTTGAATGTTCCCTCATTAAAACTAAAAATTAATCATCACCATCAAAGAGAATATGTATACAATCAATGGTGTCTCTTAAATATGAAGTGGGGGACTCTAAAAACAAACCTATAATGTTTTTCAAGTACTCATGCCAAGTAGCTATATCTGGAAGAAAATATATATCCTACTACACTAAATCACAATAATCCATGAATATAGTAACACAAGTATCATTAGAAGCAACAATAGATGGAGGAGATGATATCTCAATGCATGTTATTGGACTACATTGTTCATCCCCAGATTATGTGTCCACAAAATATTATTGAGTGTGAACATCAAATATATCATTTAATATTGGAATGCATGAAGCCTATGAAAGAGAAGTATCAGAAGAAGTCTCTATTTCATACAAACATTCAAGTTCTTCCCATTATTCAAACTTCATAGTTATTTAAAAACCATATGGTAGAAAAATGTCAGGTGGTTTTAGATAATTTACAATTAGATCCTCTTGGAATGGAGATTCATTCAAGTCAAATAACATCTCCCAAATCATTGTCCAATGAGTACGATGGGAATAAATCCATACTATTGTACTAAATGTGTAAGAATCCACATATGAACCAATAAAACCTACTAAATGACTAGTCTTTTCATACCATGCTATGCTTTTATCAAATGATTCAGGATTAGGTTTATGAACAAGTTCATAGAGACAGGGCAAAAGATTTATCCATATGAAATGTTTCAACATACCATATCACCAAGACTTATAGTTCTTTGTTTCCAATTCAATTACAATTGGATTTTTTTGATAGCCATGATAAACTTCTCAAATTTAGCCACATAGTAAACCAATCAAGAGACTCAATCCAATAAAAGCATAAGATTACCCCCAAATTTCATTCAGTCATGAGACCCCTAATAAGATATGAAGTTGAAAATTTATATGTTGTGCATTTACATATGTCACTTTCCAAAAATAACTAAGTGGAATTTATCTTATTGCATGAAAATTTCAAATTTGTCCACAAAATATGTTGAAAACAAGCTGAAGGAAATCTATAGTATGAATAAAATCAAGTATAGTGATCAAGGCCAATGGCCTTCCTACACCAAGAGAACTTAACTATGGTCACTGGCTTCATAAGAGAATTTGCAACATTATCCAAAGTTTAAACCTTTTTAATAAGGACCTTACCATTCTCAACCATCTCTCACACAAAGTGATACTGTAAAATCAACATGTTTAGTATGAGCATGATACATAAGATTTTTGGTCAAAAAAATAGCACTCTAACTGTCACATCTGATCCTCACTATCCTACAATCAAAACTAATGCCATTACCAAGCCTCTATAACCATATCGCATCCTTAGAGGCATGTGTATCGGCCATATACTTTGCTTTAGTGGTGGACGATGCAACTATAGCCACCTCTTACTCATCCAACTCATTGCTCCCTAAAACAAAGTAAATACATAGCCACTAGTGGACCTTCGACTATCCAAGTCACCTACCCAATCTACATCAACAAAGCCCTATATGTTCAATGACTTAACCACATCATCAATACCATAATAAACCAAATAGTAATAAGAAGTATTTTGTAAATATCTAAACACTCTCTTAACATTTAAGTCAAATGCTCTCTACCAAGGTTAGACATAAACCTTCTTAGAACTCTCACTACTTGGGCTATATCTGGTCTAGTGCAAACTGTTGCATACATCAAACTACCAATGACACTAACATAAGGAGCCATAGACATATCCTCAAAATCATCGTCAAAATTAGGAAACATATCTAAGCTACACTTAGTACCAACCAGAAATGGAATACTAATTGGCTTGTAGTCATGTATATTAAACCTCTACAAAATGGTATCAACATACTTACTTTGAATTAACCAAATTTTATGTGAACCCGATATCTGATGATCTCCATCCCAATAAATATTTTGTAGCCCCCAAATCCTTCATATCAAATTTTTCAGAAAGCTATGTCTTGAGCTCACTAATCATCACCTTGTTACCAATAAATAACATATCATCAACATACAAGACATTACTTATAATTTGATCATCAATAACCTTAATATACAAACAATGATCATCCTCGTTCCTAAGAAAACCCAAATTTAATGAAAAAGTATCAAAATTTTGGTACCACATCCTAGGTGACTATTTCAAACCATACAAAGATCTCTTCAACTTGCTAAATCAATTTTTCTTTTCCTTTTACAGCAAAACCATTAGGCTATAACATATAAATTTCCTCATCAAGATACGCATGCAAGAAAGAAGTCTTAGCATTTGTTTTCTCTATCTCAAAATCACAAGCATCAGCAATAGATACTAAGAAGCTAATAGAAGTCAATTTAGCAACGAGAGAGAAAATTTCACCAAATCAACTCACTCTCTCCAAGAGTAGCACTTAGCCACTAATTTGGCCTTGTATCGCTCTAACTTGCCATCTACTCCAAATTTACTTTTAAATACCTATTTGCAACCAATGGGCATCCTTCCTTTGGGTAAACTAATAAGATCCTAAGCGTCACAACTATCCAAATCCATCATCTCCTCTACATGGACTGCAAAAAAGAAACACTTTCCTCTATTTAGAGAGAGCCTCCATGAAAGATCTAGGTTCACCATCAATACTCAACAAAGAAAATACACAATGGTAAACTAGTGGGTTGTACCTGTCAACTAGATTTTATTGTCTTGTTGACCTCCTCGAGGTAGGAGTAATGGGCTATACTTATTCTTCTTCTTCTGTGTGTTCATCCTACACAACCTATAAACTATCTAAACACTCTTCTTCTTATCCATCCTCAGATCCATCTGATTGTTCTTCCACATGTGCATCTTCCCAATTCTCAATATTTTTCTCGATGTGTACTATCTTTGTCTTATATTTCTCCTTTGGTTGTTCTTCTCCTAAGTAAGCTCTAAACTCCCTAAAATATCACATCTCTAGAAAATATTATTTTATGGGTTAGAGGATTCTAAAGCTTATAACCTTTTACATTCTCACTGTGGCTAACAAAGATGCATTTTTGAGCTTTTGGATATAGTTTTGATTGGTTCTCTTTAGGAACATGAACAAAATCCTCACAACCAAAGACCCTTAAGTGTGAAACAAAAGGCTTTCTACCTATCAACACTTCATAAGAAATTTCATCAACAAGAGTTGAACATAGAGATCTATTAATCAAATAACAAGCAGTACCAACCAATTTTTCCCAAAATTATCTATCAAGCTTAACACCACTCAACATGATCCCGACTCTTTCCATCAAGGTTTGGTTCATTCTTTATACTACCCCATTTTTTTAGGGTGTGTAAAGAGTAGTCTTCTATCAAACAATACCTACATGCTTACAAGACTCATTAAATTCCCTAGAACAATATTCACCCCCATTGTCAGATCTCAACACTTTAATCTTATAATCTAATTGGTTCTCAACTTAGGCCTTAAATTCCTTAAAATTATTGAAAACATCAGATTTAGAACGCATAAAATAAATCTGTGTATCTTGTGAGATCATCAATGAAAGAGACAATATTGAAATTTACCCAAAGATTCAACATCCACCAGTCCACATGCATCTGAATGAATGATCTCTAATAATATCCTTTCCTTATTAGTTCCATTAGGAAATGAAGATCTATTATGTTTACCAAACACACAATGCTCACAAAATTTATTTTTGCCAACAGAATAATAAAAAATATTTTCAAACAACTTTTTATTAAGAATGATCTTAAGACCTTTTCACCAATGTGACCTAATCTATGGTGCCACAACATCATGTATTCTCAATGCTAGTTACTTTGAAAGTTACATAAATTAGAGGCATTTAGCCTGACAAAAAGTCCTTATCCAATATCCTTTAGCTATCACAAAACTCCCTCTTACCAACCAACAACTGGACTTTTCAAATGTCACATGCATTCTAGAATCATTCAACTTGGATATTGAAAGTAAATTTCTAGAAAGTCCTGGAATATGCTAAACATCATTAAGAGATTCAATCCTCCCATCAATGAAATGCAACTTTACCCTTCCCTTACCAACAATCTTCTTAGTGATGTTATCACCAAGGAAAACATCTCCCCCATCATATGATTTGTAAGAAATAAACCACTCCTTGTGAGGTGTCATATGGCAGGAGCAAACTGAATCAATAAGCCAAGAATCATTATTAATAGAGTTATCCAAAATAAACAAAGCATCAGAATCATCATTGAAAGAATTTTTCGTGGAGGAATCAACATTATTTTTCTCAAGTTCTTACACTTCTTTTTTGCATGCCCTCTTTTGCCACAATTCCAACACTTTACTTTGCTCTTTCTAAGGGTCTTAGAATGTCCTTTAGACTTATCCCTCTTTTAATTTTCTTTTGGCCCTTTCTCTTTGGACCTTCCTCGCACATGAAAGTCATCTTGGGAGCCAACATTCATAGACTTTCTCCTCATATCCTTTGATAGAAGAAAGGAAGTAGTTTTTTCCATCTTTGGCTCTGTATTACCACTACTTATGGTGATAATTATATTTTCCCAAGATTCAGGAAAAGAACAAAGAAACAAGATGCATTTATCTTCATCTTCTAATTTAACATCTACTGATGCAACTTGACTTATAATTATATTAAAATCATTTAAATGGTTTGTAATAGAATCACCATATTTCATTTTTGATGAATATAACCATTTTTGAGATATAACTTGTCAGATAAACTGTTAGTTTGATAAATATCACCTATCTTCTTCCATAACTTGTATGTGGTGTCTTTTGTGGAGACATTCAAATGGATGGAATCTATGAGACACAAATGTATGGTTCCTTGTGCCTTCTTTTTTAACTTTTTCCAATATTCATCAAATATTAGAGTTGGTTTACTCTCTTGTGAAATTAGAAACCACTTATCTCTCTCTTAAGGAGATTCTACATCTTCAGTTGCCACATCTCATAGCCTATGCCATTGAATTTATCAATATCCCAGTGAGAGGTAGAAGCCATGGTAAACAATCATCTTCAAAAATCTACAATATACCACAAAATAAAAGCTCCCACTACAACTAAAAAACCTTCAATACTTAAGAGAAAGGTGTCCCCTTCTCAACAGAACTGTTAGCTCTAATACCAATGTTGAAAACAAGGTGAAGGAAAGCTATAATATGAACTTATGCAAGTGAATTCAGATTTGAAAATCATATTATCATATTGTATTTAAACATGTGATTGCAGCATACATCACAATATGAAAATCAACAAATAAAATGTGACACAAGATTTACATGGAGAAACCCTTTCGAGAAAAAACTCTACACAAGAAAAGGAGGCAAGTATATTATTAATCTTTGAATGAGAGTACACTATAATACACTCCAAAACTGATCTCTTATCAACTTGAAAACACCCTATTACCTAAAAGAAATCAACATGAAACTACCATCTCATGGCTCCAATTATAGAAATTATGTGAGGTAAAACCACAAATAGTAATCCAAAAAAAAGGTACAAAACCACCTACAAAAACCCACACCCTTTTCCATGGACAGTCAAAGGGCATGATAAAATATTAAATGGAATTACAAGACTCCCACATGGGCACCTATCCCATAACCTATTGAACTTATGACTTTCTGGATGCTCCAAAGACCTTTCCACTCCTCGATGAAACATCAACAAACACCTTTTCTTCTCCAATCTTGGGTGCCTCATCCAAGAACTTCCAACTTCCATTATGGATGCCAAACTTTAATAGTTTTCTCACGTGTCCCCTAAAACATATTCCAAGGAATGTGGAGACATACAAATGACATAGGATTACAAGTTTAATGTCACCTTATCCTAACAAAATAAAATTACCATTCTTTGAAAAAATAAGATCAATCTAATAATACCACTACAAATTACACAAAAAATTATGCACTTTCAAAAATAGTGCACCAAAAAATGTTATTGTAGGAGTAATAATGAAGCCTTAGAAGTTCCCAAAATGAGAACAGTTCAACAACACTTGTGAGAATATGTAATTTCTTGAAAAAAGCACCAAAATTAGAAATTGATTGTACCACTATAAAGAGCATGAAATTCTACCCTAAATTAAAAAATTGCTTGCAAAAAGGTCATGAGCCCAAGTTATGGCCATTCAAAGTTGGAGTGTAAAATTCAAACTACCAACGAAGAGGGTAGTTGGTTGGGTGAAGGGCTTGTTGACGTCAACAAAAAAATATGTTGCAAGCTTCCAGAATATTCCCTTCATGAGAATATTCTACTTTATCATTTAAATATTCCTTTACCTAAAAGTTAGGGTTAATAGAATATTCCCTAAATGATAATAATTGATTGATTTGTGTAATATGCTTGAAATATATTGTTGTTAATGAGTCTTTTGAAATATGCCACCAAGATTCCCTAGTGTGCAACAAGTGGTGGCAATGCTTGTGCCCATGGCACATAGCAACCTTAAATTGGAGGTGTACCTTAATACGAGTACAGGATACCCTACAAAGGTGAGGTACAACCTATAAATTAATCTACAAAATTTTATTTTATGATATGATATTTTCAAATTCTAAAAAAATAATCTGTTAAAATAGAATTTTTAATTTACAAGCCGTAGTGTGCATGCATACCTATGCAATTATGTTGGTCACATGACTGCATGGATGATCATATGATCAAAGAGGTGATGGGGACCAAAAAAAATCTTAGGGCTTGAGGAAAAGTACTCCAAATTTGATGATTTACAATTGATCTTAGGGTCTTTGGGCCTTCTAGATGTGATGATAGGGATTTTTTACCTAAAATGCTCCAAAATTGTAGCTATAATATGGATATGGAAACTACCTTCCAACTTCAAACCCTTGTAGATAGCCTCACATGTCCAATTTGAACAAAACAAAAGGAAAAACTTACTTTCTTGGACACCTTGAACTCAATGGTAAGCTTATATTTTTAGCGACAAGCTTGAAATAAATCTTCAAGATCCACCAAGATTTTCAACCTATCAAAATCTAATGCACAAATCACTCAAATTTGAGAAATGGATTTACAAATCTTAATCTCTAATACCATGTTAGAGTCATTCAAGGACTCAAGCTCCCAGGATCACTTGTAAAACAAAAATATCCTTCCATAAAAGAGAAAATCAAGAGCATAAATTTGCAATAATGGATACAAAACATATTAGATCAAATGTGATACTATATAATATAATGCAATACAAAATATACATATGAGACCTTTCTTATATAGGAAAGATTGAGAGTGAAAGGAAATATGCATCCACCCAAGATAATTTCCACATAACCCAAATATAGAAATATGTGCAAACGAGTATTCAAAATCCATATGTAAGACAATAAACAACATACCATTAAAGATGACACAAGATGTGTTGGAGGAAAACCCTTGAGGGGGAAAAACTAGCCTCCAAAAGCATCCATCACTTGTATTATTTAATAATAAAGATTATAATACATTTTCAGAGTTCTCTATGAACACCTTTGAAACAACAAGCACTTCATGTGAACAAGCATGTAACCACACATCCCATGCCATGTTTTAAATCTCAAAAGTTTTAACAAGAGATGATCTCAACCCATTAGCCAAAATGACCAATTAGCTAACAACAAACCTTAGACAACTAATCATGTGTTTTCTTTTATAGAAATAAGCTCACACAAAACCACCAAGTAGTATTACATAAAACCATGTGGCTAATTCCATGAGCTTACAAAACCATTAACCCCTATATTTAGTTTTTGGTACTAATTTTTTCCAATATTAAATATTTCCCCAATGCGCAACCCAACATGAAATATTTATCACAATATTACATACAACATATAAAGTAGCCCCAAGAACACTAACCCATGTGATGCACACATCCCTAGATCTCCTGGGTGCACCACATAATAATAAAATATTACATTATAACATTAGGCAAGATGGACTTGACACACCTTTTCCTAATAGAGAGGCAAAACAAACTAGGATGATGACAAGTGTCTTAATCCTATGTCATGTGACAAGAAAACTAAGACTTCTAAAAATATTCCTAACTTGCTAAATAAACTTAACATGTGAACATGTGTGAATAGGGCTTAACAAGGAACTAGTTAGATAGTGTGCTTTGTTCACACTACAAAGTGTAAACCAAATAGGAAAAACCCTTTTTCACACCAATAGTTTCTATGTTCAAGTTGTGTGTCTTCCAACATCTTGTTTCAATTAGCACTAATGTATCATATAGGGATTTAATTTGCATTTCTTCCTTCTCAAATGTTATTTCCATAGCTTGTAAATATCATGTGAGTTGTCACCACATAAACCACATGTGGATTTTTTCTCCTTTTTACTTATGCATTTGTTAGCATGATATCCTATTTTACCATCTTTGGGTCCTTCCTTTGAATTGACCACCTCTATTATTAATGCAAAACTATCATACACCCTCTTTTTGAATATTCAACCTGGTAGCTTATGGAGGGAATTGCATCTTAAATCTGTGGTACACATTGTTGAACAATCATATTTATTCTCCATATTTTTTCTCAATGGCCATGTCTTAAATTCCCATTTAATGCTCCTATGATTGAACCTTGTGCTATGGCCATACCCTTGTCTATGAAATATTATTATCTAGTAATTTTATAAACCATTGGTTCATATCCATATTCTTTATGAAGTAACATTAGATAAGTATCAATTTTTTATGTTTGTTGCACCACCTACATATTTTTTAGTATATGCTTACTATCATTTTAGGGGCTTTCTAAAGATCTACTCTCTAAAATCCCTTCTAGTGCCATGTATCACTAGGAATTAGTTTCTTTGATTCCCTTCCAAATATAATGAGTACAACAAAAATATATTTTTTTGGGTGGGGCATAAGTCCCACTCATCTCACCTTTTTCCAGAATTCCCTACTTTGATTTTAGTATTTATAGTTATAATTTAAGTTTTTCATTTTCATATTTTTACTATTAAATGATTATCGTGTCTTCGTCACTAGGATTTTATTATGATGGTCAGTTATATTTCATCCTTATATGAAGAGAAAGTATTCCTATCCAATTTTACCCTTGTGTGAGGGTTTAAACTTGAAGTAAAAAATAAACTAATTAATTCATTATTTTTGTATCAAGGGTTCTTCTAGTCTTCTAATCACACTTTTAAATCAATTTTCATAATATTTTTTCATTCCCCTTTATTTTATTTCATATCCAACAATTTAGTTATTCATTCAATTAGTACATCAAGTGAGTGGATTTTTTTTAAATAAATCATTCAATTCTTTTCATTTTTATCATGCTTAGGGCATTCTTTAATGTACCAACTCAGTGCCTCATCCTTGAGAGTTTATACAAAATAATATAATAGGGTTTGGTCATCATCAATGCCATCCCTACTCTAATAAAACTCCAAGATAAAGAGATTTACATTAGAATCCATGGCGTGTTTACAAAAAATAATGAGTCTAGTCTTATATGCAACCATATCTACATGAGATAAAAGTGTCTTTTATCTAGCTTTGTATGGTTTAAGGTTTATCCTTCCTCCTTATCTATTATTTTCTCTTTGATTTCTTTCTCTCTTTTCCTTAAGCTTCCTTTTCCAACTTTCAATCCTTTTCTAATTAACTAATTTCATTTCTCCATAATTATCTCCAAATAATTGAATATCAAAGAACACACTTTCCAATCTCTCTTAAAAATATCTTACCCAAGTACTTATTGTTCTCACTTCCTCCATTGTAAGTATGGATTCACTACTTATATTCTCTATAGAAACTCTACTTAATTTTGATGGTACGAAGGGTGAATTTTAGTCTAGGGAGTTCATCACACGACGTCTCTTTGGATTGGGGGTGTATTATTTGATAACACATCATTACTAATTGATTTATCTTTAATGGTCCTTGAGTGATTTTCTTCCTCAACATATGTATTGTTCTCATTTATCATCTCCAAAATTTCCTTGGAAAACTCTAAATTTGTGTGTCTTATTTCATCCTATTACTAAATATTCTCTCCTCTTCATCATTCAATAACTTCCTTATTTCCTTCCTCCCTTCTCTATATTCCACCATACTTATTTTGGTATCTATATTTTCTATGTAACATTCAATATGATCACATGAGAAAATTGGGACACCAAATCCTTAACCCATTTTTTATTGTAACCCTTAGATAAATCCAATATAGAATTTTATCAATTAGTAGTCTAAGTGTCAGAAGCATCCTCTCTGATCAACCCTCAATGCTTTCAAACCTACCCCCAACAATCATTTCCATAACATCCCAACAAACAGGATTGAACTTCTCTAGGTTCACCATTACCTCATATTCTACCAACTACCCTATCATTATGGTTATATTTTTCTTTATGGTTTTAATTTAGGTCATGGATCACTCTAATTCTTCCATATTTGTTCTAGTTACATGCCCATTAAGAATTCACTTTCTTCATTACAAGGGATTTCATTAGCCATATCCTAGCATGCTCTCTTGGTGCCTGTGGCATCTTCACTATCATTTTTTAATATCTCTTATCTCTTTCTTGTGTCTATTTTCCATATTATCTTCCTCTATATTTTTCTCAACTATAATGATCTTTTAAATTTCTTCCATAACCATCTTTATCTTAGTAAAAAGTTATCTTACTGTCTTGTTATCACCTTTTTCCATAAATATTCTAATTTACTGAATTTATCCATCATGTTGGTAAATATATTTGTCACATTGAAATGTTGGAAAAACTATCACTTTCAGAGGAACTTGTGACAAAAATGCCTACAAAAATTGGAGAAATTGTTATGGATTAATAAATTTCCAATTCATTTGAGAGGAAAAACTCCCTTTTATAATGAGGTTTTAGGTTTTTTATGATATTTTTACACTAAACATACAAAAAGGAAAATGAAGAACTCAAAGAAAACTCAATTATAGAAACCCTAGTTGTAGACACACAACTACTAAATTTTTAAAAAACTTATTAAAACTAATAAGGATTCATAACAAAATTATAATTTACATTCCTAGATTTATATGATGGATTTTAAAAGAGTAATACATATGATAGTGTAACAATAATGAAAGAAAAAGATACAAATCTCAACACAAGATGAGATAAGTTATATCAATAACAATCAAAGCAAGATACCAAGATATGATTGCATTTACTTACAAAAATTGAATACTTTATTAATATTCTAGTAGGTGACAAATGGTTTTGATAAATAAAAAGATGTATACATATTATTACTAACTTAACATACAAAAAATCAGTAACAATAACACAAAAAAATACCAAAAATATATAATTTGAATGCTTTATTTATTATCTATGTGAAGATACACAACTCCAAATATCCTTCTATCAAAAGTTTGAGATCTAAAAGTGTCTCCTTTACATTGTAACTTTGTATTTACGAGCTTTTTCACTCATAACTATTTTTTTTATAACTTTAACAATAAATTTAAAAATAATTGATTTTCCTAACTTAAAATTATTAATATAACTCATTGTATCAAGTCATATTAAAATTACTTAATTTAAGTCCAGGGAAGAATAATAAAGTGATAAATAAAAGAAGAATTTGATTATGTTGATTTGAATTTAGCTCCTTAGATGCTTTTAGTTTCTTTGCAAAAGAAGATCCTTTGAATATCATAAAATGTCTTATTATATATGCAATTAACTTTACTCCTAAGCCTATGGTGTTTGATCATCATAGTTTCCAAGTCATCAATGACTCCTCCACTTCTTTCATATGTACAAAAAACATCATCATATTTTATTGTGGTCACTAGTTTATATGGATCATTTTTTCTTGAATGTGTTGACATTAACAACTTGTCTATTAATTTTTTTTTAGAGACTATATATTTTTTCTTCTTGATTATCTATACATCTACTTCTAAATCTTCTTATTTTAGTATATTTAATTATAGGCCTAAAAAAAATAACTTGGCCACAAAGTTTCACCAATCTCTTTAATTCAACAATAGTTTGTATGAAGATCATTAATTTCCATTCAATGCCACAACATTGTATTTTTTTGGTTTATCTATGACTTTGTGAGATACTAATTTTTGAATATCATATTTCACCATCTTGCTTAAATATTTAATTTCACCCTACCATATGGTGTCCTCTCTCTTAGTTGCATTAAGCCCGACTTTAATCTCCTTCTTTTAATCTTTTGATATACCACTACAAATTCTTCATTAAATTTGAGACCATAAAGTACAATCTATTCCACCCATGTCTTGGAGGCTTTACAATACTTTTGATATTTTTTAATTTGTTCCATCATTACTTTATTTACATTTTTATGATTGTATCAATTTTTGGAATGGTTAGAGGTTGGGCAGATATATCAATAATTTATTTAATATATGAAGCCAAGATATGGACTTACTCCTAAAGTTGTTCTCTACTAACCTTTTATTTCTCTATCCTTCCAACTAACTCTATAACTAGAGTTGTAAATTATTGATGTCTCCTTCATGATTACAAGGACCAAGTTATATTCTAGAAACCTGATGTTTGGCCTTATTATTTCCTCTTCTTTTTATTAGCAATAGGTTTTCCCACTTCAATGTATTAAGCTTTTGGTGTATCTACCATCAGTCTAGGAGTAATTTATGTTTTCTTTGGTGGAGGTTTTGTAGCATGTAATTAATCTTAGCAATATTATCAAAACTTGGATCAATCATATATGTAGAAGAAGAAAAAATGGGGGAGAGAATACTCCTAGGCATAGTGTTAGATACTATATTATCTTTTGATGGAGAAAGGGGGGATATTCATGTGGTGGAGGTGTTTATATGGGATAATGAGGCAAAGACATATTAGGTTGAGATGAAGAGGGATTTTCCTCTATAGTGATAAGGTTTTCAAGTAACAATGAATATATTTGCATGTTCTAAGTATCTTGAGGCCTTCTTATTTATAACTTCTTCTTTCGATCCATATCCCCTTGAGCATAATAAATTTCCAACTTGATTCCCTTCCTACGGTGTCCTCCATCTTTATCTCCAACAAAAATATTTGATTTGGATATCGTAGAATATATAATGATTGTATGTTGGGATGCATTTGATTCACTTTGTTTATATGATTGCTTTTGTTTATTTGGAGTAGTACTAGAGTTAGAAGAAACGTGTTTTGTAATATTGGTATTTATCCAATTTTTATATCTTCACAAAATAAAATGTGACCTTTCCATGATGTATATAATTTCTTTATTCATCCAATTAATGGGTGAAAGAGATTACAATTGTGACATGGATGTGTAAAATTCATCAACCAAATCTATACCATCATCAATTATTCTCATAGTATTCCACCCAAGATTACAATATTCAATTTGTTTAATGGTCATTAAGACTAATTCCTTTTTATAACATTGAAATAATTCTCACAATTTTCCTAATAGTCTTCTAAAGGTTGAATTTGAAAATATTTTGATCCCAAATATAGATTACCCCTGACATAAAATTTTCCTTCAAACAGAAACCTCTTAGTGTAAAAATATATATGGACCTTTTCTAGGAATCTTTCAATATTTTGTGCATAAAAAATGTTTGACATGTATAATAACTTAAACCTAGAAGAAATGGATAACCTACCTTTTTCTTATCTGTGTTTCTTATTTATAAATGTCATTTTTCTAGAAATTTCAATCAAAATAAGATGATCACTTACGTATCATTGAAGTTTTTGAGGATAGTCAACAAAACCACCAATTATGGGATATGTGAACCTTTGGAATTGAATAAAATAACTACTAAATCTTATGATCAAATTTATTTCCCAAAATTTCCATCAAGCTCCCTTATTGTCAACATGATAAAGGCATCATTGACATACCTAATTTTTTTATTAGAAACCTCTAACTATAATTGTAGGAAATAATCATATATTTATGTAGTATTATCATATTATCCCATTGTATGTAATCCAAGTCTTGCCTTCATGATTTCTATAACATAAAGTCGATAATAATTCATATAAATTATTTGATTTGTTGGGAATATGACCAATTCATCATGAATATTATCGACATCGCTAATTAGTTTTCTCTAGTCAATATATTGAGAATCATATCTATAGACTATGATGTATATCCAAACTCAAAAGAGTTGGTTTCTTTATTTTTTGTAACCCTATTTACAAAGTGATGATATTTGAGTTGTCACTATTGAAATGATACCTTTACAATTTCGAAGAAGCCTCGATTTTCCTTTTTTTGGAACTTTTAACCAATACTTGGTTGTGTTATTTAGGTAGATTCCTATGATATGAACCAATGGTTCATCAAATGACTAGGGAAGAATATTTTATGGATAGAGGTATTACTAGAGCACAAGCTAGTCACAAGAAAATTAAATGGACGTCCAAAACATGGTCATTGAGAACATTAGTCTTTAAGTTAATCTAATATGATTCTTATTATGTTTAAACCTTTGATAAAAGAGTTGGATTTTTTCTAAGAATATAGTTAGGGCCTTCATGTTTCATTGAACACTTTGAAGAGTTCAATATTTCATGAACTCTTTGAATCGCCAAAGAAGGAAACAATTGTTGAAGTTTAAAAGTTCAATCTAGCTTCCCAATGTTGACATGTGAATAAAGTGAAGGATAATCATTTCTAGGGTTCAAAAGTTTACAAAAAATCTAACAGGAAAAAACATAAATCTAGATAAAGGATTAGCAAATTTTCTCTATGTTTGAGAGGGAAATTGTTGTCACAAGTTCCATAGGTGAGTCATAGTTTATCCAAAATCTCAAAGCAAAAAATATATTTACCAACACATCCTTAACCCCCTTTTTATTAATCTTCAAGCATTTAGAGTATATTTATCTTTGTGGTAATATTTTTTGGATCTCCACATTTAATTTTCACCACCCTAGATGCTTAACTCCCCTCTAGAGGTTTATTACCTAATATGCACTACCACACATCTCCATCACTATCATAATTGTAGTTAATATTCTCTCTTCAAAGTATTCTTTATCACAACCTTCTTTGAAATTATGTAGTTCTCTCTTATGTACCAAAAACATGGGATTCCAACAATAGAACCAAATGATAATAATATACAAACCCAAGGTCTAGATCATTTATGTCAAAGAAACTAAGCTTGGTGTGATACAATAAGAAGGAAATTGGATTAAGTATAGTAGATCAACATATAAGCAAAATAAATATTATATCTATATATTCTTTATTGGATAGGATCATTGATATCTTTATTCATGTCACATATCAATTAAATTCATTATCTTTTCATACCACGAGCCTAGATATACCCATCACATACGTTTGGAAAGTGTATTTATCCCTAATACATATTATCTTATATTTGTCATTATATTATATGCTATATGTTTGGAAAGTGTATTTATCCCTAATATATATTATCCTCTATTTCTCATTATATTATATACTTTTCTCTATTATCTCTTTCACTAACATGGTATACTTTGTTATTAATATAGCCAATAGCATATCTATGGGTGTGTCCCTTGACTCTTCCTTAGTCATTTCCACTATTAGGAGGTAAAAAAAGACACTTTATATTACCACAACTTGTTTAATGATATTTACAATGATCTTTGTCATGTTATGTATTTTGGTGAGATAATTCTACAAGACTTAGCTTTTGTGCCATTGTGGATTTTCACCACAAGCCTTTATTAAGCCACCCCTTATGTTTTTAACCTAATGGGATTATATACAACATCCATTTTAAGTTTTCAATCGAATCTATTAAGTCCCAAGGCTAGAGTTATGTAACCTGGCAAGAGCGAGTCTTAGTGAATTCTTAATTTTCTTGTGACTATTGCACTAGTAATAGTAGGGAAAAATATTAAGAGACTGTAAATTTTTTAATTTAATTGAGTCTAGTTGTATAAAATATCTACCATAAAGCCTATAAGGCTACCTCAAGTGGAAACTATTGTTGAAGAACTCTAAATGAGTGTTTACTTGCATTTAGCTATAGTTTTCACCCAAAGAGGGTTTATTTAGGGAAAAATTATCATATACCATATTATTTTCTCTCCATTATGTTTTTCATTCCCTAATCAATCAATCCTAATTAAATTTAGTCGTGTTTTCTCTATTAAACTAAAACTTGAATCTCTTTTTAATGAAAAGTGTGAGGAATATCCTCCCTACTTATGAATCAAAGAAAGACTAGCCATTGGTGAAAATAATATTATTTATTAGAATATTAACGGTTTGAATGCCCCAAATAATATGAGGTTTGTTAAACACAAATTTTCTCTTAATAAGCTATATATGGTTCTTTTGCAATAAACTAGTGTTTTTGGAATTGAGACTTTTGTCTCTTATCTCTTCTTGGTATATTTTGTTAGATATGGTTTTTGATGTGCAAGTGACTTCTAGAGGTGTTTGTGTTTTTTGGAATCTATTTTCTGTTTAGTGTTCTCCTTTTGTTACAATCTTAAGTTAGATTATTTCTTCTTTAATTCATATGAAAAATATATCTTTTGAGTCATCTTGAATATTTATGGTCATAAGAGCCCATAAGGAAAAGGACTTGGACTAAAAATTTAAAACAAATTTTACTATTGTAGGGCTATAATATTTTATTGGGATATGATTTCAATGCCATTACAAGGATATTGGCTAAAGAGGGGGAAGTGGTAGATCCTCTTAGTTATAATTGGACTTTAAGGCTTTCTTGGATTAGAATAGTCTATTGGATTTCATCTCTAAGATATGTAGTTTCACATGGAACAATAGAAGGAATTTTTTTGCTATATAGTTGAATGGTTGGATAGATTTATAGTATATTTTATTGGATGAATAACCAAAAATATTTAAATATATTTATTCTTCTTGTCATGATTTTAAATCATTTTCCTTTGGAAATGGATGCCCCATTGGATTCTCCCCTCATCAATGTCAAGATGGAGAGGAACAAAAGCATTCAGGTGAGAATTTTGAGCAAGTTAAACATGAAAAGGAATAAGTAGAATCTATTGCTTTACTATATTTTTAATCAGTACCTTTTATTGTGACATAAAATAAAATAAATATATATTATAACTTCTTTTCAAATAAAAATAAAAATCTCCCTATAAATAAAATTATCCTAATCTACACAATATGTATTTTTTTATTAAAGTTAAAACATGTTTTGAAGGGATCCCAAAACCCTTTATCCTAGAGCATAAAATAACAAAATCACAACTAAACAACAATGAAATGTTCACCCAAGTGAACCCTCAACAAACCACAATATAATAGAAAAATTAGAAAAAGACTTAAACAAAGCAAACCAAACTCCAAATATTTTAAAGTTTCTATAGCTTCAATTTCTTGGTGGTAGAATTCCTCCTTCCGCCTATAGCTAGGAAAAAACCATTAGATATTCATTTTCACCCTCAAAGGATTTATTCTTTCTTACATGAGTCCTTATGATTGGCCTATCATGACACTTTTTATTATCTCTCTCCATCCCTTGCATTATCTATCCTTCATGGAGCTCTTTAAGTATTTTTGTCAAGATTTTGCCAGCTCAACACTATTTTAAATGGTGTATTTGCTCACCTAAACCACATGCTCTAGATTTTCATTGATGGAATTCAAATATTTTTTAGGTATAATCACCTTATCATTGACATCATTTTTCTAATTTCCCATGGTCCTAATCACCACTTTAAACTCATTATTCTCATTAGATAGATCCTTCCCAGTTTTCTTAATTTTTGGGATACCTTCCCATCCTTAAAGAAAGCTTGCATCTTGTTCCTTTATCACTTGGTACTAGCCACCAATTGTTTTATATAGATTATCCAATTTGATGTTCAAGTGATTTATCTTAACATAGAACTGTTGACATTTCATGCCACCCTTTGATGACCCGTCATTGATAACTGATCTAAGAGATCTTACATGGGCCATCCTGCATGAATTCTCCTTGAAGGGTCCTAAAATTGGTTGTCCTAACTTTTTGGGCTTTTAGGTTTTTTCTTCCCTTCATACTCGCATGCCTTCTTCATCGCTCTCACTCCTTCTTTGCCTTCCATTTTTTTCTAAGTGTTTTGGGTTTCGGCCATCGACCTTACCCTTTAACCCCTATCGCTTCCTTCTGGTAAGCCATAATCCTACCACCCAACCATTCAAGCCCAATTAAACCCTTCAAAAAGTCAACTAAGTTTTGCATTTTCAGACTTTGGGGGTCAATCTTCCCTCTTACCGCTTTCCATCTTTTCATCATAGTAAGTAGAGCTTCCTTTGTACCCTTGACCCCAAAATCTTTTCTCTTTCTTTCGGGAATAAAAATTTATCTTCCTCTTTTCTTCCTTCCACTTTCACTCCTTCAAAAAATCGACTAAGTGTTGAGTTTTCGAACTTTGGGCTTCGGCCTTATCCTTTACCTCTTACCTTTCTTTGGCAAGATGTAACTCTTCTCTCCAACCCCCAATGGCTCCTTTCGAACTTCGGCCTTCACTCTTCCCTTTTACCCTTTTCATCTCCATGATAAGGCATAAGCCTCCTTCCTGACCTCTGAAGCTCAAAAAGGAGATCTTTTTAAACTTTGTGGTTCGTTCTTTCTATTTTCTTCCTTCTTCCTTCTTCTAGCATGTAGTATGGTGAACTCCCAAAGCTTGATCTTCAACAGTTTGATGCCAAAATGTCCATAAAGTATGAAGCATTCCCAAAGCTCGATCCTCGATGAAGCTGCTCTTTTTAGTTTATCCAAACCATTTAATGCATAGCAAAGGTTTTCTTTTGGGCTCGACACCCTGACCTTTCAGTGGATTTGACATATTTTTGGGTAAAACCATTAATGCTCGATCCAACTTCTGAGCAGCCTTTTTTAATTTTTGGGCTTCAAGAATGACATTTATTGCTTCCCCTAACTTCTGCAAGTGGACCTTATGGGCACCCATGCTCATTTATTGCTATTTTTTGACTTTCCTAATAGATTCATGCCCTAATCATGATTTTCACATAATGGCTCCATCCCTTCATGCACAGACTTCATTGCTAACCCTAGTTAGGGTTAGGGTTCAATTTGTGGTTCTAAGTTATGCTTGATCTACAAAGGAAAGAAATATATTCATTTCAAGGGTCTTCCTCTGGCTCCTCTAGGGTTTTTTTTTGGAAGACTTGCATTTTGCACTCTACAATTGTAAAGATTGGCTTGTTGCCTCTACATTAATGAAATTGATCAAGCTTGCCTATCTCAACTTGTTTACATTTGTGTAATTTTATTACCTACATATCTAAGTTTTTTTCTCTCTTTCCATGCATATATGTTTGAGTTAAATTATTTACAGTTGCTACTTGAGAATATCCTTTTCCTTCCAGCACCCTATCAAACCCTAACCTCCATGCTTGCCTTTGGGAATCGACCAAATAGAGAACTATGTGAGTCTTTTGATCTTTTCCTTTGATGTACTGAGTAATCTTAACCAAGAAGAAATAACTTTCCATCTTGGTGTACCATCTTCATTTCCCTTTCATGTTTTTTTCTCCCCTTTTCCCTTGTGAGTTGTTGGAATAGGATAGTGGTAGGATTTCATGTGTTGGGTTGGACTAACACATTGCACTTAGATTGAAAGAGGAAGTTGACCTTCTCTGGAGATTCAACCTCATACACGTAAAGGTCCCACACCTTGAGGTTGTTTCCATTGTTTCATTGGAATGTTGAACTTCATGTTCAGTGGGGTACAATTTCATGTGACAATAAGAACCACTTCAACATTAGATGTTGAGAATAGATAGGCTCATTTTCTTCATGATTTGAGGCCTTAGACACCAACTCAATAAATCCTTATTAAAATCTGAGGTAGGGTCCATAATTATTAGGAAAGGAACCCCAATCTACAACTCCACAAAGGTGGTTTTCTCCATCTATTATCCTTTAAAATAGGAGTTTCTTCATCTTCACATCCCATCCCCAACTCTTCACCACTTACCATTTCCATATTATTGATGGTTTTTTAACCCTCCAACCCAATTTTTTTCCCTCCCATTACCCCTTTTTACCAACTAGGTTCTAGGAGTATCAACCTTAATCTTCCTCTTCTTTTGGGTGGACTCAAAGTCCTCTTCCGATCCATTATACCTCGGGTTCATTAATGGACCTAACACATCTCGGATTAAGTCCCTAGAATATTTTCCACCCTCCCAACCATCAAGAGTGTCTTCCTTTAATGAATTAGAGGGGGAATTATCAATGTAATTCTCATTCATACAATGGTTTTCATTCTTATATTTAGCATGGAAACCAATGGCCTATCTACTAGGATTATGGGCTTTCATATGGTTAACTAGAAAGAGCATGAGGCCTTGATAGATAGGCACCATATTAGGTGCCTTCTTTCTTTCATTAATAGAATTTTCCATATAATCCAACAAAAAAATAGAAAGGAAACACACATCTTATGATGAAAATGGTTAAGTAAAATGAAATAACACTCATAGATTGATTTGTACCTCCCTTATAGGGAAACACACCTCATAAAAATCTCTGCCATCACAACCCAGAATAATTTTGGGGAGGTGTTCTCATAACTAAAATGTAACTTAACTAGCATATTCCTCTCATCACCCTTAAAGAAGACCCGTAAATCTGCATATCCCACCTTCCTATCCTTAATAATTTTCCTTTCCTTTGTAGAAATATCAATGAATTGGGTGATGAGTTCCTCATTTATCATGCATTCCCATATAAACATCATCACCTTCCTATTTTTCCACCCTCACGTGATAACCTTTGTAATAACAAGGTCATAGTCATTCATTCTCTCTAGCTCTACGATTAGGCTCCATTCCTCCAAGATCTTCCAAACTTGGGGCCTATGACATACCCCCTCATAGCTTGAGGGCTTCACCCTATTCATATCATTTCCCATTATCTCAAAATTCTTATCACCTATATTCATAGTCATCCATAAAGACCTCAATTTTCCTTCTCAACTAAGACTAGACTAAGCAATGAATAATGCCATAGAAAATAATAGAAACCATTATAAATTAGACATGAAATTTCCCCTCACTTGATCATAATTACCCTTGAGGTGAAAGTTTGCTCTTGTAAGGTAATCATTAATCATAATAGAATTAACTTGCACAAGAATGAAGATTAGATCCTCCCAAATCTTCATATGTCCATAATTAACTCCCAATTTTGAAAGCAAGTCTACTATCCTATTACCTTAATAAAACACATGTTGAAAAATAATTTCCTCAAAGCTGTCAATAATTTTAAGGGAATCATTTATGAATTTGTTTATTGTCCAAATTAGAAATTGGTTCCCATGCACACACATTAGGTATTTTTTAAGGAGTCTCCTTCCACTATAATTTTTTAAACCCTTTGGATTGATAAATCTTGATAGCATTAAAATTTATTATAGTTTCAACATAGTGAATAGTCTAGACTTCGAGAGGAAGAGAAAGTGTAGATATAAATATACCATTATCATCTCTCAGCACACCATCATCGCCACCAACACCCAATTTGCACTTGGAGACCCCATAAAATTAACCTTTATCCACCCCATGGGAGGTGGAGTCCAAACCACTCCATCTCTAGGTTTCTTCAAATTATTTAGACAATTAGACATATCAAAGTTTAAGTTACATTTTTTTCAATTTGGATATCTTGAAAGGAAACTACAATTCTAGAATCATTCTAAGTGCTCTCCAAAATCTCCACCATGAAGTTCTCTTTTGTATCCAAGATAATTTTGCCAGCAACTCTAAGAGATAAAAAAAAATCTCTAAAGATCCTATATTTCTCTCCTTCCATAAGCCCCAAATAGCATGAAAAAGTATTAAAGACCGTAGAAACCTAAGGGAGGGATTTGAGGAAGGAAAAACCCATTGATCTAATAACCCTTCAAAAGAATTATGGAAGACCTATGTCACATTCTAGAGAGAGAAAAGAGAACGCAAAAGAAATTTTGAGAAGGTGCATTCTGACAATAGATGAATGAAACTTCCAATACTCTCTTCACAAAGGAAACACCTATTGGGAAAAGAATAACCATATTTTTCAGAGATTATCCAAAGTTATAATTTTATTTTGAACCAAAATTCAAAAGAAAATGTCCACTTTTGGGATTAGTTGGATTCAAAACCTTATCCCAAAATGGATGAGTGCCTAAACCTACAAGGGAAAAAAAACTAGAGGCAATAGTATAAGAACCATGAAGGGTATCATACCAAACAACGTTATCAACCTTATGAAAAAGAGGAATATGATACAAAGACAAAAAGACACTAATTCAGAGACTTAGATAGTTAAGGAAGGAGAAGAAACCAAAACACTAAATAATTTCCATGACCCCCATATAATTAGAAACTTTACTACCAATGTAACTCAAATTAATTTATTTTAAAGGTCCCACTCGATCACATCTCAAAAGGGGAGAGTCAAGAATCCAGATATCATCCCAAAGTTTTATAGAGGAACCAATTCCCAACTTCTATTTGATGCCTTTTTTTTAGAGACTCCTATTGTCCCCAATATTCTTCAAAATTCTTGAAACAAGAGGGTGATCCCACAATAGTGGGCTACACTTTTTGGCCAAACTTGACATTCAAATGAACTTTTTGAACTAAATCTTCACTTTTTGACACCTATATTTACTTAACTGAGGAATTTGAAGATGATGCAAACTAGAGATTTTTGAAATTTTGTCTGTAGATTCTAAATATATTTTAAAAAAAAAATTGGAATCAAATTGCATTTCTTTTCCCATCTCCTTCAATAACTAGTTTTTAATAGTAAACACCAATTTTAAAGAGTGGTGTGTACAATAAAGAACATAATTTTTTTTATGAAGGATAAAATTTTAATTTTTTTCCAATTTAGATTTGTAGCTATGATATCTAGATCATGCATTTGTTTCATAGTGTTTTATTGAATATTTTTTTCTTAATTAATTTTTGAAGTCAAACCAATTACAATTTAGACATAGGTGTGCTATAAAGCACATAACTTTTTTTATATGTATCAAAATTCAATTTATTTATTTTGTTGGATCAAGGACATCAATGCCAAGAGAACAGATTTTTTTTAGATTTTTTTTTGTAATCTACTATTTTTCCACATGTGCAGAATAGAGAGCTTGAGTTTCTATGAAAAACTATTAATTAAACTGAAAAATGTAAATAAAACCAAAATATATTAAAACTATACTTGATGGAGAGCTCGTTTCGAGGACTATAATACTCCAGTTGAGTTTGTCAAGTTGATTCCATTTTTATCCTCAACCTGATCCTCAAAAATTAAAAATCTACATAAAATTGCAGACGAAGGGGGGCAAGGACTTATTTATGACAAGACTATTCTTAGGAACACATCTCTATTTTATCAATTAAACTATTTAACATGGAATTCTAATTTGGATTCTCTACTCCTACTTTGTAGTTATTGTTTTATGTTTCAAACTAAGTCCTCTTCCTATCTTTGAGGGAGAGTGGATGGTTTATATATGAGTTTGTTTTTAGTACAAGAAGAATAAAACTCCTCACAGACCCTATATAGTGGGATTTATTTTCAAGGAGTAAATCTATTTGATAGTTGATAAGTTGTTCATTGATAGTTAGTTGTTATCTATCATTAGTTGCAACAATAGAATGTGTGTTATTGAATAAAATATATTCAATAGATTCCTATTAGATTGTATATGAGAGTTTGGTGTTTATATGCAATAAAGGGAATTAGTTTTATATCATGAATTATTGAGTAAGTAAGTGTTTGACAATTTTTGTGGAAGCAATGAATCAAGCAAGGGCCACTTGAGGTACTGCTAATCCACTTCATTTTCTATTATTATATTAATTGATGTATTATTGAATTTAGCTAGTAGTTTCCAGTTATATGCATGTGTTTTAATTTATGAATGTCATTTTGTGGTTTTGAATTGAATTTTGTAGCTTCAAGTTGGTTTCATACTTTGAAGGGAATTAGCTAGTTAGGACACTACAGTTTTTAATAGTTAACAATCATAGTCTTAAGCATTGGGTACTTGTAGCATAAGGTAATAGTTTACATTCATTTCCCCTATTTTGTGAATTAGTAATTCGTTTCACTTTCCAAATTTTACAATCTTTTGTACATGTGTATTTTCCTATACTCTATTGATGTAGGATGTGTCTAGGATCTATGGATGCATATATTTTTCTAGCACTATCTAAATTTTACGACTCCCTAGTTGATAATTAAATTTATCCTCTTGTGAAAGATGAACTATTCGATTAGGAATTCATCCTCTAGGTTGTGTGTATACCTAGTAGCACCAAGTTGATTAGACATCAGAGAGGCTCTACATTTTTAGTGTCATTATCGAGGATGGTGTTGAGTTTAGGATTCTCCTATGTATTTTCAATTCTTTTAAGCTTTCATAATTTAGCAATTCTATTTTGACATTAGGGTAAATAGGTATTTTAACTATAAAAAAACATGAGTTACTAAAAATGTGTATGAATCATTGATCTAAAAAGAGTCACAACCTTTTCATGCGGAGGTAACGAGACGCTCTAGGAATATTTCTCTCGTTGGCACATGAAGCATTAGAGGGTACTAGTGAACAAGTTGAGAAAAATGAGGGATACCCTAAAAAAGAATCATCCCTTACACCAATACCTACACCAACCATAGAGGAGACTTCCTGAATACATATAGGCATCATGGGGGACGCAATAGTATAAGATCCACCAAAGCATGTAATGTTTGAATTCCTTATAACCAACCAGGAAAGGGTTGTTACTTTGAAGAACATACCTCCTTCAAAACTATATGTATTCTATGGGTTGTTTACAAAGGATATATACACCTTTATTTTTTAGTTTGATGTTTTATGTTGAAGCTATGACTACACCATGGATGCTCACCGACTCAAATAATTTCTAGCTACATTGAAAGATGTTGCTCTATGATGGTTTGTGGGATTGAGAAGAGATGTTCCCAATTGGAATACAATGAAGACAAATTCCTAAAAAATACCAAGATTACTATAGAGGCATAGATAGAAATATGGATGAAATCTTCAAGATTTCATATAAATAAGATGAATCATTGGAATAATATGTTGAGATGTTTTAGTTATGCCTCAAGAAATCCCATCAAAATAGACTTTTTGATGAATCCTTGAAATTGGAAAATTTAAGGGGAGTTCATGAAGACTATATGGATACCCTCAACCTCGTTGGAGTAGGAGATTATAGAGTCAAGGCCAATGTGTTGTAAATTTGGTAGAACCTACACAATTCAGAGGTTTAACTAGCTGAACAATCCAGTCAACATTGCTCAAGACTACATTAAATTGTCAACCAAGGAATAGTAATCGTGTGATGGTGCAACATTATATATGTCTTCAAGGACTCAAAACTACTTAATCTATCCTACCCAAGTTATTCTACTTGTTGGAAACTCATAGAATTATAAAGCAATGAAAAGCATAACCAGAACTAGTGGCTACAAGTACCTACAACTTAGACTGTAATTGAACTGTTACTAATAAAATGATGTTGTAATAAATCAAAACTAATAAAAACTAATGACTCAACTAAACTAACCTTTAGAGTACTACTAGTTAAACATTGCATGCATATTCATAAGCATTCATTAACAATAAGCAAGATATGAGGTTCCAATTAATTTGCATATGATTCATGAAAGAATGGTAGACTAATAACAACTAACAAAAATAAATAATTGGAAAATAAAGTGAAGAACAATACCTTGAGTGAAATGCTCAAATAACTATTCTCACTCTAATTAAACCCAAATCTAGCTAATAGATTTCACGCATCCCAATTCCTAATAAATTAACTCCATTCATTGCATGTTCATAAAAGGTTACAAAAGATCTTTTCACATATTGTACTCAATAATTCTGAATATTCCTCATGTTCTGAAACTGAAAGTAACTGATAACATAAAACTAAAAACCAACTAAATACCTATGGATTCAACCAACAACTATATACAAGCTTGATGGAATCTTATTCAAAGCAACAACTTTAATCGAAATCATTAACTCCACTCCCAGATATTTAGAGCATAGAGTTAAGACTGATTTATTCAACCTATAACTGAAAAGGAAAATGAATCCTAATAGGACTAAAACTCTATCAAAAGAGATGTAAAAATTCAACCATTTTTCAAAATCCTATAAGTGAAGGAGACCTCTTCTTCAACATTTATTAATTGGTCATGATAATGTCATGTTCAACCTTCATCAAGTGCCTTTAATCAACAACCATCACATTCATCTTAACCTGGAGCTTCCCCTGTTTCGGTGTCCAGTCGTTCCTTTCACTATAGGTTCATCCCACAACTATTGCATGCCATGGTTCTACTTTAGCTACAAACAAGTTAATTTTACAAAGAATGTACACAAGGACAACTATCATAATCAAAACATAGCATTCCATCAACATTCCATACATATCTTCATATAAATTATACAATACTAATATATTATAGCCATAATTCCATCATTGCATTTAAGGTTCAAGTCTGCATAATAGATATGAAAGGATAGTGTACTGTAGGAGCATTGTCTAGAAATTTTATCTAAAAGTATCTCAAAATATGCATAAAAACAACAAAAAGAGCTATTATCTGGACCTATTAGGGATATCTCATAATTACCCTTTGATGAGGTTTATAAGGCTTCTAGAAATTACTCAAGTCCTTCTTCAAGAAGACCAAGGGAGACATGACCTCTTCTCTCAACAAATCATCCACTAGAGTCTCAAGGGTAGGGATGAGAAATCTTTTATCAAACATGGAGGAGATCATTAGCCACTTGGATACCCAACTAGATACCCTCTATATCAAGAAGAAGCAAAGGAAACCCTCATAGAATTTTTCCCATACTATCACCAAAAGAAGATTATTTGCAAGTGCAAGAAGTTGGCCAGTATTTTTGGAGACAAGCAAGGGAAGCCAGAATATCATGCCCTAAAATATGAGGAAGGTGAAGTGTTTTATATTGCTCAACGCAAACCATGGCAGCCAAGACAAGGTATGCCCCAAGATCCCTTAACCTATAATATGTCATTTCCAAGTAATAATGCAAACTTCCCAAATTGAAAACCTTAATCTTGGACCAATGTGCAAAACTCACAATGTCCAATGCTCCAAGCCTCCAATCAGACTCAACAACAATAGGGAATATGGCCACCACAAAATTACCAAGGAACAAATTATAATTCCCAATGGCCACCCCAACAAAACCAATGGCTACCACAGTGTCAAAGAGGTCAGTAGTGGTAACATTAAAATCAAAATTACTAGTAGCCAGAGTAGCCCTTGTAGCCACAACAAGAAGCCATAATGCCAGATCCAACAATAGTTGCACCAACACCACAAAGAGTACCTCAATTACTAGCACAACCTGCACCTAACCCAAATAATTAGACTATCCACTAGGCTTATGCTAATGACACCATACAATACCCTACTTATGGGGTTGAGGTGAGTGATTTCCACCTCAAATCGGAGAAATTGCTAGTTGGGCCTTCATCTCCTCACATCATAGAGTTGATTAATGAGGAAATCCCAGTAGAAACTATGGGAACCTAAATCAAATTAGGTCAACCCAAAAAACATAATTCTATTTCCCCCATTCCCTGAGAGATTAAAAATCCAAAAACATCATTCACAAGTTGAATATTATCTATTGGGATAGCTCAACGATGATGTTTTCATTAAGATATGCCTCATTTAGGCAATTAAGAAAGTCCCAATTTATACCAAAGCAGTGAGAGAATTATGTCTCAAAAATCCAGGTAGGAAACGTAAGGAGCCTCAAACTATGCATTTTTGAGGACAACTTACATACATATGTTAGGAAACATAGTTGTCCCAAGTATCTAGACCTTGGGAGCCATATTGTGGATGTCAAAATCAAAGGAACTCTCATCAATAATATCGTAATTGACCTTGGAGTAGCTATTAATGTAATAACCAAGGAAACCATGAAGCTATTACAATCAATGGAGCTTAGACCTGCACCTATCATGTCACAATTAGTAGATAGGTCTATAGTAAAACTTGAGGGAATAATAGAAGGCTTGGTTATAACTTTAGACTCATGGGAATACCCTATAGACTTTATGGTGTTACAACCTAAACAAAATCTTGCAAAATATCCCATCATCTTAGGGAGACCTTGATTGGCTACTGCAAATGCCTTAATAGGTTGTAGGTATGGTAATATGATAATTTCCAATGGAAATGTAACCAAGAAACTAGTCCTTTATCCACCTGCCCAGCCACATACAAACTTGGAGAAAATTATATGGACTTCCTTATATAAGGATGATCAATACACATTACAAACATTAATGACTATTGAATGAAGTCTTGTGTTAGAAATCCAAGATGAAGATAAATTTACTGCAAACATCATGCAAAACAATTATGGTAGGGACCTACAACAATATAACTATTTAACATGCTTTCAAGACCCTCTGCAGAACATAATCCCTACCAATACATCTGAGTCCATTTTTCAAAACTTTCATACCTTATTACCACATAACTACAACCCCAATATAACAGGTCTTGATATTGCATATGTTAAAGCATCAGCCTTGACTTTAGAGATTACATCAGGGAAGATATTAAATGCAAATAGTTAATTGACTGTTGCACAACAATCTTCACTGTTAAATGTGTTACAATCACACACAATTGCATTTGCACAGAATTAACATGATATGAAATGAATAGATCTAACATTATGCATGCACCAAATTTACATCAATGATGGCTACAAACCAATTAGGAAACCTCAAAGGAGAATGAATTCAACAGTCTATGACATAGTCAAGGCAAAATTACAAAAGTTGTTGGATGCAGGATTCATCTATCCAATATCTGATAGTCAGTGGGTGTCTCTCTTAGTAATTGTATCTAAGAAAGGAGGGAAATGGAGAGTGTGTGTTGATTACCATGAGTTGAATGCAACAATTGGAAAAGACCACTTTACCCTTCCATTCACTAATCAAGTACTAGATTCATTAGCGGGAAAATATTACTTTTCTTTCTTTGATGGGTTCATTGGATACAACCAGATTAAGATAGCCCCGGAAGACCAAGGTAAGACAACCTTACATTCCCTTGGGGAACATACGCTTACTTTGTCTTGCCATTTGGGCTATGCAGTGCACTTGCCACCTTCCAAAGGGCAGTACTGAGCATATTCTCAAATTTTTCTCATGATTCCATGGAAGTTTACATGGATAACTTTGTAACTTATGAGAATACATATGAAGTACTTGTAAATTTGGAGAAGGTACTATACATAGATTTCAAGATCACCACATGTCCTTAAGTCATGAGAAATGCTTCATGATGATGACTGAGGGAGTAGTCTTGGGACACTTTGTGCGCAATAAGGGAATCCAAGTAGACCCAAATAAAATAAAGGTAATATCAAAATTGCTTGTACCTCATAAATAAAAGGATGTTAGAATTTTTTTTGGCCATGTTGGCTACTAAAGAATATTTATACAAGATTTTAGTAAGATTGCAACACCACTGTTTGTCCTATTGTCTAAAGATGTAGAGTTTGATTGGACCCCTACTTGTCAACATGCCTTTGAATCTCTTAAGGCAACACTTACAAAGACCCCAGTATTAAGAGGATGAAATCGGACATTGCCTTTCATATCCACACTGATAATTATGATTTTACAATTGTAGTTGTGTTAAGACAAAAATAAGGGAATCTATAATATGTCATATATTATATCAGTGAGAACCTTCAAGGAGTAGAGCTCAACTACACAATTATTGAAAAAAGTGATGTTAGCAATAGTCCAAGCAATCAAAAAATTCAGAAACTATATCATAGGGTATTCTATATTCATCCATACAAACCATACAATAATCAGGTGCTTGATGAACAAACTAGTAGTTGGGGGAAGACTTGTGAGATGGTTGTTGCTACTTCAAGAGTTTGATATTACCATAGTAGACAAACCAGGAAAATCAAATATGGTAGCAAACTTTCTCTCTAGATTTCTAACAAAGTTAGAAGAGGATATTGCAGATGATTCATTTCCAAATGAGCACTTATTGGCCCTATCTCTAGATACACCTTGGCATGTAGACATAGCTACTTATCTAGTTGCAGGGAAAACACTACCACGTCTCTCACCAAGGATAAAATACATTTAATTTAGAAGAGTTTTCCTCATTCATAGGTAGCTAGATATTTATTTTACAAAAGTTCTAGATAATAACACAATGAGAAGGTGCATCAGAGAATATGAAGTCCATGATATTCTCAAGGCATGTCATGATGAACCATGTGGAGGACATTTACAACAAAGAGGATAGCTCTTAAAATTTTGACTACTAGCTATTATTGGTCAACACTTCATAAAGATGCGGTCAAATATACAAGGAGTTGTGATAAATGTCAAAGGATAGGACAATCTACAAAATAGATGAAATTCCATTACAGCCACAACTAGTCATAGCACCATTTGATAAATGGGGGCTAGATTTTATTGATCCTATATTTCTAACATCCAACAACAAGGAATATATACTGGTATATATTGACTATCTTACAAAATGGGTGGAGGTCAAATCCTTACAATTTACCTTAGACCTGATTACCAAGTTAGTGCAGAAATATGAGATCAGGTATAGAAAGTCTACACCTTATCACCCTCAAGCAAATGGCCAAGTGGATGTGACTAATAGGGAAATACAAAACATTTTGACAAAAATAGTGTAAATATACATGAAAGATTGGGCAGAAATGTTACCTAAATTAGTTTGGGAATATAGGACAACTTGGAAAACAATAACAAGCTTCACATTGTATGAATTGGTGTATGGAAAAAAGGCAGTCCTTCCAATAGAATTTGAATGCAAAACTCCAAGGATGATATTCAAACTAGGCATGAATGTATCTGATGTATAAAAGGAGAGGTTGCATAACCTTAATGCACTGGATGAGATATGTATGGAAGCAATACATCATACTGAAATTATGTAGAAATAAAGGATGTAGTGGCATGATTAGTTTATTAAGATCAAGTAGTTTAATGCAGGTTATTGGGCACTACTTTATGATTCAAGGTATAAGGATTACAAAGGAAAACTACAAACCAGATGGCTTGGGCCATATGTAATACAAATAGTTTTCCCTTAGAATTGAGCAGTTCAGTTACAAACTATTGATGATGTTAGGTTTTCATTGTTAGTTAATGGCCATTAGTTGAAAATCTATAAGAGGACAATGTAGAAGGATGATTTCCTACTATCCTTACAACATAATTTTAAACAAAAAATGTAAAATTCATCAACGATAACAAGAAATTCGTTAGAAATATCAGTAGACAAGCTACATATCTCACCTCTTGCTATTCCACAGGTATAATCTTCAACACATAAATCACATGCACACACATGCACAGGTGACACTCAAAAGTCTTCACTTTCTAACAGACATCAGTGCTTAAGGGACTTGCATCAATATTCCTCAAGGCATACTATTCAGAAGGGACTTACTTCATTCATCAACCCATAGCACTTGCACAACCATCCTTTCAGTTGTGATTGTAGCATCCATCATTCACTTTCATTACATGTAACTTCACTTTTCTATCACACGTAGCAATCAAATCACCTTTTTCGCATCATCCATACCATGCATTAACTTTCACCTTTCTCATCATGTACTTTACACAACCTTTCATTTATCACTTCAAACTCATTTACCACGTGTTCACCTCATGTTGAATTACACTTCACACCAGGACTACTCGTAGTTCATAACCATCACTTCATATCATTTCAAATTGTGTTGCATGGTGGAATTCAACAATTTCACACATGCCATACTTCATCTCACAACATGTCAATAGGCACTCTTTGTATTAACTATCATAATTAACAATGAAGCTTACTAATTTTATAAATATTTATATTCATTCATGCATGCATTTCAACTTCACATTTAAATTTCAACTACCTATTAATTATCCCTCTGCCATTCTAGTAAGGGCAGATGTCATCATAGCCAAAAATGAGTTATCCTTGTCGGGTGATAATTTAGACCCCTCCTCTCAAGGTACAAAATGATTATCTTTACCTTGGATTTGGGCCTCTATAGCCTCACATATTATTAGGTATTTAACTTGTGATGGGAGATAATCATTGATATACACAATACATTTTAAGTTGCTTAGTCATTAACATCATGAGAGGCAAGTAAATATTCTAAAATTTCTTTATAATTTTTTGAAGAGAATGTCATATGAATACAAAAGAAAAATAAATCAATCATCTTTGTCACATTTCCTTCTAGTTACCTTCTAGTTACTTTATTGGTTAAGATAATCCTTAGGGTTCAATTTCCCAATGGATCCTAGGAAGATTTTCTAAATTGTAACATCAACAACATTATCTTGATGCATAATGAAGGAGAAAGGAGTTAGGAACAAGAAGTAGAAGAACCTACCGTGGTTGCAACCGAGGGAGAAATACCATCTAGTTCCCCTGTTGCAACACCTACTTGTAATAGAGAGGAACCTAAAGAGTGGGGTCTACAAGAAACACAACTTGTAGCCTCTGTTGAGCATCCCATAGGTGAGGAAAATCTAGAAACCCTAGCTTCCATTAAGAGCCCACTGAAATCAAAGAAAGAAAAGTGGGGATTCTACCTTTGCACCTACAAAGGGGCAGAAGAGGTCCACACCATCAAGAAGGTGATCAAATCGCCTAAGGAAGAAGGGGGCCACGAAAGGAAAAGCTAAAAAGTAAAAGGAAGATGTTGTGATGATTGAAACAAACACGAATTCAAAGGGAAATGTCCCTGGTGATGATACAAGAACACCAATTGTACAACCTTTGTATTTTATCGGTACTTCTAAATATGATTCATAAGACATTTTTGTTGCTAAAAAGGAGAGAAGATATCCAAAGAGCCCTATCTCAGGGGTGTTTATGTGTACATAAGAGGTAGAGGAAGAACAATTTTTTGAGAAAGAAGAATTATTTTTGGGAGCAAGGAACACAAATAAATAACTACAAGAAGATTTACAGAGAATTAAATAGTTAGAAGACCTATTGAAAACATACCAAAAAAAGGATAGTGAGAGGGATACAAGGATTAGGGAGTTGGAAGGAAAACTCCATATATTTGAGCATGGATCAAAATTAGAATTATTGTCACAACTTTCTATAATTGCAAAGAATGAAGAAGATCAAATTCCTAAGAGATCAATTGGACATATAAAGACCCCTTTGTACTTATTATTGTGTCATAGGGCATAGAGTTGTGGAAGAAAACATAAGAGTTTTCCCAAAAATAAAAAGATTGGGAAAAGGAGGAAATAGAAATGATATCTACACATTCCAGGAAAGTTGAAAAGTAGAAAACATAGATAAAGATATTAAATGTGAAAATGGAGGAGCTGGCAGACAAGATAGTGCAAATAATGACATGTAGACCGCTTGCCAAGGTGTATACCTTGTTTTTGCAAGAAATGTTTTTATGTTTTAGTCCAGTCAGATTATTAGTGATCTACCTATTGAAATAAATTCAAGGGCTTCATTTTTAGAAACTTTCCAGATGTCTACACCTAAAATGCAAGACCAATTATGTGAGTTCTATTTTCACAATTTTGTTCTTTCTTATGATACTACATGAAACCCATTAATGTTTGTGGGAAATATCTAGATAAAGGCCTTGCCTTCTTATGTCAAAAATTAAAATTAAAGGATGAAGCTTCTGCAAGAATATCATGAGAGAGATAAATATCTTCCCCTATAGCTAAGAGAGGAGGCAATAGACCCTAATGTAGTAATAGACCAATGGTTAGAACTTATACAACACAAGGGAGTAAAATCAAATATTATGGATTGTAAAGAAAAAAGATTATAAGAGAATGAATGGACTAGCAACATGTTCCAATCACAAAATATTTTAAATTTATCCAAGGTATATGGAATGAGCTCACACCAAAAATAAAGAGAAAGGAACCCCATTTTGTTTATAATTATGCAACAATGATTCGCAGGTCACACAAATACATTTCAATTCCAATGAGGAATGGACCTACTTGTTTCCACTCACCTTCCATCCCCATATCCTCCTATTCTCTATACCACATTGTACATGGAGGAATCATGAGGAAAAGGCAGCATTAGAAGACAAAATACTAGCAAAGATCTCAAATCAACAAGGTTACTACTTGAAGAAAGGTAAAGGAGTAGATTGTGTGGTGGATTTCTAGAAATGGCCTTGCAATACAACCTTCAACCTTAAAGATGCTTGAGGACAAGCAATATCTTTAATTGGTAGGAATGATGGGCTCAATAATTGGCTAGTTTTTCTTTTACTATTTTATGGTTTAATCATTTCTCTTGCTAAGTTTTAAAGACATTACCAAGACCTTACATACCTTTTATACACTTTTAAGCAATTTCAAGTATGTGGAAATCGAAATATGTTATTTTAATATATGTTTGTATGAATGCATGAATGTCTGTGAATTTAGTATGATTATATATTTAATTTATGATTGTTAATAATGTGGATGCCTTAGGAATGAGACTAACATGTTATAGAAAGAAGGACTGTTAACTCGCAACAACAGGTTTTCCAGCCCGCAACATAAGGATTGCAAATGGTTGTAGAGAATTCAAAATGGCCAAAGACGTGACACTTTCAGAAGGAAGTGAAGGTGATCATTTATCGATCAACTATGAGTCACCGCTTAACACTCTTTCTCACTAAATAAGATATCCAAGAGAAGGATTCTACTCTCAATAGTACTTATTTATGATAAGACTGTTATCAAGAACATGTCTCTATTTTAGCAGTTAAATTGTTGAGAATGGAATTCTAGTTTGGATTCTCTACTCTTGCTTTATAGTTATTGTTTTTTTGTTTCAAACTAATTCATCTTCCTATGTTTGAGGGAGAGTGGACAATTGCTTTATGAGTTTGTTTTCAGTCCAAGAAGAATAAAACTCCTCACATACCCTATATAGTGGGATCTATTGTTAGGGAGTAAATATAGTTGATAGTTGATAAGTTTTTCATTGGTAGTTAGTTGTTATATGTTATTAGTTGCAGCAATATGATATGTGTTATTGAATAAAATATCTTCAACAAATTCCTATTGGATTTTATATAAGAGTTCAATGTTTATATGCAATAAAGGGAATTAGTTTGATATCGTGAATTGTTGAGTAATTAAGTGAGTGTTTGAAAATTTTTGTGGAAGCAAAAACTCAAGAAAGGGCCACTTGAGGTACTTCTAATATACTTCATTTTTTATTATTAGATTAATTGATGCATTGTTGAATTCAGTTAGTAGTTTCCAGTTATATGCATGTGTTGTAATTTATCAATACCATTATGTAGTTTTGAATTGAATTTTTTAGCTTCATGTTGGTTTCATACTCTGGAGGAATTAGCTAGGTCAGAACACTAAAATTTGTAATAGTTGGCAATCACAGTCTTAAGCAATAGGTACCCATAGCATATGGTAATAGTTTACATTTTTTTCCCTTGTTTTGTGAATTAGCAATTCATTTCACTTTCCAACTTTTACAATCTCTTATACATGTATGTTTTCCTATACTTCATTGATGTAAGATGTGTCGAAGATCTATGAACGCATATATTGTGTCGTCATTATCTAAATTTTACAAGTCCCTAGTTGATAATTAAATACAACCTCTTGTGAAAGATGAACTGTTCAATTAGTAATTCAACCTCTGAGTTGCATGTATACATAGTAGCACCAAGTTGATTAGACATTAGAGAGGCTCTACAACATGTATGACCATGAGAGACAAAAATTTAATATGTTTTCAACAAGGTTATGTGCTAAGAGTGGTGAATACTCATCATATAATAAATATGGAATTAAAGTAGATATTGATGACAAGAGGTATGCAAAAAATTACTATCATCAATAGATCTTTTTTTATGATGAGGAATAAACCCACCATATCCATAATCTTGAGTCCACTACCACTAATTTTTGATCGAGAAGACCATTAGATGAAGAAATTAGAGCTTTTGATAGTTGTAGTAGTTTCTCAAGTTAATAACAATTATAATTTGAGGAGAAAAGGAGAGCATAATATAGTAGAAAATGCAAGGAGTTTCTTTATGAAGGAGAAACATGAAGAACGAAGATGCTACAACTCATCCAATGGAAATGAAGCAAAAGGAAGAATATAAAATATTAAAACACCATGTAGAGATGTTGCTTCACATAATCCCAAAGCCAAAATTCAAGATTCAAAAGATGAACAAAATGCTCATAAAAAGGAATCTATCTCTAAAGGAGGTCCAACTAAATGAAAAGGATAAGTCTATGCATGTCACATCAAGTGACAGTTCAAATAGTTCATTTTCAAAGTACACACAAGTGGATATGGTCCAATTGCTCGATCAAATCAAGGTTTTAGTACCTTAATTGAAAATTATGAAAATGGATGAGCATCATGACATGACATTGGCCCTGATTGGTGATTTTTGTTGGATGCTCTTGCTAAATAAAATATGTTAATCATTAAATGAAAAGAAAAAAATTAAAAAAATTTAAGAGTAAGGAAGTGAGCTTTGAAACACTTGAGGCATATAAGGACCACCCTAAATAAATTCCCATCCCATATTGACCCTTTTTATGTGACCTTTAAACTATGATAAAATAGTGAGAAATTGTATGATTGACTCCACAACATCAACAAATGTCATACTATTACAATTTATGAATTAGTTGAGTTTTCAAGTGAGAAAGCCTTACGTGAAACATTTTTTTGTGGAATTTAGGGAGGTACCTATAATGGGTGAAATGAAAGATGTTCAATTCAAATCGGTCACCTTCCTTAAGAAGACTTGCAAGATTAATATAAATGTGGTAGATATTCCTCCTCGATATTGGATGTTGTTAAGAAGATGGTCAACAACAATTGGTGGTAGTATTCAAATAGATTTATCCAACTCTCTTGTTCCTATAAATGTAAAAGATGTGATATTATACAAAGAAAGAATAGATCCACATTTTTTTGAGGAAAGTGAGTCACACAAGTAATTTTTCTTTATAAACATTAATTTGGATAATTTCAAAGTAGAAGCAAGCCAACTTTCTCAAGATAAACAAGTTTCCCTTGATGAATAAATTTAAGTAGCTTTTGATATTAACAATGTATGTTGATGCATTTTGTTGATGCATTCTCTAAAGAAGGATCAAGAGTAGGAGTCGTCCTTATCTCTCCAATTGGAAAGTCTTTTAAATCTTCCTTCACTATTAGTTTTAAATGCACAAATAATGTGGTTGAATATGAAGCCTTACTATTAGGATTGAATATGACAATCAAACATAGAATTAAAAACCTTAAAGTTTTAGGGGACTATGAGCCTATCATCTCACAAGTAATATATAAATATGCATTCAAAAATAAAAGAGTTAATCAATATAGGGATGTTGTTTCAGACACTATTGAGTTATTTGATACATTCTTTGTTGATTAGGTGGAATGAGGAAGAAATGCCATGGTTGATTTCTTGGCTAATGTAGTGATTAGGTTTGAAGACTTGATTATAGCTAGAATCTCAATGGTTGAGATATTAAATTGACCCTCAAATTTGCTTGATAACATCTTCCATTTACAAGTTTTTAATGATGATTGAGATCTATTCAAATTTCTCAATTGTATTTATGGGTATCATAGTCAAGAAATATATTTTAAGAAATTAACAAAATATTATGGAAAGGAAATCAATTTTGGAAATGTGATCATATAATTAAAGAGTAAAAATATTTCAAAAGGATCGATATCTCTAGAGTGAGTGTTTGATGGATTAGATTTGAAGGTATATAGAGAATATTTATTTCAACATGAAATTCCTCTTAAACCTAAAGCTAAGCCCTTCATACAAAATTAAAGGCCAATTAATCCTACTCTAGCACCTAAGATTCAATGTGAGTCAATTAAACTTATAGATGATGGGATAATCGAACCCATCAAACATTCTACTTGGGTGTCAAATTTTGTTCCTATGAAGGTCTGGTGCTTCACCTTTGTGAGCATCACCTAGATGTAATGAGTGCTAAGTGGACCATTCACTATCATGAGAGATGGGTTATTATGAACCACTACTCATGAAACATGAGCCAATGAGTTTGACTTGTAAAATTACATGGTTGAATCCTAATAGCAATATCACAATTTGACATGCTATGGAAAATACCTTCTAATTATCAATTGATGAGCTAAAGGGGCTCTATAAAGAATTTTTCGTAAGGAACAACATTTATTGAAGGTTTTTAAAATGGGTTGCAAGCTAAGTGGGCTTAACCTTGGGGAAAACTCAGTGGTTGAGCGTGCTTGAGTTGGAGTAGTATTAGGATGGGTGACCTCCTGGGCAAGCCCAATGCTTCACCTCTGTGAGCATCACCTAGATGCAGTGAGTACTAAGTGGACTATTCACTATCATGAAAGATGGGTTCTTGTGAACCACTACTCATGAAAAATGAGCCAATGAGTTTGACTCATAAAATTACATGGTTGAATCCTAATAGCAATATCAAAATTTGACACGTGGAAAATACCTCCTACTTATCAAGGTCTTTCATTTCAAATTTAGTAGCAAGTTGATATTTCAATTCTAAAATCACAAATTTACATTTACTAATAAATAACATATCATCAACGTATAATTCAATAAATAGGAAACAATCATGATCAATTTTATAATAAACACAATGATTTGATTTAGAACGCTTAAATCCCAAACTCAACACATATGTATCAAATTTATGGTACCACATCCTAGAACTCTATTTTAAGCAATACATGGATTTCTTCAATTTGTAAACCAATTTACTTTTAGCTTTCACCATGTAGTGCTATGGCTATATCATATAATTATCCTCCTCCGAGTCAGCATGAAGGAAAGCAGTTTTCACATCCATTTGCTCAACCTCTAAATCATAAGCAGCAACAATAGAAAATAAAAAGCTAATGGATGCCATTTTTGTAACAGAGAAAATATCTCACCATAATCAACACCCTCAACTTGAGAGTAACCTTTCACAACCAACCTTGCTTTGTACTTCTCAATACCTCCATCTGAACCAAAATCTTGAACACCCATTTGCAACCAAAAGGTTTTCTTCCCTTAAGCAATGGTAAAAGATCCCATATATCATTATTTTTTCAAGGCTACCATTTCTTCATTCATAGCAATATTCCATGGTTTTACATCATTCATAACTAATGCCTCTTCTACTAATTTCGGTTCATCCATGTTAGTATTCAAAACAAAAATACATCTCCATTCATCAAGTGAATACCTTTTAGGTGGTTGTCTATGCTTTGTAGACCTACAAAAAAGCTAAGTTGGAGGTTCATCCTCCTCTTCTAGATACTCAGAGCTAGATGAGCTCTCCTCAACTTCTTGTCTATCCATGTGCCTCGATTCAAATTTCTCAGGGGTAGAAGGAAGTTGAATCACATCTTCCTGTTTACTTTTTTATGGTTGCAATATAACAAAAGAAGGATTAGTTTCTCTAAAAATAACACTTCTCTTATATATTACCTTTTGTGCAATAGGGTATCCTTTCACACCATAACTATATCCAATGAAGATACATTTTACAGCCTTGTTCTCCAAATTTGTTCACTTCTCCTTTGGTACTTGTACATATGCCTCACAACCAAAAAACTCTAAGATGTCTTAATAAGGGCTTGTGACCTGACCATGCCTTTATAGACATCTTATCAACAAGAGATGATGTAGGAGACTTGTTAATTAGGTAACAAGTAATACCAACAACTTCAACTTAAAACCTTTGTTCTAGACCAAAACCACTAAACATAATCCTAGCCTTCTCCATTAGTGTCCTATTCATTATTTTTGCAACTCCATTCTATTGTGGAGAATACGAAGTTATCTTTTGTTTATGAATATCACAATCTTTATAGAATCTATCAAAATTGTTAGAGAAAAATTCATCACCATTATCAATCCTAAAACATTTTATTTTTTTTCCAGTCTACAACTCAACCATTGATTTAAATTCTTTAAATCAACTAAAAACTTTAGATTTACTCTTTAGAACATACATCTATGTCCTAATATAATCATCAATAAAAGAAACATAGTATGTGGATTTACCAATTGAAAGAACATCTATAGAACCAAATATATCTGAATGAATAAGATCCAATACAACAAAATATTTATGAGAATTCGAGTAAAAATGAACGCAGTTAACTATTTTCCATAAATGTAATGCTCACAAAAATCAAATTCAAGATTACAATCAGACAACCTTTCAACAAGGTTTTTATTTTTCAAGGTCCTTAGATCCTTTTCTCCAATGTGTCCAAGTTTCTTGTGCCATAAAATATTTCTCTCTATAGATAACTTTGATTCAGAAGAAAGAGCACCCTTGGGTACCCAAAATCCACGACCATCTGTTGAAGATGAAACTCTCACCTCTTCCACAAACTTGCTTTTAACAGAAGTACTATTGCACTCAATAGTGCATGCATCGAGCTTATACAATGTGCCATATCTGACACTTATAGCAATCACCATAGCTCCTTTAACCATCTTGCATATTGCATCATAAAATACTATCTGCATACCTGCACCTATTAGTTTTCTCACAAATAACAAATTTTGTGCTAATCTAGGGATATGCAACACATCATTAATATTTTTTATTCTACCATCAAGAAACCTGATTCTAAATTTACCATGACCAATAATATTTAAATAAGAATCATCACCCAAGTACACCTTACCTCCATCAAATTCTTCATATTTAAAAAACCAATCTCTATTAAAGGTCATATGGAAAGATGCACCTGAGTCAATTGACCATGCATCATTACCTGCACAAGTTGCCAAAGCTACAATGAATGCATCACCATCTTCCTTCTCGAACTTGGAATCAGAATCAAATCACTTCTTTTTCTTCTTATTTTCTTCTTTGCATTCCTTACGAATATGTCTAGGTTTACCGCAATTCCAATAAATAACTTTGGATTTTCTAGAAGATTTGGATCTCCCCTTGGACTTGGAATTATCATGGTTTTTATTCTTCTTGCATTTTTCCTTAGGTATTCCATGATCATTTAGGGCCTCCTTGTAACTAATGGATACCTTCCTCCTCATCTCTTTAGAAAGCAAAGAACCCACCGCATCTTCAGTCTTCTATATAGGAGAAGTACTTCCAATATGGTGCAGGGGCACCTAGTGGATTTCATGCCTCCATGAGGCAATTTTGTAATTTTTGATTTTGGAAGGTAAATATTTTGCAATAAGGTCTTTTTTGACCATTTCAAGTGTGTTTGAGTCATCATTAGGTGTCTAGGAGGTTTATGGAGTCAAGTTGCGAAATCTTGCAAAATGTTGTCATGTGTAAAATGTAAAAATGCAACAAAAGGAAGATGAAGGATCAAGGTCAGTTGGAACTAAAAGATTAGTTATTTGTTGGTGGTAAATGATTGTATAAGGTATAAAATACCTTTGAATGGTCGAGAAAAGTGGGTTGTTGAAGTTTGAGACAAAAAGCAATAAAACATCTTCATTTTTCTTGCATTTTTTGAACATTTTTCTCTATTTATTTGCATGGTACGGGCATGTTCAGCCTGATCTTGGCCTGAGAATGATTGAATATGAAATAAATCAAATTCTATTTTAATTTTCTTCAAGTCTCATCAAATTTTAGTAAGTTTTGAATAAGTTACGCCCATTTTACTATAAGCAGGTCTGAACCCTGAGTAGGGTTAACAATGGCTAAGAAAAATCCATAACTTTAATGATAACAAGTGAAAATTCATAAAAATAAGTGTCAAGGTCTGTATAGACATGCTCTTTGTGCTCCCCAAGTTGCAGGAGTCCGGAATGATGCCCTAGGCTGGAAAAAACATGTTTTTTGAGCAAGAAAGATGCATAGATGGTAGGGTTTGTTAGGAAACTCTTGGGAAGTGGTTTGAAAGGGTTGGAATAGGTGGAGAAGACCTATTTAGACATATTTGGGATGTGGATGTAGTTGGAGGAATCATAGAGGTAAAAGAACCAATAAGAACCTATGCATACAAGCCTAATTAGGCCTTAACCACAACGAGACAGTCATTTTTTTGAACCCTCTGTTGCAAAAAAAAACACATACTGAATTTTTGATATGTTTTAAACAAGACAAAAGGGTACTCAAATATATTTTTAGATTATTGACAAGTGAACTAATACAAAATTTGTGAAGGATTGTTTCTTGTTGGAAACCTACTAGATGTAAGAGTGGTTGATAAGGGAAAATTGTAATTTGGTGAAGTCTGAGTTCTTGTGAGCCTTTGTTGGTCTTTTTGGGTTAGTCCCACATGTTTCAAGGTTTCTCAAATGTATCATGGAAGTTTTGAGGTCTTGGTGCATATTTGATGCTTTGTAGCCTTGTTGAGTCCATGTCAAGTTGAAAGAGTTTAGTGTCATGAAGGTGAGCAAGTCATGAACCCATTGTTGTGAAATATGCCTCCATTAGATTGAGTTGAATCCTTTCTCTGCATCACAATAGGAACCACAAGAGAATCCCATGAATCAGGAAAAGAACAAAGCACGATTTTATATTTCTCCTCATCCATTTTGACACCAACTGATGCTAATCGAGCCACCAACATATTGAATGCTTCTAGGTGGTCTGTAATTCATCCACCCTTTTCCATTCTCAAAAAATATTATTTCTTCCTCAAGAAAATCTTGTTCACTAAATATTTGGCTTGATACATCTCATCAAGCTTCTTCCATAGTTTTTGTGTAGAGGTCTCTTCATGGACATCGATTAAAACAAAGTCTGTCAAACACAATATGATTAGACCCTTGGATTTATGGTCCATACCATCATATTGAGCAACCAGAGTAGGATCTACAAGCCTCAAAACATTCTCGTCAACAACATCCCATAGATCTTGATTTATCAACAAATTCTCCATCTTCAGCGTTCACATTTCAAAATTATTTCCAAAATTTTTATCCACCTCTATTCTCCCTGATGAACTTGCCATCTAAAATTTCCTGTAACAAGATCACAAAGTATCTTCTACACAAGATCCCATTCAAATATGGATTAGTTCAAAAAACCCTACAACCCACAACTAAAACCAAAGGTGGTCGAGCTTTGATACCACTTGTAAGGAAGCTAAGTTATCAAAACGACTTCCTGCACTAATCTTGAGAGGAGGATAATGCAAAACTTTACAAATCTTTTCAACATTTATAAAAACTTAAACAAAAAATATATAAATATCATGCAAAATCACAACATAGCGATTTACATGGGGAAAACCATTTTGGGAGAAAAACCCCACACTCTAAGAGCCACCCAATATATTAATAAAAAATTATGAAGATTATAATCTACTTGTAGAGCAAGCTTCTCACAAGAATATCTCCAACCAAAGATCCATAGGCAACACAATCACTACCAAACTCTCAAAATACATCACAATGTACAACCCTAATACATCACCCTCATAAAATAGGGTTACCTTCTACGACAATTCAAGCCAACAAAATATTGACTGCCAGATTTGAGACCTAATGATGAACAATCCAAATTTATAATAATACAATATACATAAAATTTGGCTTTCAGGAGCACTACCCCCAAGCCCCACCGAGGCGCACAACCCCCAAACCCCCCAGCAGGGGGATGATCCCTCAGACCCATCATGGGGTAAACCACCCGTGTGCCCCTCGCACCCCTCGCGCTTACCTATCAACAATAAACTTATGTAATTGCAAGGTTGTAACACATTTTCCCAATAATTTTTTCCATATAATTTGTTTTCGCAAAACCGTAAAAAATAAAATGTTATTAAAAAAATCCTGTTATTTCAAGTTTATGATCTAGTTTCATCAAAAATTATTTGAAAAATATAAAAAATAATTAGTTTTTTAAAATATATATATATATATATATATATATATATATATATATATGAAATCTAGATAGTCTCATCTATAATGGGTTTTAATTTAGTTAAAAAATTCTACAAAAAAGTCATCAAATAAATGTCCAAAGTCACTCTTTTTTAGTGACACTAACATGACCTTGAAGTTACAGGTCAAAGCGGGTCCAAAAGTAAGGGTCAGCCCCCCAAGCCTTTTTCCAACCTAAAACCTACAACTTAAACTGGGACTGAAATTCAATATGTTTAGAAAGGGATCATATTTAGTAATTAATGGGATCCTGTTTAGGATATAGGATCCCATTTGGAGAACAAAATGAGATCCCATTTCATTTTGACCATTTTTAAAAAATCTTAACTGAAAACGACTTACCATTTTTTTACTACAATTTGATATTGAATATTGTACAGCCGCCAATGACTTATTCTATATTTTTTTAATGTTTTTGTTATCTTGTGCAAGCTCTTTACATGTAATATCCTATTTAGTTTTGGAAGGAGTCAACCATTGCAACAATTTTGACGTGGAATAATGTACTTCATTAGTCATTTTGAAGAGAAATAAAAAGAAGGATTTTTATTATTCACATTCATTTGTACTTCAGAATTTGGTAATCATGGGATCAAAACATCATCAAAAGAGGAAATAAATGAGGGTCATGACCCTTGAAAAAATTGAAGCAAATAAAGAGGAGTTAAATCGATAAAGAGATAGAAGAATGAGGATTGGAGAAATGAAGAATATTGAAGCATCCGGTTCCATGACTATTGAAGAGAAAAACATTGAAGAGACCATGGAGGATGGGATGGATGTAGATGGTGCAAACATGCAAGAGGTGAATATGGAAGATAATACAATTATAGAAATAAATCTTTGTATGTCTTCAAATCCACTTTTCAATGATATGGATAATGTGACAATGGGCACAAATCTAGGTACATCTTTAAATCCACCTTTGAATTATATGTAAAATGTGATTCTAGATGATATTCATATTATTGATTTAAAAGAAGCAGCATATACCAGTGTCGAGATAAATTCTATTCATGGACAACTTATAGAAACAAAAAGTGAAAATTAAATCCCTTGTGTTGGTGAAAAAGAAAATGTTTTTTTGAAAATTGAAAGTAATGTTTTGGATAATCTTCTTGGTAATATTTCTTGGAGATAAATAAGAACCTATGCCAATAGATTATACACACATTATTTTTTTCAAAAAAAACTATTGTTTCAATGTCAACTTATGATGCAATTGATGAGAATGTGGAAAATGAGAAAAGTGAAAAAAATTAGGCATTTTTGTGAAACCAAGAAAAAATAGATGAATCACTTAAACATGTTATGTCTACTATTGCAGTTGTCATTGAGTCTATTGGAAAAAAGAGTTGATCTAAAGATAAGAATGTGATATGACGAGTTATAACAATTATTATAGTTAATAAAACAAACTTGGATAGGATAATTGTAAGAAACATTATTGGAGTTCTAAATATACATCCTAAAACATTGGTGAGAGCGACAAAGAGAAGAAAAAGTTGAAAATGATCCAATCAACCAATGTTGGAGTTTTAGTGGCCAACTCCCAAGGTTTGACACGAAATTGAATATTGAAATCAAATCTTTGGTTGAAAAATATTGGCATGATAATAGAAGGGTATCATCTAATGCTAGAGATGTTTTGAATTTAAGAGTGGGGTCCAATATTTGTGATCCTCATCCAAAACACCTATTAGACACAACTCAAACCAAATTTTATAGAAATATTTTAGATGATTCAGTGTTACTTGGAAATATTACCATAGAAAAAGATCATTTGAAAAATGTAAACCTTGGTATGTGAACATTAATAAGCAACAAATCTCTTGTTGTTGTAAAACTCATGTGCAATTTTGTTATATTATGATGTTTTTCAATATATAGGTTGTACTTTATATACTAACATGATTATGTAGGAATTTGGTATTAATATGCCACCCGAAAAAATCGAGTTTATAGCAAGTTTGTTTTTTGAAACATCTAGTTGGAAATTATTTTATTCAAGTTCATGTATTTTTAGACAATGCAATAGTTGTGAAAATATTTCATTCTTAGGAGAATGTATGCATGAAAGTATTTCACATGATTTTGGAAAACAATTAGTGGATGCTAAAAGATTTAAGAATGTTGAATATTCTTTAAAGGATGGAAAAATTGGAAATCATAATGATTTAATCACATAAAAAATTAGTGTGCATGCATTCATATCAAAATTTAAGAGTAAGGTTGTATCAAAATATGTGAAACACTCTCAACATGCTCGATGGATTGATGGACAATTTTGCACATGTAGAAACACTTTTCTAGTTGGAACTATACTACCAATGGTTGAATTTGTAGAAAACTATACTCTTTCTCCACAAGAGGAAATTCAATCTCAATATTATAATTCAGTGCAGGTGGCAATATTTGTTCATATTGTATATAAACATGCAAATGATAGTATAGAGGATGATATAATTTTCTTGAGGGAGTACCATTTCTATTTGAGTGATAACCAATTACACTCGTCAAATTTTGTTCAATATTGTTTCAATATATTTTATAAAAATTAAAAAGAAAGAGGAATCCAAATTACATAACATCCCATATGGTCAAATAATTATATGAGACAATTCAATAATGCTCAAATTTTTTATTGGCTAAATAGGGCTCACAAGGAAAATAATATCCAACATATGTGGAGTTATTTTAAGCTATACATGGTAAAGGAGAACGTGATGGAGTTGGTGCATGTGTTAAAAAAATTCTTAGTGGCTTAAGGAGATTAATGACTATTTCCTTTTATCATTTGCATCCTCTTAGGACCCCTTAAGCCATTTTCTTAAATCTCAACCCCTTAAGCAAAGAAAACAATTTCCTCTATGTATCTTGTATGAAAATTAGAACATAGAAGATATACCTATTGTGAAGAGATATATAGAATCTTCAAATGGAATGGTGCTCACGTGGTTTATGTGGCTAAAATCCCACGACTTGCATGTTGCTAGCTCTCTTTGCTTGTGAGTGTAGGTATACAATGGGTGTGTAGGCAGTGGTTAACGGTAAGGGGTGGGTGTTTTATGCTTGTAGGGGGGTTTGATCCTATTTTTTATTTTATTTTCTTGTTGCTCATGTGGTTTGTGTGGTTGCAAGCCCATGACTTGCATGCTCCTAGCTCTCTTTGTATGTGAGTGTAGGTGTATGATGGGTGTGTAGGCAGTGGTTAACAGTAAGGGGTGGGTTTTTTATGCTTGTAGGGGGGTTTGATCATGTTTTTTCTATTTTCTTGTTGCTTGGTATTTGTGAGTGTAAGGGTTTTGGTGTGCTCGACAGTTGGTTCCCGGACTCTTTTTGCTAGTTATGGCTTCAAGGGAGGCCATCAATTTTAATCAAAGAATGGATTACAAGTCTTCTCTACATGCTAATAGCTTGTCTTTGTCAAGGCCTTTTGATGCTAGTGATTTATTGAATAAGGCTTCAAGGTTGAAGGGGATGGCTTCGACTAGAGGTCCGCATATACAAAAAACTAATGGTTGTTTAGAGAGGAGCCAGGATAGGCTTGTCCTAGTGATTAATATTAAAAATATTGTAGAAGATGTTGAATACTTATCAAAACATGCTTTGATTTTCAATTTTATAGGGTTGTGGGTTTCTCTCCCATTTTTGGAGTTCTAGGCTAGACAAACATGGAATCTTGAGGGTGAAATGGAGGTGATGTTGATGGCTAAAATTTTTTCTATGGTCATCTTTAATTGTATGATTGATTACAACAAAGTTTTTGAGGGGGGCCCTTACTTTCATAACCGGATTGGTTTGTTTATCAAGCCATGGCATGGTGGTTTTAATCCCTCAGAGGAGCTCCTAAATCATGCTCTTGTCTAGGTGTGCCTTCCTTGGTTCCTGGTTGAATTTTAGAAGAATGATATTTTGCATATGGTGGTGCTATTTATGGGGAAGCCGATGGGTCCTTCTTAGCAAACACAAGATAAAAAGATACTTACTTTTGCACACATATGTGTTGAAATTGATTTGAGTAACCCTCTTATAGATTCTTTAGAAATAAGTGTGAGCTCATCTTCATGGGTGCAACAGCTTGATTATGAGCTCTTCCCTTCCGATGTCGACTGTGTCATGACTATGATCATGTCATAACCCAATTTTATTGCATATTAATTATAATAGGGTAAATTGAATTATTGAAGAAGTTAAATTTTAAAATGGAAATTTTGAAATAGATTGAAAGAAGTTGACTGATGTTGACTATGCAATCTTTTGAAATTATCTTATATGTTATTAGGAATTGAATGTTACTGATAAATTTTGCAAGTGCAAGTGTGTGTAGTTGCAAGGTGGCAGGTTGAAGGACAAGAGCATGGTTGAAGTAGGATTGTTTAGTCGGATCGAATAGTGAACCAGATGGAATTTGGGTGCACACACCACAAATGGCATGATGACTTGCATTTGAACTTCTTACATATATAGAAGAACTTAATTTCATGATTTGAATTATTCCAATGATTGAAAATGAATGGTTAGAAGAAAAAGTAAACCCATGAATTTAATGTTTAAATTGTTTACTTTAAATTCTGTGTTTTGATAATTTGGAAGAAAGTGAAAATACGTTTTAAAGTGTGATTAAAAAGGATAAGAATTTCATATTATGAAATTAAGTAAAAGTCCCTTTTTGGTTAAATATATATTATGCTTGAAATGAAATAAAAGTCTTTATTTGATTAAATGTTGGCATATGGAACACATAAACCACTTCAAAAAAAATTATATATATATATATATAAATCAAAGAACAAATATAAATGAATGAGGATGAATGTCGTATAAATATATATACATATACATATTTATATTCTCTATTGATTTAACTCAATAACCGATATTATAAATATCAGACTGTTTGAAATCTAAATGAAAATCATGAGGAAATCCCATGAAGGTCATGGTCCACCATCTGCATTAAGGCATAATTTGAATTATGAGAGTGGGGCAAAAAATAATCAATCAAAGAAAAATGAAGAAAGTTGTTATTCTAGAGTATAACATCGGCACCATCTCATAGTGGAGAGTTTATTTGACCAAACATAGTGGAAAAAAAGTCAAAGAAATCCTTGATTACAAAGGTAATTGGTATTCTTTTCAGTAAAAAATGTTTCTTTTCATTTTGTTTTACAGTAATTCTATTTTCTATGCTAGATCAAATTGCTATCATGTCGATTGCATTGTTTGAATAAATCTTTATTATTGATATTCTAGTGCATTTTATATGAGTTGCATATTTTGTTGAGTATAAGCATGGCTCTATTGTTTATATTCTCAGCTTGGTGAATGCATGTAATGCCCACGACTTGGATGGTTGACTGTAAAATACCATACAAGACTTATGTCATCGGTTGTGTGCTTAGGAATCATGTTTACTGAATAGAAAGCTCTTCACAGGGCTATCAAGAAATCCCAATAGGCCTATGAATGGAACGCTTTGTGTTATAAGCTATTGCCACCCTCTTAAGGGTAGGTCGAATCTACCATTGTAAGAATTTGATTTACATTTTATTCTGATTATTGTTGATATAATCCACTGATCGCCAAAAGAGCGAAGCCGTCCCTTTCAATCTTGGAATTGAAGGGCAACCCTTGTGTTCTTGTTGTTTCGTCGCCAAGAGCGACTTGGTGGGCTTATGACGCCAACACTATAATGTGGAATTTTTTGCAAAAATAGTTGTCATTGCACCAAAAGATTGACCTATTAATGCCTGGTACAACTGTTGAATTTATACAAGATCCAAGATCCACAGGAGGCAATTAAACCCTGTCACAAAACCCAAGCATCGTGTTGGGCCACATCGAGGAGACCAAGGGTGATACCTTGCAACAATCCCCCCAGCACAAGCGAGGGGTTTGAACTTGTGACCTCGGCTCTGATACCAATTATTGCAAAGACAACTGTCATTGCACCAAAAGATTGGCCTGTTAATGCCCGATATAACCGTTGGATTTATACAAGATCCAAGATCCACAAGAGGTGGTTAAATCATGTGACAAAACCTAAGCGTCGCGCTGGCCCACACCAAGGAGACCAAGGGCGACACCTTGCAACATGTTTTCTCCTATTTCTTGTGTTTTGTAAAGAACCATGTTTGAGGTCGAGACAATATGATTCTTTGTTGCCTAGTCCATAATAGGCGAAGGTCGAATGGTGTATCCATTCCCCTAATTCATTGCATGTGTAGTAGTGTAGATTATCGTTCACCATGAACGATTCCCAACATTTCTTTGGAAGATTGCCTAATCGCCAAGGGTAGGTTTTATGGCTATGGCCTCAACCACCTTGAAATAAGCCATAGTCATCAATTGTGGGTCATTCTTAAAATGACATAAATATAGTATGTTAACTGTGAATGAGGTTTTTCAACCTGAGCTTTAAAATGATTTATTTCTTGATTCTAAACCTTTTTTTATCCTTGTTGATAAAAAAGATAACATGTCGTATGGGTTCATTTAGATACTTTTCAAAAGTAATAGCAGCTTCATTGGGTTATCATTTATATGGAAGTTTATGTTCAACTATTTAGAGTGGTTAATCTTGGAATGTCAAGACAAGGAAAACATGGAGTTGTAATTACAAACTATTGATACTGCATCGTTTCTTTACAAGATGTAACTATTAGTTGCAAACAACATGAAATGAATGTAAATTGTGATTATTTTGTTGTAAAAGAACTTGTGTTGTTATAAACTTTAACTGTTTAGATGTAAACAACATTGTACTATTGTAAACAGTGAATGTTTTGCTATGAAAGACATTGTTTCGCTATGAATTGTGAACATTTTACTCGAGATAGCATTGTTTGTGATTGTTTAGCTGAAAACAATATTGTTCTATTATAAACATAGAATGCTTGAGATAAAACAACATAATTTTGAAACTGTTCAATTGGAAACAACATTATTTTGTAATTGTTTAGCTATAAATAACATTGTTTTGTGACTGTTTAGTTGGAAACAAAAACGTTCTATTTAAAACAGTATGTGTTCATTTGCAAACAACATTATTTTGTTATAAACTGTGAATATTTAGCTATAGACAACATTAGTAAATGTGTGATTACATTAGAACTATTTTTTATCATAGCATGGTTGAAATAAATGACATAGTAGTATGTAGGAAACTTTTCAATTAGATTTATTCTTATAATTATTACTTCATGTAAACTGATAGACTATATGATATTCAGAAACATCATTTGAATGATGAAAATCTGATTTATTGGTTTAAATTGATAACTTTAGTAGGCACATATATGTGTATGCACGTAGAATGTCATCTACGTACATACACATAATTGTGACATACCTTCTTTAGTTGCCTATTTTTCTTTATTCTTAAATGAATACTTGGATGTGATCAAATTAATCTTGTGACATGTGCTTTCAATGGATGGATAATGTTTGATCAGTTTCCATTAAATTTATTTCTGAATTATGAATTGAATAGAACAACACCTAGTAGACTAGAGCACCTAAGGGGAGATGCTGCTAGTGGGTAGTTAGTTGTCATGTGATGACTTGATGTTGAAAGTTACCTTTCGGTACAGGTGCCGATATGGAGTTCAGAGAGTATAGGTTTGCTTTACCATAACCTATTGTTTGTTGTTGCAACACTATTTTTATGCTTGGCCAAGAAATTCCATTCATTATGCATGTATGGAAATTGTGATGACACTCTCTTCCATTCCTAGCATAGTTCTTGCATTCTCTTTTCTAACTTGTAGATAGGAATACATGTTGATGTATGGACATGCACCAAATTCCACCTTGCAGATTGTTCTCTTGCTAAACTTTCCATGCAGAGTAGGGTATTATTCAAGTTGGAAGAATTTTGAGGAAGCGTAAGCTTCATGGTTGGGCGGTAAAGCACTTCAACCATGTTCTCATCCACCAGTGGAGATGAGTTTCAAGAGGAACCTTAGACATACACAAGACTATTTAGTCTATGATGTAACCTTGATGTAATACTTGATGTACCTTGATGTAAAGTTGTACAATGTAATGACTTTGTGGCCTTATGAGCCAAGTCAAACATGATATTGTAATTTGGCTTTTGAATTGAATATACGAATCTTTGACTCATTTTAAATGGACATGTGTTGTTATGATTGATTATAGCTACTTCGTTATGTCTTTCTAATTTGAATATATTCATGTGTCATTTACAATAATATTAATTAAGTAATAATTTACGATGGGTTATTACTGTTAGAATTGGTTATGGCTGTCAAGATCTTGAGACCAAATGGAAAGCACAAAAAAGAGAGAATAGAATGTGACAAGAATAAACTGTATTCTTATCAATATGATTCAATGATATGATTGTGCTATTGATGTACAATGTAGTAGAAACCCCTTGGTTATATAGCCAAGGTGAGATGCAAGATGTCATAGGATTATGACAAATGTCTTAATCATATGACATTAGACAACTAATCACAATTACCTAGGTTCACATGTAGTAGTTGTCAAAAGATAATATGACAACTAACACCTTCTAGAAATATTCCTTCCTATGACCTAAGTAAACTTAACATGTGTATATAAGTCCCCTAGTAATAAATTAAGACTTTATTTACACCAACACCCCCCCTTAAGTACAACTTAGGGAGTAGAATATTATTATGCAAATGATACAAAGATGCAAGGATGGGTCCCAGCTACTAGGCCATGTTAGTACCCATGTACATACAATGCAAATGAAATCTCTCACGAACGGAGAAAAGGAGAAAACCCGGTGGGACAAAACTCCTCCCCAAAAGAGAGATGAAAGATACAAAAAATGAAATACTCTCAATGAAGAATGAGAAGGCCAAAACCCTGTGTGAGGAAAAAGACCCCCCCATAAGAGAGAAGTAGAAGAGAGACAAGGCAGCCCCCCCTCAATGTTGAGTCTCCTACAATGATGGTAGAAGCTCGACATTGAATGTTGAAGATGATCCAATCTAGCCAAACAACATTCCTCCCCTTAGGAAAAAAAAAAACCAGGGATGTATGCAAGATGTCAAGAATATGGATGATATGTGATGATGTCTCTGAAGCATGCTCAAGTGTCTCTATGTCAATGCTGAAAGCTGACACACTCCAAATGGCGTTCTAGGCCACACTGCTGAAGAGGAAAATCCAAAATCTAGTAGAGACGAATTTAGAACATGATCCAAAGACAATGATAACTCCTCTAAAGACAAAGAAGCCTCCTTCAAATATTGTCCAAAAGTGCATAGATTCACGTCAAACTACAAATAATTATCAAGAGGGTCAGAGTGTTCCCTCACAACAACTGAAGAAGGAGCACCCTCATAAAAGATAGGATGAATGTTATCAGTGATGTCCCCCAAATTTGCAATATGTGACTCCACAAATAAGTCAAAAATACCTATCAAGAAGTCACCCAAAGTAGTCAAATTTGAAAGACTATGTATGTCCTATTGCACTGAATCACAAGGATCCAAAACTGTAGCAACACAAACATCATCAATTGCAACAGTAGATGGAGGAGATGAAGGCTCAAGCACTGGATCTGATGTGAGAAATCCCAAGTTCAAGAAGCTAAATGTCTCCTCTGAATCATGGTTGTGATCAACAGCCGAAGGAACAATGTCACCATCGGAAGCAAAATCTGCAAAGGTATACAACTGAGATGAATGATCAACCACCCCAGTAGCAATGATCTCTCGACTCTCCAAGTCTCGAATGATAATTGAATCAGGAGTGAACTCCACAGTTCTCCCATCTCCACCATGTGTAATTTGATATATGGAAAGAAGATTGTTCATCAAATGAGGAACACACAAAACATCCTGGAAAGTGTTTTCCCCAAAACTAATAAATCCCTTCCCAATTACACTTATGTATGTAGTATTTCCCATCAAGATAGGAGACGTAGTACAAGGCTGAAAAGAAGAGAATATAGATTGCAAATATGCCATATGATGAGATCCTCCTGAATCTAGAAGCCATCTCCCTGATCCTTGTCTTGAAAAAGCACAGAGAGCTTGTCCTTTATTTCCTAATGTAGATGCTTGACCTTTGTCCTTTTTAGATTGTTTTGAAGAAGAAGGAGAAGGAGGTGATTTAGAAATTCTAGAAGGAAAATCAATGTGATTCTTTTTGAGAAGATGTTTCAACTCATCAATATCTTTCTTATAACAATAGTTTTCTTCATGTCCATCGTTCTTGCAATATGCACAAGTAGGCCTCTCCTTCTTAGATGATTCTCCTTTTGAAGATTATTTTTTCTTTACTTGATCTGAATGTGGATTATTCTTTGCTTTCTTTTGTTTCTTATTTGATTTTGATTATTTCACCTAACTACCAACAATGCCTGAGATTTAGAAGTCTTGATGAGACCCATTGAGATAAGCTTTTGTTGCTCATGTATCAACATCTCAGAAAATGATGCAAATGAAGGTGTAGTATATGCAGACCCCATAGTCAATCTATGAGTATGAAAGCTAGAAACAAAAGAAGCATAATCAGGACCAAGTTTGTTCATTATATTGTAGACCAACTGAATGGCTTCTTATCAATTCCACATGCTTTACATTACTCTCTTATATCATTAACCTTAGTGATGTAGTCTTGGATGTTGTCAAAGTTCTTAGGATCAAGGCTCATCAGTTCATTATCAATTTGATAAACTCTTACTTCATTTGTAGTACCATACAATGTTTTCAATTTGTCCCAAGCTTCATGAGAATTTTTACATGATTCAATCTGAAAGAACAAATCTTGAGAAACAAGTCTACGAAGACATCCAAGAGCTTTGGTATGTTCAATCATCCATTTTATCTTTCTATTTGCATTTGTAGGTTCAGGTACCTTATTTTCAACATATAGAGAGTGACCTTCAATCATCAGAATACTCCATGCATTTTGATGCCATGTTGAATAACTATATGATGTGAGCAAAGGAACCTTAGAATGATCCATGAAAACAAGAGAGCACAAGCAAACAAATCAAAAGAATGCACCAAGAGACCACCCCCAAGAAATATATGATTTGGCACTTTATATTTAGTGTGTTTACAGTTGCTAGATGCCAAAAATAGCAAACTAGACTTGATCTTAGTGATTACAGATGCCAAAATAGGCCATAAAATCAAGTACAATTTTTGGTACAAAATGAGATCAATCTGATCATACCACTAAAAAGTACACAAAAAATCATGTACTTTCAAAAAAGTGCACCCAAAAATGTTACCGTAGGAGTAAGATATCAGCTCCCGAAGTTCCCAAAATGAGGACAAATCAACAACACCTATGAGAATCTGCAATTTTTGATAAAATCAAGCACCAAAACTAAAATCCGATTGCACCACCATGTAGAACACAAACAATTAGCCCAAATTAAAAAAAAAATTACACTGAAAAAGGAGCTCGTATGATTGAGATAATAGCCTTCAAATTTTGACTGTAAAATCAAAAAGCTCATCTGTGAGGGGTAAAAAAATTTCAAAGTAGTGTCAACGTAATGTTGACGTCATCAATCCACGAAGATAAATTTGATAGTTGAATGATCACCACCGTCGTCGTTGGTCCTCCTTGCTAGAAAAAATATGTTGTGGAATATTCTTTTAGAATCGAATATTCAAAGGAATCTTTGATTGTCGTCCAAAATATTCTCTACACTTTTAAATCACCGCCGAATTTTCTTTTATTTTTGTCAGCCAATATTTTATTTGTCCATCGAAATTATCCACAGACCACCGGTTGATTTCTCTGGCCGGTTGGGATTGGCGGGACTCGCCAATGGTACGCGGGCCTTGGCAGGGTCTACATAAGTAGTACCCTGCAGGTACCGCATAAATAATTTATGCAAAAAAAAAATTTACTTTTTGATTTTTCAAAAAAAAAAAAATCAAATAATTTTTTTCCGAAAACTTTATAAGATTTTTAAAATTTTCCCCAAAAAAAAAATACAGATAGAAATATTTAAATTTTTTTCATATCGATAGTAATTATGACGACCTTGGGGGGCCATACAGCTCTCTAGGCAATTTTTTTTGCCTTATCGGACAACTGCTCCGAATTGGACAAATTGATAGTCAATCTTAGGGTTTTTGGCCCTTCTGGATGCGATGGTAGGGTCATATTTGACCCAAAATGCTCCAAAAATGCAGCTACCTTCTGGATCTGGCAACCACTCTTTAGCTTCAAACCCTCATAGATTTGGCCTCGTATGTCCGATTTGGACGAAACAAAAGGAAAAATCGAATTTATCGAACCTTCTAAATGTAATGGTGAACTTAGATTTGCACTAGAAAGCTCCAATATGAACCTACAATAAAGAGCCAAAAATGGAACTCCCCCAGATCTCTCTTCAAAAATAGACTCTCTAATGACACCCAACCCACTTTGATACCATGTTAGAATTAGCTATGGCTGCCAAGATCTTGAAACCAAATGGAAAGCACAAAAAAGAGAGAATAGAATGTGACAAGAATAAACTGTATTCTTATCAATATGATTCAATGATATGATTGTGTTATTGATGTACAATGTAGTAGAAACCCCTTGGTTATATAGCCAAGGTGAGATGTAAGATGTCATAGGATTATGGCAAGTGTCTTAATCATATGACATTAGACAACTAATCACACTTACCTAGGTTCACATGTAGTAGTTGTCAAAAGATAAGATGACAGCTAACACCTTCTAGAAAGATTCCTTCTTATGACCTAACTAAACTTAACATGTGTAAATAAGTCCCCCAGTAATAAATTAATTAGGTACAAGACCTTATTTACACCAACAATTACAAATCATTTGCAAAAAATATGTTCTATGGTTCACTCTTTCGAGCCCCTTCCCATTCAACATTCTCGTATCCCCTCTAAGGAGGACAAAGGAAAGTATCCTATTTAAGGGTTCAATGGTAGAAAAAGAGGGTTTTATTCTTGTTAAACCCTATAACAAGAATCGTGGTCAAAAAATAACTTTCAAAGAGTGTTAAGAGGAGGTCTTCAATCGGTTTGATGTTCTAGATGATCTTGGCCACTAGGAGGTGAACCTCAATATGTTTGTTTTTTCATTAGGTGTCTTGGAGGAGGATCAAGAAGGTAGTAAAATTGTGGATTATTAGTTCACTCAGGAAGATGTGTCATCTTTAGCTCAAATGGATACAGATCAAAATCTTATGGTTTTTATTGATCTTGTAGCCCTTGTAATTATGGATAGGCTTGAGGATTCAGCCTTGGTGGAGATCACATCCACTTTGGAGAAGGTGGTGCCAAATTTAGAGAAAGGAAACAAGGCTGCTCCTTCCTTAGGAATTCTTTAAAAAAAATCAAAGGGGGTTCCTGAGAAACCTTCTAAGGTGGGGAGAAAGATGGGTTTGGATTGAATTAAGATGATGGGTGAGATGTTGGTAGATTCAAGATCTATTAAAACTCTTGAATCTCACTTTTCCAACTCTTAGAGATGATTATTATTTCATGGAATGTGAGGGGCTTGAATAGCGACCCTTAACAAAACCTGTTCATGATTTGGTGTAAAGTCACTCACCTGATATGTTGTTTATCCAAGAAATTAAAATTTTAGTGGAGATTATGTGTGGCTTGGCGTTAAAAATTTGGTGGAAGGGTCATTGCAAGTGTATTGGTGCTCATGGTAGTACTGGTGGTGTGACTTGTTTATGAAACTCCTTGAAGATCCACCCTCTTTGGTGGATTTCAAGTAAATATTCTATTTATGTGGTTGCTTTGAGCCTAGAATCTAGTGAGAGTGCTTTTGTCTAATATTTATGCACCTACTGATATGTTTGGGAAGCAAAAATTATGGTCCCATATTCAGTTTTTTCAAAGAATTACTCCTTTATATCCTTAGATTGTTGCTAGAGATTTTAATGCTATCACTAGGTTGGAGGAAAAGCAGGGTGGAATGCTAAGGCTGGAGCCATTTGTTTTTCTTCTAAGAGATAATATCTCTTCCTTAAACCTAATGGATATAAAAATTAGTAATGACATTTATTCCTAGAATAATAGGACATGTGGCTTAGATTGTATTGTTGAGAGGCTGGATAGGTTCTTGGTTTCTTGTTTCTAGATCGGTCAATCCTAGTCTACCAGCTCTGAGATATTGGATTCAAGGGGATATGATCATTGGTCAATCAAGTTATCTACTTCTCTATCTCATGTTGCTAGAAACCCCTTGTTTAAGTTTCAACTTATGTGGTTGTGGGAGCCCTCTCTATAGGATCATATGGTAGATTAGTGGTAATGGGCTAGACCTCCTTTTAGCATGGTGATGTATTTTTTGTTAAGTAATTGCAGTTTGTGAAGTATCAACTCAAAAGATGAAATAGGTAGTGCTTTGGTAATATTTTCCATGCTAAGGTGGTTGTCTAGGCTAGTTTAGATATTATCCCTCGTGGAATCATGGAGTGTGGTCTTTCTAAGGATTCTAACCTAGAAGAGTCAAAGGATTTGAAATTTTTGGAGGATTGCGAGTTGTGGGAGGAGATTTATTGGAAATAAAAGGTGTGTGTTGAGTGGCTATAGAAAGGGGACATAAACATTGCTTTCTTCTTCAACTTTGTGAAGGGCGGGAGACATGGTAACTTGATCCCCTACCTTGTGAACTCTAGGGGTGATCACCTGTCATCTCTAGGGGACATTTATAGCGAGGCTTCTCAATACTTTGCCTATTTGTTCAAGGAGGACTCCCCCGATGTAGAGGATGATGAAAATAATATCTTTGCTTGTATCCCTTCCTTGGTTTTCATGGAGATGAATGAGAACCTTATGAGCGTGATTTCCCTAGAAGAATTGGAGGCCACTTTGTTTCGAATGAAGAAAGGGAAAGCTCTTGGGCCTGATGGGTTCCCAATTAAATTCTTTCAAGAATTTTGGGAAATTGTTAAGTTGGATTTATTAAATGTGGTTCATGAATCTCAGGAGAACAAACAAATGTTGAGGGCTATGAATTCTACCTTCTAGATCTCATTCCTAAATGTGAAGGGGCTGATAGGTTGATTTTATTTAGGCCCATAGCTCTTTGTAATGTGGTCTATGAGATTCTCTCCAAGTTGATTGCTAAAAGATTGAAGCAGTGGATCGATAGGTTGATATTTAAGGAACAAGGAGATTTTTGGTTGACAGGAAAATCTTGGATGGTTTGGTTATTGCAGAAAAAACTATTCATTCCATGGTAGTATGAAAATAAAAATCTATGTTTATCAATTGGTCTTTTCTACAAAAAGTGTTGGGTGCTTTCAATTTTGCTAAGGAGTGGGTCTTGTGGGTGATGAGTTGCATTATGCCCATTTCCTTTTCAATGTCAGTTAATGGGGATCCTTCTTCCCTGTTTGGTCCTTCCATAGGTCATTGTTAAGGGGATCCTATCTCTTCTTACTTATTTATTTTATTAGCTAAAGGCTTGGGGAGACTTATTAAGAGCTATGTTAATCAAGTTTTGATCCAAGGGTTGAATTGGGGTAATGACTTACCTCCTCAACCACACTTGCAATTTGTTGATGATACAACTCTAATGGGAGTGGCCAAATTCAGAGAGGCTACTAATTTCTATAAAGTGTTAGACATTTACCTTGTTGTTTCAAGTCAACAAATCAATGAAGGTAAGTCTTCCATTTTTTTTAACACTCCTATGCTTATTCAACAACAAATTGCTTGTATTCTAAGATTTCATATTGGTCAACTAACTTTGACCTATCTTGGCATCGCTCTCTCCACTAGTACCCTTCCCAAAGGCTCTTGGCAAAGTATTTTATACAAATTTCATGCAAAAGTGAATCACTGAACCCACAAATGGTTATCATTTATAAGTTGGTTGTTGCTTCTAAAGTTTGTGGTGTAGGAACTTCCTAATTACATGTGTATGCTTTCAGGTGGACCCCCAAGTTTATTAAAGATCTGGACTCTCTTGCTAGGCAATTTTTATGAGTTGGTAGTATGGCGTCCTCAAAGTGGAGTCTTGTGAAGTGGGAGATTGTTTGTAGGCCAAAATAGTTTGGTCGCCTTGGTCTACAACAAGCTAGTTTTACTGGGTTGGCTTTATCAGCCAAGCTTTATTGGAGATGGTGTATGAAACAAGATCATGTTTGGGCCAGGATTATTTCTAATAAATACTTGTAAGTGGTGGCTAAGGAGGAGGTCCCTCGGTTTCCACTTTTGGGAAAAGGTTCCATGATTTGGGCAACTCTTCAAAAAGGAGCCAAGTTGATCAAGGATGACTTGTTTTGGATTTGCAACAAGGGATTTAATGCCCTCTTTTGGCTAGATTCTTGGGATGGTTTTCCACCTATCATGTCCAAGTATCCTAATTTTCAGGATCTTTGTCACTATTTTGTGGAAGTTGGTTGATCCCAGGTTGAGGATTTCAAGTCTACCCAGTTCTATAGGCATGTGGAAGTGTATAGGTGGAATGATCCTATTATGTGGCTTGTTGGTGGTCTAGAAGAGGATTGGGTTGAGCTAAGGAATATTCTTGATAGAAGAGAGTGCAACTCAATCAAGGATATGCATATTTTGGCTTGGAGCTATGATCCTAAAGGAGTCTATACAGTGGCTAGTGATTATCAGGAGTTGATTTCTAAGAAGTATGGAGGATGGGAAGTATCATGGTGGAAATTTTTTTGGAATAAGTTTTCCTGGCCCACATTTAATTATTTCTTATGGAACCTTACCTGGAATCAATGCTTGATTTGGGATAATCTTCATAAGAGGGGTTTTCAGGGTCTAACTATCTGTGTTCTCTATGGTTGTTGTGAAGAGGATTCGTCCCACTTGTTCTTTCACTACCCCTTTTCTAAGTTGATTTGGGACTTTTGGTGGTGCATATAGAGATATCCCTATGTTCGTGCTTCCTCTTTGATTAAATTATGGAGTAGTTTGGGGAGACACTCGACTCGGTATTCTTTCCTCCAAATTATTTCGAATTTAGGTCCAACCTTTATCCTCTAGTAGATTTGGCTCAAGAGGAATCATAAGATCTTTCATGGAAGTAACCTGATGATTCAAAATTTTTGGAAGAGAGTTGTTTGTATGATTCAAGAGATTGTGGAGGCTAAACGTGAAGTGTTCATTCCTTTGGAGAGGGAAGATGAAGAGATTGCTAATAGCTTGGGGCTGCATGGACAAGTGTTTGGCTCTTTTTGTGTGTGAAGGGGTTGTCATGTCAAAATGAAGGTTCAAAGAGGTGGTGGTTGGTCCCCTCCTCCATAAAATGTTTTAAATATTAATACATATGGCTCTTCTCTAGGTAATCCTATACCTATAGGGATTGGTGGAATTAGAAGATATAGCTCTAGTAAGGCCATTTTCTTTTTTTTCCATTCATAAGGGGTAGCAAACCAATAACTTTATGGAAGGATTGATAATTCTTTATGCTATTGAGAGAGATTGTTCTCTTGGCTAGTGTAAGATAACTTGTGAATCTAACTCCCAAATCATAGTGAATTTGTTGGTTGAGCAGAAGTTGGATGGGGTTAATTGGCAACTGGCTTCAATTGTTAGACATAGCTTGCATCCGAGTTCCAGGCTTGAGTTAGCTTCCTTTGCTTACATCCCATGTGAGTGGAATAGGGTGGTTGATTGTCTAGCCAAATGGACCTCTGAGCATGCTGATTGTTGGTAGGTTGATGGCTAGGAGCACTTGCCCCAAGATTATTTTCAAAATTTAGAGAGGTTAATATTGGAGGACATAATTATGTGATAACTTTATTTATTGTTTTGGTTGATTTCCTTGTTCTTATGGTTGTCTCTTGGCTCTAGATATGTTGTTTCTTTTGTAGGTGCCTGTTTTGGACCCTAACTAATTTGTACTGGTGATTTTCTGGATGTAATAAATTTTTACCCTCTTTTTCAAAAAAAAAATAGAACATGGAAATTTAAGTCAATTCATAGTAGTAGATATATTCTTCTAATTTTTCCTTTTATAATATTTATATGGCTCATTCAACTCTAAGGCACACATAAAATTTTATGGCTTGATGTACTCTAAATTGTTTACAAGTAATAGGGATGATTCCTTCTTTTTCTTATGGAGGCCCTTACATATATGTTGACTATTTTTGGGGATAAAAAATTACCTACTAAATTCATGGAACATTGCAACATATAGAAGGAAGGGCACAAAAATTACTTAGGCACCTTTTTCATTTTAAAATTTATTAAAATATTTCCTCTACCTTGTAAACTTATCATACTTTTAATTAATTTGTGAACTTTAAGATAATGGTTTAAGGGTTCCTAAGAGAATGGCTTAAGGGGGCCTAAGAGGATGGATTAAGGGGAGAAAGACTTGAAAATTCTCTCAAATTATCTAGTGAATGTGATATGTTCAACTGTAAATGGAAAAAGGACAAGTGCAAGGAAGAAGATCTAGAGATTTCAAGAAAGGGATCTCAAAGGTAATGTGTAAGTGGGAATTAGGTGGATGGAGATAAAGAGAATTCACATTATTTGTAGGAAGAGTTTGAATTCCCATCGACATAAAATCTTAGGAAAATAAATATAATACACATGAAATTATGAGAAAATTATTAAATCATAGTAGCTAACTAGGATAGCCATGGAGAGCCTTTTCTATCATGTGTGGTAGTTTTATATCCTTTGTTCAACCATCACCTCTAGTTTTCCTATTCTATCCATTTAAAATTTCTTAGAATAGTAATAAATGATGGATTATATTAGTTCTATAATTAAACCTATAGCTCCATGCATACCTTCTTTTATCATGTACATATTCCTTTATTCCTCACTTCCAATTCATTATTAAATCAAAATTATCTATTCTAAAACTTGCACATTGCAAACAAGACCCTATATAAATTATGTAAGAATATACCTTTCATTTTTTTTCTTTACTCATCCACGTGGAATTTCATCCTCTTAATTTTATATTCTAACCTTTATTTCTCAAAAATATCTTACCTCATATATAAGGGAAACTATTATTTACATGGCATAATTCTCTTTTTAACCTAACTAGGGAAATCATCAAATTTGATTGGATATTTACATATATTGGTGATACCTCATCTTATCAATCACACCTATGAATATTATTGAGTTAATGCTTACCTTATCTTACTAGGAAAACCAAGGGAAATAAATTATAAACCACTTATTTCTTATCTTAAATAACTATTTTTTTATACGTAAGATATATTTATATTAAATTATAAAAGATTTGGGCTACAAATGTCTGCCATTGTAGGATATATCATTCTCCTTCAACCTCCATGCATTACAACCAAAACACTAGAAACTTCCAGAAATTTCATTCGCCCACTAGCCCATACAAACAAAACTACCTTAAACTAGATATACCAAAATGACCACCGTGGCCAACACCACCACGAAAAATAATCCCATCTTTTGAAAGCAAGAAAACCTAACGTATTTAACCAATGCCCAACCTAACCAAACTTATAGAAAATGGTTTAACTCAACAAATTCCTTGAAGTCTTTTATACATTCCACACCCCCAACTGCCAACAACCCAAAAAATTTCTTTAGGAACTCCGCCGCTACCGCCGCTATCATCCTATGCTTCATGAGTGTCAAACCACTCAAGTCAAGCAAAAATGGATACAATTTGATTGCCTTGTCCAAACCCTGTAGGAGCTCCAAGTCGCGGGGACTCAAAATCCCTCTTCCAACCACTACCACACTTAGAATTTAATCAATTCCTTCCACCAAATCTTCCTTGAATATTTTTTCCATCATCAATTTCGCCATGGCTTTCTCCACTTGGTTGTCTAGGAGAGAAACCAAGAACTTGGAATAAATGTGCAGATTATCTCTGTCATATTCTTTGTTTGACAAATTCTTGACACCCAGGATCATTTTGGTCGCCACCACCACTAAAGGGTCATTGTTGAGAAGGACCCTTTTCAGATGCTGGTCCGTTATTGCTCTGAAAGAGGCTTGTTGGGCTGACGACTTTAGAGAGATCGGTGTATCTGCCCTGAATCTAGCCAACGCCTCTACCGACACCTCTATCAAAAATATTGAGTGCTTGGCCATCGACACCATGCGCAAACCACACACTACCATAAATAATCAAGCACCATCCACAACCAAAGGCAAATAATGAAGAAAAAACACACCTTACTCGGACTTAAAGCCAACCCAACATGAATTAATGCCAAGTACATAGCGGCTGCCACCTCCACTAATAAGGACTCTCAAAACATGTCGAAAACCTGTTGATAGGACTAGTCCATCATCCCAAAGCACTCTAACTGGCCTCAGAAAGGGTGACTATACCTTGCCATTAATGCTCGTACTAACACGAAGAGACATTTCCTACCAGCTCTAGCTCATGTGAGCCCACCACGCTTGTCAACCAATCCACCTCGCCAAACACCATGGTACATCTGCCACGACCCCTCCACCAGGTTGGAGGGGTTATCTTAAATAACTATTACCTCTTATTATAAAGGCCCAATTTGTTTGTATGCAGAATCTTATCTTTCTCTCACTAGCTAACTAACACATTGTTAAATGGCCTTGTTTATCTAATGCCACCTCAACTATATTGAAGTGGCCATTAATGACACACATTGCACTAGTTAAATCTCATCTAATAGAAAATTCTAAAGTATTTTCCTTTTAATATACCGTATGAGGCATAGATATTAACAATACAAATTTTTGGTTATCTAAATTGAAAAGAACCCTTAGGGCCTTAACTTGATTTGTTAGTGGGATCATGGCCATGAGTAACATAATGGGGTTACCATCTAAAGTTAACTAATGTAGTCACACCACCTGACCCAACTCATTCAATTACTATTGAAACAAAAACTACTTGGCTATATGACATGACACACATGACTAAAAACAAAAAACCAATTTAACCTTTATTTCCCGAAGAAAAAGAATATTTAGAGAAGAAAATATTTGATGAAAATCCAACATTATCAATTTATGGTTTAGGTATATTAGAACCCTTACATTCTATGATAATTAATTCATGAGGTAAGGGATCAATAGAAATTTTATTGGAGATCCTTGGAGTCTGACCCTTGTAATGTAGAAAATCTATTTTTTCTCAAAACTACTATGGTTGTTTTTGGAGAAGTTACCAAATTGCATTTACGTTTTCTTTGGAACATATTCTCCTTCTTTCACATTTTGGGGTTCTATGAGACTGTTGGATCCATGACCTAGGAGGGAGTTATAGTTCCAACACTTCAAGAAGAGAGAACCCTTGCAAGTGGCGGGGTTCTTAAAAATTGAGGCCCAAAAGACTCTTTCAAAAATTCATGGGTGGGTTTGGGAAGAGTCGATTGAATTTCAATTGTATTTTTTACTTTATTAGGGGAGAGAAGAGCAATGTGAAAAACATGGGAGAAGAAGGAAACAAGAAAAGAGTGCACAATCTCAAGGGGAGATTGTTGGAGAAGAGCTAGTTGGGTTGGTGACATTATTTTTCACATCTGGTAATTTCATGTGTTGCGCATGTACCTGTGACGTTCATGGATGAGTCTTGATTGTACTTTATCCTTGTTGTACGTCCACATTGATCGGAGTGTTCATGATCGAAGATTTTTTCAATGTGCACTCAAGTTTTTATGTTCTTGGTTGACATGATGGTAATAGCGTGTTGCGGATCCATGAAGATTAATATTTTATTGTTTGGCGTGTTTGAAGGTGTTTGTTTGGGTCCTCACAAATGGAAGGTATTGATTTTGAAGAAACTTTTGCCCCTATTGCTAGAATTGAAGCTGTAAGATTATTTCTTGCTTATGCTACTTTCAAGAATTATAAAGTCTATTAGATGGATGTAAAGTCAACATTTCTAAATGGTGAGCTAGAAGAAGAATTCTATGTTGAACAACTAGATGGATTTCAATTGATTGATGAAAAAGACATGGTATGCCGATTGAAGAAAGCTCTATATAGACTTAAGCAAGCTCCTAGAGCTTGGTATGCTAGATTGGATAAATACTTATAGAAGCTTGGATTCAATAAAGGTATTGCCGACAACAATCTATATTTCAAGTTGGATCAGAATAAAGAACTGATCGTTGAAGTCTTTGTTGATGACATTATTTTTGAAGGTGATGATGATTTGTGTATAAAGTTTGTTGATGAAATAAAAAGTGAAATTTCAATGATAGGAGAGTTGAAATTATTTTTAGGATTGCAAATCACTTAATTAGATGATGGAATTTTCATATCTCAGTCTAAGTATGTGAAAGAGCTACTGAAAAAGTTTGGCATAGAAGATTCAAAGCCAGTTGGTACACCTATGATAACCGGATGCTAACTTACACAGAATGATGATTATCCTAAAGCAAATCAAACAAGATATAGGTCAATGATTGGTGGATTACTCTATTTGACTTAGACCAAGACAGATATAATGAATGTTGTATGCATGGTTGCTAGATTTCAAGTTGATCCTAAAGAGTCTCATGTAACTGTTGTAAAAAGAATTTTCAGATACCTAAAAGGGATGGTTGATCTTGGTCTTTGGTATCCTAGGGATGATGATCTTATCCTAAATGCTTTCACTGAGGTTGATTGGGCAGGAGATGTGGATGACAGGAAGAGTATTAGTGGTGGTGTATTCTTCTTAGGGAAGAAATTGGTATCCTGGCTAAGCAAAAAGCATAATTCCATTTCATTGTCTATTGCTGAGGCATAATATATTGTTGTTGCAAACAGTTGTACCCAGGTATTGTGGATGAAGCAAATATTGAGAGATGTCATAATTGAGTATGAAGAACCCATTGTCATATTTTGTGACAATTCAAGTGCCATTAATATTTCCAAGAATCCAGTGTTGCATTAAAAAACAAAGCATATATCCATCAAATATCACTTTTTGAGATTTAAAGTGAGTGACAAAGAAGTTAGACTGGAGTATATACCTACCAAGAAGAAAATTGTAGACATCTTTACTAAGTCATTGCCTAAGGATACTTTTGAGTACCTCAAAGGCAAGTTAGGGGTGATTTCCCCTCTTGACCAGAACTAAGATGCAGGTCTTTGCATCAGTCCATGAATTCATAGCCATATCTTATTTTGGATTGATGTTGTGGTGACTGCTACTCAGGGGGAGTAGTTAGATGATTCAAATTTGTGATTAGAGCATGTGTACCTTTTCCATTGATGTCAAAGGGGGAGATAAGATCAATGTAAAAAGCATGGGAGAAGAAGGAAACATGAAAAGAGTGCACAATCTCAGGGGGAGATTGTTGGAAAAGAGCTAGTTGGGTTGGTGGCATTATTTTTCACATCATGAGTTGCCATCAATTCCAAAGGGGGAGATTGTTGGATGTTGTGGTTGCATTGCTGATATGTGGTTTTCATTGATGCCAACACTATTAGCATTAATGATGCTTAAGGCTATATATGTTGAGGATATTGATAAAATTGTAAAAATAATATTGTTGGCAGCCAGTGATGTTGAGAAGATCAGAATGTTGGAAATTTTTCTACGTTGAAGATCTAAAGGTGTGCTTCAAAGGGTTTGCTGTTGAAGCTTTATAGTATGTTGTCCGAAATTTTTAGAGGTTCGCATCAAGATTTGTGGAAATTATGAAGATCTGTGTTCCTACAGTTATTTAGTTTATGTAGATGGTGTTCTTAGATGAAGGATGAAATTCTGGTAATTTCATGTGTTGTGCATGTACCTGTCACATTCATGGATGAGTCTAGATCATACTCTATCCTTGATGTACTTCAGCATTGATCAGAGTGTTCATGATCGAAGATTTTTCTGATGTGTGCTTGAGTTTTCATGTTCTTGGCCGACATGATGGTAATAGCGTGTTGCGGATCCATGAGGATTAATATTTTATTGTTTGGCATGTTTGAAGGTGTTTGTTTGGGTCCTCACTATGTTGTGACCAAATTGTGTTGGTACGCATTGAAATTTATTCATGTATTGAGGCCGACAGTTATAATTTATTCTTTATTTGAGGCCGACTGAATGGTTGATGTAAATTCGTGTAGCGGATATATATAAGTGTTTGTTTTCCTCATTTAGAGGCAATGCTCAGTGTGTGTACGAGTTGTACATGTGCAAATAAAGGTCAAATCATTCAAGAGCAGGGCAGAGTGTGAAGAAGTTTGAGCAGAGTGTGGAACAATGTGTAGAAGTTTTTGTGTGCCTAACTAGAACTATAATTAGGCTTTAGTAGAAGCTAATTTCTCAGTTCAACTTCATCAGATGGATTTAATCTGATTATTGTATGTAAGGCAATGAGCCTTCCTTCTGAGCAATGTGCTCTAGGCAGTGCGCCTGAATGCAAGTGCATTCCTTTTTCATTTTTCATTATACTTCTAATAGGGTATAATCTTGTGGACTAACATCCACCGTGGTTTTTCCCCTAATAGGGTTTCCATGTAAAAATCTTGGTGTGCATGTGTATTTGATGTGTTATTGATTTATGATTGCACTGTTGTTTATCAGATCTAAGATTTAAGGTTGATTAATGTTGTGTAAGTTTGATTTTGGTAACAACTGATTCACCCCCCCTCTCAGTTGTCTATCCTTGTTTTGCCAACATTACCTACAATTGAGAATTCCTCATGGGTTTAATTGATTTGTCACTAGCTATAGGGTGAGGAGTTGTATTTAGCTAGCTTTGGTAATGACACCATTAGTGGTTCTAGGATTACACTAAGAATACTCATGTAGGTCCCATTATGACTATTTTTATGACTTCTAACATTATTCCAACCTTCATCATGTTTAATTACTTGAGCTAATGGCATAGGGATTGGATTGGTCTTAAAATAAGTGATGTGAATTTCAAAGATTGGTTGATTTGTGCTTAGCTCACTCAACATGGATTTCACCTTTAAATATTATTTAATCCTAAAACACAAGTTTGATATGTTGGATGCAAGAGAGATATTTGAATGAGTATTCATTGGAGTATTAGTTTGGATGTTTTTTTTCAATTCATTTGTGTTTGGGAGACCCATTCTTAGATCTTGTAGCTTGAGAGTGCAAGGACCTTGTAGTCACATGTTGCTTTATTTTTGTGTTTTGAACATGTTAATACAAATGCAATCAAAATTTGTAACTATACCAAAATGTTAGGATAAATAATTAAATGCAATGAATTGAGGTAAAAATATATGATTTGTACTTCCCCCATGTGCAAATAAATGAAAAAACTAAATAACCAATGATTGATTGGTTAACATCTATTATTTTTTATAATTTCAATATTATACCCAATTGCAATGTATTAAACTAATCAAACCAATGTAAAATTAGAAACTAATGTTTTTAATTTTCTCTCATATTTTATGTAATTTGAAATATATTTTGTATGATAAATGAACTAATATTTTGTATTTCTCGAGTTTAAAACTATGAAAATAAACTATCCTATTTAGAAAATAACTATTTCATATATTCTATGAAAAATAAACTATGCTAAACCCTAATTTAGAAATTTTAAAAAATTTAAACACTAATTAAAAGATAAAAAACTTAATTAAATTTCTTCATTTCTTCATTTAAAAAAAAGAAGAAAAAAGGCAAGGTAATCTACTTCAAGGAGGGAAGCAGATCTAAGATATTGGTTGGATGTTGTTATGCAAGAGTGGGATCCCATTTTTCTCAGGTTGTCATCGGGTGGAAATGAAGTCGTAGTCATTTTTTTTTAAATAAATACTTTTAAGAAACAAGATCCCATTATTTAAATAACAAGATCTCGTTATGTAAATTTAGGCTCAGGATCCCGAGACACAATGAGATCCCATTTGTGTTGACATATTTTTGTATTTTTGGATAAGTCCAAAACTTCCACAAAAAGTGGACTCAACTTTGTGCTTTTACCCATATGGTCTTTTCAAAAATGTTAATTTTTTGCTAATAATCTGAGAAGTTAGTTGCAATGGTACCTTGGTTCGTTTGGGGCCTTTTAGTATTCTCTTACCTTCAATTGTTTGAATTTAGAGGGAGAGTAAAAAATATACTCTTTTGAGGATGGGCATAATTGGAATGAGGATGATATGATCCATTAAACACTTGAGTTGAGTCTTGGATTGAAAGAATGGTTTTCCATGGAGAACAATGTATTTAGTTGGAGAGTGAGAGTTGTACACATCCATTCTTTCCCACATGAGGCCACGACAGTTCCATAAGCCCCATATAGAAAGCATACATTCCAATTCCTCTTTTGAAGCCTTTGACATTCTCCTATTCATGTTGGTGGATATAGGTGATGTGTTGGCCCTTGAAGCACAATATTTGGTTGTCAATATCACCCTTTTCTTTCTTATTGGCCTTGTTGTTGCAAGAATATGGTGTTATCTCTTCTATGTTGTTTTCATCTTCTTGTCATAGATACCTATTAGGGTATAGGCATAGTAGAGGCATCTTAACAATGTCTAGGTTGATTATCATGCTTTCCAGATTCAACAACATAATGAAAAACATTTCAACACTAATTTGAAAGAAAATTAGGTGTGCTAAATATCACTGAATGAAGAATGAATTCTAGAAATAATAATCTTGAATACTCGGTGAATAGTAATTTCAAAAGTAAGGAGGCATGAAAAATAATATTAGCAAGTTTAGTACAAAAATACATTTATTTATAAGGTTTACAAAGCATTGCATGAAAATAAATGAAGGAAACTAATTGAACTTCTACTCTAAGAATAGATTGATTGCACAACTACAATCTTTAATATAAATTATTATATCCACTAATTCTAAAATATTATCCGTACTACTACCGGCTGAATTGATGATTGGAATTATTACAAATAATCTCTTAATACTCACATCTCTACCATGATAAGAGATTGAATGATAGATGATCTAAAAACAACTATCTCCTAAAAAATCTTCTCATGCTAAAAATAGAGACTATTGAAATATATTGTTGTATACAAACCTTTCAAAAACTTGAAGCAACTTTTGACTTTAAAACAACGACAAATCCTCTAATGGATGCTAAAACCCTAACTCTATAAATCCAACCTTGATTCTTTGATTCCAAACAAGAATAATTTGCATCCTATTAATTCTATGTCAAAAAAATTAAGCACTATAATCTAATGATTGTTTAATAATTTTCAAAAGAATGATATGCATGTGCTTACTGTTGAAAATATAGGGTAAACAAGACAATCAATACAAGGAATAGTATAGAGCTTGATCCACTTGTGACGTGATTAAGTTAATGAAGTTACATTATGAAAATAACAAAGAATCAACGTAACAAATCATCAAACTCATAAAATACAAACCATTATATTGGGTATATGTGAGGAAACCATTATGGGAAAAATTTCTACCTCAAAGAGACCTATCATTATTTTATTCTCAAAAGATGAAATATGATAATATAATCCACTTATCACTTTGATAGTAGGCCAATTATATAAGAGTGTCTATATTGAACCATCCAATATATAATCACATGTCTCTAATATATGGTAGAATGGAAAATAAGAAACCATCAAGTGGTACCCAAAAATGTAAGGGAAAATATAACACTTCATAAGGATCTATGATTAATTACTTGAGATAAATTGAATAACAATAACCTTGATGAGTTCAATTTTTTTGCACCTTCCTATGTATTCCTGATGATCTAGCATGGCGGGGGCCCCAACAAGGCTCCCCCATCAAAATATTTGGCTCCCTCTCTTGGAACGACTTCTTCTTTGTTGCCTATTGGGGGCTTTAAACGTACACTTGCTAAATCCCCCGCTTCAAACCCTTTGGAAAAGGATGTTTTTTCGTCTGGGGAGGATCCAGCTTCCTACATGGATAAATTTATGGGTGAAAGTGTGTTGATGAAGGCTTCTCAGATTCCTTTGTCTGCTTTCTGTACAATGGATAGTAATGAAGTGGATGTCCCAAATTAGCTTTTTAATGAGGCAATCAAGGGCCTAAAGCTATCCCTAATGGGGAAATTCTTTGCTAGCAGCGCAAATATCGACCAGGTATGAAAATGGGCTAATGATACTTAGAATCTTAAGGGTAGTGTTTCAGTAAGTGCTATGGCTAAAGGATTATTCCTCTTTAGTTGTGTTATTCCTGAAGACATGATTAAGGTTCTAATGGGAGGCCCTTGGGCCTTCAATCGGGGTTTTAAGAGCTTCTTGTCCCTTAGTGAGTGGAAACATGGTTTTGATGCCTTTGTTGACCTTGGAAAGGTGGCTCCAACCTGGGTCAGGCTCCCTAGTTTACCCTTTGAATTTTGGAACCAAAATATCTTTAAAGGAATTGATAATTCCTTTGATACCCTCTTGATTGTTGATAAAGTAACCCAACTCAAATCATGATTTTTTTTTGCCACAATTTGTTTGAATGTTGTTGTTAACATAGTTCTCCCAACCTTTTTAAACTTGAGGTCAAAATTTGGTAAATGGGTTCAACCCTTGGAATATGAAAATGCTAAAGTCTATTGCTAGATTTGCAATAAGTTTGGCCACCCATAGGATGTTTGTAATAAGAAAATTGAGGAACCAAAGAATAACCAGTTGGGTGTGTCTTCCCCTACCAAAAATGTTGAACCCAAGGATTTGATGAAGGACCCTATTAATCCTTTGTTCCCTTCCTTGGATTCACCTATTCCTTGTAAGGTGTTGGAGCCTTCTCAAGGCCTCTTGGTCGAAAAGTTGGCAGAGTCGAATGCTTCACCCATATATAATGAAGTTGTTGACTCTCGTATAGAAGCATAAGAGGGGCCTTTGTTCCCCAATATAAAGTCTTGCCTTAATATTGTTTCCCAATCCAATCCTGACATGAGTGGTCACAAACAACAAGAGAGCAATAAGAAAAATCTATCACAAGAGGTTGAAGGAGAAGTACTAATACTCCAAAAAGAAAACATAGAAGCCCCTGAGGAAGGAGAGATAAAAAAATCAACAAGAACAAAATTTGACCTCTATCCCTAAGTCGTCTTTGGAGGAACAACATCAGGATGTGGCCCAAATTTCACTTATTAACTTAGAAATAGGAAAAGTCTCAAAAATGGTAATGGTCAGCAGAACCTTTCTCCTCCCCACTTAGAAATTTTAAGGGATGGTTATTGGAACCAAGTCAATACGAAATATAGAAAGAAGAAGTTAGATGTTGGAGGAAGAAATAAAATTGCAAGGCCATCTTTGAAGGAGTCAAGGAATAAAGATATAGCTCGAGATGTTGCTTCAAGAAAATAGAAAACCCTTGACTCTCTTTTAGGAAATAAGTCAAAAAAGAAGTAAGTGGGGGATCCTCCTCCCTTGTTATTGCAATATCAAGGTAATACTATTTTTTCTTTTCTTACAATGAGATTGATCTCCTAGAACATTAGGGGTCTAAACAACCCCTTCAAACAGTATTTGATAAAAACTTGTATGACATATATGAAACCGAATATCCTTTTTCTTTTGTTGGAGATACCCCTAAGGGGTTCCCTTTAGCTTAGAGCCAAGGTCTGAGGGGTATCCATTCTACCAAAATATGTTGGGGGCACGGTCCCTGCCTCATCCCTTTTTAGGCATTGGAGCCTTTGCATTCAACAAGACTTGATCCTAGTGGGATCATTTAGAACCTTTCAACTTCACCAGCAGACCAAGGGCCCATTGACAAACCAAATATCCTTTTAATTCAAGAAACTAAAATGAAAAGGGAGACCTTTAAAAAAGTGGTTAAATTTTTTTGGCCTAATGCTAATTTTGTGGTTAGTGACATTGAAGGTGCTTTTGGTGGAATTGCTACATGTTTGAATCCTGCTAGATTGTCTGGCTCCATTGGATTTAGTAGTAAAAATTGTCTGATGTTTTCTCTGGAAGACACTACTACCTCTGTCAAATGGAGCCTAATAAACATTTATGGTCCCAATTTATGCCTAGATAGACTTAATCTATGGAATTGGTTGGAGAGTACTATAAGAAATAGGAAGGATGAGTTATGGATGCTGGGAGGGGACTTTAGTTCCCCATTGTATTCTTCAGAAAAGCAAGGAGGTTTAGATGACTTCTTTGAAAGTGTGATGGATTTGGTGGGATCCATTAATTATATGCGCCTAATGGATATTCCTTTGACTAGGCCACTCCTTACGTGGTCGAATAGATGACAAGGGAACCACCTTATTCAAGTAAAATTAGATCGCTTTCTCATTTCTTCAATCTGGAGCATTCTACAAGATCTTACCCTTACTGCACTTTCAAGTTCACAAGTTCAAATCATAGCACCCTCCTCATTAATTGGGATGAAAAAGTAGTAAAAGGAAATTTTCCTTTCAGATATGAGATAATGTGAACCCATCACACTGATTTCAGAGCTCTTGTGGATTGTTGGTGGAATGAGCCATGTACTAGTACTCCTATGTTCAGTTTGGTTCAAAAGCTAAAAAAAGTTAAAGAGCGAGTCAAAGGATGGAATAAGTACTCTTTTGGGAATATCTTCAATATTAAGAAATAGTTAGGATTAAAGATCAAGGAAATCCAAGATTTGATGGAGTAGGGTGAAGTTGACGAAACTATTTGTAATGAAGAATGCGAGCTAAAAATACAATGGTTGAAAATAAACAATTTCTTTTTCTTTTTCTAGAAATAGAAATCAAGGATACAATGGTTAACGAAAGGCGACAAAAATATTTTTTCATCAATCAACCCTAAAACATAAAAGTAGAAACATGATCGGATCTCTAAAAACTGATAATGGGTTAATTCTACAAAGGGAAGATGAAATTTCTAATGAAGTGGTCTCATTCTTTTCAATTTTTCAAAATATGCTTGAGGTTGACCTGGTTGATTTAGATAATATTCTGCAGGTTATTCCACAAGTCATCACTGAGTAAGATCTAAAAGACTTATCTAAAATTGTTTCTCTCCAAGAAGTCAAGAATGCGGTCTTCTCCTTTGGTGCCTATAAAGCCTGGAGACCTAATGGATTTCCCCTAGCCTTTTTCCAAGAATTTTGGGATATTATTTCTATTGATCTCTTCAATGCAACTCAAGATTTCTTTAGATCAGGCTAATTACTAAACCACTTAATACCACATTTATTGTGCTTATTCCTAAATTTGAATAAGCTTCATCAATGAATGATTTCAGACCAATCAACTTATGCAATACTACCTATAATATATTCTCAAAGATAATGGTCAATAGATTAAGGTTGGTCTTGAACAAGATGATTGTTGTTAACCACAAAGGCTTTGTTCAAAGATGACATATACTGGATGCGACAATTTACACCCACGAGGTGCTACACTCTATGGATTTAAGGAAGAGACAAGGTATGGCTCTGAAACTACACATCTCAACAGCTTACAATAGGGTATCATGGCCATTTCTCATTGTTGTGCTCAAAAAGTTTGGATTCAAGGAAGATTTCTTAACGTAATTATATCATGTGTGACAACTCCAAAATGTTTGATTCTGGTTAATGATGTCCCTAAAGGTTTTTTCTCTTATGGAAGAGGATTAAGACAAGGTGACCCTCTTTCACCATATCTCTTTTTTATAGTGGCTGAAGTTTTGGGAAGAAATATTCAAAAATAACTTGATATAAAGTAGCTAAAGGGGTTTAAAGCTACTTCCTTATTACCTCTAGCCTCCCATCCACAATTCATAGATGACACTATTCTTTTGGGGGAGGCTTCGGTAGCAGAAGATAGACAGTGGAAAGACATCCTAGATAAATATGTTAAAGTCTTAGGTCAATACATTAATTATCACAAAAAGTAAAATCTATTTCCTCAACACTTCCTAGATAATAAAAGAGAGAGTGATGAACATTATTGGATGGCAGGAAGTAGATCTCTTGACTACTTATCTTGGCCTTCCACTAATATCCAAAAAACATAAAAGCAATTATTGGAATTACATTCTCAAAAAGATTTAAAATAAATTAGTAGGGTGGAAAAGAAGGTTGTTAATTCATTCAAGGAAGCTGCAACTTTTGAAAGCATCTTTACAAAATATCCCTGTCTACTACCTCTCTCTTTAATATCCAGACCTTTATTGCTGAAAAGATAGAAATGATACAAAGAATATTTGGTCTGGATTGGAGGAGAAAAAAAGGTTTGTTCTTGTTGGATGGGATAAGGTCTGTGCTCCGAAGAGGGATGGTAGTTTAGGTATTCGAAGGATAGTTTTTTTCAGTAAAGCCTTAGAGGCAAAAATGGGTTGGTTCCTTTTGGAAGGAGCTAAAGACTAGGTCTTGATTCTAAGAGCAAAATACTTGAGAAATAAGGATCAAGGCTGCTTCTTGTGGGAAGAAGAACTCCCCTATGGCTCTATCTTCTAGAACAATTTTCTCAAGATTAGAGGCACCCTTACACTGGGAGTGAAAAAGAGGATAAGGAATGGACAAAAAACTGATTTTTGGGATGATTCTTGGACAAATTACGCTCCCTTGTTAGAAAATAACAATCTCTTACAAATTAAACACAGGATGAGAAGAGCTATAGGAAAAAGGGTCACAATTTATATCAATTGGGATGGATTGAGGCCTCAATGGATAAATTTCAAAAATCATTTTAATGATGCTAGTCTTAGAGGGGGTAGACAACATAATTGGGAGGTTGTCCTATGTCTTTTTCTTCAATAGGTTGGTGAAGCTGATATTTTCTTGAAAGCTAGGAAGACGAATGGATATGGACCAAAAGTCCATTGGGAAAAATCTTAGTCAGATCTATTTATGAATTTTTGGAAAACTCGTTGATTTTTAAGAGGGACTTTAACTGGAAAATGGTCTGGAATAAGAACTTAATACCTAAAGTTAATAGCTTCTAGTGGACTATGGCTCATGGTAAGATTCTCACTCTAGATAATCTTAAGAAAAAAGGTTTCCATTTGGTTAATAAGTGCTACTAATGTAATGAAGCTAAATAAACAATTATGCACTTGTTTTTTTAATGTTCCTATTGTTGAGATGTTTGGTAAGATTCTCACTCTAGATAATCTTAAGGAAAAAGGTTTCCATTTGGTTAATAAGTTATACTTATGTAATGAAGCTAAAGAAACAATTATGCACTTGTTGTTTCAATGTTTCTACTCTTGAGATGTTTGGTATTTTTCCATGACAAACTTGATAATAGATTGGGTCTTTTCCCCTTAGTAAAGATGTTTATAGAATGTCAGAATTTTTGTCCCTATTCTCACAACATCATTATTGATCTTTGAAGGAAAGTTCCCTCATTTCTCACCTGGGGACTGTAGAAGGAACATAATAATAGAGTCTTCAGGGATACAACAAAGAACAATAAAGATCTAGGCATGTCCATAAGACAACAGATACAAGAAAATATTAACAACAATAAATATGCTCCTTCTAAGAACATGCCTTCTTACAAAGAATTGTGAATTAAGAAATTATGGGTAATTTCATAGGATCTAATTAATATCAACTGGATAAAACAACTAAAAAAAAGAATACTAGTTGGACACCTCCAAGCTTGGATTGGATGAAATATAATTTTGATGGTTATTCAAAGGGCAACCTTGGATTGGCGGGCACAGGAGGAATAATTTGAAATCACCAAGATAATTTTGTTGAAGGATATGGCAGAGGTCTAGGAGTTGCAACAAACAACATGGTCAAGGCATATGTTGTGTGGGAAAGCATAAACCGTATGAAGGATAAAGGTTATACTAAAGTGTTTTTTGAAGGAGACTCTAAATTTATTACTGATTATTTAAATAATATTGTTGTTGTGCCCTAGGATTTGAAAGATATTATGAATGATTGTAGGAGAACGTTGAAAACCTTACAATAGTATCAAATTGACCATGTGTATAGGGATGGTAATATGGTTGTTGACGCCGTGGAAAATGCAATTTTAACACAATCAGAGTGGACGTATTGGGATTTTTGTCATTTCCCAAGTCCTATCAAAATAATTATATTCAAAGAAAAACTCAGATATTTAAATAATTTTACTAGGATTGATAGCAATTAGCTTCGATGGAGGGTTCTATGAGTTATCAAGTTAAAATTATTTTGTTAATTATTATTTTGCTCATAATGGTTGTGGGCATATTGGAGGGCAGGGAATTGAAGACCCCTAATGACTATCCTAGTATGAAAAATCTTCATACTTGTACAAAGCTAATAAGATGAAAAGAAAAAATATTATAAAAGCCCCATGCTTGGTCAATAAAGGAAAGTAGTTTAAAAAAATTCAAATCATGATTTCATCTGCCCAACCCATCAAAAATCTTTCGATGGATTGGTGACATGATGTTTTCATATCGGTCAAGGCTGTTAGCATTGTGTATAATCAATAAGGCTTATTTATGCCTCTTAATGGAGGGGGTGTTATCATTCCCAATAAAGGATGGAACGAAAGGCATGAGTTATCCTCTTATGATGAGTCAAAATTACTTAAAATCATAACCAACTGGTTTGAACCATCACCATTCCAAATGCAAAGCCTTAACATTACCCTCAATGTTGAAAAATTCAAACTACTGATGATCTTAGTTTTAGATGAGAAAGTTCTAAAGGCAGATTACTTGCTTCTACACAAGGATAGTATAACTAGTGAAGACATAATGGGAGGCCCTAGAAAGAGAATGAAGCTGAGTAAGTGTCTCTCTGAGACAAAATGCTAAGTTGTGGAGCCTCTTTGAATGCACGAGACTCACCCTATACTTTGAAGCTATGCAAGGTTATAGTGAGGAGCTCAGTTACAAATTTGTTAATTCTTGGAGGGATGGAGAGGTAAACCTGGGAGGGATTCATTTCACTATAGATGCAAAACTTATAGGTCAAGCCATCGGTCTTAAATATGAAGGAAATAAAATTTCTAAATAAATCACAGGGAACTACTAGACCTACATTGAAAAGTTTTTTGAGGCCAAGGAAAAAGTTCAGAGGTTTTAGAATGGCTATTCAAGGTTGAAGCTCCCGTATCCATACCATAATGTAAGTTTTTTTTTCATGAAATATTTTACTCTAGAGTGTAGATTTCAATCCGTTCATGGGTACCATTTTCCAATCCTAAATCACATTCACCACCTTGAGGAAATCAATGTGCCCTTCTTTCTCCTTTCGTTGTTACAATAAAGTTTGGTTAATGGGGAAAACCCACATTTGCATAAGGGTTTAATTAGGACAATTCAAAAATATGTTCTTGCCACCACCTCGCAAAAGAATTTAGTCCATAATTTGCTTGAGAACCCGAGTCATTCCCTAAAAAGCTCTATCAAAATTGAGCTGCTCGAAAGTCGACCCCACTCTCCAAACAAAGAACATGTTACAAAAAAGCATAAGAATCCCCCATGAGAATGAGGAACCCTCTTGGTTGAACCTCCTAAAAATTACTCCTAAAAACGTTGTACTGCCCCCCTTTCTTCAAGTATCATAAATAAAAGGAAGGTGGAGATAAAAGAGCCACGCCCTGAAACTCTTACCATTACAATCTTCGATGATAAATATATTAACCCTTAAAGTGGTCTCACCTCCCCTGGTGGTCATAGGTCAACTTGCCTTGCTTTAGTTGCATGTAAGAAAATAAAAAAAATTATTGGAAGGGGGAGTGCGGCCCCTCCTGAGTTTGATTATAAAAAAAGGGAAAAATATGGTAGGGGAGGAGAAAGAAGTCTCCTCCAAGGAGGAATATGTCTCCGATATCCTCGAGGATACAAAATTCTCTGAGGATAAGGATGCTTCTGAGTCTAATGAGATAGAGGACACCATCCATGAATCAAAAGAAGACAATAATCAACAAGATGAGGAGCACGACATCGACAAAGGGATAAACATTGGTAAAGCAGAGGAGAAGGAAACCATAAATGATATTCCGATTGATTTGGAAGCCATTGACATCAATACTAACACCCCTCCTAACTCTGAGAGTCTAAAGGGGAAAGAGACTGAAACATAAAATACAAAAACTGATATGCTCACGGAGAGGGTGGAGCAAATTGAAAGAATGATGGAGAAATATGACAACTCTAACAGGTTCCATACAATTGATGAGGCCATTAAGAACATGTGCAGAGTTATGTATGGAGTTCTGAAAAGAGTTGTAATGGGCACCATATCAGGACAGGGAAAGATCAAAAAACAACAAAGGAAAAAAGGAAGAAGGGATGAAGCTAATTGGTCTGGGATGATGGAGCTGAAGGATAGTTTGGAAGAAATAGTGGAAGATCTTGAGAAGACCTAGAGTTTCATAGTGGACTCCTAATTTTTTGTCTTTTGTTTGGTCTTGGTTTTTAGTTTAGGATGAATATTTGGTCGACTGGTTTTTCTGGTTTCCTTAATGTTGTGTTGAAGATTGATATTGGCTTTTTAAGCCTAAACTTTTACTATACACTATTAATCTTTGATATTATGGTTATGAGTTATCTGGGAACTTATGATAGGTTTTTCCCGTCTTTTGATAGTCTATGGGTTAACGATATTGTGGTTTAGTTAATATTATACTGGTACTTGGATAAGGTTATTTACAATGAAACCATGATGCTTGGTTGATGTTTGTTCTTTGTTGCTTGTGGTGAGAAGATGTGGTACTATTTCCTTTTGCCATCTCCTCTATTTTGCTATTCTTATCTGGGTGTTGTTTACTAGTGACAATTTTGTTGCTTTTTGTATGGGATCAGGGCCTTAACCCTGTTTATTTAATAAAAAATAACAACCTTGATAATTGAGCTAGGATTGAAAATAATAAATGTTGAAATTAAATAAATTTAAATGTGATACTTAGCTAGATTCTAAAGGTGGGAAAAATATGTAGTGCTAGAATTTTAAGGATTGCTTAAATGATTGTCTCACAAACTACATATTAATAATGTTTTAGTATAGTTCATATCCATGCCTATAAAAAGGATCTTTGTGAGTGCAAAACTGATCTAGTGTAGATACTTGAACCTATAATTTTGGGAATGAATTGACATAAAATGATTGTTAGATTTTGATCACCTTGATCTTCTGATATTTGTATTTCAATCAAAATATTTGGTTTTTACAAACACCTTTGAGGAATTTGCTAAATCGTGAGGGTTATGTTCTCCTTAGAAATCTCTAGTTAGATCAATTCAATAGATTTTAAATAATAATAGAGGACAACAAGCTTGTAATAGATATAAGATGATGTATGTGGATGGAATGTTTTAATAATATTTCTATATTCCCTTTATTCCTTTTATAAAAATGAATTATAGACCTACTCCATAGGCTCATAGGTTGTCCTTGGGTGATTTCAAAAGAACGTCTTTAAATTTAATATAATAACATAACACACAAAACAACACAAAGATGTACTAGGTTAGCTAATGACGAATAGTGAAAATGTTGACATGGTGTAAAACTGAATTTTAAAATTTAACATTTGAATTTATGGAGCTACATAAATGACCTAGGTCAAACCTACATCTATGGATTTAATTAAGGCTAGAAAGTAGGGAATATATGGATCAAGATTAATCTCCAGGGACAAGTGATAATGGTAATATGCCACTTGTAGACTAGTTATTGCATAAAAAAACATTTTAATTGAAGTGGGCCCAAAACATAAGGGAAAAGGGCACAAGTAGGCATTTTTTACCATTATAAAAAGTTATCAGGCCATGAAGCACTGGAGGATCTTTGAAGAATAAGATACCTAATCTTTAGCCTCATGTATGCGAGTCACTTTTATTTAACAACACTACACAATACATAATTCTTTTAGAGAACACCAATTGTGTAATTCTAGTCTAACTCCTTTTGTGAAGAGAACTCTACCTAAATAGGCCAACTAAATAACAAGTGCAAAGTAATGCAAGATCACTCGGTCGAGGTATTATAGTTATCTAAACCTTACCTCTTAAAACATATCAAACCAATGGTCACAATGAATGTCATGTCCCCAAAATCATAACAAAATACATACTAAGAATATTAATCATTCAATATAATTATAATTGTCAGAGACAATATTATAATTATAATTACTATAAATATCAAAATACATATACTAACAATTTAAACTCAAAATATATATAATTAAGATAAACCAATAAAATCAATATAAATAATAATATTATAATTATCGAACGAACGAAATTGTAACTAACGACAATTATGATTATTATTATATTGAATAAATAGAGATACAAAATATTTTAAAATATAATAAAAGAGATACGGTTATATCTAAGTTTAAAATAAAGATTTAAACTGATGTCGAGAACATTAGAATTATCTTGAAAGCCGATTCTATTTACCGTCACATCTTACTTGGCATATGTAATTATTCTAAGGTTCACAATGACTATTATTGGGGCATTACACTTGCAGCGGATAATATTATTTTGTCACCTAACCTTTCCTACTTCCATCAAAGGGAGTTGTGTCTGTTACCAACGTTGAAGTGTAAAAGTATATCAATGATCTCGGTGATCGATGTTGGCATTTCCGTGTCTGCTCCCTGATGCTATAGCGATTATAACCTATTAAGAAGATAGGGATTAAGTGTAAATCGAGCACATGATTTATTACCGAGTATGGATATTATGGGAGCTCATTAAATATTATTGCAATATCGTGGCTTGTGATAGGTTGTATGATTGAGTCTCTGATCATCGATATTTCTCTCGTCTCATTCGAAGCCAAAGACAAATACTTCTATACCATTTACGGTGACCGCAATATTATTGTATGCATGATTTAAATTTCTTCTTGCTACAGAGCCGCAATATACTCTTGTCGTGACTTATTCTGGAGAATGACTTTAATGAGGTGAATGGTAATATTAATCAGACTCTATGATCTCAGTAAAGCTAGAGTAAGTTAAGCTAGATCGCAAATGTCTCAAAGGAATGTTTGGACGACATGTGCATAGTCAAAGTTTCGTCACACCCCTTCATAAATAGCATCCTATTTCCTTTGTCTTATGCCAGAACTTACATAGGAGATATTAAGAGAAAACTCAGAATTACAAGAACATCGGTTAGTTAATAGAAATTAACTAAAAGGCATTCATTTTGGGATGGACATCTCTATTCCAAGAGACACGTCCGTTCTCTATAAAGCTTTAAGGTATAAGTAACAATGAGGAATGGAGAGAAGGGAAAGGGAACCGTCATCAAATAATAATATCATTTGAGTATTTGTCAGTAAATCGTCTATAAGGAAATTCAGTTATCTGTAGTCCAAAAATATCAATTAGATTTAATATAAATCTGCAACATATAGAAATCTAATACAATCTGGACCTAAAACCAATAATTATCTTATTAGAGGCATTTAAGGGGTAAGTTACAGCCTAACTACATTGAGCTTGGAATTCTAGGACAAGTTTGAGGGTTATTTCAAAAAAGGAACATTACAATGAGAAGGAAAGTAAGTTAGATTCTTTTAAGGGATTAAGGGGCACGATTCTTGCCATCATATACACTTAATTGTGTTTAACTTATAATTTAAAAAAAATTAATTATACCTAAACTAATCCATCCCTTTTTCAAATTTGATACTCTCACATGCGAACACAAGTTCTTTCCAACAAGAGCTAATTAAGTGTGAAATGATGTTTTTTCAAGTAAAAAAATAAACCAATGAATTGCTTGGTAAACTTTTTTCACATGACCAGTGAGATTGGTGAGACACACCTTCCGATACCACAGGGACGAGGGGGAGACTAGACCTTGTGACCTCTTGCCTGCAACATGATGCTTTAGGACCACCGCCCCATGAATTACACATCATTTGACCAATCAATCTAATAGAATTTCTTTTATCCTTTTTTTCCCTCTCCATACAATAACAATAAACAAATAAACATATAAGAGATTTTAATATCATCTCTTCAATTAAAATAACATCCATGAGACCAAAAATACTCTATAAAACTTTAAAAAATAAAAAATAAAATTAATACACTCTTAAAAAAAGGAAGAAAGAAAACAGAACATTTGTACAATTAAATCCTAGTTCAACCTTTGATAGGAAGAGTCTAAACCCCGCTAGCGGTCACAACATAAGTCTAAACAGTTTTGCCAACCACGCACTTCGTCAAACTTAAAATTTTCCCATGACAAGCAAGGTGGAAGATTTGGCGCAATTCCGAAAATAACAAATAGTCTTCCCCGCCAACGTTCTTACCGGGATTCGAACGGGCGACCAAGCCGGCCAAGAAGAACACGATAATGCAGTTAATATGGCTACTGGAGCTTCTCTGCAATGAGGAATATTAAGGTCTGCGTGAGTTTATCGAGCTCATTGCATTGCAGGAGATGGGGATCCAAGGGCTCCTGCCGGCATTAAAGTCTGTAATGAATCCCATTCATGTAAAGGAGCTGGCGGGCAAACATGTTGCGGTGGACACGTATTCATGGCTTCACAAGGGTGCATTCTCTTGCAGCAGGGAGCTCTGCCATGGAAGTCCTACACAGAGGTATGTAACGCAGTAATTTCTTTGCTCGCTTTGTTTAAATTTTAAAACATTAGCCAGTGAAATTTAGACGAGGTTTGTCTTTTCGTGTTTTTGCGCGCCTCTTATGTTTATATTCAATTGGATTATAGCGACGAGTTTCAAACCTTTGCGCGATTGGTTTTTATTGTATTTGTGTTCAGTGCATTTTAAACTTTATCTAGCGAGATCGTTTCCCAGTATTTTTCTTCCTTGCTAGTGAATTCCTCTTGCGGGGTAACCTTGAGCTCTGGTGCCATTCAGGTAATGGTACCGTGGAGTGGCCATACTTGGGGAAAATTTCTCAGTGGGCATTGTTGAGAGACTTGTGGAGGTATTTGCAGTCTACATTTCCCATGACATAAATATTTATTACTCTCTCAGATCGAATTTTTAGGAATCTAGTGCAAAGAGAAAATATCCGAGAAAAAAATCACCGCACATTAGTTGCTGTTTGGCAAACTTCTAGCCCCTCCTCTCCAGCGCTTGCTGAAACCTTAAGCTAAAAACACAGCGGCTCTGCATTTCATATAAAATATTCTTTTCAATCTCGTTTCATATTTCCAAATTCTTCATGCGGTCATCTGTAGAAGATATAATAGGAACTATAGCCCTTCCATAGGACGGCATGCTTAGATGGAATAATGAAAGGGTATTTCTTCTACCATGTTATAAACTATTTTTCCTGTTTCTTCGGACACAGGTTTAACTATTTAAAACAGCATAAATAAAATGCAGAAAGAAACGTTGAATTAATGAATAACAGTGTGCAATTGAATTTCTTCAATAATAAATATGTATTTTATTCCAGAAGGTTGAAATACCTATCCGATTTTCTTTAGATTTTTGGTGATCATATGCAGAAGTCCTTAACAATGAGAAAAATAAAATCACATACATACACTTTGTCTTGACCAGGACCATCTAAGTACACCAATTTGGTGATCATATGCAGAAGTCCTTAACAATGAGAAAAATACACTTTGTCTTGACCAGGACCATCTAAGGTACACCTTGTATCCTTGATTGGACATGCTCTGTATGTTCCTTCTCCAAGGCCTACTGCCTAACTTGCTATGTCACACAAGAGGTTACACAAAAAAAGCCCTAAATATCCAAGTTTACAAAGAATATAGAGTCCAACATGCCCTTTCAACTTCTTAGTTACACCCTTTAACAAATGGTGGTTTATTTAATAACGTTTTTATACTTCATTAATACAAATGGATGTTAATTCCTATTTACTTTTGGGTAAAACGTTCTGTGATATTTCTCCCCCTTTAAATCAGCTGCTGCATCAGGAGCATGTGGTTTATTTGTATTAAAAAACACAATTAATAATGTTTAGTAAAAAAAAAGGTGGATTTTGGCTATGGATATATTCAATTTTTTTCAGTGTAGCTCTGTTAACATCACAAAATGTCCATTTAATTTTATCTTCATCAATTATTCTATTTCGTAATTTCTTAGTTCTTATGTAACATATTTTCAGATAGATTAGACCATGTAAACATTTTGATGGAAAACATGTTTACATGGTCTAATTCAGAAATAACAAACTAATTATCATGGACCGTGGAAATTTCATAACTTGAATTTTCACATGATCAATTTTAAATTCACTACTAGGTTCAAAAGTTGTGTTAACCTTTTGTGAAACCTCTTGTATGACATAGCCTACTGCTGAATGCCTACCTTGCTAATTCACACTTTTAGTATATTTAGTAAAACTAAATTTTCAGTTTTATGCCGTGTCCTGTGAATTGGATCTGACTATGGTAGAGGACTAATACAATTGCATCCACAAACAATTTAAAAAGGTGACAAATTGATAGTGAAATGGTTCACTTGATTATAGGGAAACTCAACTAAATGTAAATATTCCTGCCATGTTTGAAGTCTCCCAGTAGTATACATTCTTAACTTATCCTCAAATATCCTGTTAATTTTTTGAGTTCGACCATCAGATTTAGGGTGATAGTCAGTACTAGAACTCAAACTAGTATGTAATTCACCAAAGGAGATTCCCTAAAAGAAATATCAAATAAATCTAGTATCTTGATCTGGTACCAAGTTTTTGGGGAAGACCATGTAAACAAAACACTTAATTAACAAACAGATGGGCTATCTTTTTACATGACTTAATGTATGACAACATTCTTTAAATCTCTTCTAAGCCTAGAAAGATATTTCAAGCCCTTGGGCTACTACGTTGCAGGAGTCTCTGTAGAGTCGGAGATCCACTTGACAAATCGATAGTCAAATAATTCACTTGATTATAGGCAAACTAAACTAAATGTAAATATTCCTGCCATGTTTGAAGTCTTCCAGTAGTATACATTCTTAACATATCCTCAAATATCCTGTTAATTTTTTGAGTTCGACCATCAGATTTAGGGTGATAATCAGTACTAGAACTCAAACTAGTACGTAATTCACAAAAGGAGATTCCCTAAAAGAAATAAATCTAGTATCTTGATCTAGTACCAAGTTTTTTGGGAAGACCATGTAAACAAAACACTTAATTAACAAACAGATGGGCTATCTTTTGCATATGACTTAATGTATGACAACATTCTTTAAATCTCTTCTAAGCTTAGAAAGATATTTCAAGCCCTTGGGCTACTACGTTGCAGGAGTCTCTGTAGAGTCAGAGATTTATTGTGCTATTAATGTCTGTTTTATCAGAACTCTTTTTGCATGCTTTTTGCAGGCTAAAGTGAAGATTGCTATTTCGAAATTATTCTCTGTTGGTTGTTGTAATGGTTGGTCTAGTGCAGCCCAAAGTAAAATTGCAAAGAAAGTCTCTTCCTGGAAATGAATTAGGCTCAGTTAATGTTGTATGTAGTTCTATGGTAGGATTCTCATACAAAAGTAGCATGCTCCATCATAGCAGACTTGATTTGGTGGCTTGAGTCTCAAGAGATGTTTGTGAATGTACAAAAGGGTTTTCAATTCAACAGCAAGTGGTCTGCCTGCTATGTTAAAAGTTTTAGATCAGTAACATGTTAGCCAGTGTCAAAGAAATATGAGCTGTTGAGAATGTGAATGAAACACTTCCTTATTAAACAGCTGGGCTATAAGTGAGCAGTTGACTTAATGTATGCCAAAATTCTTTAAATCTCTTCTAATCTCTTCTAAGCTTAGAAAGATCTTTCACAGTGGCCCTTGGGCTTCTACATCGCAGAAGTCTTTATACAGTTGGAGATTTATCATGCTATTAATGTCTATTTTTTCTAGGATTGGGTTTGTGTGTTCTTTGCAGGCTGAAGTGAAGATTACTATTTGGAAATTATTTTCTTTGTGTAGTGCAGCCCAAAGTAAAATTAGAAAAGAAAGTTTCTTCCAGGAAAGGAATTTGGCAGTTAGCTAATGTAGTATGCAGTTTTATGGTAGGAGATTCTCTTAGAAAAGTAGCATGCTCCGTCAGAGCAGACTTGAATTGGTGGCTTGAGCCTCAGGAGTTGTCTGTGAATGTCCAAAAGGGTCATTGATTCAACAGCAAGCATTCCTGTCTGCTACATCGAAAGTTAGATCGATAGCAGGTTATCCAGTGTCAGAAACGTGAGCTGGTAAGAATTTTCTCAGACAAAGATGATTCCCCACCATTTTTTTCTGATTTTAGGGTTATCTGGAATAGGAAAAACATGTCTGTCCCGACAAGTAGCTTCTGATCTGCTGGGGAGATTCATTCATAGTGCAGTAGAAATCAGTTTCAGACTGTGGTGAAGTAGATTAGCAGGCAGTGGGAACAAAGCAAAATATCACAAATGCTTGGCAAAGAAAATATTTAGATTTTTGGTGCAGATTGGCTGCAGTAGGAATATATGGGATGAAACAATGGGCGATCGAGAAGATGTTTGCCATCAGCAACAAGAAGCCTTGATTGGTAAGTACATTTTGATTGCCTGGTGATTTTGTGGGAGCCTGATGTTGTTGATCGTTTTGCTAAGTTGTATGACAATGGTTTCAAATACTTGGCAACCACACGTAATGAAGCTGGTCATGAAATAACAGAAGCTGTGAAAGTAGAAATAGGTAAAGTTAATACTTCTGAAGTGAGCAAGGTAGTTCTTCTCTATTATAGTCATATGTTAGATGCAGAGCTTCTGGTATGCAAACATTCAATTGTGTTTTCTGTTTCTAAAAAAAATTGTGCAGCAACCTAAGTGCAAAATATAGATACTAATAATCCAAAGCTAATCGCAGCTAGAATGCATGGGCTTTTAATTGGTAAATATGCATAAGAAATGTAAAAGCAGGTGATTTAACAGCTACATAGATAATTAGTATTACAATTCAAATCACATGGCCAGCGTCACTGTTATATGAATTTATGAGTGGGGCCAATGGACTTTTTAAAGCAAACATGCAGGAAAATAAATTAGGGAAATTCAGTGGCGTGTTTCAGAGAATCAGACTTTCAAGGAGGAGTCTAATTTTCTTGAATCTTTAATCATTTTTCTGTTGAATCAATTGGGATTTTGGGTTGAAATTGCACTTGCATTTCCAGAGCCATGTGAAAATTATTTTGAAACTCAACTTTATCTCATTAAAAATTTAGTTGCAGGAATACTATTTGAGTGCCTGTTAGTATATTATCCCAAATATTTAACTGTCAAGCATGGCGGGATGATGTTTAACGAGCTAAGGTTCTGATCCCAAAATATTATAAAATAATTTAATAGATTTTGCAGACATAGGTTTAACTATTTAAAACAGCATGAATAAAATCCAGAAAGAAGCATTGAATGAATGACTAATAACGAACTATTAAATTTCTTCAATAAGAAACATTTATTTCATTCCAAAACGTGGAAATATGTATCTGATTTTCCTTGGATTTTGACTCTTCTCTCACTTGGTGATTGGCTGCAGAGGTCCTTAAGCTAATGGCCACAAGGAGGACAACAATATCACATAAATACACTTTGTGTTGGCGACAACCATCCCAGGTATATGCCTTGTATCCTTGGTTGGACTTGCTTGGCACATCCTTCTCCAATGCCCACTACCTACCTGCTCTATCACACAAGAGGTTCCACACAAAAATGCTCAAATCAGGTTTACAAGGAATATATAGTTTTTCCATGGTAGGTGAACAACCAATGTACCCTTTCATATTCCTAATTAGTAATTACACCCGTTTATTACAAATAGTGTTCCATTTAATAACCCAATTACAAAATATAAAGGAATATTAATTCCATGTTACTTTTGGGTAAAATGTTTTATAACATATCAGAAGCTTGTTCTTTGGGTCTGGTATTTTACTTGATTTCGTAGGAGCAATTTGAGTCGGTTACCCATGAGTCATCGCTAGTAATATTAGCAGAAATAAACAAGGCCTATTGTCACCGTCATTTGAGGACTTTTTGTGGAGGAATCCAAATAATCAAAGTTCTTGTTTTTGCATTTCTTCCTTATATTTCCTTGCTTTCTATAGCTCCAATACTTCACTCTGCTCTTCTGAGGGGTTTTTGACAATCCTTTAGATTTAGATTTAGATTTTCTTCAGTTCCCCTGTAAATCCACCTTTGCCCTTGGGCCTTCTCCAAAGATGCAAGGCATTCTTAGAACCTTCATCATTGGACTTTCTTCTCATTTCTTCATTGAACAATGCAACAATAAGTGTATCTATATTCAAATCTTCAACACTATCAATGATAGCAACAATTGTATTCTCCCAAGATTTGGGTAAAGAACAAGCAACAAAATGCACTTATCCTCCTCAACAAATTTATTGAATACAACGTTCTCTTAAGATATTATTTATTAGTGAGATTCTTTGTTTGATAAATATCACCTATTCTCTTCCATAGCTGGTATGTAGTAGTCTCCTCAGAGACATTCAAGAGAATAGAGTCTGAAAGGCACAAACATGTGGTCCTTTGAGCTTTCTTATCCATCTTCAACTAATTTGCATTGGACTTTTTAGTAGGCTTTTCTTTTTTTAGACACAACAGTCCGTTGGTCCGTTTCCTCCAAGAGATCCTCCACCATTGTTATAACCATCGCTGCCCATAATAAAGACTACATGCTATGTTACCAAATCACTTTGCCTAGGGCATCGTTTCCGAAGATGAAATGATTCAGAAATGGGTATGGGTACGAATCGCTTTCATATCGACCAGGAATTTCGTTTTTCACTTTGGCTGTGAGTTTTCTTCGACTTTCAGTTTCCATTTTCCACGCTTTTACCCACCCGCGCCTCAGACTTTGATGAGTTGCACAGACGCGCGCCTTAGTCTTTGAATAGTTGCAAAGAGAAACCCCTGACGACAGAGACACAGGAAGAAGCGCAACACAGGAAGAAGCGCGGCCAGGAAGAAATGCGCGCGGCAAGGTAGGTTTTTTTTTTTAATTTAAAAAAAACGAAAAACATCAACCCAATACAAACTATATTTTTTATATTTTATTTTTAGTTTAATTTTTTTTTTATAAATTTTAAGTCTTTAGATATTTCATAATGCTAAATTTATAATAATTAAATAATAGATTATTAATATATATCTTTTAAAATATAATTTTAATATTTACTATTTACTATTTTACATATTTAATATTTATGTTTTCATAATATTATACAATTTATTATTTTATAGTTTTACTTAGTTTTATATAATTAAATTATTAATAATATATATAATTTTTAAAATATAATAATTAATAGTCATATAGTATAATTATATAATTTTAAGCACTTATAATTTACATTTAGATTTAGAATTTTCTAAACTTAATTTTGTTTCTAGGTTGCATATATATATATATATATTGGAATATTTTATTATATTTGTGTACGAATGTACTTGATTTCGTACCCAACCCCCCAATTTTTTTTGTCGTACCCACCTACTCGTGCCTGTGCCCGTACCCATACCCGATTCGGCAACTTAGACTATATGTGGCAACAAAATCATACTATGTTTAATTAAGAGACATAGTTGTCCCTTTGGAAGCCTATACCCTAATTGACTTTTAGTTGCTACTATTTGTTCAAAAACTAACTTGTGCAAGTATAGATATAGAAGTTGACTCCACATCTTGAATTGTTTTCCAACACACTCTTGTTCATTGTTTCTGATTTGCAACATTGTTGAAAGCAATAACAAATTCTCTCAATAACGATTCCAGCAAAAGGTTTGCTCCCAATGAGTTGCAAAAGACTGGTAGTGCACTCCATGAATAATCTTATACCATTTGGAAAAGAAGGAAATACCTACAGCATGTTACATTAACACCTAGAATAGTCCAACGCACACCTACACTATCACTTGAAGTGATCCTCTCTGTTTGTTGCAAGTGTACTCGCGGCATAACAAAACACCTTTACCATTGTTGTAGTTGACCTACAACCTTGTTGCAAGTGAACTTGTAGCTTAAGCCCAATAGGGGAAACCTACCAATTTAAACATTCCAACTACATTTTGGATCATTCCTTCTTAATCATAGGGCTTTTGTTAGATTAATCAAGCAAGGTTGATGAACCCTTCACCTCACTAAGGTGCCTTCTTGCTTTGTCTCCACAAGGTAGATATCATCCTAGGCTTAATGCCTTGTAGGCTCAAACTGTTTTGTTGTTTGTTGTACACATGAAGTCCTGTTTCAGCCCCTTCAACTGTGCTCGCATATTCTAGAACTGAAAATCTACCACTTGCATTGATTGTTTCCTTCTCCTTTGAGATACCAGCCAAAGCAATCTTGGATTTGCTACTGTGAGAGTTCAAGAAATACTCTTCACCCTTAAAGACCAATCTACATTGGTTCCGCCTTTGGAAATAATCCACATTTCTTTCATAAAGATATGGATTCGTAAGGATCACACCAAAAATGTCCAAGGAAACCACATCAATAAAATTCAAACAAAATCAAACACGCAACTTGCTTTACTTCGTAACTTTTACCTTCAAATTGCCCTTCAACCCATAGTTTAACTACTCGCCAAGTACTTGCAAGTTTTTGTAGGTAAAACTCACTAAGTTTCTGTGGTGAGTTTGAGGTGAGTTATGAGTTTTTGCTGAGTAGTTAGTGAGTTTGAGTGCCAAACTCATCATTTGTAGGAATAATAGGCAGACGTAGGAAAAATGTGGGTTTTTGGGTTTATAAACCCTATTTGGCCAATGTGAAGAAGCGTACTAGCATCTCAATATTCTTTAGTAAATTGGAAGGATTTTATAGGTTGTAATGTCCCCAATTGAACAACCCAAGAAAACAGATGAAATTTCAAACAATATGCAATCTGAAATGATAAACAAATACCAATGCCCAATAGTAGATGCCAAAATGTGACCAAAATAATTATGAACAGCAAAATATGATTGTTGCAAACCCATGCCAACCAAATGTGCAATTCCCAAATAACAAACATAATATCTCACAATGTTGATTTATACTTTTAGGGACCCTCAAGTGCAAATTAAACAAGTACACAACAGATCTGAACTAATATTAATTGATACAAAATATGAAACCTTTATATTCAACCTCACAATTAGTTATAGATGATATTGCTAAAGTAGAAACCCTTAATAATTGACAATGTACAACAAAATAAAAAGTATAACAGCGAAGGGTCTATTTTCAACCATCTGCACTATCTAAGTACTGAAACAATTGATGATTAGCTCAAATACCAACACAAAATGATGTAAGTCCACTTACAAATGAGGTGATTTAACTCAGTGGCTGTATAGTGGTCCAAACTCCAAACAATGAATCTCAGCAAAGGTGCTGTGTATAGCAGCCTGAATAATGAGAAATCAGACTATAATGAATGCAGATCTGATCAAATAAATACTGTATGGTTGGTGCTAGGACTCTACGGTGACTCCCAAATGGTGCGATGACTGTTAGAACAACGATAGGTGCTTCAAAACTTTTCCACCAATGCCAAAAAATCTGAAACTTTACAAAATACAGCAAACCCTATGATTAATTTGATTTACAGCAGCAATCATCCACTTTAAACCCTACGTGCAGCACCAATGGAGGCTGAAAAATTTCACAATATGCTAGCACATCCACTTAGAGTGCTCAAAATGATGACAACAATGGCTGGAAACTTCAAAGGACAGTTGGTTCAAGGTTTGGAATATCCACAAACAGCAAACAACCATCTAGACCCTAGGCACCTTCTCGATGATGGCTGGAAAAACACCAAAAATAGCAACTACCCTAGGGGTGCAACCCTAGAATGATGCAAATTAGCAATACTTGATGCAATTCAATGATCCAAGATGAGCACCAGAAGATTTGCTCGCAAATGCACAATCTTGAACAAACAACTCAACCCAAATGTGATTCTTGGATAGAATCACCTCCAAGGGATAAGAGGGTTTTCATCTGCAAATCCAAGCATAGAACCAAGAGTGTTTTTTCGTCCTCAAGTTCCCCCACACGAAAAGTTTTCGTACTTGAATGCTAAAAACTTCAATTTGGAAGGAAAAGTTAAAATGGCAATGAGATGATGATTGAAATAAGTCTTGACCTTCCTTATGTAAGCACCTGTAATGTCCCCTTTTTCGAAGTGATCATCCAATGGAGTCCATTAGCTTATTCTATTCCCATAAGCTAAAGTGGGAAAAATTAAGGGAATAATTTAACTAATTAAGTATTAAATTGTCCTAAGTCACTTTTGGGACATTTATATTTACTTAATTGAGTTTTATTATTAAAGCGACTTATAATAAATTATTGATAAATTATTAAATAAGTCACTTTAGAGAAGGCAAAATATTAAAAAATTAAAAGTTGGTGAAGGAATAGTATTATCATCTTTTGGAAATTCAAATAATTTATCGGGAGGATTTGGAGATCTTGTTTTATAGGTTCAACAAGCTTGAGGACGGAAACCCTTGGCTTTTTCTTGGTGGATTGGATGAAAATCGAATACCATCTCTTGGTGGATTCACTTTAGAATTCATAGGGTTTTGCATTGAACGAAATTTGTGAAGTCTTATGCAAAGACAAATTTTAGAGTTAAGGAGTTTGGCGATGTGAGCATAGCTTCACACAAACTTGGTCCGACAATGGGATGATGGAGAATGAGACATTTAATTGCTTCGGCCCAAATTTTAAGGGGAGAGTGATAGAACCTATCATAGGGCAAGCAAAACCATTATGTGTTTTGATCCATGCTTTCGATTGTTCATAAGAGCCTTGATAAAGTTCATGCACAAACAAGAATTCCTTGGTGATCACATTCTCTACACACGAGGTCAATTAGTATCCCGTTAGTAGGCTTGTCATTGATTCTTTCGGCTATGTAAAGAGGACCATTTTGTGAGAAAGCAATGTCAAGAGGCATTTTGGTTTGGCCCTTACGAGGTTGAATGTCAATGAAGTTGATCATAGTGCATATATCATCCCCATTATCAATCGAGTTATCATTAGTCATGTTTTGTATGTCGTCAATTATCATCACATTATTCTTAGTGTCACTAGCTTTAACAAATGAAATGTTATGATTTGGCATTGGATTGGTAAAGATTTGCAAATTTTGGTTGGGTGGGGCAACAAATTTATTTCCTTGATCATTAACACCACCAATCTGGATGTGATTAGAATCAATGAGGTCTTGCACAATATTTTTAAGATGCATGCATCGTTTTGTATCGTGTCCATTTTGTCGGTGATAATGGCAAAGGAAATTTGGATTATAGTTCGGAGGTAACGGCTTAGTAGGATTAGGGGTTCTAACAGGAGGTAAGGTAATTAAGTTCTTACCCAAGAGTTGCAACGTGATGGAATGAAGGGTATGGGTAACGAAGTAAATTGTCTATTCTTGTCCCTAAATTGATATGGATTTGTTGTTTTTATAGCAGCCACTTGAGATTGAACTTGTTGATTTGGTTGAGGTGGATTTATTTGTGTAAAGCCCTTAGTTTGTTTCTTGAATGGTTGGAAGTTATTATGAGGCACGGATTCAGATTTTTCAAGACGGTTGGAGGAAGTTTTCGCTTCATGATGACTAACTGAGTTTTAATAGTCATAGAGAGCTGTGCACAAGTGAGTGAAGGAAGGGAATCTCATCATCCCAAGTTTATCTTGAATATTGGTTTGCAAGTTTTTAGTGAACATTCTTTGAAGATTGGCATCAAGAATCTTAATGTTGATTTGTGAGTAGAGCAATTGATAACGAGCTATGAAATCAATGAACTTTTCATCTTTGTTTTGTTTGCATTGCATTTAATTAGGTAAGGCCATATTAGGACCAATGTGTTCTTGGAAATGGTTGAGGAAGGCATCAACAAACTCATTGAATGAACTAATTGAATTGTTCGGTAGGGAGCAAAACCATTCCAAGGCCGTGTCTTTCAAGAATCTAGGAAAAGGTTTAGCCAAGAGCTTGTCTTAAAAAATGAAGTCACTACATAAGGTTGTATATGCCAAGACATGGTTACTAGGATCTCCTTTAACACCTAATTTCTCAAATCTAGGAATCTCTATGCCTTGTGGCATTTGTGCTTTCAATATCTCCAATGATAATGGGTTGCGTTTGACATATTGTGAAGGTAAGCCATTTTGATTTTGGTTCAATGTGGAAATTTGTTGGTGGAGGGATGAAACATTTTGCAAAAGTTGGTTACGGACGGAATCATTGGTTGTGTTTTGAGATGGAGGTGAATAAGTTGGAGGTGTATATGTGTTGGGAGGACAAGTGAATTGCAAGTTTGTGAGAGGCGATGGGTTAGGAGATATATGTTTGAATTCACAAAGCTAAAAGGATTCCCATTGGACATAGCTAAAGTTGGATTGGTGTTGCTAGTTGGTTGTCTTGTTGTAGTAACAGTTGAATGAGTGTATGTAGGAATAGAGGTCATAGTTATAGGGGTAGGAATTTGATTTCCACCTTGACTTTGAGTGTATCCCAAAGTTTGAGCACAACTAGCCATTGTAGGAACATGGTCATCGATAATATGAGCTAAGCTTCACACAATTTCTATTCTTAGTTCATTATCAAGCATTCTCTTCATGTTATCTATGATAGGAACCGTAGTACCAACAATATATTTAACACTCACAAAGTTTTGAAGTTTTTCTAAGGCTTTACCCATTTTTTGCAAGTTTTCTTGAGGAACATGAGCAACAATGGTTTCACATCAATGGGATTGGAGGTCATAGGACATGTTATTTCAAGTATGGATTCCAACATGGGTTGATTAGTGTCAACACTGTGAGTGAAAGAGTTGGAAAGTCCAAGATCCATAGCAGATGTACCAACACGGGATGCCATGTCTCGAACTACGTCTCACTGAAGTATTAGCAATAGGACACCAGGTTGCAATACTCATACAAGTTTCACCAAACCAAAAGTGCACCCAAAATGGATAAAAGACACTAAACAATGTAAGTTTTTAGGATCAGATTTAACATAAAGCAAAAAATGCAACACATGAACAATAAACACAACACTTTTACCCTAGGAAAACTCTCCTACTTGAGGGAGAAAAACCCAGCAAAATATATCTCCAATATATTGAATGAACAAGAGCAGAAATCTGCTTACAAGTCTGGCCTTACTCAAGGCTGAATTATTACAATGAATAATAGCATCACTCCTTGATGCAAAGTACAAATAAATATGCTTCCCCTTGAAGTCTGATCCGCTACAAATGGAATGTCGAACTTCTGCTGGAGGTGAGAATGAAGTGATTGAATTGATAACGAATTAATTGATTATCAAATGGATGATCATCACCTTCTATATATACAATGCAAGGTGATTCTTCACAAGCAAGGCGACTCTTCACTTGGTCGGCCTCTTTAAAAAAATAAAATATTAATTATAATAAGGCCGACTTGCCTTAACGATTATTTGTTATCTGTTGTACCCAAACTAAATTTTTTGCTTCATTAAGGCACTTTGCTTAAAATGGTCTAAACCTTGTAAAAGTGAGGTCAAAACTCAGTTTTTGGGCAAATAAAGTATGGGCTTTGAGTCAATGTCATGCCACGGAGATACTGGCAAAATTTGAAAATTTTGAAAATTAGGGTTTCTGAAATCTATTTTTAGCCCGAAACCCTAAAAAATAAGAACTTGTCAGAATTGGCTGAAATTAATTTTGATTGGCTTATTTCACATCATGATCACAGTGGTGAAGTCAGTTTCAGTTAAAAGTCAGTTTAAGGCTGGTGGGTAGTTATAACTTTTTCAGGAGAAAAGTTAGGACCTCTGAGGTCATTAATGGCAGTTGGCCAGTACCAGGTGTTAATATCTAAGCCTGAAACTCAAAGAAGAACGCTCTACGATAAAAGATGTTGAAAATTATGCTTTTTGACGGAGGAGATTTTCAACGAGGTAAAAGTACTGTGAAATTGGCTAAGTTTGGATTGAAAATATTCTAAGTCTGGAGGTCAAAAGCGCCACTCTCAGCTAGGGGCGCCCATCATTATGGAAGCTGTATTCAACTTTTTGTGAAATTTTCTACCAAGATGACTTCTCCAGTTTCTTGATAGCTTCGCAATGAGCTAGCCATCTAGTCCGACGGAGGAGTAAAACGCCTGAAAACGGAAATTCAGTACAGAACGAGGGAAATGCAAAGTAGATAACTTTGAAGAGAAAAAGCGCCCCTGGAGGCCAGGGGCGCCCATCTTTTTGAAGATTCAGATGAAGTCTTTTGATCAAGTGACACCCAGGAAGTTTGTTTCTATTTTTGGTCCAGCTCTGCGATGCATCTGTCAGCAGGTGAATCTGAGTTGCCGAGTTGCCGCCATCAGTGGTCAAACTTGAGGTTTCAGACTTGATCAAAAATTGTTCAGAAAGGACAAAAGCGCCCCTGGAGGCCAGGGGCGCCCAAGGTTTTGAGACCTTTAATGAAATCTGTTTGATGATTTCAGATACTCATCTCGTTCGTGTCAGCTTCAGCTTTCCGTTCCCTGTCTCAGCCGGTTCAGAAGATGTCTTGGCAATCCGCAGCCGGAAGTTGAGTAATTTTTGCCAGTTGCAGTAATGGACAACATTGGTTGAGAAAAGTGCCCCTGGAGGCCAGGGGCGCCCATGATTTAGGAAGGTTAAATGATGTTTTTATATAAAGTGTTCATCAGGAGCCTTTACTCAGAATTCAGCCTGCTCCGCAGTGAGCCAGTCAGCATGTTCTGAAGTTTTGTCAAATGCCGGGAAACGTCAAGTGAAATATAGTCAAGTTATCAGTGAAAATGATGAAAATGCCTGAAAATATTCTAACACTGAGGTCAAAAGCGCCCCTGGAGGCCAGGGGTGCCCATCTTTTTGAAGCCTCAGATGGTTGAATTTTGAATTGCCACCTCAAGGAATCTTCTTGTTAGTTTTGGTCCTGCTCTTCATCGAGATTGTCAGCCAGTTGATTCGACGTGACAGTCAATCAGAATCAGTGATCGAACATGAGCTTCGTTTGAGGTTTTAGATTCTAAATTTTCAGAAAATGTCTAAGTAAGGAAGGACGCCTAAAGTCAAAGGTTGACTTTTTGAAATTCAAAAGTAGAAGTGCGCATGAAGAGAGTTTTCAGTTTGCCAAATTTTGATCTTCAGTTAAACTCTTTTTCAGGTCGACTTCTATTTTACCTATTTTTTAGTCATAACTGGCTAAACTTAGTTTGCATGCATTAGTTAACTGAATCTTCAAGATGGCGCCCTAACTTGGGTTGGTTCTACATTCAATTAATTGAGTTTGAAGCCAAATATAGGCCATGTGTGAGTTTTGAAGCACCAATTGTACTTCAAGTGCCATTTCCAAAGCTTAGCATGCATTCCACATGCCTTATAAGATATTTTTCTATATATTTTGCTAATGGCGTCCATTATTCTTCATCAGAGTTGACAAGAAACATCTTTCTTGAGCATAAAATTGATCTGCAGGTGCTACAGGTGTCAGATTTCAGTATTCTTCGTAGCTACAGATTCAGATTGTTCAAGGGAAGATTATTTCAAACTTGGTTTCTATTTTGCATGTAGGTTTTATCAGTTCTACTTCAAGCATAGGCGAATTTTTAAAGAAGAAGAGAGAAAACAAAAAATAAAACTTCTATTCTTCTGTCTTACTTTCTTCTATTCTCGTCTTAGGTTTTCTTCGCATGTCAAAGAAAACGACAGATTTTTTAGAAAAACATCATTTGGGTTCGAGTATTTCAGCATCAACAACAATACCCATGTCTTAGATTATTTTGCGAAAATTGCCTCGCCGCCTCTTTTCTAGAAGCACTGTGCTTTTTTCCAGAATTCTCTTTGCATGTGGGCCTAAATCACGTTTTTTCGCAAATCTGTTGATCTGGGTGGTTTTAGGATTTATTTCTACACAAAACCCATGTTCCAGATTTTCGCAGGAAAAATTGCCCCCAGTGCCTCTAACTGCCAGTTCAAATCTCAACCGAAAACCTTTTGCATGCAAGCCTAAATCCCATTTTTTCACAATTCTAACGTTTTAGGTTGCATTAGAATTTGATTCTACACAAAACCCATATCTTAGAATTTGTTCGAAAAAATTCACTTCCCCTTGCTATTTTTAGCCTATCCCCGAGCTTTTCCAGTTTTTCCAAAGTGGTCCAAACATACCCGACTTTACAGTCAAAAGTCTAGTTTTTCAGAATGCAGTATAATCCCATAGACTATAAGGCCAAACAGGTCTTTCTTCATAACTTTCTGAAAACTATCGATACCGACTTAAGTCATGTTTTTCCCATCGTCAATCTGAACTCATTGGAGGGTATCGGCAGTGCTACAATAAAAAATCTTGTACGTTCAGGGATACTTGCAGCGGCGTCCATTCCTATCTCAGTCTTTGATCTCGAGTTCGTACTTGCTTGTGTTAAGCATTATGACTCGTCTACCAGACAAATTAGATCGACAGATGGAAGGATTATTTGTAGCCTTAAGCCGAGGGATGTAGAAAAATGTTTTTCTATTCCTCCACGTTCAGATCATTTCGCTGTATCCATTTCAGATTGTGACAGAATATGGGAAGAGGACAAGGATAGATCACAGAAGAAAGTAGCTCAACGATGGTTGAAGGTTCAGAAAACCAACATGCCAAGGAAGATTGCACGTGGGGATTTCAAGGATGAGATTGCTATTTTGATAACTTTCCTTAATTGGTTAGCAGGTTCTGAAGACGCAAGCGTTTTCCGAACATGGATGTTCTACCTCATCTCACAAGTTATTGATAAAAAAGAAACATTTGACTGGGCCATGTTTATCAGCGAGTGTCTTCACCAGCAGATTACAGAGTTCCTAAAGATTCATGAATTCCATTTGGTAACTTTTCTGGTTTACTTAGTTGCATTTCAAGGCAGCTTTAGATTATTAAAGACCGATGGAGTTCTGGGTGTTCAGTGAGTGCACGAATACTACCCTCAGTTGGAGTTTTTGAAAGTTGAACAGGACTTTACAGCAGTGAATGATCACTTTCTTATGAGAACAGTCAGAAATTTGGATAATGAGATGCATGTGAGAATTTCTACAGAGGCACAATCAGCAATGGAGAGTTGGGCAGATTGGTTTATCCAATTTCCTACTTTCACATATATTCGTGTATATGGATATACAGGAGAGCCTCTGATGCTACCGAGGTACCCATCGGATAAGGTTCTTTTCATGGAGTTCATGAGACAGGCACATGAGGTTCACACTTTTCTTCGCAATCGACATAAGCCAGCTTTCACCTTTCCGTTTGAGTTAGGTATTTACAAATGCAAAACAGCTGCTGATTGCAAGTTAATGGCACACGAGTTAGAGAAACTTCAGCTTGGGTGTTTTCCTCAGAAGCGTGCCTATGATCCGTTGGGTCATTATTCAGCAAGGTTGGAGCGAAATGTTTCACATTCGGCAGCGCTTGAGGACTTTTGGGTCAATTGTGAGGATGAATTTGAGGTGCGTCATCGTCATTATTGTAGGCTTACTATTCCACAGATTGCTGATTTCTTGTCAGAGGATGTGGAAGGTTTGTCTGATGATGATGGTGAGATACTTCTTCATTCATTCATTAGAGACCAAGTTGCTCACCAGCCACTTCGCCAACCTGATTGGTATGTCCCATTGAACACTTCAGTGAAAGACTTATCCAGGTCTGTTATCAAAACCACCATGTACTTCCTTGAGAGCAAGCGGAAGCGAAGGGTGATCCCAGTTACAGAGCCGCCAGCAGTGGTGGTTTCTTCTTTACCTTCTACTTCTAGGGCTAAACCTCGAGTCAAGGTTACTATGAGGCCGCCTGAAGGGGTTAAGATGGGAATTAATTCAAAAGGAAAAAGCATCACCAAAAGGAAACAGGTTGAGAGAGAGCCAGCACTTCCAGTTGAGAAAGAGCCAACGCTACCAGTTTCAGAGACAGTACTTCCAGAGCCAGTTATTTCATCGGAACCAGTTATTCAGACTGAGGCCGGTTTGTCATCTCCAGGTTCACCTTTTTCACCACACTCGTCTCCCATAGATATTGATTCAGAGCCTGAGACTCCGATACATGAGACCTTCATACCAGTGGATCCGCCAGCTGCTGATACTGTAGAAACGGCTCCACCTCGAGAGGACAGTATTCCTTATTCATCTTGGCTCGAGAAGTCATTGGAGAGGGAGAGGCGTATGCCTTCATATAATCTTGATTTGTCTGAGTTTGGTGAGCCCTATCAGAACAGGTTGAATAAGAGGGCCAGAAAGCAGATAAATATTGAGAAGAATCTTGAGGCAGAGATCGTCATAGAGGTTGCTACTCCTCCAAAAGGCAAATACTTGGATGAAGTTGATGTTGGTGATTTTACCTTCGTCAAAACTAATCTGGGTAAGAATACTCGACACACCGACGTGAATCTATTTAGAGTCGTCGCGAGTAATCTAGAGGAGCGTGTCATGAAAGATGGTGAGGATAAGGCAGTTCTCAAGGCTGAGATCAGACAACTTCGCAGGTACATCTCGGGTTTGCTTCATGGCAACGAGGGGCAAGCACCTTTACTCCCACAACTTCGAGAAACCGCCGCAGAACAGCAGAGGATTCAACACTTGGTTAATCGAGGAAAGCTACTGGATACCTGGATTGAAGACTTTATTGTTGCTGGTCGACACCTCCTCACAGAGCTATATCAGTTGAGGGTTGATGCACATAGTCTTCGCCAGAGAATTCAAGAGCTCGAGATTTGCATAGCCGAGCGTAAGCCGAAGGACCTTGATTTTGATATCACAGCTTGCAGGAATCTATGACGCCATTGAAGCAGATGGAGATCAGAAGAAGGTCTTCACTTGGAGAGAATTGTATCTTTGCAGGGTGGAGACATATGACAGGATTTCTGCTAAGATGAGCATGATTCAGGAAAAGGTTGTTGCAGCTCTTCGTTTCATCAGCGAGTACATCACTCAGATCCCATGTCATTATCGGCATGAGGATGGTACCTACGCCGAGTTAGAGGCAGTTCAAGCTAAGTTCGAAGAGTTAGTTCGTGATAACCTATGTGGAGGGCCAGAGGCGTCCAAGATGGAGGAGTTTACAATGCTGACTATCAGTTTCAAAAAGGTGACCACAGAGGTTAGAGATAGTCAGAGGGAGATCCGAGATGGAGACAAAGAGTTGGACAAGCAGTTAATCATCGTGGACAGCGTCAAAGTGCCAGATGATGATACTATTGATAAATTCCTGGAGGAGATGATAAACTTGGAGTAGACTTTCAGTTAGACCATGTAGTTGCTTACAATGATGAGTCATCAGAAGTAGTTAACTCGAGGCTTCTTTCCGAGTTAACTTGCTGTTATATATTTGCATGCATGTCTTTCTTGGAAACATCTACATATACTTGGAGATTAGATTAGATTTTTCAGTTGACTGATGATAGCATTCCAGTTGACTTGCTTTCAATAAGGACGTGCATATTGCACCTTGTCCATTTAGATTAGATGTTTTAGTTAACTGATGATAGTTTCCCAGTTAACTGTATAGTTTCATTCAATTAGGGTTTAGGAATAAGATCTTGCATGCATTGCAAGACTTTAGTTGACTCAAGGTGATTTTAGGGTTGCCTACACCTTGAAGTCTATAAATAAGAGCTTTCAGCTCATTTGTATTTTAACTTTTGCTTGATAGCATACATGCTGCGCCTACCTTGCCTGTAGTATTGCTATTATTGTATTTGTTCAAAGAGTAATTGCTGTCATAATAAATTACTGCGCCTACCTTGCCTTCATATTATTGTTATGGTGTTTATTCGACCTTAGTTAAATGGGGTTGCTGGTTTGATCGTTATTGCATGCGTGTTGCGTCTATACAATCTACTGTCCCAGTTGCTTACCTTTTGTTTTTGTTTATTATAAGCCTATTCAGAAGAGCAAATAGTTGCGCCTACCTTGCCTTCATGTTGCGAAACTGTACTCAAAGCTTATCGTATGATGTGTGTTATAGTAGACTCATTCAGCCAAGCAGATAGTTGCGCCTACCTTGCCTTCATGTTGTGAAGCTGTACCAGGTTTACCGTTCATTTGTTTGTTTTAATAAACTTCTTCCCGGATTAGCAAATAGTTGCGCCTACCTTGCCTTCATGTTGTGAGCCCGCACCTGGAGTTTATCATACAATACATTCCTGCTCCATTTCCTCATGCTCTGTTTCTTGAGGAAATTGGATAGATATTAAAGAAGTTAGCTTAGTTGTAGTTACATGATCTGCGAAACCAGAAAATACTTAGCTGCAACGTTCTAGGTTTTCTTAACCTTGTGCCTCTACCAGCTGAGAACAAAAAGATAGGACATTAGTTTAGTTTTCTATTTCATGCATTCCAGCACAACAAGGGAGCTTCCCCTCCTAATTTGAAGAGCACTCATTACGTAGTGTGCATAGCTGTCCGTACAAACTTACACTCCAGAGGTGTTAGTTCTTACGCCAACATTATCTTAATTTTTACTTTGGAGAAAAATATCTCCCTAAGCCTAGCTAACAAACAAGTGTAACAAACATCCAAAAATAGGAAGCACAATGCAAGTATTTAAAAAGATATTGCAATTTTCAGATATGACATGCAAGAATTTTCTGATTTTTGAATGCATGAAACTGAAATGATGACTTTGAATGCAATTTTATGTTTGAACCATGCACTTATTTTGATCAATTAACTTGAATGCAAACAATTTTACAAAACTGCAATTCCAGAAATAGAAATTGAAATCTACAAATAGCCAGAAATAAAGCAAATAGAGACAGATTTATGCCCAAAAATTTGGAAAATGACTTGTATAAGGACAGATTTTCCCTAGGGTGGATGGGTCCTTGCACATGGGTTTGAAAAATTAAGTTTTGAGTTTATGAGTTAATGTTTAAGGTTGCTGTTTCAGGTTGCATACAAATGCTCAGTTACAAATTTCCAAATTTTTATGATTAGATGTAAATGCAATTTGATGACAAACAAAAAGAAAAATGACAATTTTTTAGATGCAATTTTGTTTGAATTTTTTGATGTAGATGAATGAAAAACACTAATATGTAGACTACTATGTAAAATAAATGCAATATGTATGCAAATTTTTGGTTTTTTGAGATTTTAAAGGATGCAAAATGCAATTTTAAAACCCTATATGAAATGCAAATTAATGCAATTTTGAAAATCCTAAATGAGATGCAATGCAAACTAATGCAAATCCTAGATCTAGGGTTTTGAAAGACTACCAAATCAAAAATCTTATAGTGTAGGAATGTCAGGTTCACCAGAATGAAACAACGGAAAAAGAGAGGGGGTGAAAGGTGTGTAGGGGGATAAGGTTCACCAAAATGAAATGATGACCTAGGACACCCTCACTTTTCCTAGTTTCATTAGAAAAAGTGATCTCCCAAGGATAGAATTGACTTTCAACCTTGAGGTGAGTCAACTCTATGGGGATGGGGATTTGTTGTTTCCTTATGACGGAAATGCATTTTGGGGAGATAAAAATAAAATACTTAATGAACTCAATTGTATAATGTAAAACTTGAAATGCTGAGTATTAGGATAGTACAAACAGAAACAGTAACTTTCAGGCAGATTTGAGAAGGGCAGAATGGTATGTACTTGGCTCCAAAAGTTGGTTTTGAACACTAGTGAAGGACATATTCGCCCTAGAGCGAATGGGTCTCTGTACAGGGGTCCAAAATCTAATTTCATATTGCTCTGATCCCGAAGCTTAGTTCCCGATTTCTCTAGATTCTACTATCGGAAAGCCGAAAATAAATTTTGTAGGTGAGTTTCTGTGGCTTGACAACTTTGACTGTTAGATTTAGGATTAGAAATGAAAGCAATCAGAAAATGCAACACATAAGACAATGAACACAACAAGATACCTTGGGAAAACCCTCCTACTCAAGGGAGAAAATCCCAACAAATATATCTCTTATATATTGAAGGAATAAGAGCAGAAATCTCCTTACAACTCAGGCCCAACACAATGCCAAATTTGATACAATGAATAATAGCACCTCTCCTAGATGCAAAGATACAAATGAATATGTTTCTCCTTGAAATCGGTCTGCTGCTACAAAATGATGATCTGCTGCTACAAGATGATGATCTGCTGCTCAAGTATGAACTTCTTCTAGGAATGCGAATTATGATGAATGAACTTGATGATCAAATGAATGATCATCACCTTGTATTTATACAAAACTAGGTGACTCTTCATTTGGGTTGGCCTCTTTTAAGAAACAAGGTGACTCTTCATAAAATTATTATATATAGCAAGTCCGACTTGCCTTGGTATTATTTATCCATCATTTTTAAATTTGAGAGAAAGATATCTCCCACTGCTATAACATCAACACTCCCTCTTAGCTAGGGAGGTATCTTTCCAGATATCCACGTCATGGAGTCTCTCAACATGACGCCCACAATGGCTACACCCATTTGTGGAAAACTCAAAGGTTCATCACGGAGTCTCTCAACATGATGTCGTCATGGAGTCTCTCAACATGACGTCCACCATGGCTACTCCCATGTGTGGAAAGAAACACAAGTACAAGGGTTCATCACGGAGTCTCTCAACGATGTCGTCATGGAGTCTCTCAACATGACGTCTCATCTCAGTCACAGAGATGAACAAGGGCTCGCACCTCATATTTCTCCGTCTCAGAGAAATATACACTACAAGGGCTTTCACCTCATATTTCTCCGTCTCAGAGAAATATACACTACAAGGGCTTTCACCTCATACTTCTCTGTCTCAGAGAAATATACGCTACAAAGCTTTCAAATCTTCATGATGATGATGACTCCCTTTGAAGCTCCAAGTACTTGCATCAACCTCTTGACCTCCTTGTCCAAGGTTGCCTCTATTGGTTTGTCAAACTCCCTCTGAATGTTAATTCCTCCTCTTCGAAGAAATTGATCGACTTTAGAATAAGAAACCTTCTGAATTGACTTTAGAACTTGGCTCCTTTTGAGATGTCCCTATGTCAATTTCCGCAGAAGAAACATGTTGTGTAGACCTTAATTTGCAATCTCGAGCAAAGTGACCGTACTTGTCACACCTGAAACATTGAATGTGAGAGAAATCCTTCTTCTTCTTCGGTTCTAGGGCAAAATCTGATTCTCTGTCTCTATTCCTCTTTCTTCCTTTGCCTCTATCTCTAGAAGTATGTGTAGCAAGAACTTGATTTTCTACATCATGATAGTTTCGCCCAATTCCTCTTGCTGCCAACCTGGACTCTTCTTGAATACAATCAACTCGAAGACGATCAAACTTGGGCAACTTGGATCTCCCACTGATGCTCTGAATAAAGGGTTCCCAAGATTGAGGAAGACCATTTAGTGCCAACATAACAAGATCTTTGTCTGCAATTATATCCCCAATAGTGCTCAACTGATCTCTCAAATCAGCGATCTTCATAAAGAATGAGATGACTGAATCTTCTTTAGCCATTTTTACATGGTGAAGTTGTTGTCTCAAAGCAAGTGCTCTGTTGGTGTTGTTGATCTCATACAATCTTTTTAGAGTGTCAAACACTTCTTTAGCTGTCTTCAACTTGGAGATGATCAGTACTAGGTGATTCATCACAGAGTCTATCATGATCTTTCTAGCCTTCGTGCCATTTTTCTTCCACTGGATTTTCTTAGTATCATCGGAAGGTTCGGGCATATCACTTTCCACGAAATCAAGAAGATCATTCTCCTCTAATGCAATGAGTACCCTGGGTTTCCAAGAGTTGAAGTTTGAAGCTCCATCAAGCCTATCTTTTACCTTGACACCGCTCACCATCTTCTTTTTCCGCACAAATTTACCTTCAAAGACTTGCCCTAGATGAAAACTTGACTTGATTGCTTGAACAAATCTAATCAGATCTTTTCTTAGACCTGCTCTGATACCATGTTAGATTTAGGATTAGAAATGAAAGCAATCAGAAAATGCAACACATAAGACAATGAACACAACAAGATACCCTGGGAAAACCCTCCTACTCGAGGGAGAAAAACCCAGCAAATATATCTCTTATACATTGAAGGAATAAGTGCAGAAATCTGCTTACAACTTAGGCCCAACACAATGCCGAATTTGATACAATGAATAATAGCACCTCTCGTAGATGCAAAGATACAAATGAATATGTTTCTCCTTGAAATCGGTCTGCTGCTACAAAATGATGATCTGCTGCTACAAGATGATGATTTGCTGCTCAAGTATGAACTTCTTCTAGGAATGCGAATTATGATGAATGAACTTGATGATCTATTAATTTTGATCAAATCTATCAGATTATATACTTAAATCTGAACTAGAAATAAGGCGGTTGATGCCAACTTTTTCTTAATGTATCTATGAAATGCTAAGTCTGAATTTTCTGTGTAGATGTTTGACCTTCAAGAGCAGATTAATTTATTGATTTCAATTATCTGCTTTGAGGATCGGATCTCCCATAAATATGGGTGAGGAAGGCACGTCCGAAGATAGGGAGACACGACTTAGGGAGACACGTCTTCATGAGCGACATGTCTCATGAGTGGATGTGTCTATTGTGATTAATCCTTTTGTCTAACACAGCCGACAATTAGCCTCTTAATATAAATCAAACATAATATGTATGCTTTTAGATTTAGTTCGATCTGAATATATATCTTTTATATTTTTTCAATGCAGATTAAAAACTTATACTTAGGATTTGGAGATTTCGATATAAATGATGATGATGCATAAATGCAATCATCATTTATATCTGACCGAAGCTATCTATCTTCAACACTCCCTCTTAGCTAGGGAAGATAACTCCAAACAAGTATAAAGTGATATCACCTTACTCGTGATATCAGAAGATATGGTATACTAACAGTGTGAAAGCACATGACATTCTTCATAACACATCTTCATTATGGTATGTGCATTGACATCAAGTCACATGATGTCTACCATAGTAAATCATGGCATGTCCACGAATATATACATATCCACCATGAATATCTTTTAAGGATCATAATGATCTTCAATTTATATCAAGTCTCATGATATCTGTCAAAATGTCCACAAGATACTATCATGCCATATCCACAGATATCAAGTCACATGATATCTATCATGATAGTTCAACTAATCATTGTAGAGTCGTCACTTTACAATGTCAAATACAAGCGTTTATTATTAGAAAGATCGTCACCTTTCAATAATGTACACAGGGGGAGAGAGGGCCCATAAAGTCATGGAGTCACACGCATGACAAAAGAGTTTACACATTAAACATCTTTTAAATACATTAGTACAAAATAAACAATTTGAATCTCAAATCTCAATAACAAATTACATTTCAACCATACCAAGTTTCTTCCTGAAGTGTTCAACTTTAACTCTGGAGAGAGGCTTGGTGAGAATGTCTGCTGTTTGATCATATACTCCAACTGGATCACATTCCTTTCTACCATGTCTCTCACATAGTGGTAAGGGATCTCTATATGCTTAGATCTATCATGGAATACTGGATTTATTGAAAGCTTAATGCAACTCTGATTATCACAATGGATAATAGTAGGATTCAGGGGCTCACCAAATAATCCCACAAGCAATTTCCGGAGCCATACTGCTTCTCTGGCCCCATAGAGGCTGCAATATATTCAGCTTCTGTCGAGCTTTGTGCCACTGAAGACTGTTTTCTGCTGATCCAAGAGATCATAGCCGATCCTAAATTGAAGCAACATCCTGATGTGCTTTTGCGATCGGTTACACTTCCAGCCCAATCTGAATCAGAGTATCCATGTAAATCTAGTTGGACATTTTTGTATTTAAGACCATATCCAATAGTACCTTGAAGGTATCTCAATATATGCTTCACAACAACAAGGTGAATTTCCTTTGGCTCACACATGAATTGGCTTAGGGAATTCACTGCATAGCAAATATCAGGTTTGGTGTTAACCAAGTACATTAATGATCCGATTATTTGTCTATAGAGAGTAAGATCTACAAATTTTGATTCTGCTGCTGCTTCTTTTAATTTGTGTAAATTGGTTTCCATAGGTGTAGACATGGGTCTACAGTCCAACATCCCAAATCTCTTCAGAATATCAATAGTATACTTTCCTTGATTTAGGATGATGCCATCTGATTTCTGCCAGACTTCTAACCCCAAGAAGTAATGTAAAATGCCCAAGTCTTTCATGTCAAATTCTGAAGTCAGGTCCTTTTTACCTTGAGCAATAAGGTGATCTTCTCCTGTTATCAATAGGTCATCAACATATAAAATTATTATTAGCATATCACCTTTAATTACCTTAAAATAGAGATTTGGATCTGCATCATCCTTGGAAAATCCTAGTCCCAAGAGATAGCTGTCAATTCTTTTGTACCAGGCCTTGGGAGCCTGTTTAAGTCCATATAGAATTTTTTTCAATCTGCATACATGTGATTCAGTTTTATGTATCACGAAAACTTCAGGTTGCTCTAGATAGACTTCTTCTTCAATGGTCCCATTGAGGAAGGCAGTTTTCACATCCATTTGATGGATCTTCCAGCCTTTAGCTGCTGCAATAGCTATTACTGCTCTCACAGAGGTGTACTTAGCAACAGGTGCAAATGTCTCTTCATAATCAATACCTTCCTTTTGTGAGAAACCTCTGGCCACAAAACGTGCCTTGTGTTTTTCTACACTGCCATTAGCAGCATGTTTGATTTTGAAGATCCATTTGGAAGAGACATTAGATTTCTCTTTTGGTCTAGGTACTATATCCCATACATCATTTTTCAAAATGGACTGATACTCTTCCGTCATTGCATCCTTCCACACTTGATGTTTGAAAGCTTCCGTAACATTAGTAGGTTCTGAACTAATGATCTCATTCATTGAGGTAACATAGCTTGAAAATCTTTTGGGTCTCTTACTTTCTCTAAAAGTTCCTTTGGGTGCTGTATGATTCTCAGCTTCTTTAATCATCTTCCTAGCCCAAAGTGGTCTCTTCTTTCTGTTGTCATTGGGATTCTCTTCTGGAGTAGTTTGATTTTCACTTATGATTTCTTCAAGGTACTCCCTCTGAATCTTAGGAGTAGGCTCCTCTTCTAAGGCTTTAGGGGAATCTTGAATTTCTATCTCACTTGAACTCTTTGCCCTTCTTAAGGCAATGTCTTCCTCAAATATGACATCTTTACTTAGTTCAATTTGTTTATGCCCGGATATGTATATTCTGTAGGCTTTTGAGGTTTTACTATATCCCACAAATACCCCTTTCTTTCCAGAAGGTTCTAGTTTGGATCTCTTTTCTTAGGTACATGAATGTAGACAGGGCAACCAAAGATCCTTAATTGACTTATGTCAGGTTTTATACCAGTAAATGCTTCTTCAGGAGTCTTGTTATCTAGATGTGAGTGGGGACATCTATTTTGGATGTAGACAGCTGTCTTAGAGGCTTTTGCCCAAATTGAGTTTTCAATGTTTTGGTCAAACAACATTGCTCTAGCAGCTTCTACAATAGTTCTATTTTTTCTCTCAGCAACACCATTTTGTTGTGGGTTGTAGGCTATAGTAACTCCCTCTTAATCCCAATATTTACACAAAATTCCTTAAAGATTTATGAGATGTATTCCTTCCCATTATCTGTTCTTAGGATTTTGATTTTCTTCCCGAAGAAGTTTTCTATAAGTGCTTTGAACTCCTTAAACTTTTTAAGGATTTCTATTGACTCTTTACACTTAAGAAAATATATCCAGGTCTTCTTAGAGAAGTCATCTACAAATATTACATAATATAAGAATCCCGCCATGGAGGGTACAGACATGGGACCACATAAGTCAGAGTGTACTAGTTCTAACACATTTTTGGTTTTACTCAAACTATTTTGGAAGGTTCCCTTTGTATTCTTTCTTAGGGCACACCCTCTACATGCTCCTTCATGGATTTGTTTTAGTTTAGGCAATCCTGTTACTAATTTTTCTACAAAAGGTAGGGCGTGGAAATGAAGATGTCCTAATGTTCGATGCCGAATTTCATTTGAATTAGAGGTCTTATGAATAAGAGCTTGTTTAGAATCCGTGCACAGTTTGTAGAGATATCCTTGTCTTACTCCTATAGTTTGTGCTTTCTTTATATTTGAGTTCTTTGGCCATGCTAGAATTTTTTCCATCCATAAAGGTAACCCTATATCCGTTGTCTTCAAGAGCAGAAATGGATATTAGGTTCCTTTTTATTCATGGCACAAACAATACTCCGGTGAGTTGTAGAGAGAGGCCAAATTTCAAATTTATGGTGCAAGTTCCAACCCTTCTTACTGGATGTGCAAAATCATCCCCAATAGTCACTTCTTCGTCAGATTCTTCTGTCATAGTATCTAGGTGTTCTCTGAACCTTGTGATGTGCTTAGATGAACCACTATCAATTACCCAATTGTTGACTTGGTTTGATATTTGACTTGATAGTGCTGAGTAGAAGACAAATTTCTTAGAGTCATAGTTTGTATTTGTTTTTCCAACTTTAGCGAAGGATGCTTGTTGTTTTGTTTTATCAGGGCATTTCATTGCATAGTGTCCATATTGATCACATCTGAAACATTGTATTTGAGAGATGTCTTTCCTCTTCTTGAATGATCCCTTTCCATAAGAATTCTTCTTTCCCTTAAATGATCCTTTCCCATAAGAATTCTTCTTACCCCTTTTATGAGAATTTGTGTTTAGCACATGAATATACTCGTCTATAGGTTTCTGATTGTTTCCTTTTGTTATGAGTCTTGTTTCTTCTTGTAAGCAAATTGTTTTCAACCTATCAAATTTAGGGAGTTTAGATCTCGCACTTATTCCTTGAACAAATGACTCCCATGAGTTTGGTAGGCCTCCTAGAGCTATTAGTGTTAACTCCTTGCTATCAATTTGATATCCAATTGTTGACAGTTGATCTCTTAGTTTAGTGATTCTCATGAAGTATGCATTAGTAGATGCTCCTTTGTTTATTTGAACATGGTTGAGTTGCCTCTTTAAAGCAAGGGTCCTACTGGTGTTGTTTATTTCAAAGGTGCTCTCAAGGGATTTAAGCATTAGGTATGCAGTCTCATGTTTTGACAGAATAGGTACTATATGGTCCCTAATTGCATCTACTAAAATTTTCATGGCTTTCTCATTGTTCTCAATCCATTGAGTTTTCTCTGGATCATCCTCTGGTTCTCTCTTTTTTTCTTTCACAAATGAGTCTAACTTATTTTCTTTTAGAATCATCATGATTCTGAATTTCCATGATGTAAATTTGTTTGTACCTTCAAGATGATCCTCAAATCTGATCACACTTGACATTATGATCAAATGAATGATCATCACCTTGTATTTATACAAAACTAGGTGACTCTTCATTTGGGTTGGCCTCTTTTAAGAAACAGGGTGACTCTTCATAAAATTATTATATATAGCAAGTCCGACTTGCCTTGGTATTATTTATCCGTCATTTTTAAATTTGAGAGAAAGATATCTCCCACTGCTATAACATCAACATTGACAAGTTTGCAAAATTGCTCTTTTGATTCAATTTCAGTCCTTCTTCACCTACAAATCTGCACACACAAAGAGAGGGAAGAATGCTTGTTTTTGGGTGAATAAGGGTTTGCCTTGGTCAAACCTTGGTTTGGTAATTAAACCTTGATGATGAAATAATGGAAAGAATTTGATGAATGAACAATGCTATGTCACAACTCACCAAACCCTTAATTGCTGACCTTAGAGGACTAAAGTCTAACACATCTCTCTAAGGAATGGATCTTGCTTGAATTGGCTTGAATGATTGTTTGATTTGATGCTTGAATGTTTGAAACCTACATCACAATGTTAGCTCCAAAACACAATATGAACACACATGAATCTTGACATGATGATATGATCTTGATTGCTGTTGTAGATGATTGATAAATTTGCTCTTCAATGCTCTCAACAATAATATTTGCTCATATGATCTCTTGATTATGCATGCTCTAGTTTGAATTGATAAAATAACTATATATTTATAAGTGTTTATCTAATTTCCCGAAAATTAGATTCCACAAGCCAACATTTGAAACTTGAATTTGAATCACTAAAGTGCCACCAAAAACATATAAAAAATTGGGCGAATGGGTCCTAGGACCTAAATCCAGGACACACAATTTCCAAGGTGTTTAAATTTCTAATGGCAATTGTTTAATATAAGTTTCCCTTTTGGAAAACGAGAATAATAAGGCTTACGAATGCATAATTTAGGCAATTAGAAGCTTAATTAAGTCCAATTAGTTAAGGGGATACAAACATAGTGTGAAAATGTAAAGGATTACATTTTCCAACACTACACTGCTTATTCAAAACAGCCAGCCAAATGAATCCATTACACTTCGGGGGGAGCATCTTTACTCCAAACCACTTGATATGATGGTCATGAAGATGAGGAAAATGCTTGTTACTAAGGATGCCATAGCCAACGTTTACCTTATACAAGCCTAAGGTGTCTCAAATCCTTATGATTGCATTTGATCTATTGAGCTGAGGAAACCTAACATCTTGTGTAAGGGAGCTCGAGGGATTCTTCTAATCTTGGGAGAAGGATAGAGAAGCAAAACTTTCCTAATAGTGAAGGAGTCTTCTATCTCACCAAATTGTGTCACAGTAATCACAAAATCTTGATCCCTAGAGCTCAACTAACTAGCCCTCACTTGATCTAGATGTAGAGTGTTGTTGAGGGGTGATTTTCTTGTCTAAGAATCCATTAATAACTTTGTCAAATCGTCTTGCAAGGCTTTGTCAAAATTGAGCTTGGCCACACTTATGTTGGGGGTGAGCTAACAAATCACCACTATGTTATTTTCTTTAATACCTAAACTCATTCTCATGGGATCCATGGTCAATTATTTGTATTAATTTTACAACATATATTGGATTTGTGGATGGAAATGGACATTGGTATAGGTTTGGTAGTTTCTAGAATTTGGGTATGCAAGTTTTAGATGTGTACCATATTAATGAAATTAATTGTGGATAAGAAAAATTAAACAAAAAAATTGTTAACTTTTCACTACAAGTAAACAAGTGTAGTTACATTGTATGAGATTTTTAGTTCATATATATGTGAAACTAGTATTCTCATATAAGTCTTAATAGAATTTCTGATTTATTTAATGCTCCGATACTCGGTCAATAAATCCGATTGATGCTTTTCCCATGTGCTAGCTATGATTGATTGTTTTTTTTGTTGTTACTTGCAAGAAGTAGATTCTTTTTTTGTTGTTCCTAGCTAGTTGGTTGAGATAGTAGATTATTATTTCTTTGATTAATGCATCTATGTTGTTTGTTGATGGTTTTTATATTTCTTGATACTTTCAATAGTTTAAATGTTGTTTAATGTTATTTGTTGCAGGCACATTGAATATTGTATGCACAGGGTAAATCTTTTGCGTCATCATGGTGTGAAACCTATTCTTGTTTTTGATGGAGGACTTCTCCCAATGAAAGCTGAACAAGAAACTAAGCGTGCAAGGTGCCTTGTTTTATTGATTGAGTGTTTTATGGGAATTCATGTATCTTATTTTGTTTGTATGGTTTTTATATAAAGTTGTAACATTTCATGCAAAGTTGTTTTTGTTTTGGTAAATATGATGCTTGACTTGAATGAAGATTTCCACTTTACAAATAATCATTTCCTCTTTCTATTATAATGTACTAATTTTGAAGAATATTAAAGTTGATTACTAGATAATCAAAAGTACCAATTCCATGGATATCTAATATAGTCTGTTATGTTTCAGTTTTCTTATTGCAAAATTCATCTAGGATGTCATGTTCAAATTATTGTTAATTAAAACATTGAAATGTGCCCCTTAATTTTTTCTCAATGTTTTCACAACACAAACCAACACTATGCCAAATGTTAGTGTTATCTCCCCAAAGATAATCAAACTGAATGTACACTTTGCCAAGAATGTTCACCAAGATCCTATATGAAGGCGAGGTGATAGCATATGGGAACGGATTGTTAATAACAACTGAATTGAATTACAATGCTAGAAAAAAAGGTAGGCGGTGATCCGACCATGAAGATTCCATGCTACCATTTATTTAGTGGGGGGAAAGATATTACAATGAAGAACAATTCATCCGCTTTCTAGCAGACATCCACTTAAGCAGTGGTGATACTCCACTTATGCAGTGGGTAAAAGATGAAAGATACACTGTTAATTCCTCCTCACTGGCGGTAAACCATCCAGTGGTTGTAGTGTTTGCATTAAAATCACAAAGTAAATGCAACAATATTATTGACTGGATTAGTACTACTAATTCACAACCTTACAATGCAAATTATCTGCATTTTACAAAGTGTTACAATTGAATAATCAATGCAAATGCTAGAGGACGATTTTTCCAACTGCTAATCATCCCAAGTACAAAATTACAAGCCAAAATCTGAACTACTGATAAGTTGATATGAAAAACAACAAACTGAAAGAGCATTACTAGCAACTATGCCAACACACCAAAAATGCTTATAACTCATACCACACATCACAAACTCCAATGAAATTGCAAACTCAACATTTCCAAAGCTAGGCGACCAAGAAACTTTTGAAAATTAGATGCAAATTACTTCCCACAACCCAGCATGAGTCCCAAGGTTGCAAGTACAAGGTATGGCCCTAGAAGGAAGTTGACTTTGCTTAAAAAATCAGTCCATCAATGATAAAATCTGCAAATGCACAATTAGGGGCGTCAAGAGCATAAACATTGAAAGATCAAACGCCCATAATGAAATTAAAATCATACTAAGAGTTGTATTTGAAAATCTCCTTCAGCCATGATATAATCAACAAACACAAAATTGAAAACTCTCAACAAAAACTCCAACGATGAAGCTCAATATGCACTTCAGAATGAAGCACACTCTCAATTGACCATCTAGGGAACCATAGTTTCAGGCCTGAAGAATGGTGTGAAAATACTAAGCTCCCCCTTAGCCGGGTTTTGAAATCAATTCAGCAGCATAACTTTACAATATTTTCCAAAGATAATCAACTCTCCTCCAAGCATCAATATATAAGCTCAAATGAAAAATGAAGCAATCTGTAACTCCTCACAAGAAACTGTTCAATTTCCTCCAAGGGACGCTACCTCTCAAGCATTTACTTTATTTGAATTAATAAAACATTACTTATCATCCTCTAGGTGTCCACCTTTAAGTTGCACAATAAAACATTTAATATAAATATTAAATGCTCAAATCAACCCCTTTATGTCCCCTTTTAAAAAACGACTTGAAGTCATCAAGCCTAGGCGTGGGGTACAACTTTAGATCATAAAATTGACTAAGTATAGAACTCAGTCCAAAGAGGTAGCCAAGAGCAACGCCCAAGCTGCAACTAACAAACTGCTAAAATTAGAAAACTGACATTTACCAAGCTGAACCAAGCTGATGATGATGTCTCTGCCCTAAATGGACTTACTAAAAATAGCGAATGCCAAAAATAGTAAGTTAACTTCAAATCCATCAGAAAGCCAAACTGATCAACCACAATGAACTACAAATGATTGAGTTGTTGCTAGAATGATATTGCTAAAAGATAGACTTACCAAAAATAGCAAACTGCTATAAATAGTAAGTTTGCAAAACTTCCTCTGAACACCAACTGAGCAGTATCATGACTTACTATAAATAGTAAGTATTTCCAAATATCAATTGAGCACAAACCAGACAACCATCACGACTTAAATAGTAAGTGCTCAGAAAGGTTGTCAGATTCAGATGCATGTCACACCACCTTGGAGGTCTCTGAAAACCTAGAAAAACCCAGAAACCTTTCTTGCATGCAAGGTATCAGTCAAAATTGCATGTCATTATCTTAACATGCATATTACTTTATTTTGAAGCTCTCCAAAATTCCAGAAAGCTCCACCAAACATGCATAAAAAACTCATACATGCAAACCTTCAAAATTGCTTTTGAAAGCGGAAACCCTAATTTTACCTCATGACCAGCCTACGGGCTTCCGGAAATAGGCTATCAGTCACAAAGGAGCGTATTGCTAAAATGGGGACATTACAAACATTTAGATGCTAACCTAGCTTTCATTTATACACTTCTAGTACTAGGTGTGGGTCTGAAATGAATTTTAGATGGGACAAAACTTTTAAATGTATTTTGAGATATCACATGTATTTAAAAATGTGTGGATTCCATATTAGATAGCATGCTCATCAGAAAGGTATCACGCGTAGCATCACTTGGATGGGGGTGGCAACCATCACCAAAAATTGTCATAATTGTAATGTCCCTTTTTTCAAATTGAGTCAAAATGGAGAACCCTAAGCTTATCTCTATGCCTCGTAGACTGAAGGGAAGATTTACAAGGGAATAAGTTAATAATAATTTATTAAGTTGTCCAAAAACGTATAAGTTATAATGTTAGAAAATGACATTTAGTTTATTATTATTACTTTGGAGGAAAAACAAATAAAAATCATAAAGTGAAAATATTGAATATTCAAATAAAAGAAATATTAATTACTTAATAGGTAATTAATAATTAAAAAGAACAAAGGGATGAATATTAAAAAAATCACTTTTTAGGGTGGGTTGAAAAAAGCACAAAAATAAAAGATTGGAGAAAAAACAATTCATTCTATCATTTACACAATTTCCAGAAATCTTTGTGGAGAATTTTGATTCAATGATTTTCCATGAGGATGAAAACCCTCTTGGATTTCTAAAAATTGGAAAGCGACAATTTATTGGTTTCTTATAGATTGTTGGCTTTTATTCAGTGGCCAAATTTGAGCTTCAACACAATTTACAGGTATTATGGTTAAAAAAAATTAAAATATATTTTTTCTTTCATTTCTTATAGACAAGCAGTTGCAGAATAAATCAGAATTTATCAATCAAAAGGTGGCCGTACACTTTGCAGCTTTCATAGTGGCCGTACCATAGGAAAGAGGAGGCGATCAGTACTTAGGAGAAATAAAGGAGTCCCAATGTGGGGCCCATCCACAAACCATAAAAGACAAAAGGTTTCAAAGGCATTGGATTTGCTGAAGAAATTTAGAATTTTGAAATTTTGGAAGTGTTTTTCTTACCTATCGTACAACCTAAAGTTGATCTTGTGCTGCCGCCACATCCAAAATATTAAGGAGGGATTTATTAAAGGATTCAATCTTCCCAAAAGGAATTCGCAAGGAGTTGTGGTTTGGAAATTTTTAAAAATTGTTTTTCTAAGGCGGCCACATCATACCCATACTTGCTGCCAGCTTAAGGGATTTTTTTGTTTTGTTTAGTTTTTGAAAATCTCCACTACCTAGAGGCCACCACCTTAAAATAATGAGGAGGCACTCAAAAGGTAATCGCAGCAATAAGAAGAAAGGGAGCTAATTCTCAACGCCACTTCCATAGGTCAAGGGAAGTCAAGCAAAAGAGGAAACAGAGGATCACAGCCTTAAGAAAGACAAAATAAAAAAATCTCTTGCATTTTGAAAGTGATGTGGAGTCTTAGAAAGGTAGTTGGCAGCAAGAAGGTAGTCAGCGCTACTCTGGGATTATTTGTTGTGTTTTTTTCTATTTCACCAGCTGTCAATCTCTTGTGGATACTTTATTCCATCATCTGGCCAGCATAGGATTTAAGAGGGGCAATTGCCACATGGAGAATTTTAATTGTGTCTATATTTAAGGATCCAGCGCAGCAACAAACTTCACCAGGTTCTATTCCATGTTATTTGAAATTTATCCAGTATCATAAAAAAATGTTCTCTAGGTAATATTTAATGAATATTTTATTTGCTGTTATTATTCTAGTCATTTAATTTTTGCAAATGGTCTCAAAGCAAAAACAAAAAATTTATAAAGAGGTAAAAATTATAAATCGGACTGGTGGAAGTACAACAATTTAATTTTCTCTTGGGAAATGTCAGATTTTTTTTAGAAGTACAAATGAAAAATTATTTTCAGGAATCATCAAGAAATTTTGGGAAGACATATTTCAGTGGTATTAGAGCCACGTTTCCTGCTAGTTGGGAAAAATATTTTTGTGAAAATTTTCAGATCAGGTTTCATGCACACAGAGGTGATAGGGAATTAAAAATTAATTAGACGGAAAAGAGGAAAGACCTAGATCAGCCGGAAATCATTGCTGGACAGCAGGACACAGAGGTACCTCGGAAGGACAAGGTGGTAATGGGTCAAAATAATAAGGATGCAAATGATGTTTGGTACGAGAGGCTTGTGTAGGGACATGGACGATTAGCAAATATGATGGCACAATTAGTTTCGGTTATGTAGAATAACAACGTTTTGAGGGCACATAATGGTGAAGTTAGCTCATCAAGGGTAAACGTTTACCAAAACATCTAGAGGCTAGTTACAGGTTTTGCTATGAGGCTTTTCCAGCTTAATTTCATTTGTAGGGAGGAGGTAGTTGTTGATCCAAAATCCAAACTTCCATTGTTGACAACATAGTGGCTAGTTACAAGGAGCATAGACTCCAGCTTGTTGAAATTAAGGTCATGCCACTCACAAATTTTATGAGCTCGAAGAAAAACAAGGGTGGTTAGAGAGTGGAGACAAGACAACAAACAAATCCATGAGATCTCAAATAGATATTGGGAAAATTGATACTTCCCACATTTGATGGATCAAACAAGTGTACCGCACGCTCCTGGATTTAGAAACTGGACACATTTTTATCATTGAGACCCATGATAGAGGACTAGGCTGTTGAATTCGCTACCCTTCATCTTGAGAGTGTAGAACATGAGTGGTGTTACCATGGGTTGATCACTCTGGGGCACCGTCATATTCATTTGTATGTGGAGTTTAGTGACAAGTTATTTGAGAGATTTGACAGAATTGATCCAGAGATCCACTTTTGTGAGTTAGCTCAGCTCAGATAGACACACATAGTTGATTCTTATGTGGCTGATTTTTAGAGACTATCAGCTATGGTACTTGATGTTTTAGAGAGGAGGCTAGTGTTGTTTATTGAGGGCTTAATTGAACCTCTTAGAGGCTTGGTTAGAGCTTTCAATCCTATACCCTTACAAGAGGCCATTAAGAAGGCCTTGGATCTCGAAACTTCAGCTAACAAGGGCAGATCCCAACTTACAGGACAACAAAGATCATCTCTTGGGCAATCAAAATCAACACCCTATGGACAACCAAGGACTTCCACATTTGGGCAGCAAAAGAAACCTTCCCATTTGAGTTACCAAAACAAAGAGTGGCCTAAAATCACTAAGGAAATGGAATCTAGAAAGGAACTTCAAAGGAAGAAACTTTGCTTTGTGTGCAAAGAGCATTGGGAACTTGTAATGGGCTACCCTGAATGGAATACAAATCTTTGCAAAATTTCACCAACTTGATAGTTAAGACATTTCGTTAAACAGTTAATTGAGTACTCCCCTTGGCTTAATTTGCAATTTAAACAGTGACTTTCTTTAAGCAGAACATTCATTAATTGTATCCAACATACTAACTAATCAGTACTGCATTGATTCAGAATATAAATATAAGTTTGTCCAATACAATAAAGAGCCCAAGGAATGGCAACAAACTCATAAACATATATCAGAGGTACACAAAATGATTCACTTCCACATTCAAACATGAAACAATCATATTCAGTTCATGAACTTCAAACCTGGATTACAAACTTCACTTCAGCTCTGATATCCAAAGTTCTGTTCAAACATGAGAAACTATACACTTCAGATATAGTCTGCCTTTTGTCAAGTCCCTTTCAGAAAACCTGTAGCCGGAGCTCCAAATTGTCGCTTCCTTCCTCCAGCAGAGAAACAAGGTCTCATCCACAACTAACAAGTTATCTTCAATAGACAAAGGTTGGCGATGACCTTCCTGAATATGAGATGCTGCGTTGGAAATCAAAATAACAAATTCATCAAACAGTGTCCTTATTTGGTGATCACGATTCTCCTATGTAAGCCGCATTCTTCACCGTCGCTTAGGAATTCTCTTATCCTTGACTTGCGTTGAGAGTCTTCCCGGGCATTTTACATACGATTAAATAGAACTTTGACTCCCGAGTCTTTTTTCAAGAAATAATTGTCGACAAGCTTCAATGAAATGTAAGAGCGCCACAACGTGACCTTGACCTTCGCCTAGCTCTGTATTTTTCGACTTCCTTATCTTTTCAATGTATCGACTCCTTTAATTGGTGTGGCATAAATTGTTAAAGCAGCTCCCAACAATATTCATAGCTCCCCACGATCTCATTTTTGAGACCCATGTAACTTGGCGTATGTATTAAGAACTCAACATATAGATGCCACGATGCATTCCTGTTACAGCGGTTCATATGTAACAAAGCACAACAGATGGCTTTGTATCGTTTCCCAATATCTCCTAATTGCTCGTCCCATCGTCAATCTCCTGAGTATGCTCGAGCGATCTTGAAATGTAACGGCTGTATGAAGGAGAGGCTCCCGACTTGAGTTCACGTGATTTTAATTCTCCGACTGTTCGTTTTTAGTGAAGGCTACGATATTCATGAAGCAATATGGCTTAGTATTAGCAAATTTCCTTATCTGTCATGTTCCACTTGATAAACGTCTTGCATATTCTATAGCTTCATATGAATTGCTCCCAAATATCCGTCTATTATTGCACAACGAATCTCTTCAGTATATAGCCCGATAGAAACCTGAAGCTGCCGGATATCAAGATTATAAAATATTGCCGCCTATTTGTGATGCCACTGTCCTCAATTTGAATATATTTTAAATTCCTTCAGAATCACTTTGTCCAGAATCACCTTTGCCACAATTTATATATTATGATTTCTTTTTCTTTCAAACAGGGAATGATATCCAATATCTCCAAGACACACAAATTGATCTCCTTAGGAGATCTTACAAAATTGAGAAACTTCAACCAGAAAATCAGAACTAGGGTGAGTTCAGAAATCCCACCATAATCTGTTAATATTTCAAAGTGAAAGGTCTTGATAACCTTTCCAACTGGCTAGGGTGTTCGCAGCAACACCAAAACCTGACTGAGATGGAGCAACTCCAACCCCCAAAACTACAGAGGGTTCAATACTCAAGAGAAATTAACTTCACACCCTTTTCAAATTGCTCCATAATATTTTTATAACCTCTGCCTTGACCCTTGGCTTTCTACTTGCTGACTCTTCAAATTTCCGTTGTCTTTTAATTTCCAATTGTGACTTAATTTTCATTTTGCATTTAATAAGTCACATAAATTTAATATTATTAAATTAATAATATTCCCTTTTGAATTAACAATTGGAGGAAATAATAGATAATTAAAATAATATTATATTTCTTCACGAAGTAAAAAATGGGACATTACAGAACTAGGTCATAGGTGTCTTCCGAAGGGGCGGATTCATTACATAGAGGTATTCTTTGAGGATGAGGAGTCGACAAAGGAACTTGAGGTAGTACCAAAGGAAGAAGAGGTAGAGGTAGAGGTAGAGGTAGAGGTAGAAGGGAGGTAGAGGTAGAAGTCCCTGAGGTGGAGAGGAGTACTGGGAGCACTTTAGCTACACTATCAGGTGCACCTCGGTACCACCCATTCAGAGTTTGTGGAGTGTTGAAGGGACAAAAGGTCACGGTATTGATTGACAATGGGGTGACCCACTGTTGGCCTTGCCGTTGCACCAAAAGATCGACCTGTCAATGCCCGAAACAAGCTAGAGTTAAGATCCATGGGAGGCGATTAAACCATGTTATGAATCTTGAGCGCCGCGTTGAATAACCAAGGAGACCAAGGGCGCACACCTTGCAACAATCTCCCCCCCTCGGCGCAAGCGAGGGATTTGAACTCGTGACCAGTTTTGATACCAATTGTTGGCCTTGGCGTTGCACCAAAAGGTCGACTTGTTAATGCCCGATACAAGCCAGAGTTAAGATCCACGGGAGGCGGTTAAACCATGTCATGAATCCTGAGTGCCACGTTGAATAAACAAGGAGACCTAGGGCGCACACCTTGCAACACCCACAACTATATTAATGAGAGTTTAGCTGGATGAAGGGGGTTACCTATAGGAATTTAATGCCACAGTGGTGGATGGAAATACCATACCATGCACCAGGAGGGTCAGAGGATTAGACATTACATTAGGCTCATATAAAATGATTGATGATTTCTATGTCATTAGTATAGTAGAAACAAACTTGGTGTTAGGGGTATAGTGGCTTCATTCCCTTGGAGAAATATCCCAAAATTTCGAAACCGTGGAGCTGAAATTCCATCATGATGGTAAGGAGGTTGTACTTTGTGGTATGGTCAATGGTGCTTCTATAGAGATTTCAGCTAAGAGGATGCAGAGGGCCTTCCATAAGGGAGGAGTAGAATGGGTGGTAAAGTGCTTTGTGAGGGATACTTCCACACTCGAGGGTAAGAGATCTTATCTGATTGAGATACAATTGTTTTTGGATAGGAATGGCATAGTGTTTAGTGATTTACCTCATGGATTGCCTCTTGATAGAGGATTTGAGCACATCATAGAGCTTGAGTCAGGCTCTAAGCTTGTCATGGTTACTTCGTATTGTCACCTAAGAGCTTTCAAGGAGGAAATTGAGAAAGCCATTAAGGAGTTGTTGGAGATGGGATTGGTATGTCCTAGTTCTAGCTGCTTTGCTTCATTGATATTGTTGGTAAAAAAGAAGGATGACACCATGAGAATGTGTATAGACTATTGTGCATTGAATCAAAAGACCAGTAAGAACATGTACCCAATACCTAGGATTGATGAGTTGATTGATGAACTACATGGAGTGGTGTATTTTTTGAAAATTGACTTGAGGTTTGGGTATCACCAAATCATGGTAAGGGATGAGGATGTTCACAAGACAGCTTTTAGATGCCACTTTGGACACTTTGAATTCTTGGTTATGCCTTTTGGGTTAACCAATGCACTAGCTACATTCCAATCTTGTATGAATCATATCTTTAGAGGGCAGCTGAGAAAGTTTGTATTGGTGTGTTTTGATGACATATTGGTGTATAGCTAGAGGACTTGCAACACTTGGATACAATATTGGGGATCCTTGACAAAAATTCTACACTTGGGACACATTATCTGTGCACAAGGAGTACAAATGGATCAAGAGAAGATTTAGGCAATTAGAGATTGTCCACCACCCACCTCCTTGACACAGTTGAGAGGTTTCTTTGGACTTTGCAGTTATTATTGGCGGTTTGTGAAGGGATTTTCACAACTTGTTACTCCATTGACAAAGTTGACCAAGAAAGGTGCATTTAGATGGTTCGAGACAACCCATGCCGCATTTGAGAAACTCAAGGAAGTGATGAATTTGTGCTCAGTACTTGCTGTCGTAGATTTTTCTATTCCATTTGTTCTTGAGTGTGATGTATCAAGAGAAGGGATAAGGGCTGTTTTAATGCAAAGGGGACATTCCATTGCTTGTGGGAGTCAAAAGTTAAAATATATAGAGCACACGTTTTCCATTTATGAGAAAGAGATGTTGGCTATTATGCATGCATTAGTGAAATTTCAATAGTATTTAGTTTGTGGCAGTTTTGTGGTCAAGATGGATGACAATAGTTTGAAGTTTGTTTTCAACCAAAAGGACTTAAATGATAGACAACAAAAATGGGTGAGTAAATTTCAACATTATGATTTCGATATAGAGTATGTGAAAGGCAAGAATAATGTAGGTAGTTGATGCTTTATCTAGGAAGCCTTATTTAAGTTCTATATCTGAGATTATTGCTGATTAGAAGACATTGATAGTAGTTGAGTATCCAAAAAATAACTTCACAAATGAGATCCTTGAGGGCAAAATACAAGATGATAGGTATAATGTAGTGGATGATGTCATCCTCTACAAGGACAAGATCTATTTAGTCCCTGAATCAAAATTTAAGAGTAAGGTCTTGAGGGCTGCCCATGATACACCCTTGGCTGGTCATCAAGGGTACGAAAAGACCTACAAGCAGGTTAGAGACAGATACTGTTGGAAAGGACTCAAAGGAGATGTCCTTCAATACATGAGGGAGTGCATTACATGTCAGCATAACAAGGTGGTGTATTCTTTCCCAGCTGGATTATTGCAGGCCTTGCCCATACCAAGACAAAAATGGGAGAGTATTACCATAGACATCATTCCAAGACATTTTAAGGTTTAGGGGAAGAGTTGTATATATGTTGTGGTGGACAAACTCATCAGATATGCTCACTTTTTCGCCATTTCCACTAATTATAAGGCCCCATAGGTTGCTGATTTGTTCAATAGGTACTAAATTGGCTCCTATTACTACTTACCATCCATAGATAGATGGACAAACATAAATTGTTAGCAAGTGGATTGAAGGATACTTGAGAAACTATGTAGTAGGGTAGCAATCAGCTTGGGTTAAGTGGCTTTACATGGAAGAGCATTGCTACAACACTATATATCATATGTCAATCAGTATGTCACTTTTCCAAGCGTTATATGGCTATGATGCCCTTTCCTTTATGGACTTGGTTGTTATTGATAGTAGAGTACCTGGAGCTCAAGAATTTGTTGCACAAAGCTAAGACATATTGATTGTTTTGAAAGAAAACCTTCAATATGCTCAAAACCAACAAAAATTGTATGCGGACCAACAATGCAAAAAGAGGAGTTTTGAGGTAGGTGATATGGTTTTCTTGAGGCTACGACCATATAGACAATCTTTAATCAAGAAGAGTGGAGTTGAGAAGCCCAAGCCTCGTTTCTATGGGCTGCATAGGATCACATGGAGGATTGGTGAGGTGGTGTATGAGTTGGAGTTACCAAAGCGCAACAAGATACACAATATGTTTCATGTTTCATGCCTCAAAAGGGCATTTAGACAACATATTAGTCCTTCTATTGAGTTGCCTCCCTTGGATGATAAAGGCAAATTGATATTGGTACTCGAGACTATTTTGGATGTTAGAGAGAAGAGGTTAAGGAATAGGACAATCACAGAGTATTTGGTGTGATGAAAGGATCTTCGTACCAAGGATGCCACTTGGGAGGGTGTAGAGATTCTAGAGCATCTTAGCTGGTAATTGCCTGAGGGCAAACAATTTTGGGAAGGGCAAACTGTAATGTCCCTTGTTTTGAATTGAGCCAAATCGGCAGACCCAAAGCCTATCTCTATTCCTTGTAGGCTAAAGGGAGGATTTATAGGGGAATAATAAAATAATAATTATTAAGTGTTAAAAGTGCCTAATTTATAATGAAAAATGACAATTTATTATTGCTTTGGGCAAGAAAAATAAAAAAAATAAATAGTGAAAATATCGAATATTCAAATTAAAGAAATATTAATTACCTTTTTACCTAAAAGGTAATTAATAATTAGAAAGGAAAAATTATGAATATACAAAGTAAAATAAAAAATAACTTTTAGGGTTGGGAAAAACATAAAAAGAAAAATATTGGAAAAAAATTTCATTCTACCATTGCAAATTTTTGGAAACCCTTTGCAAATGTTAGGTTTAGCATCTCTCCTTGAAGACAAAAACCCTCTTGGATCTCCTAGAATTGAAAGCATAGTAACGAGACTTGGACTTGCTGGGACTTGGCGAGTGTGACTTGACTTGCGACTTGGGACTTAATGCTCAGACTCGGCGCAAACTTGGCAAAGTGAAAACCCAAGAAATTTAGAGATTTTTAAGAATTTAAAACTTGTTTCATGCACCCTTTATTAAATAAACCTTAAAGACACAATAACATCATCAAATAGAAGCTAATTTGATCACATACACAAGTATACATCGAACACACAAGTATAAATGCAAATTGTAGCTGAGCTATTGAAGGAAATAGCACACTTAGATATATAGTCAAAGACTCAAATGTATACAAAACTCATGGAATATGAAATACATGACATCAAATATTCCAAACAAATATGAAATATCAAAACAATAACTAGAATTCTATGGCTTAAAGGAGCTTGCATCCTTCCTATGAATGCGTCTAGGATAGGTCCTAGATGATGCAGCAGCCATAATCTCAAGTTTGAGGGCAATTGCCCCAATGGGGTCTGGCGGCAACGCCCCCAGTGGGGTCTGGGGGGAACGCCTCCAATGAGGTCGAGGGGCAGTTTTAACTAAAAAATCCTCCAAAATGATACAAACCTTCATGGTGTACATTATTTTGCATTCACAATAAGTTACAAAAAATTTAACTTTAAATTTTATGTTTTTTTGCACTTTTCAAACTTGCTTGCGCTAGTTTGCCTAACAGGACTTGCCCGGACTTGGCAAGTCTCGCTAGGACTTGTCTGGACTCAGCCAAGTTCGAGTCCGAGCCCCCTAGGCTCAGCTAGGGTGACTCGACTTGGGACTTGTCGAGTCTAGGCGAGTCTTGTTATTATGATTGAAAGGTGATAATCTTTTGGTTCTTATAGTTTGGCTTCACACAGAGGTCAAAATTGGGCTCCAATGGAATTTACTAGTTTATAAGTTTCAAGCAGTTCAGAAAAATCCAAAAAAGGAAATTATATTTTATTTAATTTATACTTGTTGCTGAATTTAGAATAATTCAGGAGATTCTTTCCTTTCCCAGCCATACTCAATTCCTCATCCTGAGGCAGGCCATACAAATCCCAAGGGTGAAGAAGGATGGAAAATAATAATAAAAGCTGCAGACTTAGGAAGAATGTAGGCATTATTTTCATGAGCTAAGGTAGCTCCACTACCTCAAAGTCTTCCTAATTTACATCACTGCAGTCTCCTCCCATAACGTGGCAGATACAGCCAAAAATTAGATTCAAAGTCTTTAGGGTGACTTGGGAAGGAGCAAGTAGAATTTGCCAAATTTGTTTGGGTGTTTAGCTAATTGCTTCCCATTTTGGCTGCCAGGTTTGGAGATTAAAAAATAAATAAATAAAAGATTCAAGAGATTCCTTGCAGGTTGTGGAACCCTCTACTTGGTCCAACTGCTCTTTTTTTTTGTAATTATTGCAGTCTAAAATCAACAGTGGGAAAAAGGCAAAGGGCTGAAGATTGGCGATTGAGGAGGGAGCTGCGTAACATTCCAAAACATAACAGGCATATTAGAAGATTTTTTTATTTGTGGTTATTTAGAATTCTCCACTACCTCCAGCTGGCACCAAAGTCTGAAGGAAGTCTGAAAATTAAGAAAAGAGTTTAGTTGCCAGCCAGAAAGGACAAAGGTTAAGGAGTCAATGGGCCACATATAGCTGGTCGCCAGCAAAAGGAAGGAGAGCAGCTTTCTTTCAACTGCAGAAAAAAATTAATTGTGATTTTGGGCTTGAGCACTATCTCCAGACTAGCAATTCCAGGTGCAGTTAATTCTTATTATTATATTATTTGAATTTAGTTAATTGGCTATTCATACATTATGAATTTTTTATTCAAATAAAAAAAGTGTGGGTAATGTTTGTTATTTGAATTTTGTAAATTTGGAAAACCAATTTTTTTTTACTGTGAAATTCACATAGAAAATATCTTTTGGGAATTGAGGAATTTTTTAAGAAGGAATATTTCAATAACTTAGAGGATATTTCCTCTAACACATTTTGTTGGACAAGCACACATATATTTGAAGTTCTTCTTTCACCTTTTGATTAGTTAACCCTGTTTGGGAGTTCACCTTTGAGGTCCTAGCAGCAACTTCCCTCTCTTCTCGTTGGTTAAGATGCTTTGTGACACCTTGTGTGGCATGGGGGATTGCCTAATCAGAACACACCTAAGCCTTCATGTCACGTTTCAATTTAACTTGGATTACTTATGCTTCTAGATTGATTATTTCTCAACATTAGACCACACCAGCGAAATATTAATTAATTATTCAATAACTCACCCAAGTTGTGGAAAGCATTGAAACTGAATCGGAATCAAACTCTGATCACACTGGGATGATATTGAAGATGTAGGACTATGATCAGAGCCAATTGGGTGACTTACTAAAAATAGATGCTCTCTCCAAGAAATTTGGAGAACACCCTAGGAGTTTGAAAATATTTTTGAAAGTGTCATAACAATCCATAATGCCAACTAAGCTTGACATCACAAATAGAAACCCAGAAATATTGAAGCTGCATCCTCCAAGAAAGTTTGGAGTTCTCCCCAGCATGCCTAGAAGCTTACGGGAAAACTTGGAAATTGGCCAAAAGCTCATGAAACAATATTGCATAAAATGGGGACATTACATTTAATGAACAGTAATTTGCTGTGGGTCTTTGTTCTATTTACTCTGCAGATTAATTTTTAAACATATCTTATTGCCAAATTCGTACAATTTGGGGCTGGTTATATGCTTTGACATTATGGTTGTTTACTCTTCATTGAAGAAATCAACCATGTTTCCCCGGAAGCATAATGTATGATATCATGAGCAAAGTGCTACATGGTGGGATACTAGTTGCATAACAGTTTTATGTGTTTATCCTCAATTTTGTCTAAGCTTGATTGAATTTGATAAAAAATTACAGTAATATTTCTTTGCCTAAGAATGATTGTATGTTTATGAATGCCAAAAAATTTGGCCTCTTGACAAATTCTAGTTTTTATTCCTCTTCCTATTTGATTGAATGCCCAATGATTATCCTCTTTAAAGGTAAAATACTTCTGGTTTCTTTGATTTTCAGAAATGTTTTCTATTTGGCATTTCAGTACTCTCCAGTAATTTCATAGTGTTTTTGCTAATTTTTATCTAATGCTGAAGTGTCGATGATATAGCCTTTTGGCACATGAAATGTTTCTATTATGTGCTTGTACTAAGATGCAGAATTGCTATATACTGGGCGTTTTGAATATATGCTGTATAATTCTATGCATATATTAATGAAAAAACTGTCCAGAACAAAACGTTAAAGAACTCATCATGCCATTGATTATGCAGGGTAAGGAAGGAAAATTTGGAACGTGCAATTGAACATGAGTCATGTGGCAATAATTCTGCAGCTTATGAGTGCTACCAAAAGGCTGTAGACATATCACCCTTAATAGCTTTTCAACTCATTCAGGTAGGCAAATCATGCTCATAGGTGAGCAATTCTATTTCTTGCAATAGGTTGATGTCCTTTGCATTGTGCATGAATTTATTTATCCCATAATGCAGCTGGGGACTCAATAAAATGCTGTCTTCAGTGTATGTGGGACCCCTTAGTGTTGTTTGTGCTGCTGTTTGAAATTAAACTGATTATATTATTACTTACTATTTTTCAGCTTTAATGTGTTTTGTCAAAAGGTTCTACGCCAGGAGAATGTTGATTATATCGTTGCCCCTTATGAGGCAGATGCTCAAATGACATATTTATCCATCAAAAGGCATGTAGAGGCAGTGATTACAGAAGACTCTGACCTAATTCCATTTGGCTGTCTGAGGGTGAGATTATATTTTTCAATATTTTCTTCTAGGAAAGTTAATTTTGTACTTTATTATGGTGCATGAAACATTTGTAATATATACTTAGATTATGCTTCTGGCTAAAATATTATTGCTGTACATTTTGTTCTCTTATGCTTCAAAACATGGATGCTTGTAAGCAGATTATTTTCAAAATGGACAAATTTGGCAATGGTGTTGAATTTCAATATGCAGAGCTTGCAAGAAACAAGGACTTGAGTTTTACCAGTTTTACAAAGGAAATGGTTCTTGAGATGTGCATCTTGAGTGGTTGCGATTATCTCCAGTCTTTGCAGGGAATGGGACTTAAGAGGGCTCATGGTCTAATAAAGAGATTTAAAAGCCATGAGAAGGTCTGCTTCAATTACTCACATATCCTTTATGTTTTTCACATGATATAGCTATGATTTATGTATTGTGTATTTTAATGGGTTTTAATGTTCTCAAAACTCTATATCATGGTTGGCGATTAAATTGCATTGAAATTAATATTTGAATATATATGTTTTCTATCCTTCATGATTTTCTGAGAAGCATCATTGCCTTCCTTATAGCATTTTGTAAACCCACTGCTGCTGTTAGAGTCAAATTTCGTATGTTTGCATACACTTCAGCTATTGGAAAGGCCCAATTTTCTCACCATCTTTCTACAAGTTCAAAATTGAAGTATGTACTATTTTGAAACAATATATGAGTGGAAGTGAAAAGTCCCCTCGTTTCCTTAAAGGGGGTCTCATGTTTCAATTAGGCATGTTTTTCTTGATTGGGACCAAAAGAATTTCTTTTACCTTTGGCTCATATCCTTTTTATGCAATGGATGTACTGCCTGTAGTGCATGTAGGCATATGATATTACAATGTTTATGGAGTTGTGGAATAGTGGTATGCATAATCCACATTTAGTTAGAATGGGCTCAATGGGTAACTTTTCTATTGGGTACATTAGGCCTCTTAAGGGTTTATTTCAACCCTAAGGTATTAGGTAGGGAGTTATATATAGAGGCATCCTTGTAAATGACTATGGAAGCACATTGTATTTGGTTTGGGTTCTCATAGCAGGGGTATTTGGAGTGGTTCCTTCCTTGAGGAACATTTTTTGGTGTAACCCTACCTGATGGGTATTACTATTTTTCCATATTGGAGTGTCTTGACTATTAGATTCCATTTGTACCCAACTTACATATCATGTATTTATTGTGATCTCTGAAATATTCTCTATATTTTCCATTATTGGATGTTCAGATCTCTACACTTTAGCTTTTGAAACTTCATATTAGGCTTTACTCATAGATAGCACATGATTTTATTGGACTCCAATAGATTTTTTATTAAGTTTTTGTATATTGTGTATTGTTCCTTGTGTAATATGTACATGTAATTATTATGTGGTAGGTGGTGTAATGTCCCTTCCTTAGACAACTCAGTCTATAGGGGAGGTTGGCCTAATATTGGGGTTCCTATAGGTCAGTAGCATGGTTGGGGACCCAACTTAGGGCTGTGGAGTCTAGCTGGGAGCCTTACGAGCCTTTCAGTTTGGATTTCAGTTGATGAATCCATAGATAAAGTGAAAATATTAAGGTTGCTTTAATGGAATAGTGAAAAGTGAATAGTAATTAAAAATCATAAGGTGAATAGTGAAAAGTGCCCCCATCCTAGCAACTCAAGTTGTTTTTAAAAAGTGGCCTTTTTCTTTGGATGAGGAAAGACCCTCAAGAGGAATATTTTATTGATTTTTATCAAAAAGTCCATGAGAGGTTATAAAACAATGTGTTGGGCTCCTTTTTGAGCATTCTACTCTCATTTTTACAAAACACTTTGCAGGCTTGAGCTCTGGAGAAGGGTTTCAACATTGCTTCAGCCTTCTGGGAATGAAAACTTTCAAAGGCTATCGTGGATTGGACGAGAACCCAGTTCACCTTTGGGGAGGGCCTACCTTGGGTCTTCATTTGGGCTTATTTGGATGAGTTTCAGATATATATTTTGCAGATCTGAGTTTGCAGCAGTATTATATCAGCATATTGCAATAGATCAAGGGTAGCCATAAGCAGTATAGGTCTTCTCAAGGCCTCGACAACTCATTTTATACCTTACCTCGGCTGCTGCATCATTTCAAAAATCACAGGATTCAAACCCTAGGTGCTACGAAGGGTTTCATACCAATTATCGAATCTAATTGGCATATTAAGTTAGTTGGAAATTCATATCAGACCCTGGGGCAGATTTGTGAAGCTGGGAAGAAATTGAAAAGGGTTTGTCCTTGCTGTTCAAGTTTATATCAAATTGTTATATGCAGATTTGTGGTATGTACAATGACATTGAGCCAATAAATTCATCATTATTGCTCTCTATTTAAATTGTATGACTCATTTAAGTTTTAGCAGCAATTTCTTTCCTTCTAGTTTGCAATATTGTTGCATAAATCAACCTTCAGCAAAAACACACAAAAAAATTAGAAAAACACGAAAACAAAACCCTTCTTATTCGCTGGTCAAAGAATTTTAAAAGACAACTTAGAAAATCAGATCAGATTTGGGTTCGGGATCTTTCAATGGTATTAGAGCCTGGATTCTGCCAACCTATTGGGTGAATTCAAGTTGTGTATACTATAGTGGATTGGTTTCCAGTTTGAATAGCGAGATAGGTCATCATGGCAGGGTTGTTTAGCAATAAACAAGTATGGAAAGAATTTGAACACACACAACACAAGATCATTCGTAAATTGCAGCGTGTTGAGGATTCCCTTTCAAAGAAAATTAGACACACTACTGGTTCATATCCATCTACAAGAGCAGCTAAGAGTTCTCATGCTTCACCAACAAATAAAACAATTATGGCCAACTATGACAAGTATCGCTCTCTTCCTCAAAAGATACAAGACATGCTTTTTTTCACACAATTCTTGGGAATACCAGATGAGGATGAGGACGAGTCGAAGTTTTCAAGTCCATATCAACAGCAAAAGAAGAAAGAAATATCAAAAGATAGTAAAGAAGCCACTAGAAAAGGTGAAGAGTTTAATGTGCAAGACCAAGGAAAAAAAGAAACACTTGTTTGTAGTTTACTGCCTACAAGTGATCACAATGAATGCGAAAATCAGTCATCATGTGGGAGTTCTAAAGAAGAAATAACTTTGGATCAAAGGGAGATATATAGCACACCATTGAGTCATCATGTTGATCACAAAGTGGAAGGGCTTACAATCACGGGTCATCCCATTAGAGGTGTCGAAAACATGACACCAAAGTTTGACACCTATTCTGATTTTTGCAACAGCAGTTCTAGCCATGTAGTAGCATGCATTTCACATGCAGGTAATGATGTTTTTGAGTCTTCCTATGATGATACTCAAGTTGAGAGTGCTACACATGAGGTATATATTGTGGATTCAAACCACAAAAGTCCTGATTTTATTCACCACACTATGGAAGATGTTATAAGGACACAAGGGTTGTGTGATGGGTGGTCACTAAGAGCTAAGAAGGCCAAAATGCTTGCTGCCCAAACAAGACAGCACTTGCATGAGGTCAAGGAAAGATGCAATCAACTTGATAATGCAAGCAGACAAAGAGAATCATACATTAGGTCCTTATTTCTTCCAAGGGAAGAATGTGTGGATGATGGGCATACAAGTGAAGAGCTTCTTGAGGTAAGCCCACAAGAAGAGCATGCTGAGTTGTGTGATGAAGAAAGGAGGTATGATGCAGGAGTTTCAGTTTGGTTCAGTTTGCATTACGAAGTTAATGACTTCCCTCTTTTAGGGAGCTCCTTGAAGGCTCAAAACAATGATGATAATAGTTACACACTTGATGGACCAGCCACAAGTGATATATCCATTTGTGTGGAATGGAACATATTTCATTTCAATTTGGCTAGTCATGCATCAACTACAATGAAAGAACAATTGTTAAGATCATATGAAGCATTTGGTCTTAAAGAGCTGATTATGGAGACTAAGAGGCTATTGACTAAGAAGATCTCGCATTTTGATAATGTTTGGTTTGTTTTGCATACTACATCTTGGGTTTGGTTAGTAATGGAAAACATATCAGCTTATGGTGATGATACTTTGACTGAATATGTTGAAGACAAAACTTCAAGACATGAAATGCTATGAATTGGGGTTGCAAAGTGTATGCATCTACACTCTAACCTTGAAGATTACAAAAGCATGGAACATGCTAGTGATATGGACAACAATTGTATGGATTCTTTGGGTGATCTTAATGCTTCTTCTAGAATGATAATTGATTCTACTTCCCCTACACATGATGAAAAATCAGTATATGGCAGTTGGAACAAAAACCCTTGGTTTGGGAAGATTTGCAAGATCAAATGGTGGTGAAGGAAGATAGAATAACTCAAGTATTGTCAAGAATGGATAGCACTCACAAACACCTAGAAGACCTCATTTGGACAGCCCAAGGAGAGGAAAGACAAAAAGGAATGGACATGGTATTCCTCATACACATTTGCACCCTTTCAAGGAGGCTTTGGAGTTGATAAAAGAAGACTATTTACAAATGGTTAGAGATAGAGACATGGCTATCCAATTGGTGAAAGAGCAAGATAGAGACATTGCTGATCTTTGTCTACTTTTGAGTGCGCATAATCACTCCTTTCATAATTTAGAAAATCAGTTCTTTATAGCGGCTACTCCTAGGGTACAAGATGACAAGGCAATTGGTGTAGGAGTTGAACAAGTTGAGGAAAGGATTGAAGAACCATACAATGAGGTACCTTGCAGCCTTGTGACATTTAATGATGAAGACTTCTTTAAGCCCTTTCCACCCCTAATCACTTGGGAAGATGAGACAAATCAAAACATGACGGTGTTTGATGACTACAATGTAAGCATAAAAGAAGATTCCAAAGGTCTGATTTGGAGCAGCGATATTCTTCCCCATTCTTATGGGATTGCTACTCTTACACATGGAAGAACTTGTGAAGATGAGTCTACAAGTGTTGGTACAGAAAGTGTAAGGGTTGGGCTTGAAACTTTCAATGGAGATGCCCTTGTGAAGCTTGAAGACATGGCACAAGAATATGTCATGTCCCCTTCTCAGTGACATCTCTCGGAGTACAGGATTGGCCTATTACACGACCCTCGTAGGCTAATAGACTGGATAGAGGGTCACTTCGGAGCTTGGCTCAACTTCAGTTAGCAGAGATTGATCAGTAGTCTTTCGTTTTGGCTCAATCGGAGACTTTTTGCAGAATTGCTATTTTTAGCAGTTCCTGGCAGGCAGTGTGGGACCCCTGCTATTTTTAGCAGTATGGCTTTGGCAGTATCCGGAATCACTTCAGAGTTCGTCAGCATCAGACGGATCAGTAATCAGATGAGTAACGAGGAAGATATTAATATTTAATTATATTGATTAAATATTAATTATTTAATGATTTATAATATAAAGTTATAATGTTATATTATAACTTAAGTGTTTTGCCTTGAGGGGTGCGCCCATCATCAGAAGGGGCCAAAAGTGAATTAAATTATATTAAAATATTCAGCTGTGACTATTGAAATATTAAAAGATTAAAATATGAATATTTCATTAAAACCCTATTCTTAAGGAAATCGCACTTTTCAGCATAAAGAGGATTTTGCTTTGGGGTTTGAGCATTATGTTATTGTTGAATTGAAAATTGATGAAGTTTGATCAGAGCACGGAAGCCAAGGGTTTCAGTCTCAGAGCATTGGGGAACGAGCCATCTCCAGTGAAAGCAATTCAGAGGGTGTGAAATATCATCTGATTTATTGCCAGGCAAGAGATTTCTTCACTCAGAAGAAATTACAGAGCATTCACAGAGGTTTATATCTTCAGGTTTTCAGTGAGAGTTTATCCAGGGAAGTGATCCACAGTAGGGCGCCTATTTTGTTTGAATTTGGAGATTCTTAGAAGGGCCGTACATTTTTGTTTATTGCTGCTGCTGTACCTGGCCGTACCATTCTGTACCAAGCCGTACCTCTCAACAAAGGGGCGTACCTCCTTCCAGAAGCAAATCGCCTACTTCAGCATCAGTCTGCCATTACCAGTTTGGGCGCATATCTTCCTGGCATCATTGAGGGTCACCAGACGGAGGGAGAAAGGAGTGATCATTGCAGCCGTACCAGATTTCTTCATCTACAGCTCGCTGATTTTACCAGGTTTTCTCAATAAAAATTATTGTTTTCCTATTGCACGTTATCAGACATTTATTGTAATCATCCTGGAAGAGTAATAAATGATCTGGCATAAGTATTTGCATTGCATTCAGTAGATTTTCGGAGTTAGATAATTTTAAAGAATTTATTTCCAATTTATTGCAAAAATCGCAATTTCTCTATTTCATGCAAAAACCCAAAAACCACAGAAAAATCAAAAATTGCAAAAAACAAACAAAAAACTCAGGTAGATTCAGAAACAGAGGAAACCAGGGGTTTCTACAGAATATAACAGGTATTCTGATTTTGATGACAACAGTCATATTTCTTTACTCCATCATGAGAGAACACTCTTTGACATGAGGATGATAATACCATGGAGTCTTCTAAAGATGGCACTCAAGAATTGGGAGTTAAAAATCGGTTTTGTGAGATGAATTCAAATCATAAGAATTCTGAATTTTTATATCAGACTTGGGAGGATGTGGAAAAGACACAAATTTTGTGTGATATATGGTCACAAAGGGCCAAAGAGGCTTAGTTAGTGGCTGCCCTTGCAAAGCAGCATCTACTACAAGTCAAAGAACAAGTTCACCGCATAGATCAAACAAGAGAACAAAGGGAGGCTCATCTTAGATCTCTTTTGCTAATGAATGATGTTAATGAGGTTGATCATGTCATGAACAAGCCTCTTATGACAGCCAGACACCATGAACAAATACATTTATATGAATAAGAAAACTCATGTTGTTCATATGTTTGTAGTGATGAGATTGATGAGACATGTCATTTGGATGGTTTAATGAAGACTTCAGAATTTTCAGTTGGTGATTTTGTTGATGACACCCATAGTGGACCAGCCACTCAAGAGTTGTCTTTGATGGGTGTTGAAAGCGTCCATAACTCATCATTGGTTATGTCACCGATTTATTATGATATGGCAGCTTTCAATTTGTTGATTGGTGACTTCATCTTCATTGATTCGTCATGGGTTAGTAGCTGTCCTACTCGGAACTCCATGGCATTTTCCTATTTTTCAGATTCTACATCAACTAATCAGTTGCTGGGGAGTGTGAGGAGGCATATCTATTTGATGGACATGGAATATGACATGGATTTCTTTGACATGTATTGGTATGTTGACACTTATGAATTCATTTTATTTTTTGGCCTGAGTTACGACCGTGGTATTTGGTGGCCTAGTGAGTTGATCTATGTACACATGGGATATTTGAGCACCAGACTCTACATTGGTACTTTTGAGACTGACATTGGACAGTCTTATCAAAAGAAGATGGTTTCTTCTAAGTTTTGCATGTTGGACCTTGGTGTTGTTTCAGTCTCTTTTCAAGAGATAGATGACATCCATGATGGTACTCTTCTTACTCTTGGAAGTAAGTTAGGATACTTGTAGTTGCTTTTTGATAGAGGTTTTGTTGACATGGCTGCAAAGGATAATGATGATGTTGCTACAAGACCAACTTATCCTGTTGTGAGTTGTGAGTTTTCTTCTGATGATGGCAGTATAGGATGGAGTACCCATGACCACTTTGGTTTTCCATTGGTGCAGTCAGGGGAGTTTCACCTCGTATGCATTATGAGGTGTGCTCATCAGTTTCCTTTCAGCCCACATAGACAGGATTTGACCATGTCTTTGATGACATCGAGAGGTGGGTTGAATAAGGGGTGTTTTGATTCACTCTGGTATGATATATTTCTATCTACAGGTGATGAGCCCAAATTTGGCAAGTCTTAAACTTTGTTCCCTCTTGCTGATTGCCTTTTGTATCAGGACATCGAGATTTGCTACATTTGGGTTTTAGAGGTTATCAGAGTGGCACAACGGAAAGTGACAGGTGTTGGCTTTCCAATTTATTCATGGGATCTAGATGGAGTTTGCTTATGGATAGTGTGGATGCATGTGGTTCATCTTCGCAATTCTTGGATGGCAGAGCTCACTGATCAACAGATGGTAGAGATCCCTGTGCACAATTTATATAGAGATGATTTTCAGAACTCGGATCTAGGAGTTTATTTGTTGGACAATTGGCTTCACTTGATAGGGCTTGACAGTGACAAAAACATCAGTTGTATACAGAGGATGCTGGTTGGAGTTCTTTCCAAGATCATTTGGGATCCGGGTGGTTGGCGGCTAGACACAGATGGTTTCTTATTCAGATATCAGATGCTGTGGCAGTTGAGAGATATTGCAGTTGCATGTTGCTTGGGGGCAAGCAATCTCGGGAAGGGGGGACTGTAATGTCCCTTCCTTAGACAACTTAGTCTATAGGGGAGGTTGGCCTAATATTAGGGTTCCCGTAGGTCAGCAACATGGTTAGGGGACCCAATTGAAGGCTATGGAGTCTAGTTGGGAGCCTTACGAGCCTTTCAGTTTGGATTTCAGTTGATGAATCCATAGATAAAGTGAAAATATTAAGGTTGCTTTAATGGAATAGTAAAAAGTGAATAGTAACTGAAAATCATAAGGTGAATATTGAAAAGTGCCCCCATCCTAGCAACTCAAGTTGTTTTTAAAAAATGGCCTTTTTCTTTGGATGAGGAAAGACGCTCAAGAGTAATATTTTATTGATTTTTATCAAAAAGTCCATGAGAGGTTATAAAGCAATGTGTTGGGCTCCTTTTTGAGCATTCTACTCTCATTTTTACGAAACACTTTGCAGGATTGAGCTCTGGAGAAGGGTTTCAACATTGCTTCAGCCTTCTAGGAACGAAAACTCTCAAAGGCTATTGTGGATTGGACGAGAACCCAGTTCACTTTTGGGGAGAGCCTACCTTGGGTCTTCATTTGAGCTTATTTGGATGAGTTTCAGATATATATTTTGCAGATCTGAGTTTGCAGCAGTATTATATCAGCATATTGCAATAGATCAAGGGCAGCCATAAGCAGTATAGGTCTTCTCAAGGCCTCGACAACTCATTTTATACCTTACCTCAGTTGCTGCATCATTTCAAGAATCACAGGCTTCAAACCCTAGGTGCTACGAAGGGTTTCATACCAATTATCGGATTTGATTGGCATATTAAGTTAGCTGGAAATTCATATCAGACCTTGGGGTATATTTGTGAAGCTAGGAAGAAACTGAAAAGGGGTTGTCCTTGCTGTTCAAGTTTATATCAGATTGTTATATGCAGATTTGTGGTATGTACAATGACATTTGAGCCAATAAATTCATCATTATTGCTCCCTATTTAAATTGTATGACTCATTTAAGTTTTAGTAGCAATTTCCTTCCTTCTAGTTTGCAATATTGTTGCATAAATCAACCTTCAGCAAAAACACACAAAAAAATCAAAAAAACGTGAAAACAAAACAAAAACAAAACCCTTCTTATTCGCTGGTCAAAGACTTTGAAAAGACAAAACTCAGAAAATCAGATCAGATTTGGGTTGGGGATCTTTCAGGTGGCTTATGTGTTATGATGTTGCTCCCTATTCTACTTTTGTAATGAATTTATCCAATGATGTCATTAAAAATCCTCTTATTGTCACTTTCTTAAAGTTGTATGATATTTTGATTAAATGCGGAAATGGATTGATAAACACGCCACTTCATTTGTAATTGTTCATGAAGTCCCTTATGGTTCTAACTCATCTTGTTGATGAATCCGCTGACTTTCTAATCTGTTCTTCAAATTTCGAATGTTTGTTTGCAAAATTGTTCAATAATATAATTTTTACTCTAAATACCTCAAAATAGGCTGACTTTAAATTTTCATTACACACTTTATCATGAAGGCTGTAATTATATATTTTATTTTTCTTGGCTATTGTTCGTGCCTTCATTGTGCACAAGTAGCATTGTCCTTTCTAATGTGAGTGAGCTGGTTGAGTCAGCTTTGGTGGAATATTCACTTAGACGGAGCACTATATTTGCATTGAAAAGACTAAAGTCTTAGTTGTGGAGGATCACTATGTTAAAAAGGTGTTTGAGAATGATAGTTGAGAGTAGCAAGGATACACAAAATTTGAATAAACATGAGAGATGCACTGGCACCTTGAAAGAAATAACATTTAATTTTTTTGAGCTAGTGTCAAACTATCTAATAGTGATGCAATAGTGATTATGCCTAGTCCATTTGATTTATTTCTTTTCCTCTTTTACTGAGTGGCCAATAATTGGGATCATTGTATTTTACTAGAGTTATCCATACAATATCATAAATAGCTCTTGTCAACAATCCTAACATATCCTTTTTCAGGGACAAGAAGGCTGTTAAGCCATGCAGGGAAATTACAACTTCTGAAAGCTTCTTTACAAAACATCTGTGTCTACTATCTCTCCCTCTTTAACATCCCGACCTTCATAGCTAAAAAGATAGAAATGATTCAAAGGAGATTTCTATGGTCTGGTGTGGAGGAGAGGAAAAGAGTGGCTCTTGTTGGATGGGATAAAGTTTGTACCCCGAAGAGTGACGGTGGTTTGGGAATAAGAAGGATAAAACTTTTCAATACAGCTTTAGTGGCAAAAATGGGCTTGTATCTTTTGGAAGGAGCTAAAGATTGGGTTCAAATTCTTAGAGCAAAATATCTGGGAAATAAAGATCAAAGCTGCTTCTTGAGGAAAGAGGCTCTTCCCTATGGTTTTGTCTTCTGGAATAACTTGATCAAGATTAGAGGAACTCTAAAACAAGGAGTGAAACTGAGAATTGGGAATGGTCGAAGAACAGACTTCTGGGAAGATGCTTGGACAAATTTTGCTCCTTTGTCATCAAACAACAACCTTCAACAAATTAAAATAAGATTGAAAAGAGCTATTGGAAAAAAGGTCACTAATTATATCAATTGGGATGGCTTGAGGCTTAAAGGGATAAATTTTAAAAATTATATGAATAATGTTGTGCTTAGAGGGGGAAGACAGTACAATTGGGAAGCTGGTTTGCATATTCTCCTGCAACAAATTGGTGAACCCGATCTTTTCTTGAGGGATAGAGATGTCGAGTGGATATGGACTAAAAGTTCATTTGGGAGAATCTCTGTCAAATCTGTGTATGAAGTTTTGGAATACCCGCTGATTCAAAGCGGTGACTTTAATTGGAAAATGGTTTGGAGCAAGAACTTAATGCCAAAAGTTAATTGCTTTTGGTGGACAGTGGCACATGGCAAGATTCTCACTCTTGATAATCTTACCAAAAAAGGCTTCTACTTGGTTAATAAGTGCTACCTTTGTAATGAAGCTGAAGAAACTATCATGCAGTTGCTGTTTCAATGTCCCTACTTGCAGGAGGTTTGGTCTTTTTTAATGAAAAACTTGATAATCGATTGGGTTTTTTCTTCTTCGGTTAAGATGTTTATAGACTGCTGGAATTTTTGTCCCCATTCGCATAACATTAGTGATCTATGGAGGCAAGTTCCCTCGTTCCTCCCTTGGGGATTTTGGAAAGAATGAAATAATAGAGTTTTCGGGGATATTGCAAAAAACAACAAAGAGCTATGCATGTCTATAAGACAACAAATACAAGAAAATATTAACAACTGCAAGTATGCTCCTTCTAAGAAAATACCTTGCTACAAAGAGTTGCAAATCAAGCAACTATGGGGTATGTCACAAGATCTAATTAACATTATTTGGACAAAACAACTTATTAGGAGTACAGTTGGATCCTTTGGATCCGGGCTGGATAAAATGCAATTTTGATGGTTGTTCAAAGGGTAACCTTGGTCTGGCGGGAGTGGGAGGAATAATCAGAGATCATCAAGGTAATTTAGTGGTTGGATACAACAGAGGTCTAGGAATAGCAACAAATAATATGGGTGAGGCTATAGCTGTGTAAGCGGGAATAAATTGTATGAAGGACGAAGGTTACACTAAAGTCTTTGTTGAAGGCGATTCCAAGCTAATAACAGACTATTTAAATAATATGGCTGATGCGCCTTGGGAATTAGAAGACATTCTAGATGATTGTAAGAATATGTTGAAAGCTTTCCAGCAATATAAAATTGGCCATGTGTATAGGGAGGGTAATATGGTCGCTGATGCAATGACAAATATCTACTTAAGACAATCAGAGTGGGTGTATTGGAATTTCATCCAATTGCTAAGTTAGATCAAAAAGATTATATTCAAAGAAAGATTTGGACTCTTAAACAATCCTACATGGATAGAAAGAAATTAGTGTTGATGGAGTACTTGTTGAGTCATCAATTTGTTATGTTAATCATTATCTTGCTCATAATGGTTGTGGACAATTTGGAGAGTAGGGAGTTGGGGTACTCTAATGATGGCAAGAGTACGAAAAATCTCTAGAAGCATAAAAGAAATAAGACAAAAAGAAATGATTTTTTAGAAGCCTCGTGTAGGATTAAAAAAGGAAAGGAGTTTGAAAGATTTTATATAATGATTTTACCCAAACCCCTCAAAATCTTTCAAGGGATTATCAACATGACATTTCTGCACTGGCCAACTCCGATATTGTGGAGTACAATAAAAAAAGATTAATTATGTATCTTAATGGTGGGGGTGTTTTCTTTTCCAATAAAAGATGGAATGGAAGACACGAGTTATTTCCTTGTGAACAACAAGATTTATTTAAAATTATCGCCAGTTGGTTTGAGTCGTTGCTGTTCCAAATGAAAAGTTCTCAAGTTACCATTAATGCTGAAAATTTTGAATTGCCTATGATTTTTGTCTTGGACAAGAAGGGTCTAAGAGTTGATTATTTGCTTTTGCGCAGGGACCTTACCATTGAGGAAACTATGGGAGGTCCTAGAAAGAGAATGAAACCAAGCAAACATGACTCTTTGAGGCAGAATGTGGAGATTTGGAGCCTTTTTGAACACGCTGGTTTTACCCCGTACTTTGAAGCTATGGAGGGCTATAGTGAGCAGCTCAGTTATAAATTTGCAAATGCTTGGAGGGACAGTGAGGTCGACATGGGTGGGCTCCATTTCATTGTGGATGTTAAACTGATAGCTAATGCCACGGGTCTCAAATATGAAGGAAAGAAAATCGCCAAGAGAAGTACGGGGAACTACCAGACCTATATTGACAAATTTTTTGAAGCCGAGGAAAAAGCACAAAGGTTTCAAAATGGCTATGCCAGGTTGTTACTCCCACCTCCTTACCACAATGTTTATTATTTTGTTATGAAATATTTCACATTAGAGGGTCGATTTTAGTCTATGCATGGATACCATTTCCCCTTCCTTAACCACATTCGACATTTGGAGAAAATCAATTTGCCTTTTTTCCTCCTTTCATCATTACAACATAGCCTGACTAATGGAGCTAACCCGCCCCTGCATCAGGGTTTAATTAGGGCCATCTGCAAGTATGTCCTCGCTACCACCTCGCAAATGAATGCCTTTCATAATCTGCTTGAGAACAATCTGTCCCCTAAAAGGTCAGTCAAAATTGAGCTACTGGAAAGCCGACCCCACTCCCTTAAGAAAGAAACAAAAAATTGCAAGAACCCTCTCCCTAAAAGAGTGGACCCCTCATGGATGGCACACCTCAAAATTACCCTTGAAAAACGCAATATTGCTCCCCTCTCTTCTGTTGTTAGTAAGAAAAGAAAAGCGGTGATAAAAGAGCCAGGCTTTGATTCTCCAACCATTATGATTTCGGATAATCATGACATTAGTCCTCAAAGTGGTTCCACCACCCTCCTTGGTCGTAGGTCAACCCGTCTTGCTCTAGCTGCTTCTAAGGGAAGGGAAATAAGCAAGAAAACTAAAAATTCTATTGATAAGTAGACAGAGGCCCCTTTGGAACTTGAGAACAAAAAAGGGAGGAGAGTTGCTAGGGAGGAGAATGATATCTCCTTCGAGGAGGAGAATGTCCCTGATAGTTTTGGGGAAACTGAGCTCTTTGAGGAAGAGGTGTCGGTGTCCGAGGATATTGAGGACTCTAGTCAAGAAGAGCAAGAATGTTACACCCCGATTGTATAGCTACTATTGCATAGGGCAATTGAGTGTAATGTTTGAATCTTTGTGATGAATAAAACATGTTTCTATCAAAATGAATAAGTTCTATTTAAATGTGTGCCTCATTTGATTGATACTTCTTTTGATGTTATGTTGCATGCAAAGAATTAAATTATGAATATTCTAACTTAAGACGTTTTGTATACTGCTGATGTTGTGAACAAGTAACTGCCGAGATTGTATGTCTATGGATGCAGGAATAGGAACTATTCCTCTGGGCGGAGGGGAGACATCACTCGGGAGAGGGGCTTGGTTGAGTAACCGGTAAAGTTGATCAAGTTGAGCATACACACACTTCACTGAGGGTTTTGGAAACTGAGTCAGATTGAGTTGTCGTGATAAGTCATCCTTAGGCTTAGGAGTTTTGGATTACTTCTTTATGCTTTTGAGTGGTGTTACTTGTTGACTGACTTACGGTTCTATGAACTTGGAATGTGAATGTGAACTGATGAGTATGGTATAGATATATTTAAGTGTAAATATGGATATGTTTATAAATATATTTAATAGTATATTTAATATAAACATTATTATAGTTTTACCAATAATAAAATATATTGATATATCTATAGTAATATTTAAATATTATATAGATATATACATATATTTAAATAAGGTAAAATAAAACTATAATAGTTTATGTTTAATATAATGCAAAATGTATATATAACATTTTAATTTATATTTTAAAGTGACTTTGCCTTGGAAATAATTAAAATTGACTTATATAGTCATTTGGTAATAAAATGCATTTACCATGGGTAATAATAGTATTTTCGATTTCCATAGACTATTGGAGAAATACGTTGGAAACATCTTGAGAAATTTAAATGATAAAGACTATAGTCTTTTTCAAAGATTTAAATCTAAAAGCATTTTAAAACTTTGTTTTAAATGAAAATCGCGAAATTCCTTCACAGAGGAAAAATGCGGACTGTGTAAAGGCTGAAACAATGAAAATAGTGAAGGGAAGAGCCTGCGCTAATCTCTCAGGCCTTGGACCTGGCCGCCACCATGCTGGAAATGCGTGGGTGAAATAGGGCAGTTGGCTGCGTTTATTGCATTGACATTTTTGATTGTAATTAAGCCGCCATTTTTGGACACCCTGGCTGTAGGTGGCTATCATTCGAATTTCACCATGTGAGAGTGGAAACATTCTTCCTAGGAAAGGTCGAATCATCTCTGTTTTGCTGAGTAAGTATCAAATAGTTGCCACATTTCATTTTGAATTATTCAAAGGATAGTTTTGTCATTTTACATACCCTCAATGGTGGAGTTTGTTGCAATTTCGGGTCTATAAATAGATTGCAGCCATTCTTTGTTTGGTATGACTTGAGCAATCCGAGTTTAGCATTTTTCATTGAGCTTCCATATCCATTTCTCTATTTTGTTGAGTTGAAAATATAGTGAGTTTTTACCAGCAATTGCCATTAACAGTTAATATCCCATTTTAAGTTGTGAGTGAACTCATTGTGAGTTGTAGCTGAGTAAGAAATTAGTGGTGGATTCATAATTGAGAAAGGAGACTTAGGAAGTTCATTATAGAGTGAAGTACTATCATTGAGAAGCCATTTTCAGTGTGAAGTCTCTGAAATTCTGGAAGCTTGTTTGAAAGAGGGACTGGAAGAACAATTTTGGAAGGAGAAGCTTAAAATCAGGCATGATTCCTCTTTAGTTTGTAATTTTTATTTGAGTGCTGGTTTCTTTTATCTTGTATTTAATGTTTTCCATAAGTTCTAATAGGATAGAACTATTATGATGAACATCTACAAGCAATGCATAATAGGGAAATTTGTGTAAGGGAAACAATGAAAAAGGGAATGGGTGAAAAAGGGTTTTATATGAAAGAACTTCAAGGGATAGTTTACTTATTTTCATAAAAGGGAAAAAGATAAAAGGGAAGGATTTATATGCATTTTGAGTGAATATTGCATGTTGTGTATGATCTCTGTATATGGAGAATAAGGGTAAACTAGTTATTATATTCTAGGAACGAAATAAGGACAGTAGTCAAGTATATTCAAGTAGCTTAGAGTTTTAGATTAACTAAGATAGGCTAAGGAACTCCTAGGATAAAGATTTCCGTAATAGGAGAGAAAGAATGAATTACTTGTCAAGTTGGATTATTTCTAGTAAGTTAGAATGTCGTAGGTTGGTCTGGGATGATTGATAGTCCAGTGAAAGACTTGAACCTATATTCGTTGTCTTGGATTAGATTGAAGTAGGATAGTCTAGGATGATTGACAATCCAGAGAAGGACTTAGCCTACGCATAGTGTAAGATAGCCTTAAGTCAAATCGGCCCTTAGTAGTGTATATGATAGATGACCTTCATTCGAAGTACTGAATGAGAATACTTTGGCCAAAGTAGTGGAAGGTACGACATCCACTTAGATGTGAGATAGTCAAGACTACACTGTCAGTTCATTATGATCCATCATGCTAGTTCAGGATTGTGAAATAGCAAGTTCTAGATGTATAGGACACAACACTATGCTCAGTTGGGTTGTCGCAGCCGGTTACTTTACCAATCTCTTCGTTCGAAGGGAGGGCCATCCATCGAAAAGATAGATGTGCGGGGGACCGCATTAACAGTCCGTGGTTGGCGGAAAAGCGCCTGAGTGATGTTTCTCCTCCACAGCAGGCAACAAATACACCAAGATTTGAAAGGAAGGGAACTTGGACCGTAATGTCCCCTTTTCAAGCCTGACATTTTCAGTGACCGTTAGCCTTTCCTTGGGAACCCGGAGGCTAGTCGGAAGTTAAAATTAGGGTTTCCTAATTTTGAGGAGGTCATTGTTCGGAGATGATAGTTTTAATGGCGGATTCCTTCTGGGTTTTTAGAGGGCTTCGCAGTGATATGCTCGTCTCAGCATTCAGAGTACTTTTTGGAATTTACTATTTTTAGTAAACTCTATTTTTGGCAGTTTCTAGATGAGCTCAGGTTGGTTGACTTCCGGTTTCAGTTTGATCAGTTGACTTCATCAGTATTGGCTTCAGGGCATTTTCAGAGAAATGAGTTAAGTCATTTAAATTAAAAAGTCACGTTAAAATGTTATATTTTAATGTTGACCCTTGGCTTAGACTTAATGACTTAATGTTGTTTTAAAAAGGGGGTCATTGAGGGTGGCGCCCTCATTAAAAGAATATTTTAATATTCCCTAAGTCAAAGCAAGATTATGATAGGCGCATATTTCAAAGTTGAATATTTAAATGAAATATTAAATCAAGAGCTTGAAGGCAAAAGTACGCCCATCATTGAGGAGAGGGGATTTTGACCTAAAATCAGATTCTAGGGTTTCGTGAAGTCAAGCGAAGATTATAAAAAGGAGTCTTGTGCATCATTTTGATCATCTTGGAAAAATACACCGTTATGTTGCCGGATTGATTCTGGATCACTTCGAGGGATGAAGACCTCCTAGTATTGGGCATCTCTTCTCGTTTGTAATACAACGACTAGTGATGATTGTTAGTCTAGTGTGAGTTCTTGGAATTATTGCATTGTAATCCGCATTCATCCATTTAGGATCAGTTTGAGCATATTAGAGTTTTCTGTTTTCAGCATCTTAGTTTTTGCAGATTCGTTGTTTTATTGCTAAATCCAAAAATACAAAAATATGTCTTATGGGTATTGCATAAATTCATTGGTCTAGACTAGGCGCCTCATTGTGCAAGCTTGTAGATTTTTTGAAGCATTGTCAGATTTTATAATTGAAAATCGCCCCTGTACCTGGGCCGTACCATCTGCAGATTCTTGGGATTCGTGCCATTAAATATAATCTGATCTTTGGTTCTGTTTCTTGTTCCTAAGCTGGACGCCATCATCCTACTTGTGTTTTGCATTCAATTTTAGATTGTTTGATTGAGTTTTAAGGGAGATACGAACTTTCCAAGGAATATCTATATGCTGTTCTATGAGGAAAAACACAGGTCTGTCAAACAGATTGAAGAAATCTGCATCTTGTTCTTGACGAGTGTGAAAGGATCTTAAGATCTTGCGGCAGACTTCATCGTTGGTGGGCAAGCTTCAAAAAGGTTGGATCTATTAATTAATTCCTTCAATTTCAGTCTCTTTTCTCAGCAAAGGAATGTTCTATTATTATTGCAAGTCTCACATATGTTGAATTGTAATTGATAAGCAAGTTGTAATCTTTCAAATTGTATGCTGGCAGTAGTACTGTCGGTCTTAGATTCTTGCTCAGTCAGATTGTAATGTTCTCTCTTTCAGCATTTTGATATTGTATGTAATCCATCTCCGCCCTATGGTTGCTACTATCCCATACTGGGTTAGAAAGCACATTCTGGGTGTTGAGAGTCTTTAGCTTTCAGCATTTTCTTTCAAGCAGTAGTTTGTTTCACTCCGTCATATGGTCGCCCCTCACTCCGCATTGGATTGGGTAGCACATACTTGACGTTGAGTTCTTTCCTGCAAGTAGAATAGAAGATCCTCTGACCAATGCTCGCCATCATCGGCGCCATTCTGGTTAGAGTTGTTTTCTTGCATGTTTTGGTTTTCTCCCCTAACCTTAACGGGTGCACTGCTTGTAATGTGTAAATTGAAAACGAAAAAATTTGGCTCGGTATATTTCAGGACCGTCTTACTACTATTTGTGCAAAAGCTTACGAGCTATGTATGTAATTGTTTTACTTTTGTACTTTGATTTATATTTACAATGAAAATGGAATTCATGTGGAAATATATATATTGTAACTTGCATGTATTTTTCAATAAAGAAAGGAAGAATTTTATTGCAATGTCTTTGTTACTTGTTACATTTATATGTTTGAAGTGTAATGTTAGAAAATTTTTAATTACCCAAGGTTGGGGTCGTTACAAAGAAGGTAACACTCAAAAGGAGGAGGAGCATGGTGAGGATGACAAGACAAATTCTTGAAAAAGGGAAACATAAAAGAAACCCCAATCGACTTGGAAGCCATCGAACTACCACTAATACCGCTCTCAATGCTGAGAGATTAAAAGAAGAAAAACACTGAAATTGAAAAGACAAAAACGGAAATGCTTGAAGAAAGGATGGAGCAACTCGAAAGAATGTTGCAAAGAGAAGATAATTCACATAGGCTCCATGTTATTGAGGAGGCCATAAAGAAGGATTGTAGAGTGATGGAGGCCATAAAGAAGGACTGTAGAGTGATGGATGGAGTCATTAAAAGAGATGTGATGGGCACTATATCTGGACAAGGAAAGGTCAAAAAGCTATAGAGGAAAAAAGGAAACAAGGATGAAGCTGGTCGGTCCGGGGAGATGGAGACCAAGGACAACCTCGAGAAAATGGTGGAAGACCTAAAGAAGGCTTGGAGCCTTATAGAGGAAGCTTAATCTTTGTTATGTGTCTTGTTTTTTTGCTCTTTTAATGTCTTTGGTCGACTGGTGTTTTGGTTCTATTGTAATGTTTATTTTTGATAATGGCTTGGTAAGCTTGAACTGTGTTTACATACTTTTAGTCTCTGGTTTAAAGGTTATTCACTTATTGGGAACTTATGACAGGTTATGCCTGCCTTATTATAATCTTTGGGTTGATGATAGTATGATCTGGTTAACACTTTACTGGTACCTGGATAGGGTTATTTGTTTTGATGCTTTAGGAATTGGTTGATGCTTGTTCTTGGTGGTTTGGTGAGGAGATGTAGTGTTGTTTCTTGTTTTGCTGTCTCCTCTATTTTGTTGTTCTTGTCTGGTTGTTGCTGCACTGGACAATTTTGCTGTTATTGTATGGGATCAAGGTCCTTACCTTGCTTATTTTATTAAAAACATATCCTTTTTCACCTTGATGACAAATCATAGCATGACGAAACCAAAGTTGAAAAATCTTCTAGATGATTTTTTTTCAAAATCTTATTTCATCATTTCATGAAATGTGAAAACCTTGTGTTTAATGATATATCTCGTTAATTGTTATACCATTTACATCTATTGATGGTTAATAATCATTTTTGGCAATTGATTGATTTATTTGTGCTTGACCATGAATATGTAGGTTTTTTGAGATTTACCCTATTGGATCCATAATGTCCCATAAATTTTTGTTTTTAAGATAATGAGGATGCGTGATTAGAAGTAAAGTCTATTAAACACATCTATAGAGGAACATCTCTTGACAATTTCCTATTACCATCAAGATGCTAATGTTTATTTGGTACTTCAATCAACTTGTCAAATCTGTACCATATTCAATCAACAAATAAACAATAACAAGGCTCAAATCCTTTGATCATAGTTACTATTCCTGTTGTCTATATGTCAACATATTAGTCTCTTGAATGATCCTCACCATGTTTTCCCTTTGGTCTTCATATCAAAATTTGCGTCTATAGGTTTTTCCTACAAGGATTTGTATTTGCAATTGTGCCTGTAGGGCAATCTATAGTTTTTTTTTTTTTTTGTGTCTGTAGGTTTTGTCTACATGGATTTGTATTAGTGATTGTGCATGCAGACCAATGTATAGTTTTTTTTTTTTAACATTTATATTTAATAAATGTCTTCTTTTAGGATAGTCACTAGCTCTTTGTATGATTAGTACTAGTTATACCTGCATGTTGATCCCTAGGTCTTTCTATGATTATTAGTGCTCATAGATTGGCCCTTGTAGGTCTTATATGGAGAATTATTGAAGAGAAAGAAGATTTGCAAATTCTCAATGATACCAGCATGAAACCATGTAGGGTGCCACAACAATTAATAGGATTGATTTCATATATTTGATATTTGATATAATCTACATAATTGTGATGATATCAATTAGGCTTCATTAACCGTGGAGTTTTGTGTTTGATCCAAATGAGTTCCATGTGGTTGAACACCCAACTTATTTGAAACTTTGATTATACTAGACACTTATTACTTATTAGGAATCCCCTTTTGCCCTAATAATTAGAAAATTGGACTTTTTTGGTACTTGTTTAGTCAATATTATATTGGTTTTGACTTGCCATCCATTAGATTCATCAACTATTTTGGGTTCCCTCTTACTTTGATAGTCAATTAGGGCTGCTATTAGAGGATATGGTAGCATTATTAGTTTGTTGTTTGAAAAGCGGAGAATCCTAAATCAATTGAGAGGATGAGTTAAAAGAAAATACAATAGAGAGATTCATCTTGGCCCATATCTGTGACCTACTTATTTCTTCTTGGCCATAAAAAAATTTCAACTATATCTCTTCTTGAAAGTTTCACAATCCACAAGAAGATACTTGTTGAGATTTTCGCATGAAGTTGAAGCATGTGGCGTGGAATGTTGGGAAGACTTTGGGAACAATAGGCCAATGATTTAAGGAGATGGTTGTAATGCAACACCAAAATGTGCTCCTCCAAGAGTTTCAATATTTTGGATTTTATAAATTCATATGGAAAATTCACTAACTCTCCCATTTGAGAACATTTTGCCAACCTACATTGTAATAATCTATGGATGACATGGCATGCAAAGAAAAGGGAGCAATAGATTTGTTGTACTTGTACGAAATTCAATGTTTGTGCTTACCTTTACCCCACTTGTCATCACAATCAATCATTAATGTGTTAATCCAACTCAAGTTGTGGTCTCCTCTATTAGGTTCTCAAGGTTGTTTTGTAATGGATTTATATCATAAATTCATAAGGAAAAATCACTCACTCTCCCATTTGAGAACATTTTGCCAACCTACATTGTAATAATCTATGGATGACATGGCATGCAAAGAAGAGGGAGCAATAGATTTGTTGTACCCGTATGAAATTGTATGTTTATGCTTACCTTTACCCCATTTGTCATCACAATCATTAATGTGTTAATCCAACTCAAGTTGTGGTCTCTTTTGTTAGGTTATCAAGGATGTTTTGTCATGGTCTTGATTTCTCAACTAACAAGCTTTTACATTGTTACAGTTTTAATTCACACCTTTTGATATAACACAAAATGGAACATCGTGTATAGTAAATTGTTATTCAAATTATAAAGGGAAGCTCCCTTTGACTTAGTGTCTTAAGTATTTTAGAGAGTATGCAGTACAAACAAAATAAAAACTTGTCTTTTTTTTTTTCACTCTAGAGCACAAGGCAATATCAACACATATACAGTAGACAAGAAACTTTAATTTGTAAATTCTATCTACTGCAAAAACTAATCTAGCACAACTAACGGATGCTTATAATTCTCAATTATATGCAGATATTGAAAAGATTCGATTAATTGAACATGAACACGTAGACATAAACACATGGACTATGAATTTAATTGTGAAGGATTGTGTACAAAGCCACAATGCTCCCTCCAACAACTTCAACAATACAAAGCTTGTTTAGTTATTGGAAACACTCAGTTGGCAATACAAACAAATTCAAAGATGATAACTCTATGAACAACAATTTCAGCAATAGGCAAGCTTGGAAATCCCTATCAACAATCTTGGTGCACAAAGGCATCTATTTATACCATTTATAGAGCATTGCATGAAAATAAATGAAGGAAATTAATTGCTACTTCTACCCCGGGAATAGTTTGATTGCATAAATGTAAGCTTTATTGCAAATTATCCCATCCACTAATAATAATTCTATTGCACGCAACCAGCAGATAAATTGATAATTGATATTATTGCAAAAACTAATAAAGATTATCCAAAGTTCACACTAGTTGCATAACAAGAAATCTAAGAATAGATTTCTTTTAATTATAGAATTCTCTCCCAAAATAGACCTCCTTCAGAATGGTCCATAAGGCTAAAAATAACTACCCAACAATCCCATTGGAATTTCTTGGTGTTGAACTCTTTTGCAAACTTTGAAAGAATTTATCCAACTTCGCTTCTCCTAGTATTGACATTGTATCCGATTGTACAATCTGAGTTTGAAGAATAAATACAATATCAAACATTGAGTTTTTAAGGCTTTCTAATTCTTTTTCCACATTATGAAAATGAATTGTGATACTTGCTACATATTGTCCATTTGTTGTTCCATACCAAACCTTTCTCTAATTAATCACTAAAATTTCACTTGTACTTCATCTAGGTCACAAACGACTCCATCATCAACATACTTACACAGAATTTGAATTACAAATCGAGGAATTGATTTCTCTATGTAGAATGACTTATTCTTTTGTTTTGCGAAAATGGATGAAGCTTCATTTAAGATTCATATTATGAATGGATATTGCCCCTTCCATGTAAGTACCTTATGCAATATCCATCTCTAGTTTTTTAATAATTTTCTAATTTTTTCTTTTTTGTAGTTTTTTTTGCAACTTTGGAATAATAACCAAATTCTAAATAGCAACATGCAAAACTATAACATAAATTTTAAGCCAAACTGAAACAATGGATGAAACCCACAAATATAAATAACTTTTTAATATTTATTAACTACCAGTAATCACCCTTGAAAAAATGCAAATAATATTGGAATCATAAATAAAATCCACTTATAGGATTAATAGATTTGCCCAAGTATGAGTTTGGCTTGTGGCCACTCATAAGAGGAGCACATCAGCTCAAGAGGATCTAAACAATATTAAACTAGCTTAGAATCTCCTTCATAGAAAAATATAGCTACCCCGAAGTATGATAACAACTCTCAAAATAATTTCCAAATGGTGCCCAAATGGGTTGGCAGCCAAGGAAAGTCATTTTAAAATGTTAATTTGCACTATGAATCATATGACACCCTCCTTGCTTTCATTAGCATTCAAAATATATTAATATATGTTGGACTACTTATCGAATGACGAATAGGTACGACTACAGTGAATATTAAAAGGACTTAGAAACTACTAGAATATGGATAGTATAGTTGTCCTCCCCAACACAAGAATAAGTAAAGAAAATGAAATGATTGGCCAAGTATGACCAATACTATAATAAAAGATTTTCCATTGTAAAAAGAAGATAGCGATATTCTGAATCCACTCTAAATTGGAGTATATATTAAATTAAATCTTCAAACTGTAATGTCCCCTTTTTTTTGGGATTTGTATCCTTGTAGTGGTTAGCCTATTATCTGGTTCTCGTAGGCTAACGAGATGTTCAAGGGACACTTTTGAGGGTGTTCAGTGGTTCCTCAGCTGGGTTTTCAGAGGTTTATCTAAGTTTTCTCATGTTCAGTGACTTAATGATTTGGTGGTGGTCCTTTTGGAGGTCGTTCTGGTTGATTTCTCCACACTTACTATTTATAGTAAGTCTTATTTGGATCAACCGTCATCAGGTCTATATCTAGAAAATATGATTGGATCACTATTTGAGTTGGCGTTGGGTAATTTATTGAGGATTAATGGTTTATTATATCATTAAAGTTATTCGACTTTAATAATACTAATATTTAATGATGACTTATTAAAAGGTGATATAAGGAGGTTGAATGGAAATTAATAAAGTATTATATTAATGATGTTTTATTAATTTATTATTTTAAAAAGGCCAAATGCATCAAAAGGGAATATTTATTTTATTTAATTATTGGGCCAAGTGGGGATTTGGAGTATAAAAGCAAAAAGTATTTGCTTTTTCATTATCATTTTATAAAAACTTGTGCAAAATTGAGAGAGCTGAGCAAAAAAGGTTTGCTGGTTTGAGATTCAAGCTTTTTGAGGACGAAAACCCTTAGAGAGGACAATGTCGATAGGTGTGGAAAATCGCCCAAGGGCATTATGAGAGATAGTCTCACACAAAGATTATTACAGAGCTTCATCAGTGTTATACCCAAAATGAAATTTTTGGCATTCTGCTTAAGTTGAGCTAAACAACGTGAAAATGCCATCGAAAGTATGTTTTAGGTCAAACCAAATATGAAATCTTTGTGGGTTTCTATCAAGGAACCTATGGTTAAAATTTTGAAAAAATGAAAATAAGGGTTTTACACCCCTATTTTTATGGAAACCCTAAAAAATAGGACCTTCCCGGAAATGTTTGAAAATAATTCTGATAGGATTAATTGCCTTCATGATCACACTGATCAAGTCAGAATTATCAAAAGACATGTTTTACTCTGGTGGGTCTATTTCTATTTTTCAGGAACAAAGTTAGGAGCTCCGCAGCCATTAATGGCAGATTGGCCAGTACCAAGTGCTGAAAGCTAAACCTCAAAAGCTTCAACGAAGAAGCCATGGCGGAAAAGGATGAAAAGATGTTGTTTCAACGAAGGAGATTCTCAAAACGGAAAAGGCCAAAATTTGGCTAAGTTTGGAAGGTGCACGTTTTGTCTACCAAGGCAAAACACAACCTAAAGGTGAAAAAGGCGCCCCTCTTGAGGAAAGGCGCCCTTGGATCTCAAAGGGAAAATGTAATCATTTGACATCCTCAACTCAGTCATCCTCTTCACTTTCATGCTGGCTCGACAACGAAACAATCAGCAAAATCATCTGATTCAGGTATCATTGACCAACTGTCAGCAAAGTATGGAGGATCCATCAACGACAAAGATGCCAAATCAGAGAGCTTCAAGGTAAAAGCGCCCCTGCTTGCCAGGGGCGCCCCTCAGTTGTAGGCATATCTCATCAGGTTGATTCCATCTCGACAACGAATCCATCAGCAATTGCCGAAGATCAACTGAGCAGCCAAGATCAAAGATCAAATAGAGGCACTTCAGCTTGCAAAAATGATCAAAACTCCAAAAGGGAAGCCTAAGAAAGTCAAAAACAAATGTTGACTTGAGTTAACAAATTTTGGAGGCAAAAAGAGGCCAAACACTCCACAATCAGTGGAAATCACCTTTTTGAACTCCAAATCAGGCTCAATCATGAGTTGGATGCCCAATTGATATTTGCAACTCCAAATTGACATATCAAAGCATCTAGGGATCCATTATTCATTATTTCTTTGCAGGTTGAGGAGCTCAAGAACGAATATTTTTCTTCTCCAACATTTTTGAAGATCTGACAGAGGGGTTTTCACCGTTCTTCATATTTTTGAAGATCTGTTGCACAGAGGGACTATTTATTAGAGTTTGCATCAAAAGGCATACTTCTTCCAAAGTGGCAGTTTATAACATCCAATCCATCTTCTGTCTACTTCCTCTATTTCTGTCTATATTTCTTTGCATGTCACAGGAAACGACAGATAATCACATATCTGGCCAACTGGGTATGATCAACACAACTTTTTCAACAAAACCCACATGTTGGATTTTTCCAGAAAAAGTAGCCCCGCTGCTCGTATTTTTTAGGGTTTCCGAAAAAAGTCATAATTTTGAAAATCAAACAAATTGGGTTTGTTTAGCTTTGAAGCACAAACAAAACCCATGTGTTGGATTTTTCCGAGAAAAATCACTTTCTAGTGCCTCGCTGCCTCTGCCACCAAAGGGCTCTTGCATGTCATAGAAAAACATGTTTTTTCAAATTTCTGACGATTTGGGTTTGTTTAGAGAATTATTCTCAACGAAACCCATGTCTCAGAATTTTTCGTAAAAATAACCCCCGGCGAGGCTATTTTTAGCAGTTCTAGAAGAAGTTGTCCGAGCAGCATCGTGTGCATAGTCAATCTTCAAGGTTTTTAGAACGCAGTTCTCCCAAGACGAATACAAGACCAAAATGGTCTTACTCCATGATTTTCGGAAAACGATTGGCACCGATCTGCGTCGGGCACACCTAGAGGTCAATCTAGCCAGATTGACAAGCATAGAAACAAGTCCACAGGTTACATAATGGTTTCACCTCGTATATCTGATCGCCTTCCAAGGCTAGTTTAGAGGATTGTAACCGTTGGAATTTTACACATGCAGCAAGTTCATGTGCATTTCTCACGGTTGGAGTGATCGTGGTCAAACTTCGCGGTTTCATCATACGACACTCTTCCATTGAGAAAGATCAAGGAAAACGTCAAAGTTGCAAAAGAACGCGAAAGGTAGTCATTCCCAACACAAGGCCGCCATCAGTTAATACTACACTACCTTCCACGTCAAAGTGGAAACACAGACAAAAAGAAAAGGAGTAACCCTCCTAAGGGAAGCAGAATGAAGGAGGTGCATACATCAAGTTGCTGACAAGCGATAAGTTGACAATTGATAGACTTGTAACGGCCTCCGTATGAAGAAGTCAACGAATGAACAAAAGCACCGTTGACCAATGGTGATGAGGTGTCAGACACCTCAAGAAGGACGTCCTACCCTCCAAATAGCATTAAATATGACTGAAGTCAACTTGATGCCCCTTTCTAAGTTGACTCCAGATCTCCATAGATCATGCATGTCAGATCCCACTGATCTAGGATGTCTAATTGACTCCCACAATTTGTGGATCTCAGATCTCCTTTAAAGGTGGATGTCTATTTTGGAGACATATTTGTAATTTAAGTTCACTTTAGTTAGGTGTCAGTCAAATGAGGTAGACTTCCAGTTTGACTTTTGTTTAGTCTCAGTTAATTGAAGTAGATTTCCAGTTAACTGCTTGCTTACCTACTTTTAGACATTGGAATAGATCTTGCTAATTGGCAAGAACTGTTTGTTAACTCAAGGAGATTTTAGGGTTGCCTACTCCTTTGAGTTTCTATAAATAAGAGCCTTAGGTTCTTTATTTGTTTAACCTTTATTTGCTAGCAAAATTGCTGCGCCGTTGCTGCCAGAGTTCGCTTGTTTATATCTGTTCACTCTTGGATGAGAGTTCGTTGGTTGATCGCAATTGTGCATGATTTCGTGCCTTTGCTGTCCCGATCTTTGTAATTCTTTGAAGAACCTTGAAGAAATAAATTAGATGGTGCAAGCTTGCTTGATCAAAGTCTTGTTTTTAAATAGTGCATTGTTTCAATCTCCTCCTTGGACAGGTGTCGTCGCCTCCTTGGATATTTTGTCATCAATCATTATCGTTTGATGTTGTTTAATGATCTATCTTGCAACCTACACTTTGGACAAGTGTTGTCACCTCCTCGGGAATCCTGTTAGAGAGGCCATCGTTCTATGTTGTTTCTAATAAGCTGTTTCCAAGCCTACACCTCAGATAGGGGTTCCTCCTCGTTGGCAAGTCTCAGATCCAGTTTACCGTAAGAGAGTGTTTGCTTGTATCGAGCCCTATCTTGGTATATATCCGAAGGTTCAGAGCCTCGACCATATTCCATTGGGACGGAGGATTCAAGTGATCCAACCCAATCCATTTCGCTCCTACGCCCTCATGCTCTGTTTATATATGAGAGGTAGGATAGTTTAGAAGCTTAGTTAGTCGTAATTAAGATCTGCGGAAACCAGAGAAAAGGTTTAGCTACGACGCATTGGTTTATGCACCCTTGTGTCCTACCGCTGAGTAAAAAAGATAGGAATCTTAGTACACCCCTTTTTTACAGTAGAAAATCAGCAAAGAGAGATCTTCCTCTCTATAATCCGAAGAGCATGTACTAACACACTTGCAATAGCTGTCCGTTTCCAATAAGCACTCTAGAGGTGCTAATTGAAATGCCAACAATCAGTTTACTAAGGATCATCATTCAAGGGTTTATAGCGTTTGGAGGGTTCAGTTTGAAGATTGTTGATATTCACAGTTGCTGATCAAGCATTCCCAGATTTGAGATTTATGCTGTTGATTCCAAGTATGGATTTTATGTATTCCTGAAGCATTAATAAAATCTGGTTATTTAATTTTTTGTAACTATTTGGAAATTGGTTTATTTGCAAATATCTATGTTTTGTATTTCTTGGTTAAACCCCAGATCAGAGGGGGTTATTACATTGGTATCAGAGCACAACATTTCCTTGTCAGCCTGAAGGGTTTTCACAAATATCCGGATTTGCCAGTGTTTGAAAGGTCAAACAAAATTACATTGGTTAAATCTTAATTGCTGTAAGAGGGGATCAAGTTATTTGGGAACAAGTAGGCTGCTCACCAAACATGTCAATAGGGTGCGATCATTGCAAAAGGACCGATACAAATTAAAGAGGAATTTAGTTGGCAGATAAGACAAATTCTTGGCAGTCGGAGATGAAATTCCTAGCCACAACCTCTATATACTGGGATTGAAGCTTATTTGTAAGACAAAGGGATAAGGACAAAGCTGGTAGGGGAAATATTATCCAACGCTATTACTAGCCGCAGATAAGACAAGTGAGAGAGTGATAATTCCAATCACACTCTATCTATTCCAGGCTATCAAAATCTATGCCAATATTCATTAGATAGGCATATTAGTCGCTGATCGGGAGTAGCTTGGGAGTTATAATTCATCCGCAAGAAGACAAAATCGGTTGAAATCAAGAGGTCGATAATGCACCACTATCGTGGCATTCAAAGGTGGTCGCATAGTGTTTGCCCTTTGAGAAAAGACAAGAAGCTTATGTGGTGCATATGACAGAGCCGCTTGAAGACCAAGCTAACTGCCGCCATTTATCATAAGGAATTGGGTTTCAGGAAGGACAAATTGAGCTGTTTATTTAGCTGCCACTTTCCAGATCAGAGAATACACTATCAAAGGGAATTGCATGACTTGGCAGGTAAGACAAGTCAAAACACAAATAAGACATCCATATTAAAATCAAATTGCATATATTAATTTGTAGGAGGTCAAAGAGGTTCAAGGCAACCTATTGGGTCCTGCCTGATTGGGTGCTAATCCATTTTTTGCCACCATAAAATTATTCTCTGCTGACAATATATTTTAGAGCCGCTGTTTATAATTTTAAGGTAAAGACAAATCATAGCTCTTATGATTATTTTGCTGAAGGAAGAGTATCATTGGGAGCAGCTTGAACAGAAGAAGCCGTTTCTATAAGGTTTATTTAGTTAGAGCAGCTAAGGAATCAAGGTTGACTTGTTATAAGTTCCAGTGCCTTCCTATATCCAGGTGGAATGATTACTACATGGTGTTGCTGCACAATCAACAAGGGTTAACTACCACAAGCGAAGGGGCAAACTGTTGGATTAATTACTAGGACAGAGTCATCGGAGATCTTGTGTTTATTCTTGATACTGCTGGTATAACATGTAACAACCCCAAAACCGGGTAAACAAAAAATTTTCTATTTTCACTAATAAGATACAAGGAAATACAATTAAACGACAAAGTAAATAACTTTTCTTTTCATTCTAATTGAACATTTCATCATAAAGAAATAAAAGACACGATACATCATTGTTCTATTTTCCAAGTAAATAACAGAGTACGCTTTCATGATTACTTTTCTTCAAAATAAAAAGCAAGGTAAGAATCTTACAAGTTTCAAACATAGCTCGGAAGCTTTTGATCAAATAGGAATAAGACTGTCCAGGATCTTCCCTTTCAAACCTTGGTTCATCAGAAGTCATAAGGTGGAGGGGAAACATCACTCAGGTGCTTTTCCACCAACCACGGACTTATATTGCGGTCCCCCGCACGTTTACTGTTAAGTAGACGGCCCTCCCTTCTTCGAGGAGATTGGTTGGGTAACCGGTTCTGTATGACCAACTGAGCATAGTGTGTAATCCTACATAACTAAATCCTTGTGTCCTCACAATCTCAATCTAGCATGTAACCTGGATTACTGTGAACTGACAGTGTAATTCGTCTCACAGTCTAAGTGGACGTTAGGTATACTACACTACTTTGGCCAAAGCATTTCGGCAGTACTTATACTGACGGTCATCTATCACTTGCACTAAGTCAGGTTTGGTTTGACTTAAGGCTGCCTTATCCTACGCGTAGGTTGAGTCCTTCAGTGGGTAGTCAATCACCCTAGACTTCCTACTTCAACTACTTAAACAGGAAATGGAGTACAGTCAACAAGGGGTCCCTCTGGTACTTCCCAACATGGAAATCTTTATCCATGGAGTACGTAGCTTTCTCTAGTTAACCTATTTAACTCTAAAGCTTTAGACTACCTTGGTTCTGAATCCACCCTCGTCCTAGTATTAATAACTAATCCCTTTCCTTTACTTAAGGAATTCAAGCAGTATTCAAGCAATACAAATTATAAGGTACTTTACTAAAAGTAAACAAATATTTCCCTTTCAAATTCATCTATGATTTCAAACTGATTCGTTTCAACATGCTTTTAAGTTATTCCAATTCATCAAGTTCTCTAAGCTATTCCAAAAGCTTTTCTAAGGAAATTAAACTATTCCCCAATTTGACCAGCTCTTTAAGCTATCTCTTAAATTCAATAAGCCTTTTCTAAGGAATTAAACTATTCCCAATTCAGCAATTTCATAGAACATAGAGGTTTCTTATTATTTTTCCTTTCATAAAGCAAGACATAATCAAGCAATCTAATCATACATTTTAAAATAAATGACAGAAAATCTATCAACATATATCTCATGCCTGATTTCCTTTTGCGTATGAGCTTGATCGGTAGCTTCAATCCTTGCTCCACCGTCCTTCGCAGCCTTCTCTCAGTTTAAGCAAATACTACTTTCAGGTAAATGCAAAAGTTGTTCTCAGCAATACTGTCTCTCAGCAATATTGTCTCAATTGCAAATGATTTTCACAAAATGGCAATGGCTCTCACAAAAATGGCAATGGCTCTCATAAAATGACAATGGCTTTCATAAATGGCAATGGCTCTCATAAAATGGCAATGGCTTTCATAAGATGGAATTTCAAAACACAGAAATACCACAGCACTGTATTTCGAATTTTCCAAGGCAAGGAGAGTGAATGAAAAATTGAGTGTCTTTCAACAATGAGTGAGAACCTATTTATAGGTTTCGAATTCTCATGTTTCCTACCTTGTAGGCATGAGAATTCGACACCTCTCATTTTGAAAATGTCAAAATCCGCAGTGGCAGTTGAATAGCCAAACACACAGCAAAAGAGTTGATGATTCAACATAATTTCTCAAGAATGTTTCAACATATCACATGCCAATTTCGTGGATCAACCACGTACAGGTTTAGTCACTGGGAAAAGCCCTCAAAAATGGCGAACTGAAAGAACAAATGGCGTTTGAATTTTACTGCTGAAAACGTCAAGGGTTACGCACAGACAGTTCAGGCCTCCTTCCACCCACGCGTCCCAGACCGGTGGCGTTCAAGCATCCGCGACCAAGTCTAAGCTACGCGAGCTGGGCGCGGTTCAATCTCCATTGTTTTCCACTGTTTTCTGGTTCAAACAGTCGCGCGATTTCTTCCCATGAAGAAATCCGCGATTTTTCAGTTTATTCAAACATTAACTTTAAATCTTTAAAAAGTCTATAGTTCATACTTACATTTCCTTAAATGATTTTTATAAATTTCCATTGGTCTTTACAAAATTTCGAAATTCTTTTTCCTTTTAATATTTTCCAATTATTTCAATATTTCGAATTTCCTTTGTATGGTTTGCAAAGTATTTACCAAAGACTATGAAAGTCTTATTACCTTTATTTCCAAAGGTAAATAAACTCAAATACCTTTATAAGATAAATGTAAATATAAAGCCAAAGATTATAGTTTATATAAAATCTTTCCAAAGTTTTAGATATTTTAATATTCTCATTAAAATGTATTAATATATTTTGTATTATATTCAATACAATATTATTATAGTTTTTTAACTTACCTTTCTTTAAATATATAAATATATCTATATAATTTTCAAATATTATATTAGATATATTAATATATTATATTATCGATAAAACTATAATAACATCGATATTAAATATATTATTAAATATATTAATTAACTTACCCAGTTTACACTTAAATATATCTATACATGTTTATTTTCAAATCTCCAATTACGTGTATTATAGGCCAGTCAGAGCACCTCTAATAGACGTAATTGTATAAACACGTATTTATACATTTAACTGTAAATTCCAGGCATCAGTAACTTATCAGTTCACATTTCACATTCAAGGCTCACAGAACAGTAAGTCAGTCAATCAAGGAACACCACTCATAAAGCATGAAGAAGTAATCATAACTCCTAAGCCTAAGGATGACTTATCATGACAACTTAATCTGACTTAGTTCCTAAAATCCTTAGTGAAGTGTGTGTATGCTCATACGATCAACTTTTCCGGTTAGCCGACCAAGTTCCTCTTCCTGAGTGATATTTCCCCTCCACCTGGAGGAATAGCTCCTGTTCCTGCATCCATGGCACAAAACCACGGCAGTCAAATGCTCACAATATTTGCAGTATATATAAATCAAATATATAAAACAAGACTAATTATTTTCCTCTATTCATTGTTTTATTCAAGAATAACATAAATCAAGAATACAGAATGAGCCAAACATAACATGTAAACAGGATTTCATATTGACAACAAAGTTCAATCACATTTATTCAAAAAAAAACTTCCTTACAATCAGAATGCTCTAAGCATTACTAGAATAGTAGCTATACAAATTCCGGGGTGTAACATAACATCTGAAAAGTAAATATCTGAGTTTAATGCCAAATTACTGCTATCTCTTGAAATTATTATTTTGTATTGGCAACAGATATATCTGTAATTTGAGTCATTGACATAGTGAGTAGTTTGTGTGATAAACTAATTGTGAACAAACCAAAATATTGAAATCCAACTGGAAACTAACTCAGAACAGTAGAGGAGTTAATTGTTTGACAAAATCTCAATCGGTCAAACAGGGTGGGATGCTCATTTGTCAACTTTAGGGTAAAGATGACTATAGTTGATAGGTTGATATGTGAGTTGATGCAAGAATTATTTAATTTGATGAAGGACCCAGACTTTAAAAGGGAATGTCTAGGGATGGGTGCAAAACCAAAACATTTAGATAAGGAATAAGAAACCTTGGTTTGTGAAACGAGTAAAATAGTAAGAAACGAGTAAAATAGTAAACCAAACATCTCTTTCAGCCACATCCGAGGAGCAACCTGCAGCTGAAAGTGCATTTTTCAGTCATAGGGAAGACATTGCAGCAGACAACGAGGTTAATTTCCAATGTGATACATTTCATGGGTCAACACCTATTGATGGGCAAATGGTGAGCGATTGTGTTAGAGCTTACAAATTAGTTGATGATGATGGTTCTACATTTCCTTCTAGTGATGATGTTATAGGTAAAGGTTGTACAAGTCTCCTTGTGGGGAGTCTAGAGATTGTGGTACCTTCTGATGTGACAATTGAGTTTGATTTTTCTATGTGTGATTCTAACATTGTTCCGTTTCTCCTACATGCTGAAAGCATGGCATCATCTAGTGAAATAGTTAAGTGGGACGATGATGATTTTGGTTTTGGATCTAATGCTGCCCTAGTTTCAAATCAGCTAGTAAGCAATGAGGTTATCACAAAAGAAGATTTTGGGGAGAGTCAAATTCTTCAAGAACAATCAGCTACTTCATCAAATGAATCCAATATTGTTCATAAGCGTAATTTGGAGAACAAACTGAAGGTTAGTGAAGACAAGATTGTAACAGCATTAACACATTTCGATAGTTCTCACGAGTTGATTGAAAATCACCTTTGGAAGGTTCAACGTGAGGGTGGGCAAAAAGGGTTGGAAGAGGAACCCTCTCATGCTGATTTACTGGGAATCAAAACAGTTATGGAGGTAATGAAATCAGATTATTTAAATCTGATTTCAGATTGAGATCTTCTCCTTGAACTATCTATAATTTATTTGGATGCATGGAGAAGGAAAGAAGTATTATAACAGTTTTCCCCCAAATATAACCACTTCACCTAGGCTATTCGTTGATTTGAAACATAGTTCCTCAAGTATCCCTTAACCAATTTACTCACTATTTTTGTTTGACAATTAGTTTAAAGATGATAAGCGGTGCTTGAAATGAGTTTTGTACTTGTGAAATGAAACAATTCTTTCCAAAAAGACTAAGGAATTTGCTGTCCTTATCACTCATAATATTTTTAGGCAATTCATGTAGCCTAAATACTTGCCTGAAAAATAAATAAGCCACTGGGGCAGCTTTGAAATTTGATGAGATAGCATAGAAATTTGCATTATTTTGTTAGCATGTCCGCAACAACTTAGACACAGTCTTTTCCTTGAACCTGGAGTAAACTTGTAATGAAGTCTATTGATATGCTTCCCATTTCTAATTAGGAATAGGTAGTGGCTGCAACAAACTTGTAGGAAAAGTGTGTCAACTTTGTTTTGTTGATACACAATGCATTTTGATATGCCTGAGAACATCTTTTTTAAGTCCCTTCCAAGTAAATCTTTCCCTAACTTGCCTATATTTTTTATAATAGTTAGAGTACCTTGCTAGAGGTGTATCATGGAAAGCTATTAAAATATTTTCCTTCATTTTTGATTAAGGAATGAGGAAGATTCTGTTCTTATGTATGCTTTTCATCCTTCACCTCACCATCAATAAGATCAGTAGAAAAAGTATTTTCAACATATTCTACCATAAATGTAGCCTTCCAATTAGTAGTAGTAGTAGAAACAAAATACCAAGGATGTTTCTTGAAGAGTGCATCAACCATTGCATTCTTTTTCCCTTTTATATATTCTATGTTAAAATCATAGGCTTTGAGTTTGCTTACCCATTTTTGCTGCCTATCTTTAAAATCTAGTTGGCTGAGGAAGAATTTCAAACGGTTATGATATATTTTAATCACATATCTTCCACAAACAAGGTATTTTTAAACTTTTCCAATGCATGCATAATAGCCAATATTTTTTGTTAGAAATGGATAGTCCTTTTTTTGGTCCTCTCAATTTTTTGTTTTCAAAAGTTATTGGGTGTCCTTTTTTTGTCAAAATAACTCCAAACCCCTTTCTTGATGCATGACAATCAACAACAAAAGGAAGAGAGAAATTTGGTACAACAATTACAAAACATGATCTCATTACTTGTTTAAGTTTATTAAAAACTTCTTGTGTTCAATTTGTCCAAGCAGAAGCTCCTTTCTTTGTCATTTCTATTAAAGGAGTTGTAAGTTGTGAAATACCTTAACAAATCTTCTATAATAACTACAGAGGTCAAAGAATCCTCTCAATTGGGTCAATGTGGTAAGAGGAGGCCAATCCAAGATGGCTTGGATCTTTTGTTGATTCACCTGTACTCCTTGGGTACTAATGACACTACCCAAATATAAAGTCCAAATTTGCACTTAGATTCCTTTGGAAAGAGAGCTTGTTGCTCCAATATTCTATAATGTCCCCATTTTAGCCATACGCTCCTCTGTGTCTAATAGCCTATTTTTGGAAGCCCGTAGGCCAATTAGGAATTGAAATTAGGGTTTCCACTTTCAGAGGACGTTTTGAGAGTTTTTGACACATGTCTGGTGGAGCTTTCAAGGTTTCTGGAAAGCTTCAGGATGAGGTAACATGCATGCCAAGATATTAACTTGCATTTTTTGGTGTTTCCTCGGCAGTTTTGGAGGCTTGCATGTTGGTGTTTTGCAGTTTGGATTCTGGATTCCTTCTGGGTTTTCAGAGGGCTTCGTAGTGGTGTGACATGCAACGAAAGCAAAGGTTTTCTTCGGACTTACTATTTTTAGTAAGTCATGATGGCTGCTCGGTTTGTGCTCAAAATGAGTTTGGAACAACTTACTATTTTTAGCAGTATGATATTTTTAATAAGTACTATTGTTGGCAGTGCTATTTTTAGCAGCTTTTCAGCAGTTCAGTGCAGTGGCTATTTCTGGTAGGTTAGTTGAGCAGTTGGTCATCCAACACTCTTGGAGCTATTTTTGGCAGGTCTGAGCTTGAGATGGGCGCTTCACTTGTGGAGGTAAAATATTTAATATTTTGGTGAAATCTTGGCTATGGCTTGGAGGACGAATTATTTGAAGAAGTAATTAAGTTATATTTTAATATATCTTAATTGGACGCCTAGCCTGGAGGAGATAAATACAATTTATAATCTATTTTGCATTTGATAATATGGGACGCCTAAGTTAATGTTTTAGTTGCAATTTAAATTAAGTCTTCTCATCTTGGACGCCATATTGAGAGAAAAGATTTGATTTTTTATAAAGTTAAATCGCTTATTATTTTGGGCACCTACTTTATACTTTATTGGCATTATTGAAGAGGGACGACTTGGAGAGAAGATTAAATGAAATGGAAATGACAAAGGTGAATTGGAATGTGAATGTGAGTTTCGCTTTGGGCGCCCTAATTGGACGGAAAAAGCAATTCAAATTTGAGAAGAGGCTATAAATATTAGTGCTGGCTTCATCCTTGGTATCCATTGTTGCTTATTGTATTGTTATGTTGTTGAAATATTTTCAGAGCTACCTCGAGGGATGCTTACCTCCTAGTTTCTTCTTTAGTCTTCGTGCTTGAAAGATAGCACCTAGCTGAGTTTCCAGAGACTGCTTCTCATTCAGAGAATGTAGATTGAGTTTCACAGTTGAAGTTTTGAAGATTTTGTTGTCTACTGGTTGCTGGTTTTGGCTATGGCTGAAGCTTTTTTTCATTTGTAGATTTTTGCACGATTTTTATTTTATTTTGGGTACTTGCTATATCCATTCCTAGGGCCTAGGTGTCCCATCTTGCAAAGTTTGAGAATTTTTAATGAAATTTTTGATTTTCTATTGCTGGTCTCCCCTCTTGAAGGCTGTATCATGCCTGTCAATGTCATTGGAATTCGTGCAATAAATATTAGCTGGAGTTGGGTGCAGTTTCTTTGTCTTGTCTTGGTCGTCATCATTCCTAGAGTCTATTGCCTCTTATTTCATGTCATTTGGTGGAGTATTGACAAATGCCCAAATAAACAAAGGAGAGTCCATTAATGCATACTTCATGAGGATCATTGAACTAAGGGATCAATTATCCACAATTGGATATGAGATTGATAGCAAAGAGTTAACTCTAATTGCACTAGGAGGCCTACCAAACTCATGGGAGTCATTTGTTCAAGGAATAAGTGCGAGATCTAAACTCCCTAAGTTTGATAGGCTAAGAACTGTCTGCCTTCAAGAAGAAACAAGACTCTCCACAAAAGAAAATAAACAGAAGAACATAGATGAAGACATTCATGTACTCAACACAACGTCTAATAAAAGGAATAAGAAAAACTCCTACAATAGAGGATCTTTTAAAAGAAAGAGAAATTCCAATGGAAAGGGATCTTCTAAGAAGAAAGACATCTCTCAAGTGCAATGCTTTAGATGTGATCAATATGGCCACTATGCAATGAAGTGCCCTGACAGATCAAAGTAACAAACATCTTTTGCCAAAGTAGGAAAGACAAATTCAGATCATGAATCTGAGAACTTTTTGTTCTATACAGCCTTATCTAGTCAAGTATCTAACAACACCCACAACTGGGTAATTGATAGTGGCTCCTCTAGACATATCACAGGATTCAGAGAACACCTAGAGACTATGATTGAAAAGTCTGATAAAGAAGTAACCATTGGGGATGATTCTGCACACCCTGTAAAAGGGGTTGGAACTTGCTCCATCAAACTGAAATCTGGCCTTTCTCTTCAACTCACTGGAGGTCTTATTTGTACTTGGAATAAAGAGGAACCTAATATCCATCTTTGCCTTTGAAGACAATGGATATAGAGTTACCTTTATGGATGGGAAAGTTCTAGCATGGCCTAAGAACTCAACTATCAAGAAAGCCCAAACCATAGGTGTAAGACAAGGGTACCTTTACAAACTATGAACTGAAGTTAAACAAGCTCTTACGCTTGACACCTTTGATTCAAATGAGATTTGGCATAGAAGATTAGGACACCTTCATTTCCGTGCCCTACCTTCTGTGGAAAAACTTGTAACAGGTTTACCTAAGTTAAAACCATCTCATGAAGGAACTTGTAAAAGTTGTGCCTTAGGAAAGAATACAAAAGGATCCTTTCCCAATAGTTTGAGCAAAACCCTAAATGTGTTAGAATTGGTTCACTCAGACTTATGTGGACCCATGTTTGTACCCTCTAAAGCAGGATTTCTATACTATGTCATATTTGTAGATGACTTCTCTAGGAAAACCTGGATCTATTTCCTTAAGTGTAAAGAATCAATAGAAATCCTCACAAGGTTCAAAGAGTTCAAAGCCCTTACTGAAAACTTTTCCGGAAAGAAAATAAAATCCTTAAGGACAGACAATGGGAAAGAATACACCTTTGAAATTTTTAAGGAATTCTGCATGAGTGCTGGAATTAAGAGGGAGTTCACAGTTGCCTACAACCCTCAACAAAATGGGGTTGCTGAAAGAAAAAATAGAACCATAGTAGAAGCTGCTAAGGCAATGTTGCTTGACCAAAACATTGAAACTTCTTTCTGGGCAGAAGCCTCTAGGACTGCTATCTATATCCAAAATAGATGTCCTCATTCTCATCTTGATAACAAAACTCCTGAAGAAGCCTTTACCGGCATAAAACTTGACATTAGTCATTTTAGGATTTTTGGCTGTCCTGTCTATATTCATGTGCCCAAAGAGAAGAGATTCAAACTAGAACCTTCTGGAAAGAAGGGGGTATTTGTGGGTTATAGTGAAACTTTCAAAGCCTTCAGGATATTCATACCCGGGCATAAACAAATTGAATTGAGCAGAGATGTCATCTTTGAAGAAGACATTGCATTCAAGAGGGCACGAAGTTCTAGTGAGATAGAAACCTATTCCCCTAGAGTACCTGAAATGGAACTTGCTCCTGAGATTCAGAGGGAGCATCCTGAGGAAATGCCACATGAACTTCCTTCCACTTCAAATGAGAATACAAATGACAACGGCAAAAAGAGACCACTTTGGGCCAGAAAGATGGTCAAAGAAGCTGAGGATCATGCAGCACCCAAAGGAATGTTCAGGGAAAGGAAAAGACCCAAACGGCTCTCTAGCTATGTTGTTCTAATGAACAACATCATAAACTCAGAACCTGTTAGTGTTACAGAAGCTTTCCGACATCAAGCATGGATGGATGCAATGACGGATTAATATCAGTCCATTCTAAAGAATGATGTATGGGATATAGTGCCTAGACCGAAAGAGAAATCTGTTGTCTCTTCGAGTTGGCTCTTCAAAATCAAGCATGTTGTTGATGGCAGTATAGAAAAACATAAAGCACGTTTTGTGGCAAGAGGTTTTTCTCAAAAGGAAGGCGTTGATTATGAAGAAACATTTGCACCTGTTGCCCGCTACACATCGGTAAGAGCAGTACTAGCCATTGTTGCAGCTAAAGGCTGGAAGATCCATCAAATGGATGTGAAAACTGCCTTCTTGAATGGAACCATTGAAGAGGAAGTCTATCTGGAACAACCTGAAGGTTTTGTGATACATAAACTTGACTCACATGTGTGCAGACTGAAGAAAGCCCTCTATGGACTTAAACAGGCTCCCAGGGTCTGGTATGAAAGAATTGACAGCTATCTCTTGGGACTAGGATTTTCCAAAAATGATGCTGACTCCAACCTCTACTTCAATGTAATCAAAGGTGATATGCTAATAATTATTTTATATGTTGATGACTTGCTGATAATAGGAGAATATCACTTCATTGCTCAAGGAAAGAAGGATCTAATTTCTGAATTTGACATGAAAGAGTTGGGCATTCTACACTACTTCCTAGGTTTGGAAGTATGGCAGAAATCAGAGGGCATTATACTAAACCAAGGGAAGTATACTATTGATATTCTGAAGAGATTTGGAATGTTGGACTGTAGACCCATGTCTACACCTATGGAAACCAACCTTCACAAACTGAAAGAAGCAGCAGCAGAATCAAAGTGTGCAGATCCAACCCTTTATAGACAGATGATTGGATCCTTGATGTATCTGGTTAACACTAGACCTGATATTTGCTATGCAGTGAATGTTCTCAGCCAGTTCATGTGTGAGCCAAAGGAAATTCACCTAATGGCTGTGAAACATATTCTGAGATATCTTCAAGGCACTATTGGATATGGTCTTCTTTATAGAAATAACCAATTAGATCTACATGGGTACTTTGATTTAGATTGGGCTGGAAGTGTAACCGATCGGAAAAGCACATCAGGATGTTGCTTCAGTTTAGGATCGGCTATGATCTCCTGGATTTGCAGAAAACAGTCTTCAATTGCACAGAGCTCAACAGAAGCTGAATACATTGCAGTCTCTATGGGAGCAAGAGAAGCAGTTTGGCTTCGTAAATTGCTTGTGGGACTCTTTGGTGAGCCCTTGAATCCTACAATTATTCATTGTGATAGTCAGAGTTGCATCAAACTCTCTGTAAATCCTGTCTTCCATGATAGATCCAAGCACATTGAGATCCCCTATCATTATGTAATAGATATGGTGGAAAGGAAAGTGATCCAGTTGGAGTATGCTAGTACAAATGATCAAACTGCAAACATTCTCACCAAGCCTCTCTCCCGAGTCAAGGTAGAGCACTTTAAGAAGAAACTTGGTATGGTTGAAATGTAATTTGATATTTATGTTTGAAATACAAATTGTTTATAAATTGTACTAATATATGAAGATGTTTAATGTGTAAACTCTTTTTGTCATGTGTGTGACTCCATGACTGTAATGTGCCCTTCTCGACAGTGATCCGACAGTTGGCCGTTAGTCTATCCTGGTGACCCGTAGACTACTCGGTAGCGGAATTAGGGTTCCCTATCTTCTCTGAGGACATTTCAGCTTATGTTGGAGTGTGCTTCTGGAATCTTGGTGTTTGGTTGGCAACTCTTTTCTGGGTTTTTAGAGAGCTTCGTGATGGTATATCTGTCATGATGATCCGAGTTACTTCTGGAATTTACTATTTTTAGTAAATTCTATTTCTGGCAGTTGTCTTGTTGGCTTCAATGTTCTTGGCTTGCCTCATCATTTGGTTGAGTTGGCAGTATTAGATTTAGCGCCTGGATGCAATTCTGGAAAGATAAGCTGTTTTAATTAAAATAATGTTTTATTTTAATTATATGCCCCCTTGGTCTAGCTTCACAACTTAAGTCATTTTAAAAGGGGACTTTTATGGATAGGCGCCTCATCCAAAGATTTAAGTGAATTTGTATCTTTATTTATTAATGCTGACTTGGTGAAAAGGTACACCACTTGAGGAAGATTGTAATAAGTTAAAAAGGCGTGGAATTTACCTTGGGAAAAGGGACGCCATTTCTTGAGTCAAAGGTCAACAGGGAATTAGGGCAACCCTTGAGTGGAGCACACCTTCTGGAAGGTTCTATAGGTGCTTGGCAAAAATTATAAGAAGGATGTTTTGGGTCTTCATTCAACATCTTGAATTTTATGCGAAGTTATGCTGCCAGAATGGTATTAGACTTGCTTCGAGGGATGCATACCTCCTAACTGGCTTAGCTTCTTGCTTGAAATATAGCAACTAGTTAAGAGTTCGTTTCTATAGAGTTATTTTGCATTTTGAGACAAAGTTTTGTATTTTCAGTCCATTTCACAGTTGCTGTTTTAGTTGTGGCTGAACTGGTTTTTCATTCATAAGTATCTGAGTGATTTTTATTTGCTTATGGGTGTTTGAGGATTATGCTTGGTTGGTTGAGGCGACCCCTTCCACCAATTTGCAGATTTCTTTGTTGAGTCTTTATTTTATTATGGCAAAATCGCCCCTTCTTGAGGGCCATACCATTTGAGATTGCATTGGGATGCGTGCAAAATAAATAGGCACTATTTTGGTTGGTTTCTTGGTCCCTTCTTGGGCGCCTTCAGTAGTATTAATGTTTGTTTTTGGTCTCATGGGATTTGAGTAAAAATTGAGTGAGTTAGCATGAAATGAGTGATTTTCTGTGTTGCTGATTCTGCAATTTCAGTGCAGGTCTGTCATAATCAGATTAGCATAATGGGGTTTGTGAGATGGGTTTGCTGTTTGTGAGACCAAGATAGGCATAGGGAAGTCTTCCTATTTAATTACAACATTTCATACTTGTTCGGATGACATGAAGTTCAATCAGATTGTAAGCTGAGCAGTAGTACTGCTAGTGTTCTTGATTTTTAGCTATTTCCCACGATCGTGGAAGAGACTGGCACTCCTTCAGTCTATAGTTTAAATTAATCATTGCATTCCCGCTGAACAAGTGGAAGAGGCCAGCTTGCCGCCTTTACTTTAAATGTAATGCATTCTCATCATTTGCTGATCGGCTAAGTCGTCAAAATGCTTCCGCTGAATAAGTGGTCGAGTTGCACTTTATTTTCAGTACTGTACTTCCATTCTAGTCCTCCCGCTGAACAAGTGGTTGAGTGATTGCTCTTTCTTTCAGTAACTTTCAGCAAGCTTCTGTTTTACTAACGACCCCCTATCGTGTATGCTCTCAATCTTGCCCACATTGGGATCTGGGTTGATCAGAGGAGAGGGTTACATTCAACTGGTTTATGTTACACTAATGCTAATGGGTGAATTTAGTTGTGTAACAAAATGAAAAAATTGGCCAGCATATTTCAATGACCTTATGGGCCTACTCCCCCTGTGTACATTATTGAAAGGTGACGATCTTTCTAATAATGAACACTTGTATTTGACATTGTAAAGTGACGACTCTACAATGATAAAACTATCATGATAGATATCATGTGACTTGATATCTGTGGACATGTCATGATAGTATCTCTTGGACACTTTGATGGATATCATGGGACTTGATGTCATCTGTAGATCATTGTGATCCTTAAGAGATTATTATGGTGGATATTTATATCTGTGGATATGCCATGAATTATGGTAGACATCATGTGACTTGATGTCAGTGCACATACCATAATGAAGATGTGTTATGAAGAATGTCATGTGACTTGACAATATTGAGTAAAACATACCATATCTTCGATATCACGTGTGAAGGTGATATCTCTACTTATTTGATTTGAAATATCTTCCCTAGCTAAAAGGGAGTGTTAATGAGATATAGCTTCGGTCAGATATAAATGATGGTTGCTAAATAGCATCATCATTATTTATATGTGATCGAATTTAATCCTTAAATATATTTCTGGAAATAAGAAAAATGAATTTATAAGCATGCATAAATTCGAAATAATAAAGTGATGATCAAATTCTGCATTGAATTAAATTCAGAACTCATATTATACATATCCGCCATGTATGTGAGGGCGTGTGTATTATGTTTACTAAATCGAGTGTTAGTCAGTTGCCTTTGGGACCCGCGCGCCCAAAGGGACACGTCCCATGAGCGGACGTGTCTCCACGTGTGGAGACACGTCCTCTCATGAGACGCGTCTCTTAGAGGCGGGTCTCCAAGGGTATTTAATATTGTTTCATCATTGATATGCAAACATCAAAATTATTAATGTTTTGCAATCAACACATTCAGCATAAAGCGAATAAATCTGGAAATTGTTTTTGACTTAGAATTCTCACACAGAATTTCTGACCTTAGTGTTTCCTTAGATTGATTAGGATCCTATTTGATAAAATTTTGATTACCTTTACACAAATTATCTCAGCAGTTTATTGAATACCTGGTTCATAAAAGATTGAAAGGTAACTGGAGCATTTGTCAACCAAAAGGTATGACTAGGAACTCAAAGTGTCCAAAGTGGCCTTTAAATGTTGTTTATTGCACATTCTTATTTTTGACACAAATTTGATGGTAACCCGATCTCAAATCAATCGTCAAGAAATATGTTTCCATGCAACTCATCAATTATCTCATGGATCCTGGGAATTCGATACTTGTTCTTGTTGAAGAATGCAGCTACTGGTCGAATACTTCAAGAGATAAATTTTGATATAGCAAATTGCTATCTAAATTTATATGACTTAATTGGTATATGAAGAGTCGCATTAATTAAGATTAAATGATAAATTAATAAAAACACATAATATTTATTAATTTATTGTGGCCGACCCTTCTAAGAAATTGTGCCTCACCAAGGGTTGTGTTTTCTCAAAATGGCCGACCTCTCTCTTGTGAAGAGGTGCGATTCTCTTGAGTGCCTATATATATGATTTCCTTCATTCGTATTTGTATATTAATTAAGTTCACAAAAAGCAGATCGAATTCAAAGAAGTAATTCACACTTGTATAGTGGAGGACGATCTGAACAACAGATCACTATTTTGTATTAGCAGACTTTTGTATACTGGTTGTATCTGCATCTAGGAGAGGTGCGAATCACTTATTGTATCAAATTCGGCTTTGTGTTAAGCCTTAGTTGTAAGCAGATTTCTGCTCTTGAATATCATCAATATATAAGAGATATATTGGCTGGGTTTTTCTCCCTCAAGAGGAGGGTTTTCCCAGGGTATCTTGCTGTGTTAATTGTCTTATGTATTGCACTTTCTGATTACTTTCGTTTTTGATCCTAAAATTTACATGGTATCAGAGCGGGTTTGAGGAGAGATTGTGATCAGATCTGTATCTATTGCAGTACTCTTTTCTCTTATTTATATTTAGTTGTCTATCTCTACCCTAGTCAAGATGGTGAACAGTTTGAAGATTGAGGATAGACTCGAGGGAGCATCCAACTATACCTCATGGAGGTTTAGAATCATGCTCACTTTAGCAGAGAATGATTTGACTGAGTTTGTGGAGACCAAAGTTCTCGAACCGGAAGAGGAAGAAGGGAAGATGCAATGGAGGAAGAAAGATATCAAGGCGATGAAGTTGTTGGTTGATTTTGTCAAAGACCATATTGTTCCGATTGTCTCCAAGTTGAAGTCGGCAAGGGATATGTTCAAAACTTTGGAAGAGATGTACGAAATCAACAACATGAGCTGGGCCCTTGCACTAAAGCAGCAATTACATCATGGGAAGATGTTGAAAGGGGAAACAGTGATTGCTTATTTCATGAGGATTTCAGAATTGAGAGATCAGCTCTCTACAATTGGTCGTGTGATTGATGATAAAGATTTGACGATGCTTGCTCTCAATGGTCTTCCATTATCATGGGAGTCCTACATTCAAGGAATTAGTGCAATGTCCAAACTTCCTAAGTTTGATCGCTTAAGGGTCGATTGCATTCAAGAAGAGTCAAGGCTGGTGGCTAGAGGCATTGGTCAAAGTTCAAAGAATGAAGATATTCATGTTCTCACCTCCCATGCTTCAAAGAAGAAAGGAAAAGATGGGAAGAAAAGGTTCTTCAAGAGGAATCGAGATAAGGGAAATGATGATACACCCATCTTCAAGAAGAAAAGAGACATGTAGAAACCCCTGTTCTCACTGTTTCTGAAACTGCTTGTTTTTGAATGTTTTGATTTTTTTTGTTTTTTTTTGCAATAACAAAAGAAATGCGATTTTGAAAGAAATTGCTTCAAAAATCTATAATAAATTCTATAAGTTGGAAACTGACAAATATGAATCTCCAATTCGATAGCCAATAGTTTTATTATGCTTTCACGGTGTTTACAAAATTCAAACCTTAACATGCAAATTAAGAGGCAAAGCTGATTGCTTTAATTAAAAACCTGATTTGCTGATTACAGGCGCTCCAGAAAGATGTAGATTTTGTACGGCCATCATGATTAATAACTTCTCCCTCCGTCAGATGTTGCAGCCGCCTGATTATTATTTGCAGCAATGCGCACAACTGAAGAACTTCAGTATAACATGAAATGCAACCTTTTCCTCAGCCAAGAAGATGCCAAATATAAATCACTGTAGCACGGGTACTATTCACGTCACTGTAGCACGGGCACTATTCACATCACTGTAGCGCAGACACTATTCACATCACTGTAGCAGCAGATCAATAATTTTGATTTTTTCTTCTGCAATGATGATTATTTCAACAAATTAAAATCTGCTCTTCAAACCCTTGAAGATGTGATCTCTGAATAAGCTTTGTAATAACTTCTGAATGAAGCTACCTCTCTGATAAGCAATAAATCAGCTGATATTTCACAACCTCTAAATTGCAGACACTGAAGATGGCTCGTTCTCCAATGCAAAAGACAACTGAAACCCTTGGCTCCGTTCTCTGGAAGAATAATTGATCAAAGTCAATTTTCATAACATAATGATATATTTCACAATGGAAAACCCTTATATCCTCAAGAAGGTCGACTTTTCTCACAAAGGCATCATTTAAATAAAAGTTGAATTCATCTTTTAATATTTCCATAGTTTGCATGCACTTTTAATTATAAAATATAATTGAAAAGTGGCCCCTTCCTCATGTTGGTCGACCCCTTCCTTTAAGTCACTTAAGTTATAATATTTAAATATATTATAACTTTATAATATAACTTTTAAGTAATTTATATTTATTTTAGCAAACAAATATTAATATCTCTCTCAAAACAAGTCCAAATGACGAATCGTCTGAAGCCAGATGATAAGTGACTGAATCCGCACACGACCACAACATATTGCTAAAAATAGAAGGGGTGCTCTGCTGAGTGTCTCCACTTACTAAAAATAGTAAGTCAAGCAAATGGTGTTCGAACAACCCGGAATGAAAGCCAACTGAAAGATTCTGCCAACAGAAGCCAAGCCAAGCCTCAACCAGACCCTCTATCCACCCTATCAGCCTACGAGGGTCACATAATAGGCTAATCTCACGCACTGAGAGATGTCAACTGGAAGGGGACATTACAAGACATGTCCAAGATTCAATGCTTGAGGTGTGATAAGATTGGTCACTTTGCTAAGCATTGTCCTACTAGACCTAAGCAACAAGCCACCGTTGCAAATGTTGATGATGCTTCTCCGCAGAAGGATACATTTGAATACTTGTTCTATTCGGCATTGTCAAGCAACGTACCTACGAACGCCAACACTTGGCTAATTCACAGTGGTGCTTCTCGACACATCACAGGTTTTAAGGAACACTTATCAACCTTGGTAGAGAAAGAGTCTTCCAAACAAGTCATTATCGGAGATGATGCAAGTTACTCCTTGAAAGGGATTGGGACCTCTACTCTTAATTTGGATTCTGGCCTCACACTTCAGTTAAGCAATGTTCTTTATGTTCCAGGGATCAAGCGTAATCTCATTTCTATTTCAACCCTAGAAGATAAAGGATATCAAGTTGCCTTCTCCAAAGGCAAAGTACTTGTGTGGATGGAGAATTCTAGCTTCAAGGATGCTCAAATAATTGGGGTTAGGCATGAAAGTCTATACAGGCTTTGTACGCGTCCACTGTAGGCTTTGGTTCATGATTCTTCAAGCTTATGTGATCTATGGCATCGAAGATTGGCTCACCTTCACTTCCGAGCCTTACCTATCATGGAGAAGATGGTCACGGGTCTTCCGAAGTTCAATCAGGAGCATGAAGGAACTTGCAAAGGTTGTGCGTTGGGTAAGAATATAAAAGCCCGCTTCCATAGTAGAGAAAATAGATCTAAGTGTATTTTAGACCTTATTCATTCAGATTTATGTGGACCCATGTCTATTCCATCTTCGAGTGGATTCTTGTACTATGTTTTGTGTATTGATGACCACTCTAGGAAGACTTGGATTTATTTTTTGAAAACTAAAGAGTCTGAGGAAGTGTTAGAAAGGTTTAAGGAGTTCAAAGCCTTAGTAGAAAATCTTTCTGGTAAAAGAATCAAAGTCCTCAGATCTGATAATGGTGGAGAATACACCTCTGGCAGTTTTCAAAATTTTTGTGTTGATGCAGGGATTAAGAGGGAGTTCTGTGTCCCCTATAATCCTCAACAGAATGGTGTTGCCGAAAGAAAGAACAGAACGATTATGGATGCTGCAAAAGCCATGATCGATGACCAAGATCTACAAACCTTCTTATGGGCAGAAGCTTCTAGGACTGCAGTATATGTGCAAAATAGAAGCCCTGACAAGATCTTGGAGAATATGACTCCAGAAGAAGCCTTTATAGGAAAGAAACCTGAAGTTAGTGATTTAAGGATCTTTGGGTGTCCTGTTTATATCCATGTTCCAAAGGAAAAGAGAACTAAGTTGGAGCCTTCTGGTAAGAAGGGAATATTTGTGGGCTACAGCGAGACATCAAAAGCCTACAGGATATACATCCCAGGACAAAAGTTGATTGAGATCAATAGGGATGTCACATTCGAGGAGATGTAGCATTCAGGAGATCTAGTGGTACTCCTATGGAGATCGATAATGAAGAGTCTCCTCAAGATATGGAAATTGATCATACTCCTGAGATTCAAAGGGAGACTTCTGAAGCAAAAGAAGATGATGATCCTGTTGAACCCTTAGAACCTACTGATGGGCCCACTGTCATTATAATTGGAAGAAAAAGACCTCTATGGGCTAGACGTACTATGCAAGAGGCTGAAAGTTTTGCAGCCCCTAGAGGCACATTCAGAGAAAGTAAAAGGCCACATAAGTTCTCCAGTTATGTTGCCTTAATGAGTCAAATTATTGATTCTGAACCTTCTAATGTGGAGGAAGCCTCCAGTCAGCAGGGTTGGAGAGATGCTATGTCCGAGGAGTACCAATCAATTCTAAAAAATGATGTTTGGGACATTGTTCCTAGAGCCGAGGGAAAATCTGTGGTATCTTCGAAATGGCTCTTCAAAATCAAGCATGCTGCAGATGGGAGCATTGAGAAGTACAAGGCAAGATTTGTGGCCCGTGGTTTTTCACAGAAAGAGGGAGTTGATTATGAAGAAACATTTGCTCCTATTGCTCGCTATACCTCTGTTAGAACCATCATTGCCATTGCTGCATCTAGAGAATGGAAGATTCGCCAGATGGATGTGAAGACAACATTTCTGAATGGTGTGATTGAGGAAGAAGTCTACATCGAGCAACCTGATGGATTTGAGGTTCATGGGAAGGAGTCTCATGTGTGCAAGTTGAAGAAGGCCCTGTATGGTCTTAAACAGGCTCCTCGTGCATGGTACGAACGAATTGATTGTTACCTATTGAGTTTAGGCTTCTTAAAGAACGATGTTGACTCTAATCTGTACTTTAAGGTAATAAATGGTGAGACCTTGATTTTAGTTTTGTATGTTGATGATTTGATTATCACTGGAGAAGAACACCTGATTCTAAAATGTGTTATACCCAAAATGAAATTTTTGGCATTCTGCTTAAATTGAGCTAAACAACGTAAAAATGCCATCGAAAGTATGTTTTAGGTCAAACCAAATATGAAATCTTTGTGGGTTTCTGTCAAGGAACCTATGGTTAAAATTTTGAAAAAATGAAAATTAGGGTTTTACACTCCTATTTTTATGGAAACCCTAAAAAATAGGACCTTCTCGGAAATGATTGAAAATAATTCTGATAGGATTAATTGCCTTCACGATCACACTGATCAGGTCAGAATTATCAAAAAATATGTTTTACTCTGGTGGGTCTATTTCTATTTTTCAGGAACAAAGTTAGGAGCTCCGCAGCCATTAATGGCAGATTGGCCAATACCAGGTGCTGAAAGCTAAACCTGAAAAGCTTCAACGAAGAAACCATAGCGGAAAAGGATGAAAATGATGCTGTTCAACGAAGGAGATTCTCAAAACGGAAAAGGCCAAAATTTGGCTAAGTCTGGAAGGTGCATGTTTTGTCTACCAAGGCAAAACACAGTCTACAGTGGCTAAAAGCGCCCCTCTTGAAGAAAGGCGCCCTTGGACCTCAGAGGGCATATCAAATCATTTGGCATTGTCAAAACAGTCATCCTCTTCACTTTCATACTGGCTCGACAACGAAACAATCAGCAAGATCATCTGATTCAAGGATCATTGACCAACCGTCAGCGAAGTATGGAGGATCCATTGACGACAGAAGTGTCAAATCAGAGAACTTCAAGGTAAAAGCGCCCCTGCTGGCCAGGGGCGCCCCTCAGTTGTAGACATCAGATGAATCCAGAAGTTGCAGCTCTATACATGATATCTTTCCAGCTTCCTCCTGGCTACGTGATCAATCTAACAGCAAGTCCATAAGACACACCAGACGATCACGAGGTGAGATCAAGCAGAAAAAGCCAAATTTGAAAAACTGGAAAGATGAGCCAGAAAATGGCTAAGGCATGGCTAAAAGCGCCCCTCTCAAGGAAAAGTGCCCTTTTCTAAAGGTATCCAGATTCAGCCGGAATCTTCACTGCCTCCCAGGATGACCTTCTCAGCTATGACCTATCTCGTCAGCGAGACTATCAGCAAGAACTTCCGACAAATCAATCGACTGATGGAGAAGGTCAAACATGGGCAGTCCACAACCAAGATGAAACCAAGCAAAAGCTAAAAGCGCCCTTGCTGGCCAGGGGCCTTGCCCAAAACTTGCCAGCTGCCACTGCAAAGTCAGGCATCGTGAACAAGACTGAACCAGCTACCCGACGCATCGTCAAGCAGAATCATCTGATTCATCAAACATCGGGAACGTCAAATCAAAGCAAAAAGGGTCTGAAAACGTCAAAACGAAGAACGAGTCAATGAAAATTGACTACGGCATTGTCAAAAGCGCCCCTTTCAAGAAAAGGCGCCCTTCTTTCTGCAGACCTAAACTCAGTTTTCTAAGTTAATCTCTCCCAGGCATATCTAATCATACTGATCCTGCCTCGACAACAGAACTGTCGGATACTGCTCGAGATCAACTGAGTAACCTGAATCGAAGATCAAACAGGTGTACTTCAGCTTGCAAAATAGATAAAAATGATCAAACTCAAGGTTGGACGCCTAAAGGAAAGTCAAACAGAAATGTTGACTTGAGTTAGCAAATTTGGAGCCAAAAAAAAAGAAAAACACTCCACAATCAGTGGAAATCATCTTTTGGAACTCCAAATCAGGCCTGAATGATGAGTTATCTTCCATACTTTGTGGATCTTAACCCTAATTGCCCTATATTCATGCTAGGCGTCCCTTTCATCATTATTCTTTTTGCAGGTTGAAGGATAAAACATCAAGTAGCTCCCAAGAACAAGTTTTCAAGATCTGGCAGGGGTTTTGAACAGATTTTCAATATTTTTGAAGATGATTGGCAGTAAAAGCATTCTTCTCCCAAGATTGCTTCCAGAGATAGATTATTGCAAAGTGGCAGTTTATAACTTCCAATCCATCTTCTGTCTACTTCCTCTACTTCTATCTATATTTCTTTTGCATGTCACAGGAAACGACAGATTATCACAGATCTGACCAACTGGGTATGATCAGCACAGCTTTTTCAACAAAACCCACATTGTAGATTTTTTCAGAAAAAGTAGCCCTGCTGCCCCTATTTTTTAGGGTTTCCGAAAAAAGTCATAATATTGAAAAACGGACAAACTGGGTTTGTTTGGCTTTGAAGCACGAACAAAACCCATGTGTTAGATTTTTTCGAGAAAAATCACTTTCTGGTGCCCTTGCTGCCTCTGCCACCGAAGGGCTCTTGCATGTCAAAGAAAAACTCGTTTTTTCGAATTTCTGACGATCTGGGTCTGTTTAGAAAATCATTCTTAACTAAACCCATGTCTCAGAATTTTTCGTAAAAACTACCCCCGGCGAGGCTATTTTTAGCAGTTCCAGAAAAGTGTCAGAACAGGGTCAAGTGCCCAGTCAATATTCAAGGTTTTCAGAATGCAGTACTCTCAGGTACAATACAAGACCAAAACGGTCTTATACCATGATTACCTGAAAACGACTGATACAGACTTATGGCAGAAAAATCCAGAGGTCAGTTCTGAAGACTTGGAGGGCATGAATCAAATCACATTGCAGAACATCGAAGAATCCGGTTTGTTTCAAGCAGCATCTATTCCAATCACCTTACAAAGCATCGAGCTTGTAATTGCTTGCACTAAGCATTACAACCCGACTACAAGAGAGATCCTGTCAGTAGACGGGAGGGTGATTTGCAGCTTGAAGCCGGTGGACATAGAGACTTGTTTTGCAATTCCACCATGCCCTACCAAGAAGGTCATATCAGTGACAGAATGCGAAAAGGCATTCGAGGCTTCGAAGGACAAGTGTTCGCTTATAATGGCTGAACATTGGCTGAAAACAAAGAGAAACAGCTTGCCCAGATTGGTTGGTAGAGGAGAATTCAAAGACGAGTACGGAGTGCTAATCACCCTACTCAGCAGAGTCACTGGACAAGAGGAGGGAAAATCCTTCCAGCCGTGGATGTTCTACATTATTGGCAAGATAATCAGCAGAAAAGAATGTTACGACTGGGCCTCCCTGATCAGTGACACACTCCACCAACAATTCATCGGGTTTCTAGAAGAGCACCGTTTCCACATGTGTTCATACCTGGTCTACCTGATAGCCTTCCAAGGCGATTTCAGAACATTAAACACTGTGGGAACCCTGGGTGTGCAAAAGGTACAAGAATACTTTCCTCGCTTGGAGTTCACTCTAGCGGAAAGACATTTCAAAAGGATAAATGAGCTTTTTACCATGCACACTGTGCACGAGCTAGACCATGAGATGCACGTGCGTATTTCACCAGCAGCTAAGGCAGCAATGGTGGATTGGGCAGATTGGTTCATACAATTCCCCACTTTCAGCTACATACGCGTGTATGGCTATAATGGCCACCCCGACATGATGCCACGTTACCCCTCAGATAGGGTAGTGTTCATGGAATTCCTGAGGGAATTGGCCGAGGTTCACTCTTACCTTCGCGTAAAGAAAAAGGTTGCAGTGAACTTTCCTCTTCAGATGGGACTCTACAGATGCAGAACTGCAGCCGATGCAAGGTTGATAAGCCAAGAAATAGTGAGATTTAATCTCAAGTACCTTATCGATAGGAGGCCATCCTATGACCCCAGAGGCATCTTCGCAGCTCATCTTGAGCAAAGATCATCACATGAACCTTTCATGGAAGATTTTTGGGTCAACTGCGAGGATGAGTTCGAAGTGAGAAGAAGGAACCATAGCAGATTCAAGCTCTCGCAGATTGCAGAATTCATGTCAGAAGACATCGAGGGCTTATCTGAGGATGAAGAAGAAGTTATTCTTTCTTCCTTCTTCACGGGTTTAGTGGATTCACAACCACTCGGCAAAGTAGACTGGTACGCGAAAGAGAGTACGTCTATTGAGGAAAGAACGGGTAGAGTAGTTCGACACAGTCAACTCTACTTGGACAGTAAAAGGACAAGGAAGGTAGTACTTCCCCGATCAGAGCCGCCAGCGGTTCAGTCTACACTACCTTCCACGTCTAGGAGGAAACCCAGACAGAAGAAGATGAGCTTTCCTCCAGAAGGAATGCGTATGTCAGGGAGCACATGGGGAAGAAAAGGAATTGCCAGCACAAGCCGACAAGAGGTACAGGTGGAGACAGCCACCAATTTGCCTGAGACAGTTGAGACCGCTGCAACTACACAAGAACCAGTGATTGAAATAATCGCTGTAGAGATGGAAACCATTGTAGAAGAAGTTGCAGCAGAAGCGGTGCCAGTGATAGAAACAGAGCCACCAGCTTCACCACCATCACAGAGGTCACAAAGTCCTATTGATTTGGACTCGCCACCACGAGACATTGCCACGGCATAGTTTCGTTCTTCTAGCATTTAGGGGACCTATGTTCCTCCTCCCAGCGATGCTAGCCGAGATTCTATCTGGCTGGAAAGCTCGCTTGGAAGGAAGAGGGAGAGGCCTTCTTATCAGCTTGACTTCTCTGAATTCCATTATGTCCCACAAGACATGCCGGTAAAGAAGTTGAAGAAGCAAACGCACGTAGAAAAGAATGCAGAGAACGAGGTTATCATAGAGACTGCTGCCCCACCTGAAGACAAAGATATACATAATGTGAGGGTTGAGGATTTCACGCTGTCAAAGGTGAACCTTGTAAAGACCACTCGACAGGTGGAGGCAGACCTTCTTGGAATTGCCTCGGCGAGTGTCAAAGAAAAGATGACAAAAGATGGACAAGACAAAGCAGCCTTGAAGGCTGAAATCCGTTAGCTAAAGTTGTACATTTCTAGTTTGATACATGACACTCCAAACTTCTCGGCTTTGCCTCAAGGACTGTTGGATCTCCCAGCTGAAATAAACCATCATCAGTTGATTACATACGGGAAACACTTGAGACGTCAAGTGGATGAGTTTGTCGTCAAAGGGCGGTGTGTGTTGACAGAAGCATATCAGCTGAGAGATAGAGCACATGGACTTCGATCAGAAATCTAGAATTCAGATGTAAAGGCAGCACAAGAGAGGCCGAGAGAGGAGGTGACAGTTGCTAATTTGCAACAAGCATATGAATCTGTTACGACCACAGAAAATAAACACCATCTCTTTGAGTGGAAAGAACAGGTGGCATACAAGGTGAGAGCCTATGATGCCAACTCTGTGGAGCTGATTGACTATAGACGCTTCGTCGCCAATATTATCAACTTCGCAAGAACGTTGGTAATATCCTTCCCAGAGTTAGAATATCAGCGGGAAGGAGGAGAATATGTGGAACTTGAAACCGTGCAGACACGATTCCAGGATGTCATCCGATCTTCATTCCTTGAAGATCCCAATGGCTGCAAATTAGCCAAAATTGCAGCCATGTCTGTCCAGTTAGATGAAGCAGCTGCCCAATGCATAACCTATCATCAGCAGCTTACGACGGGTGAAGAAATGCTTAGACGCCACATAGTCATCTTGAAGAGCATTAATTGCCCGGAGGCCGAAGAGGTCAATGACTGGATAGAGACTTTGTTGACCAATGGTGAAGAGGTGTAAAGCACCAAGGGAGGACGTCCTACCCTCCAAATAGCATTAATTATGACTGAAGTCAACTTGATGCCTCTTTCCAAGTTGACTCCAGATCTCCACAGATCATGCATGTCAGATCCCACTAATCTAGGATGTCTATTTGACCCCCACGATTTGTGGATCTCAGATCTCCTCAAAAGGTGGATGTCTATTTGGAGACACATTTGTAACATAAGTTCATTTCTAGTGAGGTGTCAGTCAACTAAGGTTGACTTCCAGTTTGACTTTTGTTTAGTTTCAGTTAACTGAAGTAGATTTCCAGTTAACTGTTTGCTCACCTACTTTTAGACATAGAATAATATCTTGCTGATTGGCAATAACTGTTTGTTAACTCAAGGAGATTTTAGGGTTGCCTACTCCTTTGAGTTTCTATAAATAAGAGCCTTAGGTTCTTTATTTGTTTAACCTTTATTTGCTAGCAAAATTGCTGCTTCATTGTTGCCAGAGTTCGCTTGTTTATATCTGTTCACTCTTGGATGAGAGTTCGTTAGTGGATCGCAATTGTGCATGATTTCGTGCCTTTGCTGTCCCGACCTTTGTAATTCTTTGAAGAATCTTGAAGAAATAAATCAGATGGTGCAAGCTTGATTGATCTAATTATTTGGGTTATTCAAAGTCTTGTTTTTAAATAGTGCATTGTTTCAATCTCCTCCTTGGACAGGTGTCGTCGCCTCCTTGGATATTTTGTCATCGATCATTATCGTTTGATGTTGTTTAATTATTTCTCTTGCAGCCTAGACTTTGGACAGGTGTCGTCACCTCCTCGGGAATCCTGTTAGAAAAGCCATCGTTCCTTGTTGTTTCCAGTAAGCTGCTTCCAAGCCTATACCTCGAATAGGGGTTCCTCCTCCTTGGCAAGTCTCACATCCAGTTTACCGTAACGAGTGTTTGCTTGTATCGAGCCCTATCTTGGTATATATTCGAAGGTTCAGAGCCTCAGCCATATTCCATTGAGATGGAGGATTCAAGTTATCCAACCATACCATTTCGCTCCTACGCCCTCATGCTCTGTTTATCTTGAGAAGGTAGGATAGTTTATAAGCTTAGTTAGTCGTAGTTAAGATCTGCAGAAACCAGAGAAAAAGCTTAGCTACGGTGCATTGGTTTATGCACCCTTGTGTCCTGCCGCGGAGTAAAAAAGATAGGAAATCTTAGTACACCCCTTTTTTACAGTAGAAAATCAGCAAAGAGAGATCTTCCTCTCTATAATCCGAAGAGCATGTACTAACACACTTGCAATAGCTGTCCGTTTCCAATAAGCACTCCAGAGGTGCTAATTGAAACGCCAACAAAATGTAAGAAGGAGTTAGCTTCTGAATTTGAGATGAAGAATCTTGGTCTCATGCATTACTTTCTTGGCTTAGAAGTTTGGCAAAAACTAGATGAAATGATTCTAAGTCAAGGTAAGTATATTATTGATATTTTGAAAAGGTTTGGGATGATTGATTGCAAACCTATGTCTACAGCCATGGAGACAAATTTGCACAAGTTGAAATAGGCTGCAGCCAATTCAGACTTGGTGGATCCTACTTTATACAGACAACTGATTGGGTCCTTGATGTATCTTGTAAATACTAGACCAGATATCTGTTATGCTGTGAGTGCACTGAGTCAGTTTATGTGTGACCCAAGACAGATACATCTTGTTGCAGCTAAACATATTCTTAGATACTTGCGTGGCATAGTTGGATATGGATTGAAATATTCTTCAGATGTGGATTTGGAGCTACATGGCTTGATCGATTTCGATTGGGCTGGGTGTGTCACAGATCGAAAAAGTACCTCTGGTTGTTGCTTCAGCTTGGGTTCTACTATGATATCTTGGTGCAATAGGAAGCAGTCATCTATAGCTTTGAGTACAGCAGAGGCAGAATACATTGCAGCTTGTATGGCAGCTCGAGAAGCAGTGTGGCTTTGTAAGCTCCTTGCAGGATTGTTTGGACAATCAATGGAGCCTACTATTATTCATTGTGATAACCAGAGTTGCGTGAAGCTTTCTGTCAATCCCGTGTTTCATGACAGAACCAAGCATGTTGAGATCAAGTATCACTATATTAGAGATATGGTATTGCGGAAGGCTATTCAGCTAAAGTATATCAGCACTGATGAGCAGACTGTTGACATTCTCACCAAGCCTCTCTCTAGAATCAAGTTTGTGTACTTTCAAGATAAGCTTGGTATGGTGGAGAATCCAGCCTTAATTGAGAAAGAGTCTCAACATCAGTGAGCTTGCTTAATGAGTTCTTCTCTATGAGAGAGAAGTTCGAGGTGAAATCCCTTGTTAATGCATTTCTCATTGAGATTTGAGGTGAAAGCCCTTGTTTCCACCCTCTGAGAGTCATTGTGGATGTCATGTGTGTGACTCCATGACAACATCACGTGAGAGAATCCGTGAGGAATTTTTGTACTTGTGTTTTCACCCTCTGGGAGATCCATGGTGAAAGTCATGTTGAGGTGACAACATCACGCAAGTGATGAACACTTGTACACACCGTAGTATGGTTGTAGCCATTATGGTTGATATCGTGTTGAGGCGATATCTGGTATTACGCTGAGGTGATATCTTTCTTTTCCACATATGGGTGTAGCCATTGTGGTAGCTTTCATGTTGAGGTGAAACATTCTTGTACAGTGGAAGTACTTCTCCCTGGCTGAGAGGGAGTGTTGAAGAATGCAACTATAGGTCAAATACTTCAAGAGATAAATTTTGATGTAGCAAATTGCTCTCTAAATTTATATGAGTTAATTGGTATATGAAGAGTCACATTAATTAAAGATTAAATGATAAATTAATAAAAACACAAATAATATTTATTAATTTATTGTGGCCGATCCTTCTAAGAAATCGTGCCTCACCAAGGGTCATGTTTTCTCAAAATGGCCGACCTCTCTCTTGTGAAGAGGTGCGATTCTCTTGAGTGCCTATATTTATTTTTTCCTTCATTCGTATTTGTATATTAATGAAGTTCACAAAAAGCAGATCGAATTCAAAGAAGTAATTCGCACTTGTATAGTGGAGGACGATCTGAATAGCAGATCAGTATTTTGTATCAGCAGACTTTTGTATACTGGTTGTATCTGCATCTAGGAGAGGTGCGGATCACTTATTGTATCAAATTCGGCTTTGTGTTAAGCCTCAGTTGTAAGCAGATTTCTGCTCTTGAATATCATCAATATATAAGAGATATATTGGCTGGGTTTTTCTCCCTCAAGAGGAGGGTTTTCCTAGGGTATCTTGCTGTGTTAATTGTCTTATGTATTGCACTTTCTGATTACTTTCTTTTCTGATCCTAAAATTTACAGTTCTTAATATTTTACTTGTTCAGTGCTTTGTAGTCAATACATGCACATGGTACTATCCTTTTTCTTAACAAGAATTTTTGATGAAGCTAAAGGATTAGAACTAAGCCTAATATGGCCCATATGGCCCATTTGCAAAAGCTCTTTGATGGCCTTTTTAATTTCTTCTGTATGCCATCCTTGGATGGCGGTAGGTTGTACGTATCACATGTTGAGGGCTTAGTTCCAACTCTATTATATGTTGAAATCCTCTGTTTGGAGGTAGTCTTGGAGGTGAATCATTAAAAGACACATTGCAGTTATCCAAGATAGATTGGATATCAACATGGTAGGGTCTCTTTATGTTGATGAATTTGTAGATGTTACTAAACAATGGGCTGCCCAAGCAACTTGCCCTCTCATGAAAGATTGCTTCATTTGTTCTCTAGAAATAGTTCTAGGAGCTCCATTAGGAATAGCTTGATGCACTGCTTCCTTTTCCTTTAATTTAAATTTCAGCTCCATGGTTTGATAGTGTTGAGTGAACTCTCCCAACGAATGGAGCCATTGCACTCCTAAGAGTCTAAGACCATGTCCATCTCTCCAAGGCCTTTGCATAAAAATCATTGTGCACCTTGTGTCTCCCTAAAGTGATATCTAGCTGTTGAATCCTCTTTGTACATGGAATAGTAAAGCCATTGGCCACTATAACATTAAAACCTTCAAAATGATTTGTTTCTAATCTGCTTCTTATTGCCTATCTTTCAACTAGGAAGAGTAGCAAGGGTAGCTCCTAAAGATTCTTCTGCTTGTGTGTTTTTAGGCTCTGGTTAATTTGTGTTCATTTTGGGCTCAGTTCCCTTGTTTCTAATTCCTCATCTGAAACTACCACAATGTATTGCTTTTGTCCTTTATTGAGGAATTTTTGTCATGGTACCCATGGCTCCTTGCATGAGAAGCACAATTTCTTTTGCCTTAATTCGTTTTTGGATTCTTCCTCTTTGCTTGTTCTTCGAGGTATTTGTTTATGATGAAAAGTGTCTTTTTGAAATGGTTTGTTTTGCTGTCCCATTGGTGTTGTTTTAGAATATATTTTATTTTTAGGTAAAAATGTTTATCAATTTTTTAAACATAAGGTTTTATGTGTCTCTTCAGATCATCAAGCATCTTAGATACAGTGGTATATCAGTTCCACCACTATATGAAGAAGGATTCAGAAAAGCAATGTTAACTTTTCGTCATCAGCGTGTCTATGATCCTGTTATTGAGAACATTGTTCATCTTATGGAGCTATCATGCAATCTTGACTGTGACCTGGATTTCATTGGTCCATATCCTTTAGATACATTTGATTTCTCTTTGGATTACAAGTATAATAGATAGATTGGTGATATTAGTTTTGTACAGATCCAAATTCTTTGGTTCCTTCACTGTAGAAACACCAATGCCCCAGGATTTGGCTAGAGCTATTGCTAGAGGTGAAGTTGACCCTATCACCCATGAACGATTTCAGGTGAGCACCTTTTCAATTATGAATGCATAGATGAAGGTTATCTCATTTTTCATGCTAATTTGTTATAGCCACTATTGTGTAATTGAAACTGAAATTTAACATTGCAGTAACTCTCAAAGGAATGTCATTCTTGCTGTAATTCAGGGTACTAAGATTAACATGATATCAACAAGATATGAATTTTTTCTAAATCAGCATATAAATCCTGTAATTGTTGTACATGTGGTGAAAATCCTTAGCTTACTGCTGTATGAAGATTCCTGCCTGTAATATTTATTTCTTTTGTAGATTGAAGAAATTGGAGCAAATTCTCAGCATAATTATTAATAATAAGGAATAATTCCGCCGAGTTGTTTCTAAAATTATACGCTAATCCATTGTGGAATGAAATGCTGATTATGCCCATGTGTAAACTCTTAATTTTTCCTTTGGCATATAAGCGAGGGAAGTGGGTCTCTGTCCCTTTATATTATCTTGCAAATATGAAAAAGTACATTGACAACAGTCATTCAGGCATCTTTTCTATAGGATTAACGAAAACCAAGAGCCTTTTGTCCATTTCACAGAAGGAAGTAGAGGAGCAACAACACAGAATTCAGCAACAGAGACTGGAAAGAAAACCTTAGTCTGTGGTGCCACTTGCCCTAGGATGTCAACTAGACCTCCCTTGAATTTGGCATGAACAAAGCAAGAGGTGATCGTCAGAACTCTATTTTTGTCTCCAGTAATGGTGAGTAGAGTGGACAAGAACATTGATACCACCTCAGAGTTACACAATTTGCAATGCCCATTTCCAGACAGTTGATGCTCAATATATCCTAAATTTCCTCCTTCACAGAATTGCTGTGAATGATGTATATGAAAGCCAGCCATGTATTTGTGATAGGGCCATTAAATGCCATTTATTGAGTCTCGGCCATTAAGAAGAATCAAGGCTCCATAACAGACACTAGTTGAGAAGGAAAAAGAGCAATGGAAAAAAGGAGAAGTGCATTCTTGGCTTTAGCATTATTTTCACTTGCCTTCTTTCCTGCTGAATCTGTTGGAGGAGTTGATGGAGGTTTATATCCATTTACCACTGATTGCCAAATATCAAATCCTAAGGCACTTATATAACTTTCCATTCTTGAACTCTAAAATGCATAGTTTGTCCCATCAAACAATGGAGCCTTATTGGAAGAGAATCCTTTTTGTCCACTCATGTGTGCTCTTTGGATCTACCTTCTAGTTTGTTAGACTATTTTGAAGGAACCGGCTCTGATACCAATTGATGAGCACACGATTATATTGAGAAGGTTGGGAGGGGGGGTGAATCAGTATAATACAATTTTACCTTTTCAAACTTAATTAATTACAGCAATAACAACCGTGAGAGATCTCACAATTAAGAACACAAGAACACCAAGATTTATGTGCAAACCCTTACGGGAGAAAACCATGGTATAGAATAATGTACTTATATGATAATAACTGATTACAGCTTTTGTAGGCACCAACCTACATGAGACACCAATCCCCTATACTGAGCACCAACTCAGTGAGAGTCACCAAACTCTTCTTTAGCAAGGCACCAACCTTGACCAATTTGAGGCACCGACCTCTATTTGATTTGTGAGCACCAACCCACTAGATTCCTTTAAAAATTCTGCTATAACTCCTTTCCTAATTTGCTACAATTCTTTTTCTTGAATATGCTGTAAGCTGATCATAAATTTGCCACACAAATTTGATCACAATCTCCTTATAAGTCTGCACATAATCTTCTCATGAATCTGCAATTAATCTTCACAACTTGCTCTTCATAATTCAGCAAATAATCTTCTTCATGAACCTGGTGTATATGATGTATTTGTCCTTTTTCTACACACAAACATCTTCAATATAAATCAAATTTGCTCTTCATACTTCTGCTATCCCTCTTCTTTATGCTTCAGAAAATATTCACTACACACACTTACTCCAACTGTCACATAATGATCATTTTATATCTACATATATCTTATGAAAGGATGCATCCCATAAAATAGTGATGACTATTTAAAAGGACATGAATTTATCTTCTATAAACTAATCGCTGCCCTATTTAACAATAATCAATGCCACCTTTATATATTTAATTATTGCTATTTTCCTTAACAAATTTGAGTGCTTCCTTTTACTAATCAATGGTTGCACCTTTTTGATATTAATCGCTGGATTATTGATGAGGGCTACACCACACAAAACACAACAATAGATACCAACACAAAAGATGCGAGACAAAAAAAATCCACTTTCAATTATTTTCAGAAAAATGAAATTACAAATTCAAAACTTACATGCTACAGCCTCATGGGCTTGATTCATTACAACAAAATCAATTCTGAAAGAAAAACTATTATTCAGAGCCACAATTTGCACTAATGGAGCCACCTTCTACAATCCCCCACTTAACCCTTTGATTTACCCCAATAACCGCCCTAGAATGTTCTAGAAAGTGCAACTTTCCCTTTTGTTTTGGCACCAAATGTCCCGTCGTTTGGTTTCTTGCCTAGGAAGAAATTTTAATGAAATTCACTTTTTAGAGGGCCAACTTCGTGGGGCCATAACTTTTGATCCGGGTGTTCGATTTGCTATTATTGCATATTGTTGGAAAGCTCTCAAAGAGATCTCTACAACATGTGAACCGACAGCTTTTGAAGAGATCTCTACAACACGTGAACCGACCGTAGGTCGGTTTAGCCACTTTTCAAGCTGTTTCGAGGCCTCTAAAGTTTTATATTTGACTTTGAAGTTGCATTGGTGAAATTTCTTTCAAACCGTTCAGGGTATTGCGGCGATTCCTTCGCAATTGGAAATGTTTTTTCAGCTTTGCTCCTTCGGGTGAATTTTCAGGTCCATATGAACCCGTTTATGCCGACTTACTAAAAATAGTAAGTGACCCTTTTTTGCTATTTTTGACTCCTGATTGTCTTATGCCCCTTAAGTGCTATCATGGAACTCAAAACAACTAAAGAAAATAAAGAAAACAATTTTTTTGGGTCATGCAAAATTGCCCTACACTACTGGATGCTCTTGCAGCAGACACTCAGGGTAATTTGAAAAGTGACCTTGTCACTTCTCAAGAGTTAGAGGGAAACCAAGACGGTTAACCTCAGCCTTAGACAACCATGATGAATCTTCAACATTTCTTCCTTTCCATTTAACCAGATATTCTTCATACTACATGTTCCTTGTACTTCTGCCCACATGACTATCCAAGATTTCTTCTATCTCCTCCTGTTTTGAAGTAGGTGCGGGAATATTCTATTGTGCTTCTATAGTTTCTTTATTAATTCCTCCTTCATGATATTCTGTTAAATCTGAAATGTTAAACACATGTGAAATATGAATTTCATCAGGCAACTCTACGTCATATGCATTTCTTGAATCATGCTTCTTCAGGATCTTGCATGGTCCAAACTTCTTTTTCTTCAACTTGTTGTATGTATCAACTGGAAACCTCTCCTTTCGCTAATGAACCATAACTTCATCTCCTACATGGAACTCCTTATGCCTCCTTTTCTGATCCGCCTTGTCCTTATATTGTGATTTCATCTTATTGATATGTTTCTTCACTTCTTCATGCAAATTCTTCAGGTGCTTTGCAAAATTTTCAGCCTCAACACTACTCTTCTCCCTCTTATTGTGATGTCCCCGCTCTAGTTAGTTCTTAGGAGGAGTGGAGTTAGCCTATCTCTTGGACCCTTGTAGGCTGACAGGATCTGGTTAGAGGGTTAGTGGCCATTTGGTGGGTTTGTCTTTCTCACCCCTTCAGTTAGTATGGGTTTCAGTACGAGCATGTGGAGTTCAATGTTCGCCAGTTTCTGACGGCTCGGAAAGATACTGATTCTGGAGGAAGTTATGAAATATTTTGTGGTTAAGTTAAATATTAATATTTAACTTAAATGGGTTATTATTATAAAGTCAAATTGACTTTATAAATTTAAAACCACTTAAATATATTATAAAGTAATGAATTATTATTTTATAAAAAGTGATTAAGTAATTTTAAATCACTTAAAAGACATAAAGTGCACCCAAACTATGGAAAGGAATTAAAATACATTTAAATGAGAAAGAATCCGTACCTTTTGAGAATTCGTGCCTTTTTGATGGCTCTAAGGCATTTCTTTGCAAATCAACCTAATATCTGTTTATCATTTGACTTTGCAAAATTCTTTCTTTGTGATTTGTCTGAGGACAAGGGTTGCAAGAAAACTCCATTGAAGAACGGAAAATCTTCGTTGGATCTGTGATTGTGAGGCTGTGAAATACTAGCTGAATGATTGCCATTGATGAGAGCTTCAATTAGAAGTTCTTCTGGGCCAAATCAGTACAACTTTGTTTAGTTATTTAGTATTCAGCTTGCAGGAGAGGGGTTCCTTTGGACAGTGCCTATCTTCTGCCATTACCAGCTTCAGAGTGTTCATTTGCCAGAGGCTGTACCTTTTTAGCATTATTTGGTGTGCTTCCCCAAAAGAGGCGTCCTTCCTATTGAAGAAAAATGCCTTTCCTATTGCTGGTTTCTGTATTGCATATTGGGCGTCCCATTCTCTCAGTCATTCTTCTCTAGTTATTCTGCAGGAGAACTTAGTTCTGTAGCCTTGGTGTGCATGCATGCTGTTTCCAGCCATTGTTGCCTGGCAAACTTCACAATTTCTTATTTAAATAATCTAGAGGCTTATGGGTACGTTTGTTGTTTGGAATCTTATTGTTAGAGTTATTCAATACTCTTTGCATTGATACTTATTCTAAATTAGCTCAGATTCGTGTTTTATGAGCTTTTATATGCTGCCGCCCCTTCTATTTCTCTCTAGAAACATTCTTAAAAAACTAAAAAAACACAGAAAGATAATTAAAACAACAGGGGTTTGAGAGGGAGCCAGTTGGGCTCATCACACTTATCCATCTTTCTTAGTTCAAAAGCAGTTTTTGGACTACTCCCATATACAATCTGAAATGGTGATTTACCAGTGCTCTTGTTGACAGAATTGTTATAAGCAAATTCTGCCAGTGGTATAATCAAACCCCATCCCTTGGGCTTATCTCCTACTAAGCATCTTAGCAAGTTACCCAAACTCCTATTCACCACCTCCGTTTGTCCACCAGTCTGTGGATGGTGTGTAAAACTGAACTTCAAATTTGTTTTCAACTTCTTCCATAATGTCCTCTAGAAATATCCAACAAATTTAGTAGATCTGTCTGAAACTATACTCTTCGGTAGACCATGTAGTCTCACCACCTCTCTAAAAAACAACTCTGCAATATGAACAACATCATTGGTCTTATGACACGGAATGAAATGTCCCGTCTTTGAAAATCTATCGACCACCACAAATATGGAATTGTGCCCTCTCTGTGTCCTTGGCAAGCCAAGAACAAAATCCATGCTAATATCCTCCCATGGCCTCTCAGGTACAGGTAATGGTTGACACAATCCAGTATTTTGACTTGTCCCTTTCACCATCTAGCATGCTTTGCAACTTTGTACAAACTTCTTCACATCTTGTTGTAATTGTGGCCAATAATAATTTTCACTAACAAGAGCAATGGTCTTATCTCAACCGAAATGTCCAACCAATCCGCCCCTATGCTTCTCCTTGATTAGATTCTCTCTCATAGAACTCCTTGGAATGCACAATTGGTTTCCTCTAAACAACATCCCATCTTGGATTAAGAAATCCAACCATCTTGTCCTATCCAATATAACAGGTTCGAAACAAGCCTTCCAAGCTTCTGCAAAGTTTGGATCTTCAAGGTACAAACTCTTGAGTTCATTGAACCCAACAGCCTCTATATTCATCTCTATCAACAAATTTTGCCTTGTACTTAAGGCATCTGCAACTCTGTTTGACCTTCCACTCCTGTGTTTCAAAACAAAAGTAAACTCTGCAAAAACTTAACCCATTTTAAGTGCCTTTGATTTAACTTTCCTTGACTATTGAGATATTGCAAAGCCTGGTGATCAGTATATAAAACAAATTCTTTGGCAACAAATAGGGTCTCCATTTCTTCAAAGCTTGAATTATAGCATAAAACTCCTGATCGTAGACAAAATATTTCTTCTTAGCATCATTCAACTTCTCACTAAAATAGGCAACCGACTTACCTTATTGACTCAAAACAGCTCCTATGGCAGTGCCACTAGCATCACAATCTACCTGAAAGACCTTATTGAAATTTGGAAGTGCCAAAACAGGTTGCTCTGTAATTTTCTTCTTCAACATATCAAAAATTTTGGCTGCTCCTGTAGTCCACTTAAACTCTTTTCTATCCCCTCTCATTGTTTCAGTTAGAGGTGCACAGATACTATTGAAATTCTTAATAAACTTTCTGTAAAAACTTTCTAGAACATGAAATGATCTTTCCTTTGTAACACTCCTCGGGGTAGGCCATTTAATGATAGCTCTCACATTCTCTGAATCCATTTTAAGACCCTCTGTTGAGACAACAAATCCCAGATACACCAAATCTTTCTTCACAAAACTACATTTTTTCAAATTAATCAACTTCTCCTCCCTTAGCTTCTCAAAAACTCTTTGGATATGCATCAAGTGCTCCTCCAATGTCTTACTGAAAATCAAAATATCATCCAAATAAACAATAACAAATTTTCCTAAAATTTCTTTCAATACCTCATTCATAAGCTGCATAAATGTGCTTGGTGCATTGGTTAGCCCAAAATGCATGACTAACCACTTGTACAAGCCCTCCTTGGATTTGAAGGTTGTCTTCCATTCATCTCCTTCTCTAATCCGGATTTGGTGATATCCGCTCTTCAAATCTATCTTCGTGAAGTACTCAGTTCCACTCAAACAATCCATAATGTCATCCATTCTCGGCAAGGGAAATCTATACTTGATGGTGATCTTGTTGATGGCTTTAGAATCTGTACACATTCGCCATTCCCCATCCTTCTTTGGTGCTAGTATTGCAGGTACTACACATGGACTCAAACTCTCTCTGATCAATCCCTTCCACAACAACTCTTGCACTTGTATGTTCAACTCTTCACTCTCTGCTGGAGTCATACGATGAGTTGCCTTATTTGGCAAATTAGCTCTAGGAATCAAGTCCATCTAATGACTAATCTTTCTTACTAGAGACAAAGCTTCAGGTATGTTATTAGAAATAATAGCTTGAAACTCATTCAACAAATCTGAAACCTCCACAGGTACCTCAGTAGTATCTTCTTTATCAACTCTAGGAATCAATGCAAAACACATATGCTCATGCCTCATACTTTCTAGGAACTTTCTCCCATCAACCAAAAAAATTCTTGCATTACTGCATGCCTTTTCTTCTGCCTTTTTCAAGGGCTTCAACTTATGACGAACCACATCCTTTGTCAAAGAATAGGTGTTGGTATGTCTATTATGTACTGCTCGCCGATCAAACTGCCATGGTCTGCTTAACAATATATGATAAACATCTATAGGCATAATATCACACAATACTTCATCATGGTAATTTCCAATCTTGAACTTTACCAAACATTGTTCATTTACCAAGGCTTTATGGTCCTTCTGCAACCAAGCAATCCGGAATGGGTTCAGATGCCTTCTTTCCAACCGCAACTTACTAACCATTTCCTCTGAAACAAGGTTATTAGTATTACCTCCATCAATAATAACATTGCAAACTTTACCTTCATACTTACATATGGTGCGAAACAAATTCTTCCTTTGAGTTGGTTCCTTATCCTCAATCAACAAGGCTCTTCTAGTAACAAAAACCTCCCCTCTTTCTACATCCTCAGAATGTGAAGACTCAACATCTTCATCTACATGTGCAACTCCTGCATTATCCTTTGGTTTTCTATTTGTTCTTCTTTGGTGTTGAGGACACTCATAGGCTCTATGTCCTTCTTCTCCACACTGGAAATAGGTTCCACGAAAGCCTCCTCTTCTTGGTCCTCGCCTAGTTCTTCCTCTTCCTCTTTGGTCTCCACTATTCTGATCACGAGGACGGTAGGTGTTATCTCCTTTCTGGTTCCAACTGGTACTAGATCCTTCACCCTTATTTTGATCTTCATTTCGACTTCCATATGACCGTCCACTAGTCTTTCCACCACAACCTTCACCTCTTTGCTTGCTTTCAAACCTTCTATTCAACTTCTTTTCTACCTTCAAAGTAAACTGATATGCATCTTCAATGGTTGACATTCTTACCAAACTAAGCTCTTCTTGAATGCTCGGCTTCAACCCATTTATGTAACGGGCAACTTTCTCCTTGTTGGCCTCAGAATGACCTGTTTTGATCAAAACTCGGTAGAATTCTTCTGTATACTCCTTAACATATTTTCTTGCTTGTTTCAACCCTTGCATCTTCTCTTCAATTTTTCCACCATTCGATCCCATCTTGCTATTTTCTCTTTTCCTCTTCTATTTCTTTCCAATTGGATTTCTTTCCACCATATGCTAGCATGGCCTTTCAATTTGGCCTTTGCAAATTTGACCCTATCTGGGTCTTCTATTTCCTCATACTCAAAATACTCTTCCATGTCATTGATCCAATCGATCAGCTCCTCTGGATTTAGGTTTCCAAAAAAATTAGAAACTTCTATCTTCAGCCTCTTTCCAATCTTGGAAATGGCCCTAATCAGTCTGACTTCTCCAGGATCCATTACATCTTGTGCTTCCTCTTCAAATGGATCCTCATCTTTAGCCTCATTCTCACTTTCATCTCTTCTTCTGACATTGACTCCTCTATGCAACTCCTCCTGCAGCGCTTGAACTTGTCGCTGGAGGGCTCTAAAACCCTCTTCTGTTACCCCAACACTTCTTCCACCACGGTTTCTTCGTGGAGGCATCTTTTCTCACAGACCCACAACCACAAGTCCTGGTGCAAATTGCCTCACATTTAGCGATTTGTCTACACACTCAAGAACTCCTGCTCTGATACCACTTGATGAGGGGTACACCGCCCAAACCACACAAAACACAACAATAGATACCAACACATAAAATGTGAGACAAAAAATAACCCACTTTCAATTATTTTTTAGAAAAATGAAATTACAGATTCAAAATTTACAAGCTACAACCTCATGGGTTTGATTCATTACAACAAAATCAACTCTGAAAGAAAAACTATTATTCGGAGTCACAATCTGCACTAATGGAGCCACCTTCTACAATCCCCCACTTAACTCTTTTATTTACCCCAATAATTGTTCTAGAATGTTCTAGAAAGTGCAACTTTCCCTTTTGTTTTGGCGCCAAAAGTCTTGCCGTTTGATTTCTGGCCTAGGAAGAAATTTTAATGAAATTCATTTTTTAGAGGGCGAAGTTCGTGGGGGCATAACTTTTGATCCGAGTGTCCGATTTGCTATTATTGCATATTGTTGGAAAACTCTCTAAGAGATCAACAACGCATAATTTGATCGTAGGTCGGTTCAACCACTTTTCAAGCTATTTCGGGGCCTCTAAAGTTTTATATTTGAATTTGAAGCTGCATTGGAGAAATTTCCCGGGGCGGAAACTTTAATTTCTCCCAAACCGTTCAGGGTATTGAGGCGATTCTTTTGCAATCGAAAATGTTTTTTAGCTTTGCTTCTTCGGGTAAATTTTCTGGTCCATACGAGCCCGTTTAGGTTGACTTACTAAAAATAGTAAGTAACCTTTTTTGCTATTTTTGACTCTTGACTGTCTTATGCCCTTTAAGTGCCATCATGGAATTCAAAACAACTAAAGAAAATAAAGAAAACATTTTTTTTTTGGTGATGCAAGATTGCCCTACACCACTGGATGCTCTTGCATCAATTATTATGAAAGTAATCGCTGTTTTTTAATTATATACATCACTACCTTTGTAATGGATTGTTGCTTTTCTTAAATATATTAATCGTAGTCCATGTAAGATCGCTACATAATTTTATTATAGTAATTGCTGCCTCGCCTTTTTTTGTCTCATTCAACTTTTGTCTTATTCACTGTTTTGTCTTTATTTACTTTTTGTCTTATGTGCTGCACAGGAAATCTTTTTAATTGCTGCCTTACATTAAATACAAATCCTGCTCTAAATATGTTCCTTTGTTAATTATGATTGCTGCTTTATGGAATATAATCGCTGCTTGTTTATTTACATAAGTCACTTGCTTTATCTTATTGTTAATAATTAATGTAAACTATTTTAATCACTGGATATGATGTATCTTTTCTTTCAAGAATGTTATTTTCAGTTATGCTCATTGCCATTCATTAGATCATTGTGACATTAATTTCCCTTTGACATCAATGACAATCTTTTCACCTTTCAAACCAACGATCTTGCTTCTACACCTTGACATCAATGACAATATTTCCAACATCGAATCCCTGGGCTCATTTTTAAATCCCTCAAGACTATTTATTACTGCTCTGTAATTCAGCAGTTTTTATAACTTTGGTTTCAATTATTTAGATCTTTGAGAGCGTTTGAGGCCAAAACAGTGTGTATATCTTGGATATTTGGTTCTTAACTCTCAGCGATCAGTTCCATCCTTTGTGTTGTGCTCAAATATCATCCTGCAATTCTCTGTAGTATTATATCTTTACCTTTGTTTTAAGTTGAGAATGCACTTATTAGTATTACAGATTCTGATTGTTATTTGTTTGTTTATGAGTAAGTCTTGAGATCAAATCTAGCTTGATGTCTAGTATGCCCATTCCTCGTTTTGCACTTTCTTATGCTTTTTCCTTTATAAATTTTTTAATATCACATCAATATAGGGGAGTTGGCCCAAATCTGGAGGTTGCTTCTTGGGAATATCATATTTTGAAGTTTCCCAGCCTGCTGAACTAACTGTGAGGCACACACAGAAATAATCAAATAGTAAAGCTATTTTTAGACATAAACGCTCCTTTGTTACCACAAATTTTTACAATACAATGTTCAGGTGGAAGGCTATATGGAGTCACAAACACCAATGTATTTTTCTTTCTTTTCCCTCTGAGAATATATCTGCTATGACTAGTAAATAAACTTCATCATAGAAACTACTTATATCTAGAAAGATCACTTTACACATGATCATTACTAACATTATCAATTTCTATTCTTTTTTCCCTCTGAGAATAATTGTGCTAGTAAATGAAAGGATTCGTAATGCTATACTTTCCATGTAGATTGCTTTTCTAAGAGAAAGACAGCTGGAATGAAGAAATATCATCCTTCATACTTTGTCTATTGCACAAACTACAAAGCATTGCTTTTTTCTTAACTTTCAATTTTTCGATTGGCAGGATGAGACTTCTACCATCAAGAACCTAGGGCAAACAAATTGCAGTACCAATGGATTTCTTAAAGAGAAACAGAAGCGAGCTTTGGAATTACCTGTTCAAAAAAATGTCTTGACTAATTATTTCTGTATCCATTAATCTTTTGCTATTTAATTTTAGTTCTGTCACATGTTAAATCACATAAGATTGCCATCTTAGAAAAGCAAGAATGAAAAACTGTTTAAAAGGGTACATTTGTACATTCTCTTAAAACTTACTGCACTATTTGTCTAATGCATAGTATTTAAGGTAGCCTTATCACTCCAATCTGTTTTCTGAACAACTTGTTGGATGCACGTTTACCATAATTTACATCATTCATTGACAATCTGACATGTGATAGGAACTAAAGGCTAATCTAGGGTAGTGCTAACCCGTTGTCCATGCAGGTACTTCTTGAGCCAAAATATATACTGTGTTTGGAATTCAATGACTTGGTAAGAATATCATTGACTTGAATGACGAGTAGATCTCGATGCAGTTTCCAGGTAACTGTGTTTGCTATTAACATAATTATTCTTGGTCCAGAAATAATCTTAATTCAGATGAACAGTATGTATTGTTATATTTGTAAATAATGCAGATGGGAACATAAATTGTCTTGGACAAAAGTATTTGATGGTTGAACCCATAGTTGCAGGAATTGCCATTAATTGCCAACCTGCAGGAAAATTGATTTTTTCAATTAATTGGGTCAATGACGTTTTACTTAATTATAAGTTTTAATCACGGTTTTCGTGACTATGTGGTGATTTTTTCGTTGTATATGCAAATTTTTTTTTTTTTTTTTCCTCATTTTGTAGTTGTGGTTATATGTCCTTAGCCCCCAAACCACTGCCCCCATCCCCGTGGCATTTCTAAGATGGCAAAATGGTAAGGGATGCCCTTGGCCATCCCAAAAGTTCCTCAAAACTTTTAGACATCCCGAAATGGCAGCAATTGGAAGGAAATGTCCATGATGTTGGGATTAAGGTGTCATATTGTATGGTTCCAACATCCTTGGAAAGTGTCCCTAGGCATGCAGGGTGTATTGAGAAAATATTTTGTAATATTTATTCTCACCATTGTTTGTATTACATTCATAAGGGGTGATGGGTTCCACTAACAGCGGTAAAGGTGACTTGTGCACATAAATATTTAATATTGTTTTCCCCACATGTGGACACCTAGAATGGGATAATAAAAGATAAGGACAAATGAGTGGTTGCTAGTATTCTTCAAGTAGGAGCTTGGGAAGAGGCAAGGGGTGTCTTTTAGTATTTTATCATTTATTGCATTTAATGTAATGTTTATCTTCCAAGTGTGGGTGCCCAAGTTGGAGGGAAAGTATTAGAGCCAAAACCGGTGTCCTTTCTCATTCAGAGGAGGTAATCCAAGGGTTGGGATGTTTGGAATGAAGAGCCATCTTTGGGTGCTATGTTTGGTGCATTAAACCTCTTCACACATATATGAAATCAACTCTTTGGATGTAAAAAATATGAGCAATAGTTGAATGTAGAATTTCATTGCAGGATCAAGGGCAGGTTGAGACATAAAGAGGTTGTTCACAGGTGCATAGGTGGTGCCATGTTGGAGGCAAAGATGAGAATGAAAGTGATTATATTGTCATCTCATTTATTTGAAGATAATACATACTTGATGTCTTTTCTTGGTGGAGTTTTTCCCCGCAAGGGTTTCTCCACATAAATCCTGTTTTGTGTGATGTTCTTGTGTTGCTGGTTTGTGTCCCATTGCTGCTATCTTATGGTGATGTTAGTCTTTATATATTGCTATTATAAGTTCACATAAGGAAGTGTTTATAAGTATGTTATGTTGGCTGGTTTTTGATATCATAAAGAAGATGGATATAATCATAATAATTCCATAGTAAGGCAACTTAATTTTTAGATTTGCATATAAGATTTTCATGTTGCTATAGTCCAAGCTTTGTATTTTATCCATTGAAGTCTTTTTTGGATAGAGAATGAGTTTTTCAACAATTGTTATTTGAACCTATTATTTATCATCATTTGATATCAAAGTTGATGGTTAACTAAGTTCTGGGTATGCCTTCTTTTTGATTTTTTAGCTTGGCAAGCTTGTGAGAATTCATTAGAAGGAATTGAAGGTTGTTGGAAGGCTTGTGGGGCTGCAATGAATGCTCTGTGAGTTAACTTTGTTTTGCAGATTTGTGAGATTGGAAGCCATGGATATTGTCAATGTGATCTATGTTGGGCATTGGAAGCTCATGATTATGGTTCTTTATGGAGTTGGTTATGTTTGTTGATGTTTACATTGTCTGGATGAACACTTCCAAGCACAAGTTTCTAAAGAGAATAAATTAAATGTAGCCTTAAGGCTATTTAATTTATCTAATCGATATTAATTATGAAGAGGCGCTTCATATATATGTGTAAAGAAATAAAATGATTTTTTATTATTCAATAAATAATATTTTATTTGGGCCGACTTCCAAAAGAGGTGCAAATTTCTATGGGACACGTCCCTTGATTGGAGGCTGACCTCTTACTTGATAGGTCGTCTCTCTTCATCAACATTTGTATAAATATCAGATGAAGATCATTCATTTGATCATCAAGTTCATTCAATGTAATTCGCATCTCTGAAAAGAAGAAGTTTGCATTCAGTAGTAGGTCGACATTCTGTAGTAGCAGCAGATCGATTCAAGAAGAAACATATTCAGTTGTATCTTGCATCTAAGGGAGGTGCTATTATTCATTGTATTAAATCGGCATTATATTGTGCCTGAGTTGTCAGCAAATTTCTGCTCTTATTCAATCAATATATAAGAGATATATTGGTTGAGTTTTTTCTCCCTCAGGTTGGAGGGTTTTCCCAAGATATTTTGTTGTGTTCATTGTCTTATGTGCTGCATTTTCTAAGTACTTTCAGTTTGAATTATCTAATCATTAAAACTAACATGGTATCAGAGTAGGTTTGAAGAAGAGCTTGATTAGATTTAGTCTTGCAGCAATACTCTTTATTCTCTTTCTCATCTTTGATCTCATCTATCTCTTCATCAAGATGGTGAACAGACTCAAGATTGAAGACAGACTTGAGCGAGCAACAAATTTCACATCTTGGAGATTCAGAATTATGCTTACCTTGGAGGAAAATGAATTGGCTGAGTTCGTGGAGAGCAAAGTCCCCGAGCCTGCTGATGAGGAAGAGAAGATTCAATGGAAGAAGAAAGATACTAAGGCGAAGAAGATGTTAGTTGATTCCGTGAAGGATCATATTGTTCCAATCATCTCTAAGTTGAAGACAACAAGAGAGATGCTTAAGTCTTTGGAGAAGATGTATGAGATCAACAACACAAGCTGTGCACTTGTATTAAAGCAACAACTTCATCATGTTAAGATGGCGGAAGGAGAATTTGTCATCGCTTACTTCATGAAGATTTTCGAATTGAGAGATCAACTCTCTACCATTGGTCATATTGTTGATGACAAGGATTTGACCATGTTGGCTCTTAATGGTCTTCCTTCATCTTGGGAGTCTTAGATTCAAGGAATTAGTTCGAGATCCAAACTTCCCAAGTTTGAGGGCAGATTGTATTCAAGAAGAGTCTAGGTTGGCTGTGATAGGTATTGGTCGAAGCTCTACAACTGAAGACATTCATGTTCTTGCCACACATTCCTTAAAGAAGAAAGGGAAAGAAGGAAAGAAAGGATATTTCAAGCGGAATAGGGATAAAGGTTCTGATGGTGCTCTCGCATTCAAGAAGAAGTGGGACCTCTCTCGTGTTCAATGTTTTAGATGTGACAAGTTTGGTCACTATGCAAAGGATTGCCCAACCAGGCCTAATCAGCATGCTTTATTTGCGATTGTGGATGAGATCTCTTCTCAAAATGATTCTAGGGAATTTCTATTCTAAGTCATGGGCATGTGTTCAAACCGTGAAGGTTGTGTACTGATCTGAGTGCAAGAGCAACATATCATACTGTGACCAGTTATTGCATCCATCATAATATTTAAAGAGATAAGTATTCTTTGTTTTGTTGAAATCACCTTTCTAGGCTAAATTTATGTTATTTGAATCATGTGTGATTAGTAAAGAGATATCGTGTTTTCTCTTGAAATGTGTTCACTGACATAAGATCCGTTGAAGATTCAAATTATTATTTGCAAGTCATTTTTTATGCTAGTTGTGAAGATTTTTGAGGGTGACTTTGAAATAAAAAGAGAACTGCAATTTCGATGGTGATAAGTTGGTCACATCAATATCATTCTCTAATGCATGAATTGTGATAGAGCCTTGACTCTTGGAGAGGGTAGGTTTTTCATGCTAACTGCATAATGCATTCAAAAAATCTGTAGTTGTTCAGATTGTCTTTTGTTGTGCTGAGTTTAGCACTCTCGAGAGGAGTAAAAGATGGAAGAAAGAGTTATATCAGAACTTAATAAAGATAAGTTTCTTTATCCCTTCATTCTGATCTTTTGATATATTTCTCTTATAGGTTGATTTATTTATTCATGTTTTAATATTGTTTATAAATTCTTATACATTTTTGCTATAACCTGAGATAGTAAACCTTGTATGATTCTAGCCTTGATATTTCTTTGGATAGTTATAAACTATTGGTAATCTCTCTCTAAAATGCTTCCAGGACAGATCTAGGGGCAAGAAGGTGATGAGAGATTGCTCAGTGATGAAAAGCTTGAGGCATCTTGTGAGGAAGTCATGCCAACCAAAGAAATGATCAAGGGTGAAGTCACAACTTGCAGCCATGGGATTGAGTTGGTGGCTAGAGGGAGTTCACTTCCAAAAGTTTTCTTTGCAATCTCTGAGGCATGGATCAAGAGGGAGTTCTGTGACTCATTGAGAAGAAATGAAGGTTGCAGTGTTGCAAGGCCAAGTGTTAAATCCTTGAAAGATCTCTTCAACTACTGAGTTCAAAATTGCACAAGACAATCATCTGGATTTGATATTGGTAGCTCCGCAAACCTATTCAGAATAGAGTGATCTGGGATGATGTCGAAGAGGACAACCTTGAATCTCTAAAGAGGTGTGCGTTGGAAACCATTTCTCTAAGGCAAGTGTTGCAGGCAATCTTGGACGATGAGGTCAGAAGGTTGATGCAAGTGCTTGAAGTTTCAGAGGGAGCCTACTGAACCTAAAGAAGATGCTAGTTCAGATTTGGTGGACCCTACTATGTACAGGCAGTTGATTGGATCATTGATGTATCTAGTCAATACTAGACTAGATATTTGCTATAGAGTGAGTGCACTTAGTCAGTTCATGTATGAACCAAGGCAAATACATCTAGTTGCAGCAAAGCATATCCTGAGATACTTGCGTGGCACAGTTGGGTATGGCTTGTGATATTCTTCTGGTGTGGATTTGGAGCTACATGATTAAACTGTTTCTGATTGGGCAGGATGTGTTACTGATCAGAAGACAACCTCTGGATGTTGCTTCAGTTTGGGGTCTGCTATGATATCTTGGTATAGCAGGAAGCAGTCTTCTGTGGCATTACGTCAGAGGCCGAGTATATTGCAGCTTGTGTGGCATTTCGAGAAGCAGTGTGGCTTTGAAAGCTCCTTGCAAGATTGTTTGGACAATCAATGGAGCCTACTATCATTCATTGTGATAACCAGAGCCGTGTGAAGCCTTCTGTCAAACCTGTGTTTCATGAGAGAACTAAACATGTTGAGATCAAATACCATTATATCAGAGATATGGTATTGAGGAAAGCAATTCATTTGAGGTATATCAGCACTGATGAGCAGACGACATACATTCTCACCAAGCCTCTCTCTAGGATAAAGTTGTGTACTTTCAAGACACGCTTGGCATGGTGGAGAATTAAGCCCTAGCTGAGAAGGAGTCTCAGTATCAGTGATCCTCTTTAATGCATTTCTCTTTGAGAGAGATTTGAGGTTCAAGCCCTTGTTAATGTATTTCTCTATGAGATTTGAGGTGAAAGCCCTTGTTTCCACCCTCTGGGAGAGCCATGGTGGATGTCATGTGTGTGACTCCATGCCAACATCACGTGAGAGAGTCTGTGATGATTTTCTTGTACTTGTGTTTTCACCCTTTGGGAGAGCTATGGTGAACGTCACGATGAGGTGACATCACGTTGAGTGATGATCACTTGTACATACCATACATGGGTGTAGCCATGATGGTTGATATCATGATGAGGTGATATGCTTCTTTTCACACATGGATGTTGCCATGATGTTTGTCATCACGATGAGGTGATATGAATTATACAGTTGGAAGTATTCCTCTCTAGCTGAGAGGGAGTGTTGATGTTTACACCGTTTGGATTAACACTTCCAAACACGAGTTTCTAAAGAGAATAAATTAAATGTAGCCTTAAGGCTATTTAATTTATTTAATCGATATTAATTATGAAGAGGCGCTTCATATATATATGTGTAAAGAAATAAAATGATTTTTTATTATTCAATAAATAATATTTTATTTGGGCCAACTTCTAGAAGAGGTGCGAATTTCTATGGGACACATCCCTTGATTGGAGGTCGACCTCTTACTTGATAAGTCGCCTCTCTTCATCAACATTTGTATAAATATCAGATGAAGATCATTCATTTGATCATCAAGTTCATTCAATATAATTCACATCTCTAAAAAGAAGAAGTTTGCATTCAGCAGCAGGTCGACATTCTGTGGCAGCAGTAGATCGATTCAAGAAGAAACATATTCAGTTGTATCTTGCATCTAAGGGAGGTGCTACTATTCATTGTATTAAATCGACATTATATTGTGCCTGAGTTGTAAGCAGATTTCTGCTCTTATTCAATCAATATATAAGAGATATATTGGCTGGGTTTTTTTCTCACTCAGGTTGGAGGGTTTTCCCAGGATATTTTGCTATGTTCATTGTCTTATGTGCTGCATTTTCTAAGTACTTTCAGTTTGAATGATCTGATCATTAAAACTAACAATGTTCTGGTAGCTTGGAGCTCTCGTTTGACAATATGTGTGTATTATCTTGTTTGGTGGTTTTTGTTTCTTTACCTTGTGGTCATGTGCAGTGAGAAGGTGTTCATGTTGGATGGGTAGAAACATCCTAGTCACATGGAGAAACACCCTCGATTTAGACTACAAAATAGAGTCCTTATGTTGGCTTCATGGTTTTAGCCCTTGGTTACTTGAAAGCACTAAAAGAGAAGCCACTAACCTCTTTGTGAGTTGTGGATCTGATATGTTTCATATGTTATAAGCTCTTGGACAACTTGGTTTTCCTATTGGGTTGCAGTTTACTCTTGTTTTCAGCTTTGGGTTTGTAGATTTGTGCTAATTCCATTATTTAGATGACATGTTTGATGTGAATGTTTGGATGTTTAAATGGATTTTAGATTTACAAAGATGGTTTTGCATGTTTTACATGTTAATTAAAATATGTGGCATGTAGATCTGTGATGAGATGTATTCAGGGTGTTTTGGATGAAGATAGTTACAACTTTACATGATTGCTTGAAGGGTTCTTATGGATCGATGGTTACTCCTATGTGGGTTTGATTGGCAAATTAGATCTAGCATTGATCCTTGTGTTTGAGTCTTGGAAATCCACATGTTTTAACTGATTATCTTTGTTTTGCATGATGTTGATGTGGGGTTGAATCTTTTTTTCAATTATTTGAGATTGGAGTATTGATTATGTATTTCTCTTTTGATATGTTGTATATGTGCGGATCTTGTAAAATTGTCCAATGTGGATTGTGTTTGGTTGGTCATATTCTTGGTCACCATTATTACATTGGTATGCTTATTGCAGTGAGAGATGGTTAGTGGGAGTACCTAATATAGGTCATTTGAATTAGTAACAATAGTTTATGCTGCATGAGAAGCTTTCTTCACTTATAGTGGAGTGTAGGCAATGATATTGGTCATGACATGTATAACTTAGCAGTACTTTTAGTGGGAGCTTTATGTAGTTACATAATGTGTTTTGTCTTCTTTGTTTCAAGATTTTGGTTCTAAGCTGTTGTTGTTACAGTGTGTAGTAAGCCATGAATAATCTTTGATTAGAAGATGGATGGTCTTTTGCAATAGTTGCTGGTGTCATAAGGAGCTCTTGGATTTTGCCTTTAGATAATTGTGAGAGTTTAATAACATCTTTGGTTCTATTGACCATAGTTTGAGGACTCGACGAGTTTTGGAAAAGACTCTTGGGACTCGCAAAACCTAGGGATCGCCAAGTCGACTCGCCACAGACTTGCGAGTCGAGTCTTGGAGAGTCTAGGCTAGGACTCCTGAGTCTTGGCGAGTGACTTGTGCAAGTCTTAGAGTCGAATTCTCGAGTCCCGACTTAGGACTCCTGGAAATAGTCAGTAGCAGTTTAAAACTTGTTTTTTGTTTTTTTTTTCATTTGAAAGTTTGAAACTACGAGTATGAATGATGAAATTTCAAATATTGAGTGTTTGAAGTTCATATGACATATGTAATATTTGAATTGTGACAAATTGATAATCAAATTAGGCTCTTATGTTCTCTAAATGCATTATTTTTTTTTGGTTTTTGTAAAACTATGGTTTTCTTCTTTGCCAAGTCCTAGCCGAGTTTTTTGCCAAGCCCGTGTTGAGTCCCGAGTTCGAGTCCTATTTTGGGCTGCTGAGTCCGCACCGAGTTCAAGTCCTCAAACTTTGCTATTGACAAAGGATGTGTGCTATGCTCCACGGAGTTTCGGGGATGGGCACTGCAGGGGAGAATTGGATGTGTTTTGGTACGGGGGTACTTTTGGGCCATTTTTTAGGGGACAACTGTTAAAAAAATAAGGAAATTTTTAAAAATATAGAGAAATTTCAAATATTCATATCATAACATTGATAAAGCATTCATCATAGACATTGTATTCCACCTATGTTTCCACTCACATAGAATTTCATAAGCTCAAGTGATTAACATTTTCCCATGGGCGAATCTCAATCTCAATATTCCTTTCCAATTCTTAGGATAGAGTCCTCATTTATTGACTAGTTCGTTGTTATAGATTTCTCCACTCTATATGTCCAAGTGAAGACCAAATGTACAACTCAACAAAATAAGTTATTCCCAACTTAGAAGTGTTAATGAGTAGTCTAGCACATAACCGAACTCAATAGGTTAAGTCTCATCCTAAGGTCTCTCTTTATTTGAATGAATTTCTTGTCCCAATTAGGTTATTCTAAACCTAGGGTTTCATTCATGAGTAATGTAGTGATCAAGTGATTTAATCATTCTCATTAAGTGATTTTTGATATGGTTATCATAACATCACATCCTACCTTATCCTTCACTCCATCTCTATGGCTTAAATAGCTAAACCTTATTCATCCTTAGGTCTCTTAGCACAATAAGTCTTGTCCCAATTAGGTTATTCTAAACGTAGGGTTTCATTCATGAGTAAGGTAGTGATCAAGCGATTTAATCATTCTCATTAAGAGATTTTTGATATGGTTATCATAACATCACATCCTACCTTATCCTTCACTCCATCTCTATGGCTTAAATAGCTAAACCTTATTCATCCTTAGGTCTCTTAGCACAGTATAGGATGTGATGTTATGATAACCATATCAAAAATGGATATAGCTAAACCTTATTCAATGCCAAGTCATTTTTTATCATGGATATATTTCATATAGAAATAACATCGTTATCTAAATTCTCTATATAAAGTATATAGGAGTATAGAGACACTTTCTTCCAATCACGAGTATCTTAGATCTTCCCTTGCCAATCCCATAGACAATGATCTTCCTTATCATGATCAAATTATCCACGTATGCTTTTCTAAGGCATTGATAATAATATCATTTGATCTTTTAATCAGATAATTGTAAGGTACGAAATATTAATAGGTCATAGTCCTTAACCTTTCTATTTTCCTAAAATCCCAATACCCTTTTTCCTTGTGGTCATAAAATGTATGACTTAATTGTCCTTATGACTTGTGAAGAAGTCATTAGTGCTTCTAAACTGAGAACATACCCACGTTTTTCGTTGGGCGGGGTACTTATCTCGAGTCAATCCACTCTCTTTCTCCCCCCCTTAGTGTGTTCACAACTTTCGGTCTACTCAAGTTGAACTCCAAGCAATCACTTGCTTCTTGGAAAAGGATTTGTCATTCCTTGTTGTTGAGTTTCCATTGCCTTCTCTTGCCTTAATAGCATACTTATAATTTTTCCTAAAATTAGATTCATTGTTGTTTTCTATCTCACAGATTTCAGCAATTTGGTTCATCCAATAGGAGATCTAATGAATAATTAGAAACTTTAGAAGTTAAAAAGGCACACTAATATTTCAATTCACTTTTCGACATCCTTTTTTGTGGAGGATAATCCATACCCACAAAACTTTGTTGATTGATGCACCTTTCTACTCAAGAGTGTTGTTTTCCTTGCAACTTCTATTGATCTGACACATAGTGTCTTGTTGTATTCTATTTCCTTTTGGAACCTCAAATGAATGTTGATTTCCACAAACTTGTTGGTGAGTGCCTCTTATACTCCAACCTATCTATGTACTATCCAACTCCTTGGTCAAACTAACCTATCTTACCTTTTCAGGTTTCTTTCTCACACACCTTTTCAAGTGACTTTATTCGAATGCTTGGAATCTTATTCTCTGATAGCCTTTTTAATCCCATACTCAATTTCAATGAGGTGAGTCGACTTCCATTGACTGATAGCAAAAAGGAGACTATTTCATAATCACATGTTGAAAATGGTGTCAATCAACACCTACAGGTTTGAGGTGCCAGTCTACAGGAATGGCGGATAGGATATTCACTGAGAAAAAGTCCTTTGAAGAATGGAATACACATGCCTATTTTTTTGGCAAAATCCACAGAGCTTCCACTACGTTGGCTTCGTCGCTAAAACCTGGTCAAACGCGTATGCGTGCTTCTCTCTAGGTGTGCAACTTCTTCAGGCGCAGGAATAATTTCAATTCCCGTTGCATAGTTTAAACTTCAAAATTAATTCGATTCAATGTTTCAAAAGATAACTTCAGAAATATTTCGATTTAAATAAGTCTGTAGAATAAAGTATCTCAGTTTCCATTGTTAACGATAAATATTTCAATTTATTTGATTCCCATAGTTTGATGATCAATATTTAATTGAACATGAAATAATCTGATTCCCATAGTTAAAAGAATGATATTCAATTTATTTGGAAATAATTCGATTTCCAAAATTGAGAGATTGATATTAAATTATATATTTTATTATATATATATAATTATAGTTTTATATATATATATATATATATATATATATATATATATACATATATATATATATATATATATTTAAATACCTGTTGTGACCTTTTCACACATCGCCCCATTGCAAATGGGGACCCTAGTAGTTTTCCCTCTGATGGTTTTGCTTCTGAGTTTTGGTCTTTTGGTGGGGTACTTAGAATTTGAACTTTTGAAAGTCATCCGGGTCAAGAAATGATTGTGAGCCGGAATCCATGCATAAATGTTGCCAAAGTGCTTAGAGGGCCTTGTGGACGAAGATCATCTATCAGTTCAGTCAATTCTGACACTTCCTAAATTTTAGGGTTTCGACCTTGGGCCCCTATTTTTTAGGGACTTTTTTTGGCATTTTTAGCCCATTGTGGGATCTCTAATTTTTAGGGATTATTTTTAGAAAGTTTCTATTTTTGGAAAATTTCTATTTTTAGAAAGTTTCTATTTCGGGAAAGTGTGCAGGTCATGGATTCCTCAACCTCAGCTTCAGGAGGTTGCAAGAGAAAAATGGGTGAAAATTTTGAAAAATCTGGAAAATTTGCCTAAGGCATGGACATGCATGTGCTAAATTCGCCCAAGCATGGAGAAATAAAAAAATGGTAGAGAAACAAGCAAGTCCGCTATGTAGGTTGCAAGGCATGGACAAAGTTTGCTTAGTACATGCAAGAAAAAATTGCAAGGCAACTTCAAAGTCCGCCCAGCACAAAGGAAAAAATGGCTAAGTCATGAGAAAGTCCGCCCCAAGGTAAACATGCAAGAAAGTTGGCAAGTCCGCTCCAAGGTGTTGGGAGGTGCAAGTGCAAGATGAAGTCCGCTCCAAAGAGTTGGGAGATTGCAAGGCAATGACAAAGTCTGCCCAGCACAGAGGGTGAAATGGCAAGGCAATGACAAAGTCCGCCATGTACAAGGTGCAAAGAGCACTTGAAGTCCGCCCAGCACAAAGGGTGAAATGGCAAGGCAATGACAAAGTCCGCCATGTACAAGGTGCAAAGAGCACTTGAAGTCCACCCAGCACAAACTAAAAATGGCAAGACATTAGCGAATTCCGCCCAAGTGCAAAATGGCAAGAAACACGTGAAGTCCGCTCCAAGAAGGTTGGAAAGGGGTAAAAATGTGAAGAAGTTCGCTCCAAGATGATTGGAGGTGGTAAAATTACAAGTAAAATTCGCCATTTACTAAAATTTAATGGCAATTGCTAGTGCAAGTCCGCCCCAAGCATGGTAAAATGAAAAATTGCACAAGGCGAGTACGCCTAGGCCATGTATGTCATGAAAAATACTTGGATTAAAGTGTTGCCTTGGAAAAATAAAAAAAATTAAAAATTTGCCTAAGTCTAGACATCTAAAAAATTAATTGAAAAAATCAAATGGTATGTCTGGCAAAGTTGAAATTCGCCTAAGTAAAAATTATCATGACAAGTTTAAAATTTGCCTTAGGCAGAGGCACAGGATAATTTAAAATTTGAAATTGCCTTTGGATAAAAAAAAAAAAATTAAATATTATTATTTAATTATTTTAACGAACGGGTTGGAAACAACACATAAAATATTATTTTAATATTTTATTTTCCAAAACCCATTTAATGAGAAAATTTGAATTTCCCTAGGCAAATTGCTGAGAAAAGAAAGAAGGAAAAGAACTTCACTCAACTGGCGACAAAATTAGAAACTTTCTTTACCAACTTATGCTGAAGATGGAAATTGCTATTCGAAAGACAAGTGCCGGCCGAGTTCAGACTGAATTAGTTGGAAACAATTAATTTTTGCTAATTGGGTCGATTCTTTCAACCTTAAATTGGCTTTGCACTTCATTTTCATTCATTCTTTCAAAAGTGAAGTTGAGGAAATTTGTTAAGGTAGAGAAGTTTGTGAAGTTTTATATTTTTTTTGCGAAGTAAAAGGCTGAAAGTGCGAGTTTACTTCAGCAGCAACATGATTTTCATTGACAGACAGACTTTACTTCCTCTATTTCGGCGAAGTTTTTTCTTTGCGAAACAATTTAATCCTTTCATTTCCAGCAATAATTATTTTCACGAATTAACTTACTGAGTTTGCTGGAATATATTTGTATGCATAAATAATTTTTGAATTGAAATATTTCTTTTTGCAGATTTATGCTGGACAACGGAGAATCAACAAAGAAGATGAAGTTCGCCAACAAAGGTTCGCAGATGGAGTCTAAAATTGTCTCCAAATGGAAGGATGTTGCCGACATTGATCTTGGTCATATTGACTTAGAAGAATTCCGGAAGAGAATGTATGGAAGCGACACACGCATGCCAACTCCAATTGCACAAAAAATGATGAGAAATGGCATAGTTCATGCTGCAAGTTTTCCGCCAACTGTTGAGTGTCCAAAATTAATTGTAGAATGCGCCTTGCATTATAATGCTGAAGAAAGACAGATTGAGGCACCAGATGGCAAGAGTATTGGCATATTTGGGGGAACTGGCTATACAGGAGACTTTTGGCATTCCGGCTTACCATAGAAAATACTACCGGTCGAAAGAGGATGCACAAAAATTGTACGAAGATAAACAAACTCTTTGCATGGCCAACATGAACAAGAACTGACTTGAAAAACCTAGATCCTCAACCAAGAGATTGCCCAAGAAGTTGCTCAGGCCATTTTTCAAGGAAGAATACGGAGACATAGTCTTGTTGCTAAACAGACTAGTAGGCAGTCCTCAAGGAGCGCCTTTCGAAAGCTGGATGTACTACTTCATTGACGAAGTATCTTCTGGGACAAAAATGATCAACTGGTCAAGGATGATCAGTGATAGTATTCATGAACAATTGGTCAACTTGGAGAAGACCAAGTCCTTTCATATGGGTTCCTATGTAATATACTCACTCGCTCGGACTTATAGATATGCCGACCTAATCTGCAAAGGTGTAGTCGGCAGTGGCGAAAGGGAGCTCAAAGTATATAATTGCTATCCTCAATTGCAGTTGAGCGAGAAGTCACATTGGCGCCGGGTACATAATGCTTTTCTTATCTACATCACTCGGATACTTCAAGGTGGAACCCATCAAAGGCTCACCCATGAAGCAAAAGTTTAATCAGTAAATACGGATCCTGGTTTATCCAATTTCCTAGATTTACTTATATCAGAATATAGGGGTTCATGGACTCTCCTTACAAGTTGCCAATTTATCCTACTGACAAGATGATTTTACTGGAAGTATTGAGGTAGCTGGAAACATTCCAAAGTATCTAGAGGCCAAAGCAGAAAGCAACTGTCACGTTTCCTCTGTTCATCGGAAACATGGTTGAATCTTGTCTGTCATCACAAGCAGCAGAAAGTGCCAGGGTAGAGATACAGTTGTATCCGTTCACTTCGTACAAGTCCAGAGGGGACTTCGATCCACTCAATCATATGGGAACTGTGAACGAAAGGAAGTACAGGCACAGGGTTGACCTTGAGGACTTTTGGGCAAATGCTGATGACGATTATGAGGTAAGGAGATGACTTTGGTCAAGGTTACCTTTGGGCATGATCAGGACGACGAAACTCTTCCGTGTGCCTGACCAGCTAGATGATGATGAAATGTACATGCAGCCAGGATATGATGAAGGATTGCCGCTTCCTCTTGTCAAATGGTCAGAGCCCGAGTTAAGTGATTTAACAATTCTTATGAGACCAGTAGTCAAGTACTCACAGCGGTGGGTAGATCAGCGGGTACAAACATTGAAGCAACAAGGTGTGCCATTTACCTACGATTTAACAACCCAAAGAAAAGAAAGGATAAAGAAGTGGCAACAAACGAGAAGCCAATCCTGAAGAAGCCTAAGCCCCTTCACTCAGTTGCATCTGGGAATATCAAGCAATTATTGATCATGGACGAGGAATCATGGGGACATATCAGAATTCCTTTGCCAGTACTTGAAAGAGACATGGAGCCTATGCAGCTTGAGGATGACTTTCACCATTCTCCAACCGGCACAGAGATTTGTGAGTCAGATGAGGACTTGAATGTTAGGGAAGGTGACTTCCAAGAAGGGATGATTTCAGCCCTAAGGGGGATTCATGAGGACCCGCCGGTACAGGAAGTCCAGGAGATTCAGGATATTCCGGACTGCGAGGATGATGGAGTTGAGCAGCCTACAATACCAGACTGGCTTAAGGAAAGGATTGAGGTCAAGGTACCAGTTGAAGTACCAGAAGCAAATGACATTGACGATTTCCTGGCAAGGTTGGAGCAAGTAAATACGAAAAAGCCTGCCAAGAAATTCTCTACTACTCAAAGAGATGAGACTGGTAACCGCACAGTGCAGATTGTAGTCCCGACAGTTGAGAAGCCGAAGGATGAGATTACTCCTGCCGAGTATGCCATTATTGTAATTGATATTGGTCCATCTACCAAAGGGCAAGAAGTAGAAGATCTGGACAATTCCGTCTCCACCATTAAGTCTAGATTAGAAAAGGAGACTAAGAAGAAAAGGGAATATAAGATGGAGGTTGAGCGCCTGAAGGAGTATATCTGACATTTGACAAGGCCACTCAACCAAGGCAACCAATCAAACCCTCTGCTCCCAAATGCATCACAAGAACCGACAGAAAGTCTTGAGAAAGAACTAACTACTGCCAGGGAAACAAAGGAATGGATGGCAAGAAAAGAGGGAGAAGTAATGGCATTTGTGGAGAAGTTAGTGCATGCTCATGGGCAAACTTCTTCCCTGCTCACAAGGATTGCAAATTTGACTGAAGCATGGGACGGATTGTAGGACCTGCAAGACAGAATCATTCCTTGCCTCCGTGATATAAGGAAAATTCCTAAGCAAAGGCTGGTTGACGCGAAGATTATTGCAGCTGGGGCGGCTTACAACTTCAGCAACTAGCATCGCGCATTGGTCTCCCGTAGGGAAGTGCTTGAAAAGGTTAAGGCAGAAAGTATCAAGGTCAATGAGCAAGTAAAGAGCATTCAAAATGGCATCTTTCATATGGCTGCAGATATATTGAACAAGGATATTGTCCGAGAAAATGACTTGTGGTTGGATAATATGCAAAGGGAAGTGCAAAAGATTTTCTCCATCATGCCAATCTTGGGCGAAAATCTGACTAAGGCATTTGACCTCTTGACCATCCGTTGTACCTTCTTGCAGCAAGAATCAAAATGGGAGTTGTCTTTGCCGATCGTGTGGACAGTTTGGACCTGCTGGAATACAATGTCAGTACTTTGCCAGACATTACCATTGAAGAGATTGGTGCCATTGTGTCCAGGTTCGTTGAACGAAGCATTGTATGAGTGGATAGGGATACAACCGCCAGTGGGTGACTCATCTGTCAGTTAACTGGTCGATGTTTTGGCAACCGTAATTAGGGTTTTCTTTTTTGAATCTGTGCCCTTGATTTTGTTGCAATCTCGGCCATTCATTGTATTGGGGAATTCTATAAGTACCCTTTCATTTTCATTTGAAACGATCAAAAATAATCAGACGAATTGTTATCAGAGGATTAGAGATTAGATTTTTGAGTTAGAATTAGTTTTAGAAGTAAGAGAAGAGTTGTATGAAATTGTTGCGAAAACTATTGTGATAATAAAATTCATAATTGCATGAGATGCTTTGAAATCTTTATTGTCAAATGGGTGCATGGTTGCATATTTTCTCTTTCTCATAGGATTGTTATAGATTAAAATTTATTTGTTAGTGGAGCGAAAGATTGATAGTGAGGACTGAAGTAACTTAGCTCATACTTTTTTCAAATGGATGCTTTTCATTTGATGTGTGAAGTTAGATTGAGCTCTTAATGTGAATGCTTTAAACGTTTACTTTAAATAATATTGTTCAAATTGATGGTGTTATTTATAGTAAAATATCTCCAGCACAAATCCCAGAAGATTGCACCTACTTTCGTGTAGTTGTCGTTTTTTCGAGACGAAACAAAGCATGGTTTCCTTTAAGTTGCATTTGATCCTCACAGTCTCCTAGTTCCTTAGGTAATAAAGGATTTCTCATCCCTCTCCTTTTTTCAATTTTTATCCAAAATCAGAAAATTCCAAAAAATATAACACTGCATTCAATCCCTTACTTACAAAGTGAATGACCGAAGTAAAATGCCCCCTTGGGTTACCAGCAAACCAGTACTGCCACAAAGCCTATCCACACCCCATCTTTGAAACATTGGAATTACCTTGTGACCTATCTCGCAATCTTAGCACGAAAGGTGATTTTTATCAAGAGAGGATAGAGTGTCTCTGGACACTTTATTTTAGTATGTTTGTGTGTGTCACAAAACACACATCAACAACACTCAAGTGTATATATATATATATATATATGTTTTAATATAACTATAATTTTTATATATATATAATCTTTAATATATAAGTACATATATATATATTAAACAAATATATATATTGTGAGCCAGTCAACATATCTGATATGTATATATATACATATATGTATATGTAAATTGTCAGACAATAATAATATAATATTATTAATATCCACATAATATAGGTTGTGTGCATATATACATGTATATACCTCTATGTGCACGTATATGTAAGTATATCATATCGATGCATTTGTATGGGCATATCCATCTACCATCATACGTCTGTATCGATATGTATATACATATGGATACATGCATATACTATATATATCCAATCCGTATTTACTTACACCCATTTACGTTACCATCATAATGATCGTAATATCACAAGACAGATACATAGATAAACATCACTTATAAATGCATACAGAAGTTGACAAGACTCCTAATGCAAACATACAAGCTTATGGATGATTTACCTATATCCCACACAAACTGACTCAACTTGCTCAATCTAAGTGACGTGTGTGTATGGAAAGATAGTTTACTTTACCGGTTACCCGACCAAGCTCCTCTGTCGAGTGATACTTCCCCTCCCCCTAGAGATTGAATGCATACTTGCAACCACTAACACATTCCTTCAGTAGTTATTTGTTCAGAATAGTAAGCAACATATACATATACATCTTCAAAGTTAGAATAACTATAATTCAATAACCATCTATGCAGTATTTCACCATGGATAGCATCAACTGAGATAACATCAAATGAAACAACACCAATTGAGATAACATTCATTGTGATAACAAGGTACAAGCATCTCTAGATTTCCCATTACATTCATATTTACCTTATATAGTAATAGTGAATAGTAACCTCATAATTTGGGATGTAACAACTTCTTTCATGCATTTGAACCTCAACCTCCTCACTATCATTATTAGTAATCTCATTGTTGCTCATGATTTTTTTTGGTTAAGAATTGAAAAGAGAGCTGCAAGTTCAAATAAAGGAAAAAGTAAACTCACAATGCCCTTCCTACGTGATAAAAAAAAATCGAAAAAAACTTGAAAAAATGGAAAACAAATTGAAAAAAAAAATGTAAAATGAAGAACTTACCTCTAATGAAGTAGATTTGATGCCCTATTCTCCCCTTTCAACTGTTGGTCTCTCCTCTTTCACTTGTTGCTCTTCACCTCAAGTTTGCAAATGTCAAAATGAGAATGTTTTTTTCCTTTTAGTTGTTTTGATAAGTCAAGTAGGTTTGGGTTTTGTTTAAAGGGGTGGGGAGTTCTTGTGGGCCCATCCATCCCCTTTTTTAAATTTAAAAATGTGTTCTTTTACAAAAAAAGTAAAGTAAGATGTTGCTGGGCCACAGGGGATGGCTAGCAGTCCTCAGGACAGTTAGGGGATGTCTTGGCCGTAACGGGTACTACTAGTCGTCCCTTAAGTCCCTTGAATTTGCAAAAACTGTCACCTAGAAGTTTCGGAAAATTTGTGTGAAGAAAGGGACGGTTAGGGGATGTTTCCTGGCGGTCCCCACGTCCTTGTTTCGTCCCCGATATGGGTACGAGCCAAAAAAGGCAGGGGACGCGTCCCCGTGGAGCATAGGATGTGTGGCAATTGTATCTTCTTGTTTTGGAGATTGTGGTTATACTTTACCGTTTGGAGCCTCATGGTGTTGAGTTCTTTGATTGTGTTGGGGCCATGGAGGATCTTTAGTTAGGAGATGGTTATCACAATGCTTGGAGAGCTTGGTTACATAGTTTAGTGGGAACTTTGACAATGATGTTGATTCATCATTTGATGATGGATGGTTATTTTCATGCGATGTCTTAGGAGGGGATGTTAAATCATATGATGATATGTTCTTGATTCTATAGTTGGAACTTTAATAGTGTTCTTGTTTGTTCTCTTTGGTTTTGACTATTAATCATTTTGTAATGTTCCCCTTTTGGCAGTAATCCTGTCAGTGGCTCATCAGCCTATTCCGAAATCTTGTAGGCTCGTTTAGGTGAATCAAATGGTTCCAGTTTTGGAGGTTTTGTGATCTTTCCTCAATATTTACTATTTATAGTAAATACTATTTTTGGCAGTTAGCAGTTGTCAGCCTTCGGTTCATCATGTCCTCTGGAGCAGTTATTCAGAACTAAGCCTTAGGCTTTTTGAAAATATTACTTTAATGAAATTCTTCATTAAAAGGGCAAATTGTTCTAATTTGCAGTTGACCCCTTGGCCTAAGGTGTTAACTTTAAGTTGTATTAAAAGAGGTACTTAAAGGGTGGCACCTCATGAAGGAAATTAAAAGGTTTTAATTAATTCTTCCTTGTCTCAAGTGGGACGCATTTTAGTGAGAATTATATCTTTTTTGAAAAAGAAATGTGTGATGGCTTTTGGCGTACTATCTCAGGGATTTGAACAGTCTTCTCTCTTCCTTTAAAAATGAGGCCTTGCTCCAACATTTGGTTATCTCATATTTTGCTAAACTTATGCTGTCGAAATGATTTCTCATTTTGCACTTCAAGGAATGTTGACCTCCTAGTACCTATCTCAATTTCGTGTTTGCAAGATACCACCTAATTGAATTATTGCTGCTTCTCATCTAGACTATCAAATAGAGTTTCAAGATGAAATTTTGGAGTGTTTTACCAGTTTTGTTTGCACATAGCTGAAAGTTGAATTCACTCACAGCTGTTTGTTTGAATTTTGTTTTGTTCTGGGTATTTGGCTTATCCATTTCTAAGGTGTGGGCGACCATTCTCACCAATTTCCAGAATTTAAATTGAAGTGTGGATTTTTAAAGAGCAAAATCGCCCCTCAAGGAGGGTCGTACTTTTATGTATGCATTGGGATTCGTGCCATAAATAATTATTGGTGTTTTGAGGTTGTTTCTTCATCTCAGCAGGGGCGCCTATCTTCTAGTTGATCATAGCCTTTGGTTACACGCAATTCGGAGGTATTTTGGTTGAGTTATGAATATTTGATGAATTTCTATAGTTGCTGATTGCCATTTCCAGATTTGCAGATTTCTGAGGCAGAAGTACTTTATTTACTGTTTCCATTTTCTTTCTTCATTTCTTATTATATTCTAACTTGGAAACATTGTATAAAGTGGTGCTTTTAAAAAAATGGTGAAAAACAATGTAATTTGCAGCTTTCTTATTTGTACAAACTGTTAACAATAGTACTGTTTCAGTTTTAGCATATGCTGCATTATTTAATTAACTTCACATTAAGCACCCCTGGATGGTATACCGCCAGTGTGGATAATCTGATTTGTAATCTCTTTCATGCCCACTTTCAAGTGGTGAGTCCCCACTCTTCAGTGGATGCCTGTCGCAACAGAAGAAGCATTAATTTTGTAATCTTTTCCCCCCACTGTTTGGTGGTAGCGTGGAAAGTTCTTTGGCTGGTTATCTGCCTTGTTTCATTTCAATTCAGCAGTAGTACTCCACCATATGTTAGCACCTCGCCTGTCAAAGGATCTTGAGTGCACATTCTTGGTGTTGAGTTTAATATCTCTCTTTCAGTGTAATCTTGTACTCTTTGATTAAGTAGATCCTAGGGATCTTCTAACCATATGCCCGCCCCTCCTCCTTAAGTGGTTTTAGGGCGCATTCTTGGTTAGAGTTCTTTCATGCACGTTTTGGGTTATGCTAACCTTAACAGATGATTGATTCTATTGTAAATGTTCATTTAAAAATTCAAAAAAATTGAGAGAGAATATTTCACATTTGTTTGGAGCTTCATGATTTTGCAAGGTTGCATTTGAAGTTGGCATGGATTGATTGGTGGATGCTCATGGAGACTAGAGAGACTTGGGTGAGGTTAAGAGATCTCTTATTTATGGGATCGTACATTGAGATGATTACTCTTTGACGAGGATTTCAGTAGAAAGACCTAGGAGCCTACACTTGGTTATGGATGTGAATCCATTATGGACTTGAAGAGAAGATTGTCATTGCTCGGTGTTGTGTGCACAAGACAATCTTGTATTCCACTCTTGGTCTACTTGATAGGTGAATGATTTGAAAGGTATTGCTTGCTTGATTATCAGATGCACACTTTATTTTGCATCTTGTTTTTTCATATGAGTTAGTCTTGAATATAAACATTCTGAAGACTTGTTAAGAAGAAGATGCTTGGTTTATGGATTTCCGTTGTTCTCTTTGTTTTGGTCTTGTGCTATGGATCTAGTTTTGAGGACTTATTTGGAGATGTACAAGAAATGATTTGTGGCTTTGGCCTATTCCCTTTGTTGTTGGAATGATTGGTTAGTTTGATCTACCTTCGGTATGAGAGGATTACATCTATTGCTGCCATATTTTCATTTGATTTGAATTTTAGATGCTGATATCCTTTCAGTTTGGGAATGGTGAAGGAGATCTTACATTACATAGCTTGGTACATGTTAGTGTAGAACCAGGATATGGTTTCATTTGCAAGTTCTTTTTGGTCATGGTATTCTTTTTGGATGTTTGTATTCACATGCTTGAGTGTGAAGAACCTCGAAGAGGTATGGATACTAGTGGTGGGAGAGGTATTGCAACATATTTGTTTGCAAGATTTGCATATCATTATATGTTTTATTAACATTGTAATAGAGGAATTAGCCACATCCTCTATGTGAAGTACTACAGGTAAACTTGGTATGCCTTAGCTATTTTCAGATTTGATGTTACTCATGCTATGGGAGTTTTTGTATGTATGTTTGGTTATCTTCTTTGATATCTTGGTTTGCTAGTTATTGATGTGATGATATGTTTGCATGTTTCATTGGATTTGAATCTATGAGTTATGCGGTTGTGTGGGATGATCACCCATTTGATTGTAGTGGAATGACTCAGATGTGGATTGTCTATATCCACGAGTTTTTTTGGTGTTATTGCAGATTTGTTATTTTGGCCTTGTTTGTGGTCATTTGTTCATTGCTATGTTGCATTGAGATAGGAGAATGGATGTATAGAGACTTGATTAGAGATTTTGGGTTGGTATGTTGATTGCATGAAGTTCTATCCATGTTTTGTATACCCTGGTTTGAGGTATGCTTAGCTTGGATGAGTTGCAATTTTGAACGGTTGTTAATCCAAGTGGTATGAGGAAGGCAACTATTCAGAGCCTTTGTTATCATTTGAATTTGATGCTTGTGTTCATGTAAAGATTGGTATAGGTTTCAATGATAGTTGATATGTTTCACCTTGGCATATTCCATTTCTTTCCATAGGCAGTATGTTGGATGATGTAAGGAGTTTTTGCTTGATGGCGGTTATCATGGTTGCTTTTGTAGGTATCTTGTTGGAGCATGAGAGCATGCAGAAGATTCAGATGGTACATGAATCGTATGGGTGTATTTGCAATGCATGATGTCAAGTGGGAGAATGTTAGGATTAAAGTGCCATCTACCTTGTAAATCCTATATCATATTGCATGGTTCCAACATCCTTAGAAAGTATCCCTAGCTACTTAGGGTGTATTGAGAAAATATCTGGTAATATTTATTCTCACCATTGTTTGTATTACATTCATAAGGGGTGATGGGTTTCACTAGCAATGGTAAATGTGACTTGTGGACATAAAAATTTAATATTGTTTTCCTCACATGTGGATGCCTAGAATGGGACAAATGAGTCATTGCTGGTATTCTTCAAGTGGGAGCTTGGAAAGAGGCAAGAAGTGTCTCTTGGTATTCCATCATTTATTGCATTTAATGTAATGTTTATTGTAATGCCCCTCCCTTAGACAACTCAGTCTATAGTGAAGGTTGGCCTACTACTAGGGTTCTTGTAGGTCAGTAGAATGGTTAGCGGATCCAATCGAGGGCTGTGGAGTTTAGCTGGGAGCCTTATGAGTTTGTCAATTTGGAGTTCAGTCAATGAATCCAAGGTTAAAGTGAAAATATTAAGGTTTGCTTTAATGGAATAGTAAAAGGTGAATAGTAATTGAAAATCATAAGGTGAATTGTGAAAAGTGCCCCCATCTTAGCAATTCAAGTTGTTTTTAAAAAGTGGCCCTTTTCTTTGGATGAGGAAAGACCCTTAAGTTGGGGTAGCCTTTTGAGAGGGAATACTTTATTGATTTTCATCAAAAAGTCCATGAGAGTTTATAAAACAATGTGTTGGGCTCCTTTTTGAGCATTCTATTCTCATTTTGACAAAAGCAATTTGCAGGTTGAGCTCTGGAGAAGGGTTTCAGCCTTTTGGGAATGAAAACTCTCAAAAGGCTATCGTGAATTGGAGGAGAACCTAGTTCACCTTTGGGGAGAGCCTACCTTGGGTCTTCATTTGGGCTTTGTTGGAGGAGTTTCAGGTATATATTTCTCAGAACTGTGTTTGCAACAGTATTATATCAGCATATTGCAACAGATCAGGGATAGCCATAAGCAGTATAAGTCTTCTCAAGGCCTTGACAACTCATTTTACACCATACCTCAGCTTGCTGCATCATTTCAAGATCACAGGCTTCAAACCCTAGGTGCTACGAAGGGTTTCATACCAATTATTGGATCTGATTTGCATATTCAATTAGCTGGAAATTCATATCAGACCCTGGGGCAGATGTGTGAAGCTGGGAAGAAGCTGAAAAGAGTTTGTTTTTGCTGTTCAAGTTTATATCAGATTGTTATATGCAGGTTTGTGGTATGTACAATAACATTGAGCCAAAAAATTCATCATTATTGCTTTCTATTTAAATTGTATCACTTATTTAAGTTTTAGCAACAATTTCCTTCCTTCTAGTTTGCAATATTGTTGCGTAGATCAACATTTAGCAAAAACACACAAAAAAATCAGAAAAACGCAAGAACCAAAGAAAAATGAAAACCTTCCTATTCGCTGGCCAAAGACTTTGAAAAGACAATAGTCAGAAAATCAGATCAGATTTGGGTTAGGGATCTTTCACTTATCTTCCTTGTTTGGGTGCCCAAGTTGGAGGGTAAAGTATTAGACCCAAATTGGTGTCCTTTCTCATTACGAAGAGGTAATCCAAAGGTTGGGGTTATTTGGAATGAAGAGCCATATTTGGGCACCAATTTCGGTAAATTAGACCTCTTCACACATCTACAAAATCAGCTGTTTTGATGTAAAAAATATGAGCAACAGTTGAATGTAGATTTTCATTGTAGGAACAAGGATAGGTTAAGGCATAAAGAGGTTGTTCACAAGTGCACAAGTGCTGCCATGTTGGAGGCAAAGAGGAGAACGGAATTGATTATATTGTAATCTCCTTTATTTGAGGATATTGCATACTTGGCCTCTCTTCTTGGTGGAGTTTTTTCCTGCAAGGGTATGAAAATCTTGTGTTATGTAATGCTTGTGTTGCTGATTTGTGCCTCATTGCTGCTTTCTTATGGTGATGTTATTCTTTATATATTTTTATTATAAGTTCATATAAGGTAGTGTTTATAAGCATGTTGTGTTGGCTGATTTTTGGCATCATAAAGAAGATGGTTCTAAATTTCTAATCATGGTAATTCCATAATAAGGCAACTTAATTTATAGATTTGCATATAAGTTTCAGATTTTCGTGTTGCTATAGTCCAAGGTTTGTATCTCATCCATTGAAGTCTTTTTTGGATAGAGATTGAATTTTCCGACAATTGTTATTAGAGCCTGTTTATTTCTCATCACATGCGATGTCTAGCTGTCCCTGGAATGGCCGAGGATGTCCAAGGTGTCTTTGATCATCCTGGGCACAACCGGATAAATGTTTGTTGTTTGAAAAAAATTAAAAATTCATGAAATGATAAATAAATTGCTTGCAAACCCCTTATCCAACCCTAATAAAACATATTTAATGATTCATTTGTAATAGCTATTCCTTTGTGTATGCATCCTACTACCACTTTCTGCCTCTTGGTTTGTTGATTTAGTCAGCACTCAGCAGTGATATCATTCAGCAACTTGAACCTTGAAGACATTCACACAGCTAGGCAGGGACACTACTCTACACTCTACAGTGCTACACTACTACATTTCCAGCTATTAAGATATATTCTACTCATTATGGCTGTAGCAGTCTATTTTGGTCTCTTTCTGAATTTTTTTTGTATAACACTTGTTTCAAAAAAAACAATCAGTATGCTATTGCACAAAAAGTTCAAAACCATAGTTCTATAGCACAAATAACCTCTTAAACATCTCTTTGATCTTTGATCTTTGACATGAAAAATGAGCGCTAGTGGTAGGAATAACAATCAGATGGGTAGTGAATAAGTAAACCCAAGGGAAGTTGAGGGGAGTGTTGGAAGTTCTCGTTGTTCTGAAAATTTAAACACAAGTGCTGTTGCAACAATAAAAGACTGTTTTATATGGTTTTCATCCTCTTTTGAAGAGTTTGAAAACGGCCCTTTCATCACCAATAAGCATTTCCTACAATTCGTCACCATTTTAAGCAATAATAAGGGCAAAAATGTAAGGGGAAGCAAGTGTTGTTTGTGTCATGTCTGCAAAACTATTTTTTTGGGAGCTATAGTACAGCTGGACACTATTTATTAGGTGAGAGTGGTCATGGGGTTAGAGTGTGTGAGGATTTATTGTTGGACTAGCGGGTTGAAATCACAATGTTGGTTGGGGAGAGTGAGGCAAAAACTATTAGTATTATTAAGTAATGTCCATCCACACCATTGCTATCTATTGATAAGTATTCCAATACATCAACTAGAGAGGATTATGTTGGAAGGAAGAGGAAAGCCACTTCTATAATAGGTGGGAAAATATAGTGATAGAGTTGTTGAATTTGCAAAAACATGTGCAAATTGATAATTCAGTGGCCAATTTTTATTTTTATTTTTTTTATGTCCGTGCCATCCCATTTCATTTGGCAAGGTCTTGTAATTGCAAAAGAATGGTTTGAGATCCAATGACAATTGGATCCTCTTATGTTGCCCTTGGAGAACACAGATTGTATACCGCTTTTTTGAACAAACAATATTCAAAGGTGAGCATATTGATGTAGGAGATGAGACAAACATGGATTAGGAGTGGTTCTTCCATTTTTTTGGATAGGTAGACCAATATTCAGCATTAGCCTCATTAATATTATTGTTACATGTCCAATTAATTCATATTTTCTTACAGTTGTTTATTGTGTTGGGAAATTGAAAGGAATTATAAATGAAATAAATGTAAAGTACTAATCCAAGAGCAATTGTTTGAAGGAAAAGATTGCCATCCTAGATGAAAACCAAGAGCACCAAGAGCATGCACACCAAATATCCAAGAGGAGACACAAGATTTTGTAAGGGGGAAAAATGTAATGTCCCGTGTGTGAAGGGCTAAGCGCTGGCAGATGACCTAAACCGTCGTGTTGGCAGGAGTGTACTTGATAACCAAATGGTGTGGCTCCATGACCATGTGTTCACTGTGTTCGTGGCTTCTATGCCTTCACCTCCAAGGTTGGTGGGATGCAAACCTCACTCTTAACACCTTGGGTAGCGGCCCTCACTACTAGGCCGGTCTTTTGGTGTAGTGGTTGGGCCTTTGTGGTATCGGAGCCAAGGTCTCGAGGTCAAGTCCTGCTAACTTGTCTTTTTAAACCTTCCATCCATTTTTTGATAAGCTCTCTGTTGTTTGATTACAAATTTTATGCCTTGATGAGTCTCAACATACTACTTTGTTGTTTGAAACCTCTTTCTTCACTCTGATAGATACATTTGGAGACTTCATTTCATTGTTCTTGCAAGACCATAGAAGACAAAAGATGGAAACGACATAGATCAGTGGGACAAAGTCTGAAAATGACACTTGGCTTGGATTAAAAATGAAGATCCAGCATAAAATTGGATATGACATGAAAATTTTGTGTAGGCACAACACTTGAGAATTTTTTGGGGCGTTATGGACAGTTTTTCAGCCCATGGTTTATCCTCATCATATTGTAACACCGTGTAGTGGTTTCCTATAATGATGTGCCTATAAATACTCATGCAAGAATTAGGGCTAAGTACGGTCAAGATCTATCTTATTGTATTATGAACGGTTGAGTTAATATTCCAAGTGTTGTTTTTGCTGGGTTTTCTCTTGAAAGAGTTTCCCAGGATAAATAATTGTCATATATTATATATTATGAGAATGCCATTGTTTTCTTTCTTTGCATTTATAATTCTGTTAGATTGCTTCTCCTGCATGGGTTTATGCATATCATTTTCTCTTCTTAATTCATGACATAACATGGATTCGAGTTCTTATTGTTTAGAACTTGAAAAGATTGAAAGCTTATTGATTGATTTCTGTTGGACAGTCAAGTGAAATTGATACAAATCAGACATGTAAGCCACAGGGAAGCTTTTAGTTAATATTTTTAAGGTAGTTGCTTTATTGCAGAACTTTTTAACAGTTTCTCTAGAGAAAAAATGCCAATTCGCGTTCCTGTGAAAGTCTTTGATGTAAAAAGGTTATAAAGTAGTTCCTTTATTTCAGTACCTGGGTAAAGAATGCTGTTATTTGTAAATTGTTCGTATTCTTATATATTACTGCCTATTTTTTCTATCCTTGACTATTTAAAGGCTTAACATCTATGGAAGCGAAGCGACAATTCAAAGCTCCAAGAACCATGTTCGGGGGACATGAACAGAGTGAAGAACTGCCTTTAGTTGATGAAGGAAATGATTTGCCTAACATAAAGACATCTGATTTTGAGAGCTTGCTACAAGGATCAGCAGCTACCTTAAAGAGATCAATGTCAGGGTTGTTCGATGACAAATCAACTTTTAGCAAAAGCTTTTTACCTGATCATCTTGGGAATGACAGCAAGGTTTTCAGCTTGCTATTCTGTAATAGAAATTAGTTAGTCTCTTGTTTTAATTTCAAGGAGACTATGCATTGGAAGATTTTCATATGACGAACTTTAAAAATCCCATCTTCTGTTTCTTCGATTTCTAAAACTTTTTTATTTTAAGTTTGGAAATGTATGCCTGTATGTGATACATAGCTAATTGTAGGTCCCAATCACTAGCGTTTTTTACATGGTGCAAACTATGCCTCTTTTAGTTCTATATTTTCTGGCCTTTCAAATTACTTGGATAGTATATTGTAAAAGTGTTTAAGCAGAAAAAAAAATCTCTGATGCTTATGTATTTAACAGGAGTGTAGGAATATTGGTAGTGCATATGAATGTGAGGCAACATCTGGAAAAGGTAATTTCTCATTTTTTATAGAAATCAAATTCTCCATGTCTCATTTACACAAATATTCTGATGTTTAATTTTTGTGGTTCGAAGATGAAGATATCAGGTGGAGAGAACATGATGTATTGGAGATTACAGCTAATTCTGCATCTGATGTTACCTTTCAAGAAGTAGGCTCAGGGAATTCCAAGCCATTAGTACCTTGTCGAAAAATAGTTGGCAGCACACATACAAGTAAGGTACCAGCTGAAAAAGTTGGAACAGGAGTGAAAAGAGGGACTATTATACGTAGTCACTACTTTAGCACAGAAATAACTGACATTGATATGGGACAAACAGTTACAGAAGTTCTTCCTGCTAAAGAGGATGTGTCTGAGATGACATGGGACATGGAAATGGTGCAGAAAACAATTAATGCCAGACATTGCAGTGAGAATGTATCAGATAATAGTAGGAATGTGGGAATCAAACAAAAACTTCAACAGGTATGGGATGGAAGCATTGAAAACTCACTTATCTTTACTATTCTTTTGTACAGAGTTTTTCCTTTAATCTTTATTGCTGTATGATATCTTCAAGGCCTTTTAGTTGCTCATGGTTATCTGGCAATAATCTATTGGCTGGCAGGATTCTATAGGAACAAATAACAGAAAAGGAAAGCCTCAACAGGTATGGGATGAAAAGTTAGTCAATTACCTTCATTATTGTCTCGTTCTGATTTACTTATTTAAACTTTATTATTGTATATATCTTTATGGCCTTGTTGATGCTGATCTGAAACTAATCTTTTGGCTCTAGGACTGCACAATAACAAGCAATAAAAAAGGACATATATCGCATGATGCTATTGCAAGTGGAGAAGGTAATAGTAGTAAAGAAGGATTGCTCTTGTTGTTCTCAAGGATTTGATAGCCTTGTCACGTTTGAAAGTTTAATGTGTATCTTAACCCCAAAGACATATATTAATAGTCGGAAGTTGTACTTCAGCTTTTAAAACTTTATAACATTTTAGAAACAGCACCATAACACAGCAATTTGGCAGGCTGATTTTGATGTCACTGCACTCCTCCTTGGGTGTTGTCTCTTTGCATGAGTCTCCTCCCAACTCACCAACACTGATGTCAACAAGAGTATCCTTCTCCATAAACTTAGTCTGGTAGTCAAACCAAAAACCACCCATGTCACCATCACTGTAATGATGTAAATAATCATCAATGTTAGCTGTTTAGAAATTGCCTTCAACGAGCCCACCATCTATAGGTATATTATTGATCTCAACCATGTCCACCTTGGTCCTAGTGTCAACAACTTCATTGGATAGCTCTAGAGGTGCATTCAGGACTGTTGTTATTGTAATATTCCCTCTTAATTTTTTTGAAATTTTATCACAACAATATCAGCACAAGACCAGTGATTAGCGTTAGCTTCAAAGATAACCAGTTTGGAAAGTAACCCTTCCCCAAGAATGTTCACCAAGATCATAATGTGGGCGAGCTGATAGCATATGGTACCGGGGATTGTTAGCAACTGGAAAAAAAGATACAAAGCTGCTGTAGGTGGTTGACCGACCATGAAAGAAATAAATACAAAGTAGGTGGATAATCGACCATGAATTCTCTCCACCACCTATTCAGTGGTGAGAAATTATTCCACTATGCCACTTATTCAATGTGAGGAAACTAACAAAGTGCTGAAAATAAATTATTAACTCAACCACTTCTCAGTGGGAGGATTTACAAAACTAAATTGCAGCAAATTAGAAACAGCTGTTAGTACTACTAAACCAGCTTTACAATGATATAGTTTCAGCTGCAAATACCAAGAAATATGCTTCCAAAACCACAATGAGTTAGAGTAGTAAACCTCTAACAATTACAATACAAGAATGATATAGAATTTGAGCTCAAACCAGCAATACATCAAAATTAGACAAATCTGATTAGAAACAACATGAACAGAAAACCAGACCAGCAAGATGAGAATTCACTGTTTTGCTCATAACTTCGCCAAACCGAGCCTGATTGATGTGAAATTGAATGCTAGTGAATCCTTGAAGCTAGGCACCCAAATTCTAGCAGCTAGACACCTTCAAATTTCGCACCAAGTAGTGGCATGAATCCCAATGCGCATCAAGAGATTGTATGGCCTCTAGGAAGGGTCAACCTTCTCTTAAAAATCAGATTCTCAGAGATAAAATCTGCAAATTGGTGAGATGAGGTGCCGTCCATAGTTGCATAGCTGGCACCAATACCCAGAACCAAATAAATTATGCAGTTGAAGCTATGAACAAAAATGTACTTCAGCTCGCACTTCTAGTAATGATATAAACAGATTATAAACCAACAATTTGCCTATAATAATAAGAAATAACAGATTATACAACAACAATCTGCTATCACCATCACAATTAAGCTCAATCCACACTCCTGAATGAAGTATGGTCTTCAGTCACCATCTAGGAAGCCATAGTTTTAGGCCTGAAGAATGGTATAAGGCTAGAGAATACGCAATCCTCCTAGCAAAGTCTGAACTCAGTTCAACAACATAACATTATGAATTTTCCAAAAGATCCTCAACACTTAGCAAATCATCAATATATAGGCACAATTGGGCAATTGAAACAACTTGTAACTCCAACCAAGAAAGCTTTTCAACTTCTCCAAAAGACGTCCTCCCCAAATGCATTTTTAAAATATTTAAAACTCTTTAGCTTCCTCAAGAGAACGCCCATCTCCTCAAACCTCTTTTAAAATATTAAAATTACTTTAATATCTCCTCTCTAGGTGTCCAACCTCAAGAGCAATTTAAAACATTAATGTAGGTATTAATTTTTTTATTTGGACATCCACTTGAATGCCCCTCTTTTAAAACAACTTAAAGTTCATTGACTAGGCATGGGGGTACAAAAAATTATAAAATTGACTAAGTGTTGAAACTCAGTCCAAAGGAGAGATAGAAGCCATTGCCAAAAACCATTGTCCAAATTGATTCTGCCAAACTGCCAGAAATAGCATGATGATCTGAGTTGAGTTGTTGATAATGCCACTGCCAAAAATAGACTTACTAAAAATAGCAAGTTCACTTCAAACTCAACAGAAAGCCAAATTGAGCAGAAAACACGACTTACCATAAATAGTAAGTCTCCAGGAAGGCTGCTAGGATGACACTATCATAAATAGAACTTACCAAAAATAACAAATTGCTATAAATAGTAAGTGTTCCCAAATGTCTTTTGAGCAAGAGTCGGGCAGTCGTCATGACTTACTAAAAATAGTAAGTGCCTTGAAAGGTCGTTAGATGGAAATGCATGTTATACCATTCTAAAGCTCTCTGAAAACCCAGAAAACCCAAAAACCTTTCTTGCATGCAAGGTACTAGAGAGAAATGCATGTCATCTTCTCAACATGCATGTTACCTTAGCCTGAAGCTCTCTAAAATCCCAGAAAGCTCCCAGAAGCACACTTCCAAATTCTTGTATGCAAGTCTTCAAAATTGCATCTGAAACCTCCTATAAAATTGAAAACCTTAATTTCCATTTTTGCTTAGCCTATGAGTTTTCGGAAATAGGCTAAATCCAACTGAAGAGTGTAGGGCTAAATTGGGGACATTACAGTCCGCCCTTCCCAAAATTGCTTGTCCTCAAGCAATGCCACCACACTCCAAGAAATTGGTTTGATCCTTACTATGCCAAGTAGGATCTCAGGGTCCAAAGTCCATCTCTGAAAAGACCCACCATGCTGATGCTGCATCACACTAATCACACAATCATAGCCATCATACCAAAATTGCACTTTCCTCCTTTGTAATCGTGAAAGATTACGAAACATATGGCTTGAATTGAAAGACCAAGAGGAACTGAATTTAAAACATTGCAGCATCTCACGCCCCAAAGTCTCTGAGGAGTTAATAACATCAATGCTAATGATTAACATCATTCAGAGCACAAGGAAAAATAATCTAAGCAACTCAAAATTATTTTCATCAGCAAAACTCTTGAAAGCATTAAACAGAGTCACAACAACAAAAGTGACTCCATCACGACTATTTGCAAAGGAAAAACAACTCTTTGCAAAGCAAAAACAACTCTTTGCAAAGTCATAGCAACCTCATCCTCAAAACTTTTCAAGGATGTGTAATGCCTTCTCAGAAAAATATGGACATCTTCAAGAAGACATTTGAAAACTTCCACAAATCTATCTTCAAAAATCTTAGAATGACGAACCAAATCAACGCAAGGTTCGCTGCCTCGTACATAAGTACAGGAGAATGTGAGCAGATAACCACTAGAAAGAGCTTGAACTCTATTCAAAAACTGATTTTGATCTGTCTAAACCACCATTTCTCCCATTTGAGGCTATAAATCATTGCTAACAAGAGATTGGAAAGTCTGAAAATGAATGCACCAGCTGCCGAACAAGATTGAAGTAGTCAACTTGAGATCTGATCTAAGGAAAATCAACATCCAAGGAAATAAACAGCTGCTGCAAAACTGAAAATCAACATCCAAAATATCACATCTGCTCATATCCACTGCTGAAAACAACCTCTCTGAAGATTTCATCACAGCAAAGAACCATTCATTGCTCAAATGGAACCATCAAGTTGTTAGTGTTTTATAGCTTCAGAAGCTATTTTCCCTTAGCTAGAGGTTGGTCAGCCTTCATGTTGCAATTAATATTTTATATTTCTTATCTTCTAAAGGGAGCCGACCTAGATGAGAAGTCACCTAGTTTTGTATATATACAAGGTGATGATCATTCATGTAATCATCAAGTTCATTCCTTTTATTCACACCTTATTTTCAGTAGATCATTTTGAGCAGCAGATCGATTTCAAGGAGAAACATATTCAGTTGTATCTTTGCATATAGGAGAGGTGCTATTATTCATTGTATTCGGCCTTGAGTAGGGCTTGAGTTGTAAGCAGTATTCTGCACTTATGTCATCTGATATAGATATAAGAGAAATCATTTCTTGTTGGGTTTTTCTCCCTCGAGTAGGAGGGTTTTCCTAGGGTATCTTGTTGTGTTCTTTGTTTCACGTGTTGCATTTTTTTTTGCTTCTTTCATCTCTGATCCTAAAATTTAACATGGTATCAGAGCGGGTTCAAGAAATCTGATGAGATTTGTTTAAGCATTCGAGAGGAGTTTGTCATATGTTGTGAAGGGTTGTTGGATTGTTTGTAGCTGGCATGGTTTTCTAGGAGGAGCTGATTACATTCATCCTAGAAGCCGATGTTAACTTCAGAGCGTCTATATTTGGTGGAGTTTTCTGTTCTGTTCGGGCTCTGTTAATATGGGCAGAGTTAGTATTTTATATTCCTATCGCTGCTTTAATAGAATCGGGAATATTGCCAGTAATCATATAGGCCTTGGAGTCTCCTCTAAGTCCCCATAACGGACTCATCCTCTTGGGCGGAAGCAACTGGAGAAGATCCGATGATTTATTTGGCTTTGTCCATTCATTGCACCCGATAACTGGTTGGGACCATTCCTACCATAGTATTTAGTCAATTGTATTTTTGCTATTCAAATTCTGGATATATATCTTGCATCTGTGGGCGTATTCATTGTTGCACTTTAATCGCTCCTGAAGACGTTATATGTTTGGAGTTTGTGTTTTGTAACCGACGGAAGCTATCATAGAAATCGCGAGAGCCCTTGTGAAGATATTGCCATTATTCTAATTACTGGAGTCGCGTTGGTTGTCTGGCGTTCGTCTTTGTCTGTCTTTGGAGCTATCGACATATTGAGGTGATTGCCAGAGAAGTTATTGACTGGTGCTGCTGATATCATTGCTCTTATATGCATAGTGGAGTGAAAGCTTATGCATTTTGGAGATTCTTTGTTAGCATCGCTTGTTGTTATGATATCGGGATTACTCTTCCTTGTGGTCGTTCGAATATCTTTGTGGCAGAAGTATTATGCTCCCGGGATTATCATTTAAATTGTTTCTCAACAAAGATTTTCAGGTTTTTGTACATGCTGGGTGAATCATATTATAGCTTATGAGAGTTCGCCGACCTTCATTTGATGTGATGGGAAGCAAATCCCAGGAGTTGCTTATACATTTTTGAAGTGGTCTAAATTATATTTGTTGGAGCTCGGTTTTGAGAAATCTTCTGAATCTCTTGAATGGAAAAACGTGAGTAGCTTTGTTGCCAGGGAATATGAGAAGTTAGGACGGTGACATCCTTTAAAGATACTACGCCACTCATGCCCAAGCCAGTTGAAGAGGTGACGTGGCCTTGGAGCTGGTCAAGGAAACTCTCTAGGATATTTTGAAGGGATTCACACTTAATGCCGATGAATATTGGAGCTGCGGACAACTATAAGATATTCTTGTAGTTGTTTGAAAACTATTGGAGGCTGAACAAAATTGAGGTCTTGCAACTTAACTACAAGGATGCACAAGACAAATTGGAAATACTTCAAATAGATCTGAAGAGTGCTATTAAAGAGATAAGTATTTTATGTTTGTACCTTTAAATAATGATCATGAATTTTATGTAGTTAATATCAAATTCATGGAATAACATTGGGAATAGTGAATCATGTATGCTTCTAGCATTGATCTGTATATTTTTCTTCGAGGTAGTTTGATTCTATGAACTATTAGTAATCTCTCTAAAATGCTTCTAGGACGGATCGAGGAGCAAAAGGATGATGAGAGATTGCATAAGGAATTCAAGGGAGCAAGAGCTTGAGGCATCATGTGAGGAAGTCGCGTAGGTTGAAGAAATGAACTAACATGATATCAATGGAGACACAGCTTGCTGCCATGGGATTGAGTTGGTGGCACATAACTTCTTTGGAGACATCTCTCGAAGAGGAAGAACCTATACAAATTGCGATTAGTTTCTTCGAAGAGGAGGAAATAACATTCAGAGGGAGTCTGACAAACCAACAAAGGCAACCTTGGACAAGGAGGTCAGATGGTTGATGCAAGTACTTGGAGCTTCAAAGGGAGTCAAATCATCATGAAGATTTGTGTAATGTATATTTCTTTGAGACAAAGAAATATGAGGTGAAAGCCCTTGTAGTGTATATTTCTCTGAGACGGAGAAATATGAGGTGAAAGCCCTTGTAGTGTATATTTCTCTGAGACGGAGAAGTATGAGGTGCGAGCCCTTGTTCATCTTTGAGATTGAGATGAGACGTCATGTTGAGAGACTCCATGACAACATCACGTTGAGAGACTCCGTGATGGACCTTTGTACTTGTGTTTCTTTTCACACATGGGAGTAGCCATGGTGGACGTCATGTTGAGAGACTCCATGACGACATCACGTTGAGAGACTCCGTGATGGACCCTTGTACTTGTGTTTCTTTCCACACATGGGAGTAGCCATGGTGGATGTCATGTTCAGAGACTCCATGATGACATCATGTTGAGAGACTCCGTGACAGACACTTGTACATGTGCTTCTTTCCGCACATGGGAGTAGCCATGGTGGACATCATGTTGAGAGACTCCATGATGACATCACGTTGAGAGACTCTGTGATGAACTCCTTTCCACAAATGGGTGTAGCCATTGTGGGCGTCATGTTGAGAGACTCCATGATGAGGATATCTGGAAAATACCTCCCTAGCTAAGAGGGAGTGTTAGTGTTTCATAGCTTCAGGAGCTATTTTCCCTTAGCTAAAGGTTGGTCGGCCTTCATGTTGCAATTAATATTTTATATTTCTCATCTTCTAAAGGGAGTCGACCTAGATGAGAAGTCACCTAGTTTTGTATATATACAAGGTGATGATCAGTCATTTAATCATCAAGTTCATTGCTTTTATTCGCACCTTATTTTCAGCAGATCATTTTGAGCAGCAGATCGATTTCAAGGAGAAACATATTCAGTTGTATCTTTGCATCTAGGAGAGGTGCTATTATTCATTGTATTCGGCCTTGAGTAGGGCCTGAGTTGTAAGCAGTATTCTGCACTTATGTCATTTGATATATATATATATATATAAGAGATCATTTTTTGCTGGGTTTTTCTCCCTCGAGTAGGAGGGTTTTCCCAGGGTATCTCGTTGTGTTCTTTGTCTCATGTGTTGCATTTTTTTTTGCTTATTTCATCTCTGATCCTAAAATTTAACACAAGTGACTGGTAAGGAAGGGAACAACACCATTAGTTCTAAAACTTTGATCCTTATCCCTCTAAGGAACCTTCCTACCATACCCCAAAATATTTTTCATTCCACATCGAGGATGCCAAACATGGATACTTGACCAAGAATGATCCACCACACCTAGAAGAAATTCACAACACATACTCGAGTGCCAATCAACTCCAAATGCATACTCAAGAAATTATTGACTGCTTTGGTGAACTATTGAAATCTATCCATGAAAGTTTCAAAAATAAGGGAGCCTAAGACATATATTTACTTCAAATCCATCTCCCAAAATAGACGAGTGTGAGCATTACTCAAACAAAAGGATAAACTATCAAGCATGTAAACAACATGTTTTACCAAAACATGTTTTGACAAGACCTTGGTGTCAAAGATGGGGAAGTCATCATGAATCAACACTTCACATATGGAGATTGTATCCTCTAAACCTCTTATGCATTCACTTACAAGAAAGCTTGGAGGATTATCAATCACAAAATGTAACTCATCCTCACACTCTCTGAAATGTTTGAAATCAGCTACCTGGTCTCCTATCTCCATTACACCCAATTGAGCATTCTCTAACATGCACTTCGTTGATTCAAGCTCCAGAGTAAGCGTATCAACCTTTTTCTCACTTCTTTGAAATGCACCAATAGTCTTCTTTGTGAATTCGTAGGTGTAATTCCGATCCGTAGTCCAACATAGATACTCTGATTTCATAATCTCTAAGGAGTCTTTAATGAATTGCAGATTAAAGAGAGTGACTCCATCCCTAACTCCTTCCTGTTTCTTTTCAATCAAACTATGTGAGTGGTCAAATCTGAATAGGTCATGCACCTCATCCTCAATGGATATCATGAATTAACCATCCCACTCATAAATATACAAGGATGGTGAATTGCTGATAAGCTGCATATCAAAATCAGAACTTGGTTTTTTGTCTTTGCTGCCCTCATAACTGCTCCAAGTCTCTTATCTTTCACTATCCGTCAGCTGAAAATGCTCAAAGTCATGAAGAGGATCAGATTCTACCAATTCTTTGGGCCTTTGTTTACAATCAGCTTCATGAAGAGATAAATCTATGTTGAATTTGAGGACCTCTTTAAGCTTTTCATCACCAAGGACCTTGTGGTCTTCTAGCTCTATTTTCCCTTCATTGTCTCCTTGATTATATGCAGTGTTGCACGAAGTTTCCTGACGGGGACGGGGGGACAGAGGGTCTAAGTTTGGGGACGGAGACAGGGCGGCGGTGCTGATATACATATGGTACTTGAATAACTAGTTATAAAAAGATGTTTAAGAATAATATTTCAAATTAAACTTTGGCAAATTAGTAAAATTGCAAATACTAACATTTTAAATACTTGAATACTATTACTAGAAGACTAAAAGTAAATAAAATATTAAAATTTGACAAATGAAATTATCGAATTTGAGATTTCTATTATATGAATATAAAAAATATGACATGTCACTTCATAATATCATATCATAAAGATGATTACAATGAGTAGCATGATACATTGATATCAAAATAAGTACAAAATGCAAAAATGAAAAATCATAATATCATATCATAAAGATAATACAATGAGTTGCAAAACATCAAATGGCATATGTGAGCAATAAAATGAAGAATGAGAGTGTTTTGTTTAGCTTAGAGGCTTTTAAAAGGGTCCCACAAGTCTTTAGGGTTGGACCCAAGGTTCACATTCCTAGAAAAGTAAAAGTTTTTTTTTTAAATTGTTTTTTTGCACATCCCAATGTGGGGACTTCTCGGCGTGTCTAAGACGATTGAGGGACGGCCAGAAGTCCCCAAGATGTCTCGGGGACGTCTAGGAGTCCCCGCCATTTCCTTGGGAGTCTCCCAAGTCTCGACGGCGGTGGGGGGATGGCAGGGGGACGTTTCTCAGCCGTCCCCAAGTCTCGGAAACGTCCGGGTCAAGGGAGACTGCTAGATTTGGGGATGCGTCCCCGTGGAACACTGATTATATGTTAAAGTAGCCTCCAATTTGATCAACGAGTCATTATTGATCGTAGTCCTAAAAGTTTTAGCAGCGACAAACTCTTCCTTAGTGGCTGCAACTATCTTAAAGGGTTCATTATGGGGCTTTTCCATGCAAGCTTCTTTGTCAGAGACATCTTCTCCTCCAATGCCCAACTCAAAGCTTGCAGTGAAATCTAAATTTTGTTTTTCATTGGGATCAAAGGGAAATTTATCCCAAACAAAATCCTTAACAGCATTAGGTGCCTTCACACTCGGATCCCAAATGTTGAAGGGGTGATTATTTTGATCAAAAGGAAAATGCCCTTCGTATTTCTCTTGGAGTGCTGACTCTTTGAATGAGACACCTCCCAACTCATCAAAACTGATATGTTCACAAATATCTTTTGCCAAGAGCTTAGTTTGATGATCAAACTCAAAACCACCTAAATCTCCATTATTATAATGAAGTAAGGAATCATCATTGTTAGCTTGTTTGAAGATTCTATCCTTCTTACCTTCAATAAGACCATCATGTGAAGGTATATTACTGATTTCTTCATTATTTCTCACAAGCATACCAAGGAGGTCTTCTTGATTACTTGTCATAGATTCTTCATGTGTATTCAAAACTGATGTTGCCTCATTAAACTCATCCTTAGGATGTGCGGACAAAAGCATATCAATAGGTTCATCCTGAGAATCCGCCATAGATTCATTGAGAAAGAACATTTTATTCTCGTCTTCTGCATTAATGACTATCTCATTTATTTGCTCTATCTTCTTCAAGTGTGACTTCAATTTTCCCTCACACTGATTGAACAAATCCCTGATCAACATACTAGTAGTAGAGGAATTCTTTCCTTCTTGTTCATGAATGTTTAGCAAGAAAGATAGGACGGATTTTGGAATGTCATCCATCTCATTGATAGTTAAAACTAAAATGTTTCTCATTGCTGCAACTACATCCTCCTCTTGTTCACTCCAAGTTGAAATAAAGAGGTAATGGATTAAATAATATATTCGATTTTGTATACCCAAATCTACCAACAACATACTTGTTTTGAGTTCTGAAAAGATCTTCACTATAGCAACTCTTCTGGAGTACTAATTGCTGCTAGTTTCATCAAGATCTTGAAAGCTTTCCACAAACATATGAAGAACTCTCTTTATAGTTTTATCATCATAGGGCACCAAGGGTACCAAGATTCTCATCACTTCATTGAGGCATGAAGTAACTGACAAATTTATTTCTTCATTTGGATGCTTCAACCAATAAGGATGTTTCAGAGAGGTCACTGCATGCGTTAATGCTGTTTTAATTAACACTGAAGGTGATTGCTTCACCTGGCTCAAACAATGTTCCAACATAAGAAGTATTCTGACTTCTTCCCTTGTCTGACATTCATTAATGAGCCTTGTTCCTGCGGTGTGAAGAGACCTTGCAAAACTCTTTTCTTCTTCAGAAGCTAGGATTAAATCAGATAGCTCTTGACTTCTAAACTTCAGAATATGTATCATCTTCAGGAACTTTTGAAAATTGAAATTGAGTTTTGTTTAAACCTCTGACGTAGTATCGGTTTTCCCTGTCACACAATTGACAATGAAGCATGGACCTCACAGGATGGTAGGAAAACATGCTTTGATACCACTGTAATATTCCCCTTTAATTTTTTTGAAATTTTATCACAACAATATCAACACAAGACCACTAATTAGCGTTAGCTTCAAAGATAACTAGCTTGGAAAGTAACCCTTCACCAAGAATGTTCATCAAGATCCCAATGTGGGCGAGGTGATAGCATATGGTGTTGGGGATTGTTAGCAACTGGAAAAAAAGATACAAAGCTGTTGTAGGCGGCTGGTCGACCATGAAAAAAATAATTACAAAGTATGCGGATAATCGACCATGAATTTTTCTCTACCACTTATTCAGTGGGGGGAAATTATTCCGCTCTGCCACTTATTCAGTGGGGGGAAATAACAAAGTGCGGAAAATAAATTATTAACTCAACCACTTCTCAGTGGGAGTATTTACAAAACTAAATTGCAGCAAATAAGAAACAACTGTTTGTACTACTAAACCAGCTTTACAATGATATAGTTTCAGTTGCAAATACCAAGAAATATGCTTCCAAAACCACAATGAGTTAGAGTAGTAAACCTCTAACAATTACAATACAAGAATGATATAGAATTTGAGCTCAAACCAGCAATACATCAAAGCTAGACAAGTCTGATTAGAAACAACATGAACAGAAAACCAGACTAGCAAGATGAGAATTCACTGTTTTGCTCATAACTTCGCCAAACCGAGCCCGATTGATGTGAAATTGAATGCTAGTGAATCCTTGAAGCTAGGCGTCCAAATTCTAGCAGCTAGACACCTTCAAATTTTGCACCAAAGGGTGGCATGAATCCCAATGCATATCAAGAGATGATACGACCTCTAGGAAGGGTCGACTTTCTCTTAAAAATCAGATTCTCAGAGATAAAATTTGCAAATTGGTGAGATGAGGCGCCTTCCACAGTTACACAACTGACACCAATACCCAGAACCAAATAAATTATGCAGTTGAAACTACGAACAAAAATGTACTACAACTTGCACTTCAAGCAATGATATAAACAGATTATAAGCCAACAATCTGCCTATAATAATCAGAAATAACAGATTACACAACAACAATTTTCTATCACCATCACAATTAAGCTCAATCCACACTCCTAATTTCATATTTCTTTTTGTTGCCGCCATAGTAATGTGATATGGCCTCTTTGGCCCTATCCATGGCCTCATAGATGAAACCCATTGGCATGCCATCTCCATCCACCATACGAAGAACCCTCACCAAAGGCTCTGTCACCTAAAAAAATGAAAACAAATGTTAAATTATAACAAAATTAACCCCTCAAAAAATAAAAAACAGCAAATAGATTATCATGTATAATTTTTTTTGTGTGATTGCTACTTACCCCCATCAGCTCCTCTCCATTTTTGATGAATGTCTCATCAAAAACTATGGTAACAATCCTCTCCCCTTCAGCTCTACTGGAAAATGAGGACTCCTTCCAAGCATCGGACACAAACATTTGCTTGAGATGACCAATGGCACCAAGAATGCTTTGCAATGTGAGGAAGTGGCTAGCAAATCGTGTCACTCCAGGTCGCACAAGGTCCTTGCCATTTGTGAATTTCCTCATCAAAGAAAGCACCCAAGTATGGTTGTAGATAAATTTTGTAACACTTTTTGCATCTTCAACCACTCTTTTGACCCATGAAATCTTCCCAATATCCTCTAACAATAGGTCCAAGCAATGTGCAGCACATGGAGACCATGCAATTGTGGGATACCTCTCCATAAGTAGCCTACCTGCAGCTACATATGCAGCTGCGTTGTCCGTGATAATTTGGACAACATTATCAACTCCAACCTCCTGGACCACCCCATCCAATAGACTGCATAAAGTCTCAGCATTTTTAACTTCATGGGAGGCATCTATTGATTTTAGGAACACCAATCCACCATTTGAGGCCACTAAAAAGTTTAGGAGAGTTCTATTCCATCCATCTGTCCACCCATCAGATAAAATGCTGCAACCTTTTCTTCGCCAAAATTTCTTTTGCTCATCAACTACAAGCCGTGTATTCTTTACGGATTCCTCTAGCAATGGCCCACTCAAATCTTTAGCTGATGGGGTCTTAAACCCCTTTCCTGCAACTGTAAGGGCGTTCACTAGACCTTCCCAATATGGGTTGCTTGCAACATTGAAAGGTAGATTATTGTAGTACCAAAAGTTTGCAGCAGCCATCCTAGCTTCATGATGCTTTTCCTTATTCCAACCGGTACCTTCAAGTGAAGGTTGTGCTCCTGGAACATTACGTGGAATAAAATAATTTGGTCCTGATGAAGGACCGTGGCCAGCACTAGCAGTAGAATAGGAACCCTCAGGACTCTCACCAAAAGATGAATGTGGAGCACGAACACTTGGACTTGCAGCAGTAGCACCATGAGGCATAGTTGGTGTAGAAGGGGATCCACTCATCATTGATGCTAGGGCATTCTTTGTTTTTTGTCTTTCATCTTTTTTTAGCTCATAGTCAGCAAGAAGGGCCTTTATCTCTCTAATAATCTCAGGAGTAGTTTTAGGGCATCCCTCCACATTTTGCCCAGGTATCCTTGCAAGGTGGTATTTTAACCTGTTTATTCCTCCTGTCATCCATTTCTGACATTCAGTACATGTCACTTCACCTTTTTTGATTCCTGGTATTCCATACTTCCATGCAGGGTCTTTTCTCATTCCCTTTGGATTTGAAGACGACATTGCTGTTTCAAGTTCAACGTGGAAAAAAAAAATCAGCAAGGGTTTGCAAAAAAATCAGCAAAAAAATGTGATTCAAAGTTTCATTTATTTGCAAAAAAAAAGAATGCAAAACCAAGCTAGAAATAATAGGAATTAGGCTATAATGGCTATTAAGGAAAATAGAAAAAAAATTTGGCAGCATATCCCCTTATTTTTCTTGATTTTTTTAAATTTTGAAAGCAAAAAACAAAAAAAAAGAAATGTTAGATCACTTACCTGGCTCTATTTTGATCTTTTTAGCTCCTCCTCCTGCCTTCTTTCAAGCTAAAACCAATTTGCAGACCTAAAAAACACCAATGCTTGAGCTAAAATGAACAAAAAATTTATAAAAAGTATGGGTTTTAACCCATTTAGACGCCCCACCGCGGACGAGAGTCCTGGTCGGGACTCCGAGTCCGACCTCTGGACTCGGCCGAAGTCCAGAGGTCGGACTCGAGTCCCGAGCCGGACTCTTCTCTCGACTCTCGAGAAGTGGCGATCGACTCGGCCAGCCACGGACTCCCGAGTCCGGCTGGGAGTCTCGGAGTCCTCCAACTATGGGTTAGAGAATACACAATCCTCCTAGCAAAGTCTGAACTTAGTTCAGTAGCATAATATTATGAATTTTCCTATAGATCCTCAACACTTAGCAAAGAATCAATATATAGGCACAATTGGGCAATTGAAGCAACTTGTAACTCCAACCAAGAAAGCTTTTCAACTTCTCCAAAAGGCGTCCTCAAATGCATTTTAAAAATATTTAAAACTCTTTAGCTTCCTCAAGAGAACGCCCATCTCCTCAAACCTCTTTTAAAATATTAAAATTACTTTAATATTTCCTCTCTAGGCGTGTAACCTCAAGAGCAATTTAAAACATTAATGTAGGTATTAATTTTCTTATTTGGACATCCACTTGAAGGCCCCTCTTTTAAAACAACTTAAAGTTCATAGACTAGGCATGGGGGTACAAAGTCAAATTATAAAATTGACTAAGTGTTGAAACTCAGTCCAAAGGAGAGATAAAAGCCGCTGCCAAAAACCATCGCCCAAACTGATTCTGCCAAATTGCCAGAAATAGCATGATGATCTGAGTTGAGCTGCTGATAATGCCACTGCCAAAAATAGACTTACTAAAAATAGCAAGTTCACTTCAAACTCAATAGAAAGCCAAACTAAGAAGGAAACATAACTTACTATTAATAGTAAGTCTCCAGGAAGGCTGCTAGGATGACACTGCCATAAATAAAACTTACCAAAAATAGCAAACTGCTATAAATAGTAAGTGTTCCCAAATGCCTTTTGAGCACAAGTCGAGCAGTCGTCATGACTTGCTAAAAATAGTAATTGCCTTGAAAGGTCATCTGATGGAGATGCATGTTATACCATTTTGAAGCTCTCTGAAAACCTAGAAAAACCCATAAACCTTTCTTGCATGCAAGGTATGAGAGAGAAATGCATGTCATCTTCTCAACATGCATGTTACCTTACCCTAAAGCTCTCCAAAAACCCAGAAAGCTTCTAGAAACACACTTCCAAACTTGTGCAAGCAAGCCTTCAAAATTGCATTTAAAACCTCCTATAATATAGGAAACCCTAATTTCCATTTCTGCTTAGCCTACAAGTTTCCAGAAATAGGTGAAATCCTTTCCTCATGTACAATCGCATCAATAGTAGTCACATGCATACGTAAGAGGTCATCTTGGTTTCTTGTCATACATCTTTCATGTGATAACTCTCGAGAAGATGGGTCAGCAACAAGAGGAAAATTATGCATGACCAAATCTTTAACATGATTAGGTACAAACACATCCAAGTCATCATAAACATCATCATTGTAATAAGTGGTCAAACCATCATCATAAGTTGATTTAATGACACCACCAAAATTACCCTCAACATGCTCTTCATTAATGAACTCACTGCACACAACAACTTTACTAAAATCTTCTGTGAAGTTATTAGTCTTAGAATCATCACTTTGTGAATCCAAATTAGGATTCAAGAATGTTGTTTTGTCCTTTTTTCCAAACCGATCCTCATCATTAGCAATTATATGTGTTGGCGTTTCAATTAGCACCTCTGGAGTGCTTATTGGAAACAGACAGCTATTGCAAGTGTGTTAGTACATGCTCTTCAGATTATAGAGAGGAAGATCTCTCTTTGCTGATTTTCTACTGTAAAAAGAGGGTGTACTAAGGTTCCTATCTTCTTTAGTCAACGGCAGGACACAAGGGTGCATAAACACAATGCGCCGTAGCTAAGCTTTTTCTCTGGTTTCCACAGATCTTAACTATGACTAACTAAGCTTCTAAACTATCCTACCTCCTCAGATAAACAGAGCATGAGGGCGTAGGAGTGAAATGGATTGGTTGGATCACTTGAATCCTCCGTCTCATTGGAATATGGCCGAGGCTCTGAACTCTCGAATATATACCAAGATAGGGCTCGATACAAGTAACCACTCTCTTACAGTAAACTGGATCTGAGACTTGCCAAGGAGGAGAAACCCCTGTCTGAGGTGTAGGCTTGGAAATAGCTCATTGGAAACAACAAGGAACGATGGCCTGTCTAACAAGATTCCCGAGGAGGTGACGACACCTGTCCAAAGTGTAGGCTGCAAGACAAATCATTAAACAACATCAAACGATAATGATCGATGACAAAATATCCAAGGAGGCGACAACACCTGTCCAAGGAGGAGATTGAAACAATGCACTATTTAGAACAAGACTTTGAATATACTCAAGTATTTAGATCAAGCAAGCATGCGCCATCTGATTTATTTCTTCAAGCTTCTCCAAAGAATTACAAAGGTCGGGACAGCAAAGACACGAAATCATGCACAATTGCGATCAACCAACGAACTCTCATCCAAGAGTGAACAGATATAAACAAGCTAACTTTGGCAACAACGGTGCAGCAATTTTGCTTAGCAAATAAAGGTTAAAACAAATAAAGAGCCTAAGGCTCTTATTTATAGAAACTCAAAGGAGTAGGCAACCCTAAAATCTCCTTGAGCTAACAAACAGTTCTTGCCAATCAACAAGATTTATTTCTATGTCTAAAAGTAGGTGAGCAAGCAGTTAACTGGAAATCTACTTCAGTTAATTGAAACTAAACAAAAGTCAAACTGGAAGTTTACCTCAGTTGACTGACACCAAACTAAAAGTGAACTTACAATTACAAATGTGTCTCCAATTAGACATCCTAGATCAGTGGGATCTGACATGCATGATCTGTGGAGATTTGGAGTCAACTTGGAAAAGGGCATCAAATTGCCTTTAGTCATAATTAATGCTATTTGGAGGGTAGGACGTCCTTCCTTGGTGCTTTACACCTCTTCACCACTGGTCAACAAAGTCTTTATCCAGTCATTGACCTCTTCGGCCCTCGGGCAATTAATGTTTTTCAAGGTGACTATGTGGCGTCTAAGCATTTCTTCACCCGTCACAAGCTGTTGTTAATAGTTTATGCATTGGGCAGCTGCTTCATCTAACTGGATAGATATGGCTGCAATTTTGGCTAATTTGCAACCATTGGGATCTTCAAGGAATGAAGATCGGATGAGATCTTGGAACCGTGTCTGTATTGTTTCAAGCTCAACATATTCTCCTCCTTCTTGTTGATATTCTAACTTAGGGAAGGATATTACCAACGTTCTTGCGAAGTTGATAATATTGGCGACAAAGCGTCTATAGTCAATCAACTCCACTGAATTGACATCGTAGGCTCTCACCTTGTATGCCAATTGTTCTTTCCACTCAAAGAGATGGTGTTTGTTCTCAGTGGTCGTAACTGATTGGTATGCTTGTTGCAGATCAGCAACTTTCGCTTCCTCTCTCGGCCTCTCTTGATCTGCCTTTACATTTGACTATTGGATTTCTGATCGAAGACCATGTGCTCTGTCTCTCAGCTGATATGCTTCTGCTAATACACACCGTCCTTTGACGACAAACTCATCCACTTGACGACTCAAGTGTTTGCCGTATGTGATCAATTGATGATGGTTTCTTTCAGCTGGGAGATCCAATAGTCCTTGAGGCAAGGCCGAGGAGTTTGGAGTGTCATGTATCAAACTAGAAATGTACAATCTTAGCTGACGGTTTTCAACCTTCAAGGTTGCTTTGTTTTGTCCATCTTTTGTCATCCTTTCTTTGACGCTCGCTGAGGTGATTCCAGGAAGGTCTGCCTCCACGTGTCGAGTGGTCTTTCCAAGGTTCACCTTTGAAAGTGTGAAATCCTCAACCCTCACATTATGTATGTCTTTATCTTCAGGTGGGGCAGCAGTCTCTATGACAACCTCGTTCTCTGCATTCCTCTCTACATGTGTCTGCTTCTTCAACTTCTTTGTCGGCATGTCTTGTGGGACATGGTGGAATTCAAAGAAGTCAAGCTGATAAGAAGGTCTCTCCCTTTTCCTCCCAAGCGAGCTTTCCAGCCAGATAGAATCTCGGCTAGCATCGCTGGGAGGAGGAACATAGGCCCCCTGAATGCTGGAAGAACGAGACTTTGTCGTGGAAATGCCTCGTGGTGGCGAGTCTAAATCAATATGACTTTGCGACCTCTGTGATGGTGATGAAGTTGGTGGCTTTGTTTCTATCACAGGCACTGCTTCTGCTGCAACTTCTTCTACAATGGATTCCATCTCTGTAGCGATTATTTCAATTACTGGCTCTGGTGTAGCTGTAGCGTTCTCAACCGTTTCAAGTAAATTGGTGGTTGTCTCCACCTGTACCTCTTGCTGACTTGTGCTAGCAATTCCTCTTCTTCCCCATGTGCTTCTTGACATTCACATTCCTTCTGGAAGAATGCTCATCTTCTTATGTCTAGGTTTCTTCCTAGATGAGGAAGGTAGTGTAAACTGAACCATTGGCGGCTTTGATCGGGGAAGTACTACCTTCCTTGTCCTTTTACTGTCAAGGTAGAGTTGACTGTGTCGAACTACTCTACCAATTCTTTCCTCAATAGACGTACTCTCTTTCGCGTTCCAGTCTACTTTGTCGAGTGGTTGTGCATCTACTTGACTCGTGAAGAAGGAAGAAAGAATGACTTCTTCTTCGTCATCAGATAAGCCGTCGATGTCTTCTGACATGAATTCTGCAATCTGTGAGAGCTTGAATCTGCTGTAGTTCCTTCTTCTCACTTCGAACGCATCCTCGCAATTGACCCAAAAATCTTCCATGAAAGGTTCATGTGATGATCTTTGCTCAAGATGTGCTGCGAAGATGCCTCTGGGATCATAGGATGACCTCCTGTCAATGAGGTACTTGAGATTAAATCTCACTATTTCCTGGCTTATCAACCTAGCATCGGTTGCAGTTCTGCATGTGTAGAATCCCATCCGAAAAGGAAAGTTTGCAGCAGACTTCTTTTTTATGCAAAGGTAAGAGTGAACCTCGGCCAATTGCTTCAGGAATTCCATGAACACTACCCTATCTGAGGGGTAGCGTGGCATCATGGCGGGGTGGCCGTTGTAGCCATACACGCGTATGTAGGTGAAAGTGGGGAATTGGATGAACCAATCTGCCCAGTCCACCATTGCTGCCTTAGCTGCTGGTGAAATACGAACTTGCATCTCATGGTCTAGCTCGTGCACGGTGTGCATAGTGAAAAGGTCATTTATCTTCTTGAAGTGCCTTTGCGCTAGAGTGAACTCAAGGCGAGGAAAGTATTCTTGGACCTTTTGCACACCCAGGGTTTCCACAGTGTTTAGTGTTCTAAAATCGCCTTGGAAGGCTATCAGGTAGACTAGGTAGGAACACATGTGGAAACGGTGCTCTTCTAGAAACCTGGTAAATTGTTGGTGGAGTGTGTCATTGATCAAAGAGGCCCAGTCGTAATGTTCTTTCCTATTGATTATTTTGCCAATAATGTAGAACATCCACGGCTGGAAGGATTTCCCCTCCTCTTGCCCAGTGACTCTGCTGAGTAGAGTGATTAACACTCCGTACTCCTCTTTGAATTCTCCTCTCCCAACCAATTTGGGCAAGTTGGTTCTCTTTGTTTTCAACCAATGTTCAGCCATTATAAGCAAACACTTATCCTTCGAAGCCTCGAACGCCTTTTCGCATTCTGTCACTGATATGACCTTCTTGGTAGGGCATGGTGGAATTGCAAAACAAGTCTCTATGTCCACCGTCTTGAAGCTGCAAATCACCCTCCTGTCCACTGACAAGATCTCTCTTGTAGTCGGGTTGTAATGCTTTGTGCAAGTAGTTACAAGCTCAATGCTCTGTAAGGTGATCGGAATGGACACAGCTTGGAATAAACCGGATTCTTCAATGTTTTGCAATGTAATTTGGTTCATGCCCTCCAAGTCTTCAAAACTGACCTTTGGATTTTTCTGCCATAAGTCTGTGTCAGTCGTTTTCAGATAATCATGGTACAAGACCGTTTTGGTCTTGTATTGTACCTGGGAGTACTACATTCTAAAAACCTTGAAGATTGAATGTGCACTTGATGTTGCTCTAACAACTTTTCTGGAACTGCTAAAAATAGCCTTGCTGGGGGTAGTTTTTGCGAAAAATTCTGAGACATGGGTTTTGTTGAGAATGATTTTCTAAACAAACCCAGATCATCGGAAATTCGGAAAAACGAGATTTTCTTTGATATGCAAGAGCCGTTTGGTGGCAAAGGCAATGGGGCACCAGAAAGTGTTTTTTTCTCGGAAAAATCCAACACATGGGTTTTGTTCGTGCTTCAGAGCTAAACAAACCCAGTTTGTCTCTTTTTCAAAATTATGACTTTTTCCAAAAACCCTAAAAAATAGGGGGCAACAGGGCTACTTTTTTTGGAAAAATCCAACATGTGGGTTTTGTTGAAAAAGCTGTGCTGATCATACCCAGTTGGCCAGATCTGTGATTGATTGGCAAAGAAATATAGACAGAAATAGAGGAAGTAGACAAAAGATGGATTGGAAGTTATAAACTGCCACTTTGCAATAATCTGTCTCTGGAAACAATCTTCGGGGAATAATACTTTTACTACCACTGATCTTCAAAAATATTGAAGCTCCCTCCAAAACCTCTGCCAGATCTTGAAAACGTGTTCTTGGGAGCTATTTGTTGTTTTATCCTTCAACCTACAAAAAGAATAATGAAGAATGGGACACCTAGCAAGAATATATGGTGGTTAGGGTTGAGATCCACCAAGTATGGAAGACAACTCATGATTTAGGCCTGATTTGGAGTTCCAAAAGGTGATTTCCACTGATTGTGGAGTGTTTGGCCTCTTTTTGGCTCCAAATTTGCTAACTCAAGTGAACACTTTTGCTTTGACTTCCTTTAGGCGTCCATCCTTGAAATTGGTCTTTTTTTGTCCATTTTGCAAGCTGAAGTACTCCCGTTTGATCTTTGATTCAGGTTACTCAGTTGATCTCTGGCAGTGGCTGGCAGTTTTGTTGTTGAGGTGGGATCAATTTGATGAGATGTGCCTGGGAGAGATTAACTCAGAAAACTGAGTTTAGGCCTTCAGAAAGAGCCTTTCCTTGAGAGGGGCGCTTTTGACAATGCCTTAGTCAATTTTCATTGACTGTTCTTCATTTTGACCTTTTTAGACCCTCTTTGCTTTGATCTGACATCCTCGATACTTAGATGAATCAGATGACTCTGCTTGACGATGCATCGGGTAGCCAGCTTGGTCATGCTCAAGATGACTGACTTCTCAGTTGAAGCTGGTAGGTTTAGGTCCTTCAATCTAAAGGGCGCCCCTGGCCAACAGGGGCGTTTTTAGTTTTTGCTTGGTTTTATCTTGGCTGTGGACTGCCAGTCTTTGACCTCCTCCATCAGATGATTGATATGTCGGAAGTTATTGCTGATAGTCCCATTGATGAGACAGGTCATAATTGAGAAGGTCATCTTGGGAGGCAGTGAAGATTCTGACTAAATCTGGATGCCCTTAAGAAAGGGCGCCTTTCCTCAAGAGGGGCGCTTTTAGCCATGCCTTCGCCATTTTCTGGCTTGTCTTTCCAGTTCTTCAATTTTGGCTTTTTCTGCTTGATCTCAACTCGTGATCGTTTGGCGTGTCTTGTGGACCTGCTGTTAGATTGATCACGTAGTTGGGAGGAAGCTGGAAAGATATTATGTATAGAGCTGCTGCTTATGGATTCATCTGGTGCCTGTAATTGAGGGGCGCCCCTGGCCAGTAGGGGCGCTTTTACTATGAAGCTCTCTGATTTGGCATCTTCGTTGCTAATGGATCTTCCATACTTTGCTAACACTTGGTCAATGATCCTTGAATCAGAGGATTTTGCTGATTGTTTCGTTGTCGAGCCAACATGAGAGTGAAGAGGATGACCGAGTTGAAGATGCGAAATGATTACATTTGCCCTCTGAGATCCAAGGGCACCTTTCTTCAAGAGGGGCGCCATTTTCACCTTTAGGCTGTGTTTTGCCTTGGTAGCAAAACGTGCACCTTACAGAGTTAGCCAAATTTTGGCCTTCTCCGTTTTGAGAATCTCTTTCATTGAACAACATCATTTTCATCCTTTTTCGCCATAGCTTCTTCATTGGAGTTCTTGAAGCTTAGCTTTCAGCACTTGGTATTGGCCAATTTGCCATTAATGGCTACGGAGCTCCTAACTTTGTTTCTGAAAAATAGAAATAGACCCACCAGAATAAAACATGTCTTTTGATAATTTTGACTTGATCAGTGTGATCGTGAAGGCAATTGACCCTATTAAAATTATTTTCAATCATTTCCGGGAAGGTCCTATTTTAAGGGTTTCCTTAAAAATAGGGGCGGAAAATAAAGTAAAACAAAGTACTTAGCAGTATAGACAACCACTTCCACTTTTCAGCGGATAACAAAAGTAAAACAAACTCGACCACTTATTTAGCGGGAGTGTAATACTAATAACTGAAAATGGAGAGTTGATTAGTACTACGATATCAATGTTTACAAGATGATAGATTATTACAATATATCATGTGAGAATCAAAGCTATATGAAAGCCCAAGTATCAAATAACCATCCCTATGATATTTCAATGATTAGGCATCATGGAAATGAGAGAAAGAAATGAAATACCAGATCCAATACGCAGCTACAGCAGTCTGATTTTTTGATCAGCAAACCTGATATACCATCCTGCACACCATCAAACACTTATATCGCTCTAACCACACCACCGAATCACCTCAAACTTGTTGCAAATGATGCCAAAGAGCTAGGTGTCCAAGTCCAAGCAACCAAACACCTTGAAACCGCCTGGAAAACTCCAGCACGCTTCCCAATGCACTCCCAGCCAAGATGTATGGCCCCTAAGGAGGGCGGCCTGTTCTTAAAATTCGGATTATCCATCTAAAATCATAAAACTTGGTGTAATGTCCCCTTTTAGGATAACCCTAAATATGCCCTAATTTATCAATTTCAAGTGATCACCTTGGGTTTGGGAATATTTATATTGCAAGTGGGACCCTGCAAAACAGAGTTAGAGAATATTTACAAGATAATATTAATTAGCATGCATGTAAGGAAATCAAAGAGAACGCAGTTAGGGATACAACTACCTATTGACCTGCAAATATGTTAGTAGACATTTATAAAATAAGACATTATTTTATAAACATATTGACTCTTATTTGGGTTTTCCTAATTCATTCTTCCTTGAGTATGATAGTCTGATAGGGTGCCTAAGAAACCTTAGGCCCAAGAGCAGTACACCCCTCTTGGCCCCATGTGGCCCTTGCCATCCATATGAGGTGTTGTGCCTTAGTGTTTTACTGCCATTCCCCTGTACCAGAACCATCATTGCTCAATCATATTGAGAGGTTGAGGGTTCAGCTACATCACGGTGTCCTGGATAGTCATTTCCTCTAAGCCCAAAGGCAGTACACCCCTCTTGGCCCATGTGGCCCTTGCCATCCAGATGGGTGGTGTACTTAGAGGGTGACCCACACGTTGTTTCCCCTTCAGTAGGCCCTCAATCTCCCCTATCATGGCTAATTGTTTAGTCAGAAAATAAGAATATCAGTTCCTAATGTAAGCACAGATTTACATATTAAATCAATGAACAAATTCATCACTTATATTGAACAATATTGACAACTCAGATTTATACAGATGCACATGTTATCATGATCAATAAGTATTGAATCCTTTGTAGACTTATGATGCATACCATGCTTAAATACATAACTTGTTCATCTTTCAGTTTTATATTGTATTCACAAAATAACACACAAAGCATACTACAAGATCATGAAATATATATATACATACATAATTGCAGACCCTAGTTTAGTTAGAGCATACCACAGAAAATAACAAATATGAATACTAGACATATAACATCATACAATAATTATAATGAACTTACCACAGTTTGCTGCTCCCTTGTGATTAGATTTTGAGGGAATATGATCCTCTGTCAAATTATATTATTTTCTCTACATATATAAACTCTAATTATTTTTTAAAATGAAAGAGACTTACCTTTGATCTGCTGTACACCTTCTTATTCTTCCAGCTACGATATATCCTTGATGAACTGATTCTTAGAGAATGTCTTTTACAAATGATTTGCTGTTCATGATATAGTTTCTATCCTTATCCATTCTTTCCTGATTATATATTCCATTTCTGCTGTCTTTCTGAGTGCAGACCATTATTTCTTCTTTCCCCTTGTTGATTGTATCCACTGCAATGTTCAAAAATATATTTATTTCTTTACCTTTTATATCTCTTTTAAATCTGTATCTGCCTTTATTAGATCCGAATATATCTGCTTATATTCATATGACTGCTTTACTTTCTTATTACTCGGAAAATATTCCTTTAATATCTTTATTATATCTGCTGCTTTTCTGAGGACAGTTTATTATTTATTTTGAATGCTATTCCCTTGATTGACCCGAATCTGTTCTTATTAACTGCTGATGTACTCAGACATATGTTACAGATTACTTCCTTGAATGCTGATGTATTTCCTTTGTTCATCGTCCTTGGTCTGCATATATCTATCGTTATATTTCTTATTCCCTACATTCAATCTCCTTCTTATATCTATATGTATGAAAGGATACATCTTTTGAAGAGAGATATCCAAAAGTCACAACCTTTTATTAATACTAAATTGCTGTCGTGTAAAAACTTTTATTACCGTTTTTAATTCACCTTTTATTTATTTATTCCTTGAAAAACATGAGTGCTAGCTTTAGAAATGGAATCGCTGCACCCTTAGAATATTTGTTGCCTAACATAGCCGCTGCTTTTATAATGAAGTGCTTCCCTTCATTAGTGGTGATCGCTGCCTCTTTCTTACCTTTATCGCTGCATAATTGGTATACATTTATTTTGTATTATTTATTATTTATTATTTTATGTTTATTGTTTTATATTATATATATTTGTTATTATTCTTATTTTATATATACTTTAGTATTATATATTATGATAATGATATTTAAAATATTAGTATTTATATTTTAATATTTACAATATTATATTTGATAATTATAACTATAATACTATCTTGTGATAATTATAATTATAATACTATTAAATTACTAATATTTTTTTTTATATTTTATTTATTTACATTTCAATGCTTTATATTTTAGCGTTATAATTTCGGGGACATGACACTTGGCAAGAATGGGCGCCTTAGCATGAGGAAACTGTTAAACCAATACCCACAAAAAGATCTCACCTTCTCTGGTCAGAGTGAGCAATAACATGAATCAGCCATAGATAAACCAGCAACATAAAACTGATATAAACATTCCAGAAAGAACTCCAAAACTAAAACTAATTCACACCCACACCAAAACATTAGAGAACATCAAAACCCACAAGATTAGAAAATTTGAAAGTAGCCATCACCATTGAAGCTCAATTGCAACCTCTGAATAAAGAACCACTTAAATGTTTAGCTAGGAGTTATCTTTCAAACTCGAAACTGAAGAAGACCTAGGAGGTGTACCCACCTTGAAGCAAGAGTCCTGAAAATATTTCAACGACACTTTGTTATGATACAAAATGGATACCGAATGAGGAAGTAGAGAGGCGTATTTAAAGGTTCCAAACCTAGAAATTCAAACTCCTTTTCCCTCTAGAATGGGATGCCCAAATATGAGGAATAAAATAATATTTATTTATTTTTTGATCGGTAATAGAGTTGTTTTTTATTAATGAAAATAAAAGATTTTACATAGCAATTCTCATTACAACTTCATCTTGAAAAACCCCTACATCACCATATAGCTTCACTTCAAGAACCCTTAGCCCTGCCATCTATCCATCTTACAGACCCTAGCAAGAGACACAGACAAATTCATTACATCAAATAGAGAGTCTCCATAAACAATCCTAGCAAACTAACCTACAACTATACTTCCCCTAAACAAAGACCTAATAATAGGTCATAGGTTTGGGGCTCAAACTGGTCTTCCCTTGGTTTGAGACTGGAGGACCATCGCAAACGTTTTCTTCGTTACTTTCTTTGCTTTCTTCCCTTTGACAGTTTGCCAACCGTCCTTCACCCTTGTAGCCTCCTTCTACCATTCCAATTCTTTGTCCAGAGGGCTCCTCAAATCTCCATTCAGACTGCCAATTGCTTGTGTATTTTGTCCCTTAGCTTTCCGTTTCCCAGGTTCTTTCTCTTGTGACCTCATCACCCCTCTTTTTTCCCGACACTCTAGTGTTGCTGCCCCATTTTTAAAGTTCAACTCCTTGTCACTTCCATTGGAAACAACATTATCTCTTTTCCCAGCTGAACTCCCATCTTGTAGCAGGGCCTCACTTGTCTGTTGTTGATCCACCCTTCTAACATCAGGCACCAATGTCTTCCCTTCCAACACCTGAGCCCCAGAGATTTGACCTCCACTTCCTTGCCTTCCAAAAGATGGTTCTCTTGCCTTTCCCCCTTTTTTCCAATGTGTAGTGTTGGGGAGCAACAACCTTCCACCAAAAAGCATATTTATTTGTTATGCGTTTGGCACAATGAGCAGCCAAGTGCCTTGTTTGAAAACAAATTTTGCACCTAAAGGGTACCCCTTCAAAATCCAGAGGCTATACCCAACAACCTTTCAAAGTTTTTATCTGGATCTCTTTCGGAAGCTCCTTGGACACGTCCATTTCCACCAAAATCCGAGCAAAGGTTAAGTGAAAACGATTTGAAGAAACCTCGTCTACCATTAGGAAGCTTCCTAAGGAGTTCCCTACAGCCTCCAAGTAGGAACCAAACCAAAATTGCAAGGGAAGGTTAGGAAGTCTCACCCAAAGAGGAACCCTCTCAAATACTTTAGTGGCTGGGTTAAAAGCCGGATGCCATGGCTTTAACAGTAGAATATACTTTTCTTCCCAATCCCAGTGGTATTCACATAGAATCTTATTTCTATCTTGCTCTTTTTCAAAAACCACAATGAAAAATCCTTTATCCATGGGATATATTTGAACATACCCTTCCAAAACAGGCTCCTAGTAATTAGAAATCCACTGGTGAAGGTCAGTCAGGCTTGGCCAAAAACCCCTGAATCTCCCAATCAAGCCTAGCCCAGAAAAAAAGTTTTCATTGAAGGTCACTTTTTGATCCAACTCGCTATCTAGCTCCGTTGGGACTGTTTTGGCTGTCGAAATTGAAACGGAAACCCCTCCTCTCCTCCTTGTCAAGATTTTGCCTGTTTGCTTCGATGTCTGAGAGGGTCCTGCTTGCCTCCCATTCTCAGACGACTTGGCCCCCTTTATACCTTCATCTGCCGTTGTGCCGCGAGCATTAGGATTTCCATTTTTTTGGCCTTGCTGTGGATGCGGATTGCCCCCGTCCAAAGCCAAACCGCCGTCGTTTTGACCTCTTATCTTCTTTGCATGCTCTGCTTGAACATCGCTACCAATCTTTCCGGCCGATGTAACCTTCATTGCACTGAAAGCCACTGAAAATGCCCCGCGAGGCCCTCCCAAACGAGCTCAAACTAGGTGAAACCCTGGTCGCTGCAACAACAGGTTGCAGTCGACCGTTGCCCTCCATCCTTCTGATAAAATCTACACAATAAAATAATATTTATTAAAACTCATTTGCTTGTGTATTTTGGCATCCACTTTACCTCGGCATAAAATATAACTTGAAAAGTATTTTTGTCTAACTTGGGTGTCCAAAAATGAAGCCCACCTTTTAAAATCAACTTAAGTCAACACCTAGTCAAGGGGGCCCAAAAACAACAATAAAATATAATATGACTTAAGTTATCAACTTTCCTTTTCTGACTCCAAGAAAGCTAGAGAAGCCTCTGCCAAGCCTACATTGCCAGAAATAGTAATTGAGTGTTGAACTATTGCCAAACCACACTGCCGAAAATAGAACTTACTAAAAATAGCATATTGTTAAAAATAGTGACTTCAAACACCGTTTGAGCACATTTTGGGTAGTTGTTATAACTTATTAAAAATAGTAAGTTCGGAAATGATCACTAATCAAAATGCATGTGACACCCCCGTGAAGCTCTCTGAAAACCCAGAAAGACCCAAAAGACATATTGGCAAACTCCTGCATGCATCCCCAAAAACTTAGAAAGACACCTCCTAGAAAATAGGAAACTCTAATTTTGCGTTCGACTAGGCCACGGGACTCCAGAAATGGGCTATCGAACACTAAAAAACATAGGGCTAAAAAGGGGACATTACATTGATACTTAGATAGGATAGGAAAATAGGAAGGGGATGGACAAAAGGTATGCCTAATGAAGTAAAGGTGGAGGTTGGAGGAAAGGCATGTAGGTAAGGGAAAGTTGTAAAATAAGGAAAAAGGGAAGGATCAGAGCTTGGCAAAATGGTATGTTGGGATGGCAAAGTCCGAAACTTTGACAAAAGGCTCAGACTTATGAGTTTGGACAAAAACCTCGCTATACTGACAAAATTATGACCAAGATGATTGACATCGATTAGGATTAGCTTATCAAAAAGAGAAGGGAAAGGGACTTCTAGTTCCATTATGAATTTATTGAAAAGGGAACAGTACAAGTCCACCCTCAAAATTGCTTGTCCTCAAGCAGTGCAGATGTGGGTGCTCCAATCTTTCCGGTCCTTCCCACATGCCATCTTTAGTAGGTAGGTGTTTTCATTGGATCAAGTATTCTATGATATTTATCCCTCTTAGATTATTCACCTTGGTAGCTATCACTTCTTCAAGTATCAAAATCAAATTACCCTCATCATCCAAAGGTGGCAAATTTGTTGAAGGCGAAATATGTTGACCAAGAGCTCTTTTCAAATAAGAGACATGAAAATTATTTTGGATTTTGTTTTTCTCAAGAAGTTCCAATTCATATGCTACTTCATCGATCCTATTTACAATCTTATAGGGTCCATAGTGAAGAGCACAAAAATATACTGGGGGGGGGCGGGGGGAGGGAGGAGGCGAGGGGGGAGTGAATCAGTATATTAACAAATTTTTACCCTCTCAACTTTTATCAATTTTAAACTCTAATACAATATCAACTATGCAAGAATATAACAATAAGAATAAGTTGACACCGAGATTTTACGTGGAAACCCTTACGGGAGAAAACCACGGTACAAATTATGTACTAGAGGCACCAACCTCTTAATCAGTTATGTAGGCACCAACCTACAAGGAGCACCAACTCCCTAACTTGATTTAGTAGGCACCAACCCACAAGGAGCACCAAGTCCTTCTTGCAAGGCACCAACCTTGACTGAAAATTCAAATGTAGAATAAGATTTTTCAATAGATCTGTTCTTTGCTTCAATCTATCCCTTCTTTGTGATGAATGCTATTCCTTTAAACTCACACAAGAGATATTTCTGCACTTCTATACTCAAACACTACACCATTCTGAAATGAGTCTCATATGTATATACTTCAAAGATTGTAACCTTTTGTTAAGCAATGTGTCTTTTGAAATCTGTCTTTTACTAACAAGCCCAATATTTTATTTGTTGCCTTTTCAACAAGATCGCACCTTTTTCAACCTTTTAAATTTTATAAAGTTTCCTTTAAGAAAGAAACACACCACTTCAGTTTTGCATCTTTTCTGATTCCAAATTGCACCCTTTTAGAAAAAGCATTATGAAGTAATCACACCCCTCTAAACTCTTTCTTTAATATTTATTCATTACTTTATTATATGCATTACTTCATCTTATCGCTGCTAATTAAATCTGATATTTATCATTGAAACACAATTGCTCCTCTTCACATCTGAATTCGGATTATTTCATTTTTAAAGTGCTTAATATCTGGTCACCTTTTGTTATTGATAAATCTGATCATTCATTGTGTCTCTTCAAGAAGAGACGTGTCCATTAATGATACTCATTTATTAATGTTTTAAAATCATCTTAGAATGAATCGTATTATTCAAATGATGAGCCGCTTCTCTTCATGCATTGTTCCACTGAGCTCTTCAGAATCGCACCATTTTGTATTGCTTCAATTAATCACCGTTTCTCTTTTTTTTAATCATTCTTTTGTCTTTTTAATCGCCTCTTTGCAAAAAGATGTGGCATTTTAATGAGTCGTATTCTTTGCAAATAAATCGTGCCTCTTCAACCATTAACAATATTAGTTATCTTTTGTTAAGACAATTTAGAGTATGTTTTTAATTGTCTCTCATCGTATCTCCCTTCATAATCACTTGTTTAGTAATCTGAGAGATATTGCTTTGTGGCGATCTGATTATACCTTCAAGAATATTACTTTCTTCAGAATTATGTTGCTTTCTTAAAATCTGTTCGCCGCTGCTTTTGTAAAGACTCGACCCTTACGTTAATTTTTTTTTTTCTTAATCTACAACATTTAACCTAGATAACATGCATCAAAGAAAGTATTATAAAACATTCTTTTTTTTTCATTGATAATTAAAAGAAAATACTTTCTAGCTACCAACTTGAAATCTTTTCCTTTTCAAATGAACAAGACAATATATTTCAACAAGGAAACTTCTTCTTTTCAAATGAACATCAGAGTAATCATACATACATGAACATACATAGCTCATTGAGCTTTTGAACTAATAGTGGTAAGAAGGTCCAGGAATCCGCCTTTCAAATCTCGATGCTTCAGTAGCTTGGTAAGGAGGAGAAACATCACTCAGGCGCTTTTCTGCCAACCACAGACTTATAATGCGGTCCCCCGCACATCTACCATTCGATAGATGACCCTCCCTTCAACGAAGAGATTGGTAGGGTAATCGATACTGTTTTACCAACTGAGCATAGTGGTGTGTCCTACATAGCTAGAACCTGTACATCCGACAAACTCTCGATCTAGTATGCAATATGGGATCACGGTGATCTTGACAGTGTAATCATTGCCCAATCTAAGAGGATGTTATGTTCATTACACTACTTTGGCCAAAGTGTTCGTACAGTATCTCTACTGAGGGTCAACTGTCACATACACTATTCAGGGTCGATTTGACTTAGGGCTATCTTACACGATGCATAGGTCTTTTGTCCTATCATGGTAATCTGTACCGCAGACATCCTACATCAAGTATTCCTATTGGTATGGATCTGCATCGCAAGTACTTCTCCTATTCTCTCCTATACGGGAATGAACATTTCCTAGGAGTTTAGCTAGCTTTCCTAAGTTAAACTAATAACTTAGTTGGCTACATTGTACTTGGTTCAAGCTCTCATCACAGTCCTAGTAATAATATCTAAGGTAACGAGTAGTCTCCTTATATAGAGATCATACAAGTAATGCAACAATACAAAATGCATTATCTAACCTTTCAAAACAAATAAATACTCTTCTCACTAAACATGCATCTTCTATGACATATTCACTATATGCAAGCTATTGGACAGGCTATTGAAAACATCCTTATATAGTAGTAATTAACTTCATCTATCTAAACATAGATATTGAACATGACTCCATAATAAATCAAAGATTCAAGATGAAATGTATAGAGGAATAATAACCCATGCTTGGTTTAAGCTTTCCTCCGATGATGATGAAATGGTTTGTACTTGCAGCACTTCCAGACTAACAGAAATCCTCTGTTTTAATTATGTTCCCTTTTCAAAAAATGCTCACTCGATAATTGATACACAGCTGGTCAACTTCTCAATTACGACTCAGAATTATGATGATTCACACTTCTAGCAGTATGAAGGAATGACACTCAAAATTACGATATTTTGCTCTTCTTAGAAATTGATAACATACTCTTGCAATATGAAAGCTCAAGCTGGACAATGAGAACAATTATAATTGCAAAAGGAATGAATTCGATGAATGAAAAATGAATGATGAATCCTAGCAAAATGACGGCTTTATATAGAGCCTCATTCCCCAATGCATTCCTCACGGGAAGGCATGGTGATTGACAGGTTTTTTTATTGACTGCTTCAAATGGTGTGTGGCGGATAGAAAACCCCTTACTCAGCAAATTAAGAAGATGATTCGACCTTCAAATTGACAGCAGGTAGAGAAAGATTCAAACTGGTTTCATTCAAAGAGGAAAAATCGACACCTTCAGCAATGGCGCGATTCAACAGTGAGAGATATTTTTAGAGACAAAGTCTTACTTAAATTTCTCATTTCAATCCATAATTCTAGGCGTCCATTGACACATTGCAAGCCGCGTCTGCATTTCCTCATGGTTGTGCGCTTCAACAGGCACGCGAATTTCCCCAACCGTATTTTTCATATTTCACGACAAGTTTATTTTTGTTTTCCAAATATTTGAATTTCGACTTTATGAAGTATAATGTTTATTGAACATAATATTTCCCTTCATTCAAATTGCCAAGGTATTAAATCCTTTGGATGGGTTATTTAACCCGATTTTATTCATGATGAAATAAAAGGTCAATTTCATAATACTTAGGAAATAATTCGATTTCCCTAAATATGTGATGATAAATTAATCAAAGATTGATTTCCATTTTATTTTAAATTAATATATATATATATATATATATATATACACTTTATTACTTTATATATATATATTTATGTATATTATTCTTACTTTAATATATATATTTACATATAATATTAATATGTATATATATATATATATATATTTACATGTACACATATATATAACTTCTGCAAACATATCGTAAGCTAATTGTTATTTCTGATATGTTAATATATGTATATGTAAATCGACATGAATAATAATATAATATTATTAATATCCACATGCAATAGGTTGTGTACATACACACACACACACACACACACACACATATATATATGTCTGTATGTACTTCAATATGCACGTATATGTATGTATACCATATCGGTGCAACCGTATGAGCATATCCGTTTGCCAATCATACACTTGTATCGATATGTATATACATATGGATACGTGTATATACTATATACATGTATATATGTACACTCCCTATTCACTTACATTCATATACGTTACCATTGTAATGAACTTAATACCACGAGACAGATAACAGATAAGCATTTCACATAAAACGTACAAAAGAAGACACAAATCCTAATGCCAATCTATGACTATGGATGACTTATCTAACATAATTGACTCAGTTACTCACTCTAAAGTGAAGTGTGTGTATGCTCAGATAGTTCACATTACCGGTTAATCGACCAAGCCCCTCTCCCAAGTGATATTTCCCCTCCGCTTGGAGGAATGGTACATATACCTGCAACCATTGATATACATTCACGGAAGTCAAATGTTCACAACATAAACAATATACATAACATTTCACAAGTTAGAATATTTACAATTCTATAACTTAATATGCATTAATCCACCAAGAATGACATCAATAGGACTACACTAAACTGAGACAATCATCAAATGTAAAAACACTCATATTGATAGCAAGGTACACATAATTTATTCAATCATTGAATTCTCATTACAATCATTCGGCCCTATGCAATACTATTACGTAGTAGCTTACAATTTGGGGTGTAACAGCTTTCCTGATTGATGTTATTTGGTTGTCACTTCCTTTGCTGACCTACAGATTCACATACTTTTTCTCTTGAATCTGTATGTATTCTTTTTGTATCTTTTGTGTTAAACGTGGAACTGAAACAAAACTTTCTTCTCTTCATATATAGTAGATATTCTTGCTGTATTCATGAATGTGACCAAAGCCTAACAAACCTTCTGAAGTTCTCTCTTGCTTTGAAGACCATACTCTCCATCTTTTTATACGATTCTGTATATATGATACTTTCCATATCATGGCAGATGCTTTTTATAGTCACAACTGCAGGTAATCTTGAAAGGTCTCCATCACATCAATGTACAGGTCTTGAATATGATCAATATATTCACGTTCCTCTGCTTTTGTATGATCATATCTTAAATAGCAACACCCATTTCTCATGCCACCTTTGACATGTTTTCTATCAATGACAACTTCAAGAAACTCGTCCATACATCAATGATACTATGCTTAGACAACAAAACGCTTCTTGACATGACTTTGACATCAATGACAACATTTCCAACACATAGAATCTCTGTATGAGCTTCTCAACTTCACATCTCTTGAGGGAAGACTATCTATAGGGCTATAGTCTCAAATAGACCATGTCTTTGACTTCAAGAGATCTCTTTGTCTGGTGTTGGTTTGCATAAAACATCTATCACTATTCAACTTGTTATAGATGATCTTTGAGTGATCTCAAGATCTCTTGGCTTTGATCTATCAAGTCCCTAGTTGCTTTCACTCTACCATTTGCAACTATTAGGTCAACAAAGTTGAGTGCATTATACCCATGCAAGGCTTTGAAAGGGGACATAACAATGCACATATGATAAGATGTATTGTAACATTACTCTCCCAAGTGCAACCATTCAACCCATGTTGATTGTTGGTTTGAAATGTAATTCCGCAAGTACCCCTCAATCCATTTATTTGTGATCTCTGTTTGACCATTTGTTTGGGGGTGATAGCTCATGCTAGGAGTGAGCTTTGTGCCTACCAGATAGAATAATTCCAATCAAATTGCGCTTAGAAATATGTTGCCTTTGTTGCTAACTATGTTCTTGGGTAGCCCATGTGTAATATGCCCATTTTATGCATTGTTGTTTCGTGAGCTTTTGGCTAGTTTTTGAGTTTTTCCCATAAACTTCTAGGTGTGTTGGGAAGAACTCTAAAATTCTTGGAGGATGCATGTTCAACATTTTAGGATTTATGTTGGTGGCATTGAGCTCAGTTGGCGTTAGGGATTGTTGTGACGTTTTTAGAAGCATTTTCAGGCTCTTGGTGTGTTCTCCAAACTTCTTGGAGAGCACATCTATTTTTGAAAGTTCTCGAGTTGGCACCAGTCTTCATCCCATTGCCTCAATTTTATGTTGACATGATCAGAATTGGATTCCGAAGCCTTGGCAGTGCTTTCCGTGACCCTTTTTTGAGGAGTTTGGAGAGCTGCTCGCAGATTTCTGTTTTTCCCTAGGGAGCTGTACCACATGACAGTGACATTTCAAAGCATAGCATGAGAAACCTAGAGCCAAGCGTTGGGGTTTTGGTGTTCAATTCTTCTTCCTGTGTGGTGCCATGTCATTGGTGATTTATTTCTGGTGTTTTGGCATTGAGTTCACAGTTTTTGGTGAAGTTCTGATTTTTTAAAGCTAATGCCAATCTCGCAGTGCCTGTTTAGTGATAGGAAGGACTGAAATTTGATATCAGACTTGCTGCATGTCAATGCTCCAGCTACTTGGTGATCATTGGTGAGTGTTGGGTATGTGTGGGATCGCTGGGGCACTTGGATAATGTTCTATGCCATTTTGGTGAATGTTTGAGGAGCTAAATTGATGTCTCAGACCTGTTGTGCGCTAAACTTGAGACCAGCGATATAGTTCTGTGGAGCTGAGTGTATTTGAAGGCTGTTTTGACAGTGCTGGGCATGTTCATTTCTATTTGGCTTCATTTGGAGGTGTGTTTGGTTGCATGGATGAGTTTTGGAAGGGCTAAAGTGGTAGTTTTGCCCTGTACCAGCGGTGTGACAGTCCTGCAGTGCATTTTTCTGCCATAACAGATCTGTTGTATCTCAAAATACTAAATAGTGAGTTGAATGGTGATTGGAGGTTCTTTAAAATATATGTTGCTGATGCTATTATTTGGAGGCATTCTAGGATGGTTGGGAGGAGTGTTTCTTGAGTTTCCTAGCTGCCAGGATCCACAAATCCTAACAGCAGACCTGCAACATCAACAACAGTTGAATTGAGTTTCCAGGCCATTCATGATTATACCAGTTTATGGGCTTGAGGTACCTTAAATGTGCTTGCATTTTATGTATTGAAATAATGTATCAAGCTTTGGGCAATGATTTCTACCAGTCACTTTGTAACAGCAGTTAATGAACATTGAAATTTCATATCAAAACTTTGATGCAGTGTTACCCCAAGTTTCCGGGACGGGGACGGCAGGGGACAGCGGGACGAATCCCCAAGTTTCCAATTTTGAGGCCAAATTTGGGGACGGTGGGGGACGGCTATATAAAATATAGGGAAAATTTAAAATATATAGGGAAATTTTAAATATTCATATGAAAACATGGATAAAGCATACATAATATATGTTATAGAACCTTAACATATAACATTTGTGTTCAACATTCTTTGTCAATACTCAATACACATTGAAAATTCAGAATTAACAAACATGAATCATAATACAACCTCCAAGTTATAATTCATAAACTTATATCAAATTCACAAGGTTATTTCCAGCTCACAAATTGGGCAAACATTTGTGATTACAGTGAAGATTGTTTCACCTAGGTTATTGATTACTTGGCATAGAACAATAATGAATAGCTGAGGCGTTTGAAGGAAGAATTATTGTAGTTTGGTGGGAGTGTGGACGACTGGAAGTAAATTCAATGCTTGTGTATTGTCTGATATGGATTTGAGCAGTTAAATGTGGGTACAATTGCTGCGCTCAAGGAGTTTTGGGCATCAAATTGCCTTAATATTCAGCATATCTCCAATTGTGAAGAACTGTTTAAAAAGGTCAAAATCCTAACTCTTTATCTCTAAAACCTGTTAGTGAACAGCAAGCAAATAAATTCAAGTTTACACACTTTTGGAATAAATTTTTGTTATTTTTATATATCTCTAATAGAGCATCAAATATTTATCTTGTGAGTGTTCCAAATATTGTGAAAGACATATGAAAATAATTTAAACGAACAACTCATAAACCAAAAAATTGAAAACTATTATATATATATTTTTTATTTTTAAAACATGATTTGACGTGGGGGACTGCTGGGGGACGGTTGGGGAACGGCTTAGGCGTCCCCTGGCCGTCCTCGGGACCGGTCAGCCGTCCCCATTTGGTCAACGTCGTCCCCCCATTTCGGGGATGTTTCCTATTTTTTTTGCAAAAAAAGGGGACGGTCCCCTGCCATCCCCCTGTACCCGGGACGTCCCGGGGACTGGGCCGGGACAGGGCATTTTAGGGGGGGGGAGGGGGGAGAGGGGAGAGGGGGCATGTCCCCGGGTTTCCCTGGCTGTTTGTGATATCAGCTTAGTTTAATCCTAGAAGCTTTTAATTTTTTATGGTCATGCATGGAAGAATGTATTCTGTTTTAGGTATACTTGATCATTGTAGAACTGATTTTGTATTGCAGTCTTTAATGTTGCTGTGGTCACTGATCTCATCATAAATATTCTAGTTAAAATTTATAGATACAGCATTGATGTCAGGGAACCTCTGATATGAAAATATTAATGCCAATGCTTTATGAAAAGCATTTATAAATATGTTCACACAAGCCTGAGCGTGCACAGTGCTTTTGTCAAACAGGAAAGCATGTTCCCATTTTCAGAAGTGACCTAATTAGCAGTACTGTGCAGCAAGAAAAGTTTGCATGTAACATCTCACATATTGAACAATATTCGGATATAGCAGAACAGTCAATGGAAAGAATTGCCTCTACGATTTCTTCATTTAGATACACTACAGGCCGTGCTCGTGCTAGTGGTCTCCGTGCCCCTTCAAAGTCTTCAACAACTTCAAAATCAGTTGGGTAAGGAATAACAGGTGGAGTTGACATTTCTAGTCAATAAAGCTATTTGTGCTTAGCAATCTTTTGATGGTAATTGATATGTTTCAAATTTGTTTATCAGGCATATGGCTGTTGATAGTTTCAGACTTTAATGAGGAACTTTTGATTAGTGTTTCCTTTAATGCAGGGATCTTAATCAGACTAGCAATTTGCAAGTAGATTTTAGCAAATTTGCGTACAAGTCGAATAAAAGTAGAAGCCAGCAAGTTAGCCACGCATGATCTGTCTAGACGTGATTGCAGATGGATGCATAAAAGCTTAAAAATATGGTGGGTGCGCTGTGCATTTGCTGTTTCTACCTGATTTGCATGGTGGAAATCAACGATCTTTTCCATTCATTGAGGTGTAAGCCTTGCATGTAACATAAAGTCTTTGCTTTTTGTGGTTATCAATAAATGATAAAAATTCTAATGAAAGTTGTATTCTTTCTTTTCATTTTTACTTCAGATATGGCTACAGAGTTTTGCTAGTTTGATCCTGATAAACTATAAAATTGCCCACTGAATTGTGGAGGACTCAGAGTAAACAGCTGGCATGTTGCTCTTTAAGTGGTATCCTTTCCCCACCTAAGCAGCTACAACATGCTGACTGTTTAAGCTGTTAAAAAATGATTTTTTTCAGAACAATTTAGCACATGGCAGCATTTCTATTCAATTACGAGTATTTATGGCATTTTAATTTAGTAAGTTTGCAAACTTTTTAAGAGAACAACTGTGCTTTTGTTGAGTTATCATTTTAATATTTAAATTGGGAAGGGAAAATATTACAATGTCTTTATATGTTTCTCTTATATTGCAAGGTTTGCTAGAAGCCCTCCAACCCCCTATACCCTTTTGGGTTTGGTTCAGGGTTGGGCTTGGGAGGATGGCTTGTGGTTTGCCTAGCGTCTGCCTTGGGCACCCCAAGTTATGATGGACCCACGAGGAGCTCAGGGAAGATACAAGTGAACCTAGGGACACCCAAGGGCTATCCAAAGAAGAAAATGATTTAAAAAAAGAAAAAGAAAAAGTGGCATACTAATTTCACCTTTTAGTTATAAAAATGTGAAAATGGTGTGCACCATGAAGGTTTGTGTGGTTTCAAAGGCCTTATTTTGGGGCCCTCAATCTCGTTGAGGTCTCCTTTCCCAAACCAACACTAGTTATTGGGATCTAATCACATAAATTTTTTGATTACAATGAGGGCATGACAAGGAATCGAGATTTAACTCTTGAGCATGTTGATTTAGATGTTATTGTTGCAAAACTTGCTAAAAATCTCTTTAGACAAGGCAACTTCGACATATGACATGGCTAGCAAAAGTGGCATTGTAACTCATTGTGGTTCAAATGAAATCGAACCGGATGTTTACTTTAATGCTCTTGATGAATAATAATATGAAGACTATTGAATATTAATTGTAAGTTTTATTGTGTATTGACATTTGACAAGTTACTAAATTATGAATTTATGAGGTATTTAAATACTTGTTTATTGACAATTATGAGTATAATTGTTTTTATAATTTTAATATATATAAAATTATATAATACACAAACCTATACTTGTACATGAGCAAAATAATGTCATATCAACATACTTGAACCTCGAACTTGTACCAAACCCTATACCAGGACCAACAACTTAGTGTTTCTCCAATCATATATAAGAACTTGGGAAGAATCTATGCAATTGACCAAGTGTCCCATAAGAAAACAATAAGATTTACTCCTATCTTAGATTCACATTATGGCTAGTCATGCCTTAGTCTTTGATCATATACAAGAGCTTGGGAAGAATCTATGCAATTGACCAAGTGTTCCATAAGCAAACATTAAGATCCACTCCCCTCTTAGATTCAAATTACAGCTAGTCATGCCTCAAAATTATTTGAAATGCCATACATTTTCTCATTATTTATGTTCAAGGAAAGTTTTTCTTGTTTCTTTTGATAATGTAAAAGGTTGCACACAATATAATAAAACTATTAAATTGAAACATGCATTTTGCTTAGTAGAGAGAAAAATTCTTGAAAGTTTCAAAATACATAATTGAGTTCATATACAAAAAGTAGGGGTGCAAATCCAAAAGCTGGCTTCCAACTTGCCTACTACACCACTTGGGAATTTAGTCACAAGGTTTGTTGAATTTCAGCCATGAAGTTTGAAATTTGGTGGACTTAAAACCTAAAAAAATTGTTGTAGTTCGCTAAAAAATATCATATGGAATATGACTTAGGTTTTTCTATTAAAATATATTTTGAAAAAGTGAATCTCTAGATGTAAATAAGTCTTTGGATGTTTACAATCTACATCACTTGTGTTGAATTTGTCGATTAGTGTAGTGATTGCTCAAGCTTGCAGATTCAAACGATTTAAGAGAGCTCAATATTCTATCTTCAAGCAACTTAAAGGTTGAAATCCAAAGGGGCTCGGGCATTTATTCCCCTTGGCATGTTGATCCATGATTATTTGTGATTCTTAACAAAGATAATATTGCACCTATTATTGGATCGAGTTTTGGCTATGCCAATGTAAAGCATTGTTGATTTGACGAGACACGCCAAACATTCATGGCATCCATAGGCCTCTAGAATTATGAATGTTGAATTCGATAGACAATAATTGAAAGGTAGGGAGGGGGTCGTGAATCAATTCTCCATTCCAATGTTTCAAGTGTAGGTGGTAAATGTAGGTTGTTGGTCTTTTAATATCTAGGTTTTGTTTTAATTCTATTTTTTTTAAAATATAATTTAATATCTTAATATTTTATATTTTAAATAATGTGGATTTATTTCAATTTTGTTTGTTTGTTTTTTGTAGGTAAGTTATACCACAAATGGGGGTAGATCCCATAAATTTTACATTTGCGTAGCATGCAAAATGGAAAGAGTTTCATTTGCCATATGATTGGTCTTGTTCCTTCATTAGAGTTGTGGGTGCACCAAAAGTACACCTCTCCATATAGTGTTTAAGGCCTTGTCATTATTGGATATCTTCACCTTCTTGACTCAATTTATTGTTGACATATTTTGCATCACTTTTCCTTTAAAGGGAGGAATATAAGAGTTAATTAAGTTTCGGAGGTCAAGACACTTATTAAGGAGGATAGAAAAACTGACCTAAATGAATGTATCAACAATAGACCTAGTGGAGGGCAATCAATGAACCACATTTAACATACTTCTCAAAGACCAAGGTAAAGATTCTACATGAAATGAACTTGTAGATTGACACACAAGGGTAAATACCTATCAATAATTGTGGCATAAGGTTGATTAATTATTATCACACTATCGAGCCAAGCTTATGCTTGATGTATTAATGATCCCATAAGCCGAAAAGTCTTGTAATGTGTGTAGATTCTGGGAGTTGACAAGATATGAACGCATTTGGTACCCACAAGACTTGTTTCTTTTGATCTTGCTGGATAATCATTTGTAGGCACACGAGTTTTGTTTCAGGCTACCTTTCTTAAATTTGTTTCAAGCTAGAAATGGGGAAAAGCCATCATTATCTAAAAATAGAGACTCCAATCTTCCTTATGAGCTCTAAGAGCTGACTTTCCTTCCTTGGGCAAATTACTGATCATTTGACAATCAAAGTTGCCAAGTTATTTTGGGGAGAGGGTTGTTGGTTTCCAAGGAGAGATATTGAGTCAATACATATATCTCTTCCCGTTTTGTTGCATCGTTGTTGGACCTTCATGTGGCTAAGAAGGTGGTTGCAAAGACGACTAAAGAAATCTTTGATCCCACTCTACTCAGAGGTTTGGATGAGGTAATTGCAGCCGCGTGTTTGGGCACCAAAATACCTAGACTCAGAGCCTTGGAGCGCCATATGGATTTGGACATAGAGTTTCATCCCTTTCTTATGGATATCTTTGGAGCAGATTGTTGGGGTCACCACTATCGAGCAAAAGTGGGTTATGATTTCTTGAAAAGGCTTTGTTACTTTGTGCCAGTGAAAGATTTTCAATGGTTAGCAACGTTCATCGACTTTGAAGAAGACTAGGGTTTGAGGGTGACACCACCACATTTTTGAAGTGGTAGTGGATTTTGGGGCTGAAGACACACATTCCACAGTATCTATGATAAATTGCAAAGAGAAGCCATTTTTGCAAAACCCCATCTCTTTGAGAATTACTATTGAAGAGTTTTATCTCTCTTTTTTAAGCATGGGGCAATAGTCAAGGGTTCCATAACATAAAATCAAAGAACCCATAATTTGTATATACAAAGTTTTGTAAAAAGCTACTGGGTCATGCTATGAACAAGTTTTTAGTGAAAAATAATCGTATGCAACCTCTTAGAATAATTGTATGCCAAAATCTTACATACAACTAATATATGACTTTAGTTATGCATTATCGTATATCAATGTGATTATATTGTTGCATGGATTTTCCCTTTTCGAATTGTTTGCTTTCAATTAAAATCTCAATTCCATGATATTAAAGAAAAGTAGTTTCATTTAAAAGCATCAAATTCTAGATTTCTCTCCAGGGACATTTGGAGCAAATATTTGAATGTTTCTTAACCCTACTTGTTGAGAAAGATATTCTGGGAGTTCAACAAGGTATCTTTTTTCATCCAGGGGTATCCCGAGATAGACTAGAAGTTCCAAGATGCTAGTAACGTTTTGCAAAAACCTTTGCTTTTTTTTAATGACAGTTATCCTTAGGGCATTAAGTTGTGAAATGGAAATGTAAACCCATTTTTTGAAAGCTCAATTTTCGTTATCATGCTATCTTGATATATCTATTTTTTTTACACAAATGTCATGGACTTGAAGCATGTATGATGTTGTGCATATGTTTAAATCTTATATCTAGTTCCAAATTTCTTTAGATCTTGGTTCTTTCTGAGAAAAAAATGGTTTTGTGTTCTAGTTAATACTACAATTAAGATCTTCGTATGAGCCAAAATACCATGTTCTTTTGCTTTTTCTAAAACTCTTTTAACAGTTTACATTTGCTCTCATTTCAAAAATTAGGGTTGTCCAGATTACTGTGAATGATCTGCTTTTTGGATTATGTATGATTTATTCCAATTATTTGAAAAGCAAGGGTTTATTTTCAAAACCCTAAAGCTTTTCATTATATATAACAACATGAGCCAAAAGACAAATTTTGATCTTACTCCAAAAATTAAATTTTCCATGTTTCAAAGCAGAAGTACCAAGAAACCAATTTTAAACCCTAAAGGGTTTCGATTGAACAATATGTGAATGGTTTGATTACGTTTCAGAAAATATGCTTCCCTTTCACTTCAAAACTTGAAAGTTACATCCAAGCTAGAATTGAGGTCAACAATAGGACCGAAATGAGAATTGATTGTAAGAAATTGAACTATCTATGTTTATAGTGAAACAAAGCACTATTTTTAGGGGCCTAAAAGGAAGAGTAAATTTTCCGCATTAGTTTGGAATGAAAGTATGACCACATAAAACAAAGAAGTCCAACCATCTTTAGACATGTTTTGAATACTTACACATCAAAAAGATTTTGATTATTTCCTTTGATAAACGAAATTTGTAGTCTGTAATATATGTGAAGGACTTCAACATATAACGTACTAACCATAGGATAGATTGATTCATGGGCACAGTATTTAAAAGATAGATTGGATTAAGGTTTGAAACTTGATCAATCTTAATAAAAGGTCAAATTAAGGACAAGGCAGTATAAGGAAGCTACTTTATTCAAGTTGTAGTATAAAGGAATATAACCCAAATTACGTGAGTGGAAAAGTGAATAGGATTTTGTGATGCAGTCAAAGTATTAATTTGGAAGTTAAATTAACTTAATCCTTCCACTGTGTAGAAAACTTATGAAGAGTCAAGGAAAAGGCACAAGTTCATGGGATGTTGTGTTATGCATAAGGGAACAAATATGCTTCCCTTTCAGTTCAAAACTTAAAAGTCAAATCCAAGCCAGAATTGAGGTCAACAATAGGACCAAAATGAGAATTGGTTCTAAGAAATTGAACTATCTAAGTTTAAAGTGAAACAAAGCAAAATTTTCAAGGACCTAAAAGGAAGAGTAGATTATCTGTATAAGTGTGACCACATGAAACAAAGAAGTCCGACCATCTTTAGACATGTTTTGAATACTTACACATCAAAAAGATTTTGATCGTTTCCTTTGATAAATGAAATTTGTAGTCCGCAATATATGTAAAGGACTTCAGCATATAACATACCAACATTAGGATAGATTTATTCATGGGAACAATATTCAAGAGACATATCAGATTAAGGTTTGAACCTTGATTAGTCTTAATAAAAGTTCAAATTAGGGACAAGAGTTGGCCTTCATTTGTGTCAGGTAGTATAAGGCAACTACTTTATTCAAGTTGCAGTATAAGGCAATTAACCCAAATTACGTGAGTAGAAAAGTGAATAGGATTTTGTGACGAGGTCAAAGTATTAATCTGGAAGTTAAATTAACTTAATCCTTCCATTGTGTGGAGAACTTATGAAGAGCCGAGGAAAAGGCATAGGTTCATAGGATGTTGCGGTATGTATAAGGGAACATAGATTGGAATCTTCCAAAGGTGGATTTTTCTAAACCACAACTTTGGATCCTAGAGTTAAAAGTGTGATATTGGATTAGAAAGTCAATCTAGTGGGACAAGGGGTTTGTGATTGGGATTTGAAAGCCTTATGACCAACCATAAGGTTTATTTGGTTGGTAATAGTAAGCAATTGCCATCAAACCCTATTGTTGGTTTTGGACCTATTGGGGGTTATTGCTAATCTAGGAGATTTGTGTGCTAAGGACATACCATTATATTCCTCTCTTTGAAGTATTCATGTGCAGTGTTAGCCTTTCTTGGTTTATACTAATTTTTGGTCTTTATTCTTTAAAACGGTCCTGCATTCTTAGTTACAATTGATTTGTTCCTTTGTTGACATTTCTTTCAGACCTTCCCACTTCTTAGGATCTATATCCATGATGATTTCTTTATCTTGGTTGACACGTATATTGGCCAACAAATCTGCCACCCCATTTGCTTCTCTGTACACATGTGTAATTGTGTAGTCCTCTATTTTTTCTAATAATTCCCATATCTTCAATACCCAACTTCTCAATTTCTAGTTTGGTGTTTCTCTTTTTGTTATTGCTTGAATGCATAGTAACGAGTCCCCTTGAATGTCCAAATTCTTGATATCCTTTTCTTGCCACATCCACAGTCCCAAAGCTAGAGCTTCCATCACATCCACAATCCCAAAGCTAGGGCTTCCATCTAAGCTTCATTGTTGGTAGCAACACTAATTTTTCTAGACAGGGCCCATTTGCATTGCCCTTGGCTATTTATTATGATACACCTTGCCCCTGTTGGTCCAGGGTTCCCTTTTGCTGATCCATTGAAGTTGAATTTATACCTTCCTTAAGTTGGACCCTTCCACCTAGCCTCCCTTATGATCTTTGACTTATCTTTAAAAAGTCCCTTGGATCTTTTTAATTTTCCCAACTTTTCTGCAAATCCTCATCCCATTTTATGAATTTGGTACCTATTTTTATCATTATTTTTGCATTTATTAATTCACATACACCCTCTTCTATCTTTTGTATTGATTTTCCTTCATCCATACTCTTTTCCTGAAATATTTTGCAGTTTGTTTCTTTCCAAATGTTCCATACAATCATTGAGGGAGCTACCACCCATAAATCTACCCATAATGTTTCCTTTTGGCTAGCTAAATCAAACATTCATTAAGATTTTTCTATCTTGCACCCTAGCACACCTTGGATCCAGTCCCAGTATTTCGATGTGTATGTACATCCCAATAGCAGGTGATTGATTGTTTCACAATTTTTATAGTGCATTATGCACCTGTTAGGGCCTTTTATAGCAATGACATTCAATCTATCAGTTGTAAGTACTCCTTTTTGTAATGTCATCCAAAGGAAAGCTCCTGCCTTGGGCAAACCAACTGGATGCTAGCATAACATGGTAGGTTAGCTGCAATTTGTTCTTATAACAATTTGAATATGGTATCCCAATTTGACAAAATATTCCTCTCATCGGGCACCCACACCATATGATTTTTTCCTCTTCTGCTGTCAATATAACTTTTTCTTGTTTTTGCCTCTACTGTAATTGGTAGTCTCTCGACATCAATCCAATCATGTTGATTGCCATACTTGGGATGGTTCAAACAAATGTAGTCTCTGTGTGGCCCATTAGGTTCGTGATTGGACCAATGTGTTCCTTGATCCCTTCCAACTCTCTCGATGGTTTATAACCACTCCAAGAATCTATCCATAAATTGGCATGTTTTCCATTATTATCCTTCCAAGTTAGTTGCTCAGGTATGATATTTTTGTTGTCACATAAAAACTTCCAAATGGCTAATCCTCCATTAGATGTTCCTCTGGTGAGGATCCTTTTAAGATTTGTACTGTCCAAGTATTTGTTCTAAAATATTTTGCACCATAAGTGGTTTAGGTCCCAATACATTTTCCATGTTAGTTTGGCTCCCAATGCCAAATTTTGTTCTTTCATTTTTCTTAGACTTGTACCATCATCATGTTTTCCTAAAGATGCCTTATCCTAATGTATTGGTGAAATTTTATTTTCTTCTCTTTCTCCTTCCCATAAGAATTTTTTAAAGAAGCTTTCCATGTTGGCCTCAACCTTGTGTGTGATCTGAAAACAAGACATTACATATATTGGAATTGTTGTGAGGATTTATTTCTGCACTTTTCCTAAACATCCATCAATGTTGAGTGGCATGCACCAGAAATTAATGGTGCCCCTAGATATTTGGTTGGGGTAGTTGCAATTGCGAATCCGAGTTGATTTCCTATTCTTTTCTATGTTGTCTTTTTGGTGTTGAAGAACAATATTGAGGATTTTTCTTTATTTACCAACTATCCTGAGCACTTTTTGTATTCTTCTAGTGCATCTTTTATTGTTGCTATCTCTCTCATATTGGCTTCCCCAAATAATATTGTGTCATCAACAAATTGTGTGTGTTATTGGATTCAACCCTTGAACCACTTTTATGCCTTTCCATATGTTATTTTCTCTTTTAAGTTTGAAATACCTTCCCATGGCCTCTGCCATGATAATGAAAAGAAAAGGTGACAAGGGATCTCCTTGCCTTCATTTGTTGCAGAAAATAAACCATAGATAGAACCATTTACATTTAGTGAATATCTTACTGTTGTTACACATTGTTGTATGAGTGCTATCCAAGACTTATTAAAGCCAAATTGTTTGAGGATTTCTATCAAAAAAATCCATTCAACCCAATCATAAGACTTACTTATGTCCAATTTAATCATCATTCGTTGTATTCTTTTTGTGGACATTGTCTGGAGTACTTCATTGGCCACTATGATACTATCAATGATCTCTCTGCCTAGACAAAATCCACCTTGTTCTTTTGAGATGATAGAGTTCAAAAATATTTTTTAGGCGATTGGCCAACACTTTGGTAATGATCTTATAGATTGTATTGCACAGAGATATTGGCCTCTAGTCATTGAACGAATTACATACTTGCTTCTTTGGTATTAGGGATATTACTGTGTTATTAAGATCTTTCACAATTTTTTTCTTAGCCCTGAATTCCTCTACCACTTTCCACACTTCCTTCCCTATTAAATTCTAACATTTCTGGTAAAATTTTGTTGGAAATCCATCTGGACCTGGTGCTTTATTTGGATGTAGTTGGAATGTAACACTTCAGACTTATTCCATTGTTATTGGTTCATTAAACATCTGGTTGTTCGCATCTAAGCCACATTTTGGAATGAAATGTAGATTTTTTTCATTGCTACATGATGTTGTATTGGTTTGTGTGCCCAATTTTTTTTTAAAAAATATCTAATTGCTTCTAGTTCAATTGTTTTTTTATCTTTAGCAACCTCTCCATTCTCTAACTTTATTTCATTGATTGTGTTAACAACCTTCCGAACTTTAGAGGTGGTGTGAAAGTATTTGGAATCTGCATCACCTTTTTTTAGCCATTTCTCTGCTTCTATCTCGTCAATACACTTCTTCTCTTGCCAAAATTTCCTTGTGATAGTTTTTCAATTGATTTTTCTTTAAGTAATCCTCTTGGAACATGCCATTCTTTATTACCTTGTTATTTAGTTCTTCCAATTGTAGTGACCCTCTCGATGACATTGCTATATCAGTTGTTTTTGAGTCGTTGTTAGTTGTTTAGTTGCTTTTGAGACTATGCTACTTTGATGCACTATGTCATGGATTATATGATCAGTCGTGATACTTTGTAGATGATACACTTGACTTTATGATCATCTGTTTACTTTTGTGAGATGACATTATTATGGGGTATATATTGTTTTTTAATGTTAATGATGGTACTATGATGTAATTGATGTAATTGATGTTTGATGTAATGTTTTATGTCAGTTCGGGTGAAGGAGACATTGTAGCAGTACTCATCCGCGAGTGCCCTGCTATGTTGCGATTATTCTTCATGGTGTGTCTTCTGATATATATGTTTTTTTGGTTGACCGTGTAGTTTGATGCAGCTTTCAAGTATAGGCATCAAATCCACCTGCTTCGTCAAGTCTAAGCGTGCCAAGGCCCAATGAATTTTTTTGATGGGAGATAGTTATGGTCCTCTGTCATGAGCCATTGTTCTAGAAAGAACAAGTATCATTTTGTTACCCATTTGTCTTGTTGATGTTCGTTCTGTCGTGTTATTTGTTGTTTCGTCTTGTCATTTTATGTTTGTCATTTTTTATATTGTATTGCTTAGATTAATTAAATGGTTTAAATAGTATGTATTGAAATGATCAGTGATTAATTGCCTTGTTTAATTTAAGGTTATGAATGATTGTATTTAATTTGAAAGTTTATTTTAAAATATTAGAGGCATTAATTTATTGAGGATTATTAAAATATATTGTTTGTGGAAGAATAAGTATGTGTAATTGATTTGTTTGTGCAACTTCAATGTTTTCAAAACTGTTAAATTATAACAATTAGTTGTGAATTGTATTTGCAAAATATCTTGTTTTGAACATGAGGTTAGAAAAGTTGAACTTATGGATGAATTGCACACAAACTATTAGTTAAGTGATGGATTTGCATTGTGATCAAAATGAATGATATAGCATAAGAAGAAATGAATTTAAGGAGGGCAATTGGTGTTTGAAAAGGGAAGATTGTTTTCATGATAGTTTTGGTGGAAAAAGCTTTCTCTCTGTATTTATTTGTGTTTGGTTGAAAAAGTTGGGGAATTGTATATTGGAGGCTTTGCTCGTGGTGTGAAAGTTTTGTGGACTGAATTATTGGGTTTTCCTTCACTATTCATCGAATCTGGGAAAGCTTATCAGGTTTTCTTCATGCATATTCTTGTTAATTCTTGAATTGATACATGCAAAGGGGTTTGTAGTAATTTGTTGGTAATATGTTGCAAAATCTTGACTTGGTACCTACATGCACAACAGAAAACGAAAAAAACATTAATGCCAATCTTGATTAAATTTTGATAAATCAAAGAAAAGAACATGTTTGCAGATTTAGTTTTAAATTTGTATGAATTCTTCTGGAAATGTATTATGTAGTTTGACTGTGTAATCTGAGTTCATTTCAAATCTTTTATGGGTGTCACTTCTTTTATGGTGTACCTCCTAGAATGTTATCCGCTTATAGATGTTGTGTGTATATGAGGTTATTGGTAGATCTATTTGCATGTTATTGTGGTATACATGATCTTACTCCTAAAACCTTAGTCATTGTCTCAAATTATTCCTAATCACTATAGTATTCCTTTTGGAACTGGTATTCCATTTCAGTAGAAGTATTTGCTATTTCTTTGCAACATGTTTGATCTTGATTTTATTGATCGCTACCCTTCTTTGTTGGCTGGGCCGAGATCTTTAATTTCCTCTCAACCATTTGATGGCATCAAAAAGGAGTTTTTGATTGCTTTTAGTTTGAGAAGCTCACTCAAATATGGAGATAGCCTTATATTATTGCTTCTCGAGCAGACTCCTTGAGTAGACTGTCGATTCCTTAAATTGCCTTGTCACGCTAAATGTAAACTACCAAGCGTAATACCTTTTGGTTATTCATGGATTTCGATTATGGTTTCTTTTTAAATAAACTTGTCTTGTCTTTGATCTTATTGCACGAACCTAACCCTTTGATACTTCCCTGTTCTGCATGGTTGTTGGCCCGATGCTTTAACTACACAATCACTTAGACTAGATTTTGAATAGTTATTAATCTATTGAATTTGTTTTGTTGTCACCTCCTTTGTGCATGCACCGATTTTGTTCTTCCACAACCGCGGCCAAAAGATAGTAATAACGGGCTTGTTAATGTTGTGCATGGTATTTTAGATTGAGTCTTCTCATCGTTTGAATGCTTGACTTGGAGCGGCGGTGTTATACCATCCTCCATGCATATCTTGGTTATGCCAACTGACCTGTTGTGGAATTTGTACATTTAGTTCGTTATTTCCTTTCACCTAACTACCTTTATGTGTGGTTACTTGTTCGGTCTACTTCTTTTCGTTTGTTTCTGTTATTGCATTCTGATGCATATCCTCCTCACTCACATACAAAGACACCTACTTTATGTCTGCTTACATTTATGTTTCAGACTTCTTTTGTATACCTTTTGGCTGCTTAAGTTTTCTAATCCCTCTTGTTTATTCGTGAGTCGACATGCATGTGGATAGCATGCATTCTCTGTCAAAATGACTTGCATGTCCTTGAGTGGGTGTGGCTGCAATTAGGTACTTTAGTTTGTTTGAAATGATAAGTGTAGTGGTAGGTAGTTAACTATTTGTAAACACGATGGTAACTCAACTTTCAAATAGACTCATTCAAAATGAATGTTGACTTGAACTTTATTATATGTATAAGATTATATGAATCAGCATTAGCAATGCATGGTCATTTGTTTCTACATAATTCATTTAGTCATATGAACTTAAATTAGTATATAGCTTTCGTATATGTATATCCGATGTAAGGAATATAATAGAATGTTTAGTGTTAGTGAAAGCATTGGTTGAACATTTGATTCAAAAGAATGATGTATTTGGATATTATCTTTTCTTTCGATGATATTTAAATATTTAGGCTGCTTAAAGTCTTATTTTAGAATGATTTTTCATGAAATAGATATATATGTGTAAAATGTTATTTTAAGTTAAGTTTGATGTTAAATTGGGATGTACAAATTGGGAAGCAAATTAATTGGCAATTTTGGATACGTCAATTGAATCATCTTTTGGATTCTTAAATATATTGGATTGTACCATTTTTGGATATTTTCTTGTAGTAGGGGAGAAATTAGTAGCACGGTAATTACTTTGGAAAGGAATGGGGTTTGATATTTTAGTTCATCAAGTATTAATAAGTTTGGTTGTCGAGTTCTTATTGCCTTGGAGTTTATGTGTATTTGGAAACTTGGTTGTACTATCTTTAAGATTAGTACTTGTTGGTGTATACCTTTTTAGTTTCTTCTAGAGGCATGAGTTAAAGATTTGTTATTTGAATTGTTGGATGTATGTTATCGTGTACCCTTTTATGACTAGAATATTAGTTTAGCCATGCACGTGTTTTCTCGATAATAACATTCAGTTTTAAATGGTAGCGTCATGTTATGTGGTTGATTTTTGAGTTTTGTTTTACATGTATATGGGCTATCCATGTCATTTCTATTGGGTATGTGTACATAGGAGGAGTGGCTTTTTTTAGGGGCTAGACCCAGAAGTGGTTGCATGGGTAACCTAACAAAAGTAGGTAATTAAGTGATAACTAAACTTTAAACTTTAGGGGTTGGGTAGTGATAATGATATTTCAGATAATGTTTTGCCTCGCTTTGTACTTTAACACTTGTTTAGGTTAAAGTAGGTTGAGATGGCCTGGAATGGCTACTCGAACACTTTGTCTTCTTGAGAAGTGATTCGAGGCCACATAAGTTCGTTTAGGGGCTGAAAATCGTTAGAGGTTGCCAGGGTAACTCTGGTAGAGGGTCGGTAACCTAGGAAGATTCTCCAGGGTAACCTATTACATTTATGTGATGACACTCCTGTCCTTGTACATTTGTTGGGTCTCTTGTGTAGAGTCACCTGTGATTATACCGTTGCCTCTGGGAGTATGTCAATTGTCATGTGGTTGTGATGTCGTCATGTTGTCATTTGTATGTCGACCATGTGATGTTTTTTATCTCTTCTTGATGTTTGTTTGACTTGAGGACCTGTTACTATCTCCTAGCACGTGGGGTGGGCTTTCGAGTTCCACATGGTTGGGAGGAACTTGCCTTTTCTTCCATTGGGTCCCCTTGCAGGTGATATTGTTCGAGACGAGTTTGTTCTTGTCAGGTTCCCAGATACACATCGTTTATAGAGTTGTTCTTTGGATGTGCTCGTGGACTTGGTTGTCAGTTATACTTGTACACTTTATTTATTGTACTCACTCATGATGTTGACATGAGGTTTCATTGTACCATTACTATGGATGTATCGAGATTTGTCACAATCTCATTTGATTGTAATTGAACTTGTAATGATACTCTTTCTGATAATGTAATCTTGTTATGGTTTACTCTCATGATCTTGTTTATGGTACTTGATATGATGTATTTATTGTTTTACTTTAGTAGTGTTGTTGTGGAACTCGAGAACGTTCATGTTAGGTTGATGTTGACATATTATTAAGTGTATAAAAAAAAATTTATTCGGTTGTTTAGCAGTAGTTACGTGTCATTCCCTGGGTTCCACGATGGGGCGTTACAACTTGGTATCAGAGCGAAGGTTCTAACACTGGGTACTCTAGTTCTTGCAAGCCCACTAGGTTGTCCTAGATGTTAGAATTCCTTAGTGTGTGTTTTCTTGTTTCCTTGTGTCTATAAACTGAGACTTGACATTGGTCTTGTGTAGGGTCATGCCACCTAGGCGAGGTCACAGTAGAGGTCATGGTGGTGGCAGTGTGACAAATCGTCAGAATACTCTGCCGCAGAGTTCACATGAAAGTGAACATGGAGAACAACCTAATCCGCAGGGTAATTAGGTAAATAATGAGCAGGTTCTGAATCAACTTGGTGCAAGGGGAGATCTATTATGTCCTTTACTTAAGTAGGCCCTTGCTCATCTTGGGCCTAGGTAGGGAAGTGATCAAGAAGTGAATAGAGAGAGGGACAAATCACCACCTAGGAGGATTGTGTAGACCGCAAAGCAAGATGCCATTGCTGCAAGGCACATGAGAGATTTGTTGAGCGCACATCCTTCCATTTTTGATGGCACTGGCGTTGGTTTGGAGGCGGAGACGTGGTTACTGGATTTGGGACGGTGTTTTTCTATGCACTCATATGGTAGCAACACCCGAGCGAGATGCGCCATCATGCATCTTAGAGGTTTCGCATGTACTTGGTGGTAATTGGAGGAGCGTAAGCTCCATCTGGAGATTGGATCCATATCTTGGGATATGCTCTTGGAGCATTTCAAAGCACATTTCTTATCTGAGCACTGGAGGCAGCGTTGTGCAGATGCATTCCATGATCTGTGCCAGATGGCTATGTCTATCAAGCAGTTTGAACGTAGATTCTATGAACTCAAACAATATGTAGGGATAGCAGATGATGAGGCTATGTTGGTTCAACATTTCATTAGTGTCTTGAATGCCTATATCAGTGGTGAGTTAGAGTCTTCGAGCTGAAGATGATGGAGGTAGCCATAGAGAAGGCACAAATTATGCAGGAGAATCTATCCATGGCATTGGGTGGACACACAATTTTTTTGATCGGTAGTGCTTCTACTACAAGTTTTGGTCCGCGTGGTGGTCTGATTCAGACAGGTGGTTCCTCTCGAAACCAACAGGCACCCGCTAAGGGTGGACAACAACAACAACAACAACAATATTACCCACAGAAGAATAAGGGTTTGTAGAAGCAGTCGAGTAACGGTTCACAGTCTGGAAAGAGTCATAACTGGTGGCGCAATAAGCCCAACCGCCAGGATCAACCTACTCAGAGTGGACAGTCGATGGTCAGTAGAGACAGTTTCCTGTAGTCGAATGCACCTTCGGGTGGTAGAGGTTTTGGTAGGGGCACTGGATGCTTCTCATGTGGTCAGCAAGGTCATATTGTGAGGAAGTGTCTGATGAGAGGTACTTCAAGATTTGGTCAACAAACTGCAGTTTCGGAGCTGATCATTGGCGTTGCAGGTCGATCTCATAGAGTTTTTGCTACGGTGGACAATTGTTAGGCAGATCACCAAAACACTGTGGTTGAGGCTTTAGGTTAGTTATAGGGTGTTAGTGTTGCTATTCTATTTGATTCTAGAGTTTATGATTTGTTTATCTCTCCTTCCATTGTTGAGCGATGTGGGCTAGTAGCAGTTAAGCAAGGCATTAGGTGGTAGGTAGAATTAGCTTTTGGGGCTAAGGTAGCGGTTGAATCTCTCGTTCGTGATTGTGGACTTAGGATTGGATCATTATCTACCTCAGTAGATCTTTGAGTTACACCCCTTGGATCGTATGACATTGTTCTAGGAATGGATTGGATAGAATCTTATAGTGTCGTAATTGACTATCAATGAAAGACAATAAGTTGTCTAAATGAATTTGGTGCTGAGATTGAGATAGTGGGGGTACAGAGATCCATCTCCTTGTGGATTATATCTGCTATGCAGTTAAGGAGGTGTATGCGATAGGGTTGTCAGTTGTTTGCAACTACTGCTAGTGACTTGGAGGTAGGGGAGAATCAAGAGGTATCTCTTGATGATTACCCTATCCTTGGGGAATTTGTTGATGTATTTCCTAGCGATATTTCGAGCATGCTATTGAAACGTGATATTGATTTCAGAATTGATTTGGTTCTTGGAGCTGAGCCTATATCTTGGGCTCCTTACAGAATGACTACTCAAGAACTAGAAGAACTTTGTATGCAGTTGGAGGAGCTCTTGGCTAAGGGTTTCGTTCGTCTGAGTGTATCTCCTTGGGGAGAACTTGTCATCTTCATGAAGAAGAAGGACGGATCCCTCAGGTTATGCATTGACTACCGTCAATTGAATAAGGTGACGGTTAAGAATCGATATCCTTTGCCTAGAATCGATGATCTTTTTGATCAGATTAAGGGAGCAAATGTATTTTCTAAGATTGATTTGAAATTGGGATACCATCAGTTGCACATTTCTGAAGCGGATATACATAAGACTGCATTCTGAACTTGTTACGGGCACTACGAATTCACCATGGTATCGTTCAGGTTAACGAATGGGCCGTCCATTTTCATGAGCCTGATGAACAGTGTCTTTCGCACATACCTGGATCACTTTGTTCTTGTGTTCCTTGATGACATTTCGATTTATTCTAGAGATATGAAGGAGCACGAGGAGCACATGAGACAGGTATTGCATTACTTGAGGGAGAATCAATTGTTTGCAAATTTATCGAAGTGCGAGTTCTTCCAAACTGAGGTGAAATATCTCGGTCATGTTATCTCTGGAGAGGGTATTGCAGTGGATCCTTCGAAGATCCAAGCTATTATGGATTGGTCCATGCCTGCCAATGTGCCGAAAGTTCATAGTTTTATGGGTCTTGTCGGGTATTACAGATGGTTTGTCGAGGGGTTCTCTAGGATTGCTCATCCTATTACTTCTCTTCAGAGGAAGGGGAAGAAATTCATTTGGTCAGATCAGTGTTAGTTGGCCTTCCAGAGACTCAAGGAAAAGTTGACGAGTGCGTCTATATTAGCTATTTCTAATCCTACTAAGGACTTTGTAGTTTGTACTGATGCGTCCTTGGAGGGTTTAGGATCCTTTTTTGATGTAGGAGGGTTGTGTGATCGCCTATGAGTCTCACAAGCTCAAGGATCACAAATTGAACTACCCCACTCACGATCTTGAGTTAGCTGTCATCGTTCATGCATTGGTTCGATGGAGAAATTTCTTATTAGGACATCGCTTTGAGCTTCACAGTGATCACTGTAGTCTACAGTACATTTTTAATCAACCTAATCTTAATGCTAGGCAGAGATGGTGGATGGAGTTCTTGTGCGAATATGATTTTGAAGTGAAATTAATTCAGGGGAAAGAGAACGTGGTAGCTAATGCTCTTAGCCAACATAGACATGAGATTTCTGTCGTGACTCTAGGAGTTGGTTTGAGGAGTTAGATTGTAGCAGCACTTCCTATGGATAGATTGTATCAGGAGGTGAAGGCATAATTGGAATCAGATAGACCCTTGGAGGGTATATTTGTAGGTTATACGCTTGATTCTGATGGTTTGTTGCGACATATGAGTCGTATCTATGTGCCACATGTAGATGGTCTTAGTACCTTGATATTGTCAGAGGCACATCGAGCACCATACTTAGCTCATCCTGGTGTCAAGAAGATGCATGCAGATCTTCAACAGTTGTACTTTTGGCCTGGGATGAAGCATGACATTGATGATTTTGTTTCGAGATGTCTTGAGTGCCAGAGGGTTAAGGCCGAGCACCAGCATCCTGCAGGTTTGTTACAGCCTCACCTTGTTCCAGAATGGAAGTGGGACATCATATCAAATAGAGATCCTGTTTTCACATCAAATTTATGGACATCTCTACAACATGATTTAGGTACACAGTTGAACTTCAATTCAACTTATCACCCTAAGACTGATAGACAAACTGAGAGGGTTAATTAGGTTCTTGAGGATATGCTCAGAATGTACGCCATGGATCAATAGTCGTGATGGGAAGAATATCTCTACTTGGTGGAGTTCGCTTATAATAATGGGTATCATAGTTCCATAGGTATGCCTCCTTTTCAGGCATTGTATGGACGCCCATGCCAAACTTCGTTGAGTTGGGATAGACTTGAGGATAGAGTGCTTCTTGGACCTGACATGCTATGAGATATGGAGCAACAGGTTGATTGTATCAGAGAGTATTTGGTAGCAACACAGGATAGATAGAAGAAGTACGCTGATAATCATTGTGTGGATCACTAGTTCTTTGTTTGGTGATAGAGTGTTTCTTCGGGTGCATCCGCGAAAGAGTTCGATCCGTTATGAAAAAGGCTCTAAGCTCGTGCCTCGGTTCGTTGGGCCATTTGAGATTCTAGAGAGGATCGTTCCTATAGCTTATTGACTTGCCTTACCGCCTAGCTTGTCACACATGCACAATGTATTTCATGTATCTGTTCTTAGACCTTATCATCCTAATATTTCACATGTACTCGATTGGAATGTTTTATAGGTTAAGGATGGGCAGCTGGCTTTGGAGCCCGTGGGCGTTCTACAACGCAAGAGACTTGCCCTCAGGGGTCAATACTTTGATTAGGTGAGGGTCCAGTGGGACCCTACTAACGAGGCTTCAACTACTTAGGAGAATGCAACACGCATGAGGGAATTATATCCCTACCTATTTGCAGGCTTCTAGGAGTAAGCCTCACCCTAGGGGGGGAGGACGTAGTGACGATCCCGATGACATTGCTATTTCAATTATTTTTGAGTTGTTGTTAGTTGTTTAGTTTTTTTTGAGACTATGTTACTTTGATGCACTATGTCATGGATTATATGATCAGTCGTGATACTCTGTAGATGATACACTTGACTTTATGATCATCTGTTTACTTTTGTGAGATAACATTATTATGGGGTATATATTTTTCTTGAATGTTAATGATGGTACTATAATGTAATTGATGTTTGATGTAATGTTTTATGTCAGTTCAGGTGAAGGAGACACTGTAGCAGTACTCATCCGTGAGTGCCCTGCTACGCTGCGATTCTTCTTCACGGTGTGTCTTCCGATATATATGTTGTTTTGGTTGACCGTGTAGTTTGATGCAGATTTTAGGTACATGAATCGACTCCACCTACTTCGTTAGGTCTGAGCATGCCAAGGCCCAATGGAATTTGTTGATGGGAGATAGTTCTGGTCCTCTATCATGAGCCATCATTCTGGAAAGAACGAGTATCATTTTGCTACCCATTTGTCTTGTTGATGTTTGTTTTTTTGTGTTATTCGTTGTTTCGTCATGTCATTTTATGTTTGTGATGTTTTATATTGTTCTGCTTAGATTAATTAAATGGTTTAAATAGTATGTATTGAAATGACCAATGAGTAATTGCCTTGTTTAAATTAAGGTTATGAATGATTGTATTTAATTTGAAATTTTATTTTAAAATATTAGAGGAATTAATTTATTGAGGATTATTAAAATATATTATTTGTGGAAGAATAAGTATGTATAATTGATTTGTTTGTGCAACTTCAATGTTTTCGAAACTGTTAAATTATAACAATTAGTTGTGAATTGTATTTGCAAAATATCTTGTTTTGAACATGAGATTGGAAAAGTTGAACTTATGGATGAATTGCATGCAAACTATCAGTTAAGTGATGGATTTGCATTGTGATCAAAATGAATGATATAGCATAGGAATAAATGAATTTAAGGAGGGCAATTGGTTTTTGAAAAGGGAAGATTGTTTTCATGAAAGTTTTGGTGGGAAAAGATTTCTCTCTGTATTTATCTGTGTTTGGTTGAAAAAGTTGGGGAATTGTATATTGGAGGCTTTTCTCGTGCTGTGAAAGTTCCGTGGACTGAATTATTGGGTTTTCCTTCACTATTCATTGAATCTGGGAAAGTTAATGAGGTTTTCTTCGTGCATATTCTTGTTAATTCTTGAATTGATACATGCAAAGGGGTTTGTAGTATTTTGTTGGTAATATGTTGCAAAATATTGACTTGGTACCTGCATGCACAACAGAAAACGAAAAAAACATTAATGCCAATCTTGATTAAATTTTGATAAATCAAAGAGAAAAGAACATGTTTGCAGATTTAGTTTTAAATTTGTATGAATTCTTCTAGAAATGTATTATGTAGTTTGACTGTGTAATCTGAGTTCATTTCAAATCTTTTATGGGTGTCACTTCTTTTATGGTGTACCTCCTAGAATGTTATCCGCTTATAGATGTTGTGTGTATATGAGGTTATTGGTAGATCTATTTGCATGTTATTGTGGTATAAATGATCTTACTCCTAAAACCTTAGTCATTGTCTCAAATTATTTCTGATCACTGTAGTATTCCTTTTGGAACTGGTATTCCATTTAAGTAGAAGTATTTGCTATTTCTTTGCAACATGTTTGATCTTGATTTTATTGATCGCTACCCTTCTCTGTTGGCTGGGCTGAGATCTTTAATTTCCTCTGAACCATTCGATGCCATCAAAAAGGAGTTTTTGATTGCTTTTAGTTTGAGAAGCTCGCTCAAATATGGAGATAGCCTTATATTATTGCTTCTCGAGCAAACTCCTTGAGCAGACTGTCGATTCCTTAAATTTCCTTGTCACATTGAATGTAAACCGCCAAGCGTAATTCCTTTCGGTTATTCATGGATTTCAATTATGATTTCTTTTTAAATAAACTTGTCTTGTCTTTGATTTTATTGCGTGAACGTAACCATTTGATACTTCCCTGTTCCGCATGTTTGTTGGTGTGATGCTTTAACTGCACAATCGCTTAGACTAGATTTTGAATAGTTATTAATCTGTTGAATTTGTTTTGTTGTCACCTCCTTTGTGCATGCACCGATTTTGTTCTTCCACAGCCACGACCAAAAGACAGTAATAACGGGCTTGTTAATGTTTTGCATGGTATTTTAGATTGAGTCTTCTCATCGTTTGAATGCTTGACTTGGAGCGGCCATGACATACCATCCTCCATGCATATCTTGGTTATGCCAACCGACCTGTTGTGGAATTTGTACATTTAGTTCGTTATTTCCTTTCAGATAACTACCTTTATGCATGGTTACTTGTTTGGTCTTCTTCTTTTTGTTTGTTTCTGTTATTGCATTCTAATGCATATCCTCCTCACTCGCATACAGAGACGCCTACTTTATGTTTGCTTAATTTTATGATTCAGACTTCTTTTGTATACCTTTTGGCTGCTTAAGTTTTTTGACCCCTCTTGTTCATTCGTGAGTCAACATGCATTCTCTGTCAAGCCGACTTGCATGACCTTGAGTGGGTGCGACTGCAATTAGGTACTTTAGTTCATTGGAAATGATAAGTGTAGTGGTAGGTAATTAACTATTTGTAAACTTAACGATAACTCAACTTTCATATAGATTCATTCAAAATGAATGTTGACTTGAATTTTATTATATGTATAAGATTATATGAATCAGTGTTAGCAATGCATGGTCATTTGTTTTTATATAATTCATTTAGTCATATGAACTTAAATTAGTATATAGCTTTCATATATGTATATCTGATGTAAGGAATATAATAGAATGTTTAGTGTTATTGAAAGCATTGGTTGAACATTTGATTCAAAAGAATGATGTATTTGGATATTAGCTTTTCTTTCAATGATATTTAAATATTTAGGCTGCTTAAAGTCCTATTTTAGAATGATTTTTCATGAAATAGGTATATATGTGTAAAATGTCATTTTAAGTTAAGTTTGATGTTAAATTGGGAAGCAAATTAATTGGCAATTTTGGATACGTCAATTGAATTATCTTTTGGATTCTTAAATATATTGCATTATACCATTTTGGATATTTTCTTGTAGTAAGGGAGAAATTAGTAGCATGGTAATTACTTTGGAAAGGAATGGGTTTTGATATTTTAGTTTATCAAGTATTAATAAGTTTGGTTGTCGAGTTCTTATTGCCTTGGAGTTTGTGTATTTGGAAACTTGGTTGTACTATCTTTAAGATTCGTACTTGTTGGTGTATACCTTTTTAGTTTCTTCTAGAGGCATGAGTTAAAGATTCATAATTTGAATTGTTGGATGTATGTTATTTTATACGCTTTTATGACTAGAGTATGAGTTTAGCCATGCACGTTGTGTTTTCTCAATAATAACATCCAATTTTAAATGGTAGCGTCATGTCATGTGGTTGATTTTTGAGTTTTGTTTTACGTGTATGTAGGCTATCCATGCCATTTCTATTGGTTATGTGTACATAGGAGGAGTGGCTTTTGTTAGGGGCCGGATCCGAAAGTGGTTGCATGGGTAACCTAACGAAAGTAGGTAATTAAGTGATAACTAAACTTTAAAGTTTAGGGTTGGGTAGTGATAATGATATCTTAGATAATGTTTTGCCTCACCTTGTACTTTAACGCTTGTTTAGGTTAAATTAGGTTGAGATGTCCTCGAATGGATACTCGAACACTTTGTCTTCTCGAGAAATGATTCGAGGGCACATAAGTTCGTTTAGGGGCCGAAAATCGTTAGAGGTTGCCACGGTAACTCTGGTAGAGGGCTGATAACCTAGGAAGATTCTCCAGGGTAACCTATTACGTTTATGTGATGACACTCCTGTCCTTGTACATTTGTTGGGTCTCTTGTGTAGAGTCACCTATGATTATACCATTGCCTCTAGGAGTATGTCAGTTGTCATGTGGTTGTGATGTCATTATGTTTTCATTTATATGTCAACCATGTGATGTTTGTTATCTCTTCTTGATGTCTGTTTGACTTGAGGACCTGCTACTATCTCATAGCATTGGGGGTGGGCTTTCGAGTTCCACATGGTTGGGAGGAACGTGCCTTTTCTTCCATTGGATCCCCTTCCAGGTGATATTGTTCAAGATGAGTTTGTTCTTGTTAGGTTCTCAGATACACCTCATGTCTGTGATGTTTGTTATCTCTTCTTGATGTCTGTTTGACTTGAGGACCTGCTACTATCTCCTAGCACTGTGGGTGGGCTTTCGAGTTCCACATGGTTGGGAGGAACGTGCCTTTTCTTCCATTGGATCCCCTTCCAGGTGATATTGTTCAAGATGAGTTTGTTCTTGTTAGGTTCTCAGATACACCTCATTCACGGAGTTGTTCATAGGACGTGCTTGCGGACTTGGTCGTTAGTTATACTTGTACACTTTATTTATTGTACTCACTCATGATTTTGACATGAGGTTTCATTGTACCATGACTATGGATGTATCGAGATTTGTCACAATTTCATTTGATTGTAATTGTACTTGTAATGATACTCTTTCTGATAATGTAATCTTGTTATGGTTTACTCTCATGATCTTGTATATGGTACTTGATGTGATGTATTTATTATTTTACTTTAGTAGCGTGGTTGTGGAATCCAAGAACGTTCATGTTAGGTTGATGTTCACATGTTCTTAAATGTATAAAAAAATAAAATTATTCAATTGTTTAGCAGTACTTACGTGTCGTTCCCTAGGTTCCACGGTGGGGCGTTACATGAATTCCTTTTCCACCTTTTTCTTCTCTTGAAAGATGTCCTAAAATACTTCTTTATTCCATTTCTTTAACTTTGATTTTATTATTTGAAGCTTTTTCATGAAAATGTATTTGGGAGTGTCGCTAACCCTACACTCTTTCCACCATGATTCTATAGAAGGTAGCAAGCTTTCTTCTCTCCACCACATATTTTCAAATTTGCAATAAATTTTTGCCCTATTGAGACCGGTTTTTATCTCCATTAGGATTGGGAAATGATCTGAAGCCGATATTGGGAGTATGTGATCTTCCATTGTTATAGCTTCCTCCATCTAATTGGTTGAGATTAAAAGTCTATCTAATCTTTCCGCTATTTGTAAAACCTTCTTTGCAGTTTGTCCATGTATATATTCCATTGGATGTTTGGCAATCAATGCCCTTTATTTCTTCCACAAATTCTCTGAAATCCTATATATTCTTGTTGATCTTCTTAAATTCTCCACTCTTTTCAGAGAGGTCTTTAATTGCATTAAAATCACCACCCATAATGTAAAATTGATCACCAATTTGACTTATTCTGCTGCTAATTGCTTTCCAAATCTCTTTTTTGTCATAAATCTTGATGGGACCATAGATATTGAATAAATTGAATTCCACATTGGTATTAAAATATGATATTTTACATTCCATCCAATTGTTATGTGTTTGAGTTAGGCTTATTTTGATACTAATATTTATCCATAGTATTGCCAAACCACCAGCCGATCCAATGGCTTCTTGGAATAAACCTGTCCAGGATTTGCAATATTTTATGAATTTTTCTGCTTCTTGTTGGTTTAATTTAGTTTCTTGAATCATTAATATGTTAGCTGATATTTTTTTCCATATGACGCTTGATCAAGTGTCGATTATCAGGGGTGTTTAAGCCCCTGACATTCCACGAGGATATCTTCATTTCCCTCCAAGGGAGGTTTTTCCTCCCTTGGATATCAAAAAACTAGAAATGCTTTTCAAACCCTTCTCCATTGCTTGCTCCTCTCTTTTGTTTGTTTTTCTTCCTTTTCCTTTTTTAATTTTTTCCATTGCTTTGGTAGCAGTCTTGCTTATGCACCTTGGATCAATAATTCCTAATTCATCTGTATCTAACTAATCTTCTTCTACATATAATTCAAAATTAGAATGTTCCTCAACTGGGCTTGGGGAATTTACCAGATTTTCCTCCACTTTGTCTGAGTTTGTTTTCTCTATAATTGGGGCTTTCTCTATATTTGGTTCTACCATGCTTACTACTGCCATATTTCATTTTAGGCTCTTTTTCAATGATGAAACCATACTATTTTGTTATGCTATATTTTTGTCAAAGGATGCCGCTTCTTTGTTTTGTGAGCTAGTCATTTGGATGAGAGGATTATTGTTGACTTTTTGTTTCGATACCATCTTTTGAGATACTTGCTTTTTAGGGTTTTCCAAAATCCATTCTTTTGACAATATTTTTCATTATGCTTTTTGCTACAACATTTAAGGCAATAGTTTTTAATTTCTTCTATCTCCATTGCTTGTTTCCAATGTTCACCTCTCATGCACAAAAGAATCTCGCTTGGTATTTTCCTAATTGTTGCTAGCTGGATTCTGGCATTTAAACATGAGTCCCCTTCAAATATTTCTGTCTATATCTATTAATGTCCCCAATGAGCGACAAATTTCCTCCATACATCCTTTTGACTAGTATTCTAGGGGTAAGTTGTATAGCCGAATCCAAACAAGTCGATCAAAGGGATCCATCTCAAGGGGATTAAAATTATGATGCCACTTTTGCATATATAAAGGATGGCCTTCCATCTCCCATAATCCCCCTTGTAGAAATTTTCGCCTTTCTTCTTATGAGACAAACATTGCAATAAAAAACCCTATTGGTAAAAAATTTATTACCTCTTGAGTTTTCTAGGATTTTTCCACTCATTCCCTTATCTCGCTTCTTTCAAACTTAGGGCCTATGAATTTGCAAATAATGACCATGTCTTCTAAAATTCCTTAATCTTCCCCTGCCTCATCAGATAGGTCTATTGTTTGGTATTTTGAATGTTCTGTTGATTCACATTGTTTTATTATTTCTTTGGAACATCCTTCTTTTTGTAATTTACTTGGTTCTTGAATCTCCATTGAGGGACTTTTCATGCATCGGGGTTTCCAATTTTAAATTTGCAAGTTGTTGAAGTTTTTTCACATTTTTTCTGAAAGTATTCGCTTTTCGTAGGAATTTTTGCATTTTAGTTTTTTTTTTTTAATTCAGTATATTAAAATTTAATATTTAAAAAAAATTAAATTAGATTTTAAATTATAATATATTTGTTATTTATATATTAATATTATTTAAATTTAAATTTAAACTATATTTATATCATAATGTTTTCAAAATTACTATAATGCATTAAAATTCAACATAATATTGTTTTATTTTTTTAGATTTATTACTTATAATTTTAAAAAAAAAAATTTATATAAGGTGGATGTAATCATGATTTTCTTAAAAAAAAACCCTCTTGCCAAATTTCAATTGAATCTCATTGTTGTTGAACATGAACACAAACTCAAAGCTTGTGATAGCTTGGGAATAACATATAGTCTCTGTATTCCATAGGGACCCATCCTCGACCCTTAAACTATTGTCCTTGTCTCCCATAGTGTTTTCAAGTCAATAAGATGACAAGTGAGGTCCCTCGGTTGTCATCAAAATTCCTCAAAACTTTGAGATGTCCTAAAAATTACCACAATTAAAAAGAAATATCCATGATATGTTTGGCCATCCCTGAGCTAGTTGAGGGTTGTTTATCCCCTTGATGTTTTTGAGACAACTAGATGGCATGGGATGTCACCTGGTCATCCCCAAAATTCTTGAAAACTTTGAGATTTCCTAGAAATGACAACAATCAAAAGGAAATCTTCATGATATGTTTGGCCATCCTTGGGTTCATTGAGAGATGTTTTGATTGAGGGACATTTATGCCCGATGGTATCTTCAAGACAATATGACAAGGGATGCACATTGGTCATTGCCAAAATTCCTCAAAACGTCAAGATGTCCTAGAATTGACAAAAATAAAAAGAAAATGTTTGTGAGATGTTTGGCCATCCTTGAGTTTCTCAAGGATGTCTAAAATGCCCCTTGACAATCTTGGGTATGACCAGATGTCCTAAACGAAAAATACACATTTTTTGTTACTTAAAAAATACTTCATGATATGAAAAGTGAACTATTTTGGTGGTCACATAAACCCTTCCATGCCCCATTATACAACTCTAATAAAATGTATTCAATGATTCATTTATAATACATATTCCTTTGTGCTTGCAACCTGCCACCACTTTTCCCTACCTAGTTTTTTAAATTTAGTCAAAACTCAATAATGATATCATTCAACGACTTGAACCTTGAAGAAACTCACACATCTAGGAATGAAAATTTCTTTATAGTCTATATTGCTATATTTCCAGTCCTTAAGGTGTTCTTTATTCATCATTCTTGTAATAGTTCAATTTTACTCTCTTTTTTCTACACATCATTTAAGGGAGTTTATTTCTAGTTGCAATATTTTTTTCAATTTGTTATCACACAAAAAGTTCAAAACCATAGTTACAACATTAGTAACATCTAAAACATTTCCTTGATTTTTCATTTGACATTAAAAATGAGTAGTAGCGGTAGTGATAACATTGAGATGGGAAGAATAAGAGTAAAAGTACAAGGGGAAGTAAGCATTAGTTCTATCATTTTTTAAAACTAAATTTTATGGGAGCTATAATAGGGTTGGGCGCCATTTATTAGGAAAGATTTGACATGGGGTTAGAGTTTGTGAGGATATAATATTGGAATATCCAATTGAAATGGAATATTCCTTGCAAATATGCAAATTTGAGGTAGACTTCATGTTGAAGGAGAGACCAAAAAATTGAACCCCTAATATGTGTAAGCAAATGTGATTTTCAAGGCTATCCATTTGTAAAAGAATTGGAATCTATAAAGAAGACATTTGAAGGTGTGGAAAACCATGACTTTGACCAAAATCTAGTGAAATTCAAAAAGAGAGGAAGGGCACCGAGTTGTAAACTTTCTACAAAAGAGAGGGAGGGCATCAAGTTGTTGTTGTAAACTTTGTACAAAAGAGAGGATGCCATCATTAGCAAAAAGTAGAATGATAATAACCACCTCATGTAAAATGAAACCATCATCCTATGAGTATGTTATTGAAGAAACTCCTCCAACTCATCAATGTAGATGTTAAATAGGGTTGGAGAGAGAACAACTAGTGCCCCAATTTTGAGGGCTACCTTCTGAAACAAAAAAAAAATAGGTTCTTCACTAAAATGAGGGTTCACCAATAATTTACTAAAAATAAAAATGGAAAAATGGGGTGTAATGAACCTATATTTCATCTATTTCATTAGGAAATGAGATTCCCCAATAATAGAATTGACTTTCAGCCTTTAAGTGAGTCAATTCTATGAAAGATCTTGCAATTTCCTTTATGATAGAAAAGTGTAAAATCAACTTGAACAACACTCTTGGGAGATAAAAATAAAATAGTAAATGGACTCAAATATGCAATGTAAGACTTGAATCATGTAGATGAAGCATAATACTAAAAGAAACAACGAACTCTCGAAAAATTTGAAGAAGGTAAGACACTAAAAATTTGTCACCAAAAGTTTTGCAAGGTGTCTTGAAATGGGGAATGAGTCTTTGTACAAAAATTTTCCTTAATTTTTGGGAGCCTCTAGAGATGGATCTGAGATGCCTTTTCCCACAAATTTGACTACAAAAATGTCAAAAACAAATCCGAGATCTGAGTTTCTATGATCTTGACAACTTTTTGTGACAACTTTCACAATTTTTCACTTTTGAAATCTTCAATTCCAATCCATTCTTCAACCTAATATTTGTACATAAACAAGACAGGAATTTTTTGTTTTTGTTTTTGGTGAATGGGGGTTTGCCTTGGTCAAACCCCATTTTGGTAATTAAACCTTTAAATGAAATGAAACATGAAAGGAATGATGAATGAACACTTGCTATGTTGTAACTCACCAAACCGTTGAGTTGAGATCCTTGAAGGATTGAAATCTAATACATCTCTCTAAGTTCTTGATCTTGCATGAATGGCTTGATTGGGTGCTGAAAATTTGAAACCTACATCACAATTTTAGCTCCAAAAACATGCATGAATACAAATAACTTTGACATGATGATCTTGATTTTGATTTCTGTTGTCGATGCTTGAAAAATCTGCTCTCCAATTCTCTTGACAATAATATTTTCTCATGTAAAATTTTCCTTCTTTTTCCTAATGTTAAATTGATAAAATAATTGTTTAGAGATGATTTTCTTATTTTCCAACAATTAAGCATTATAAGACAACATTTAAAATTTGAATTTGGGATCATAAAAATGCCACCAAAAACATATTAAAAATTGGGTTCTAAAACTTAAGGGGGAACCATTCTCCCTTGGGTGAATGGGTCCTAGGCCCTAAGCCTAGAACACACACTTTCCAAGATGTTAAATTAAGCATCTAGGCATTAATTAATTGCGGGTTCTCCCTTCAAAAAATATAATTAATTGAGCTTATAAATACATAATTAGGTCAATTAGAGGCCTAATTGAGTCCAATTAAATTAAGGGACCCAAAAATAGTGTGAAAATGTAAGAGTACATTTTTATACACTACATTTAGCCCCCACTTTAGTGAGAGGATGAGCCCTACACTCAAACTCACACTAAAGTAGACAAATATACGCCAAAAGGGGTCCAAGTGCAAAAATGTTGATGGGATAGGATGACAAAGATCAAGGAGGTGGCGAAGCACCCAAGATCCAAGATCCCATGGCAAACGAACATAAGCACAAAGGGATACACATGAATGTATGATATGAAGCAACAAGACAAAATACACCAACATACAATGTCAAAATTAATGCAAGGAGGAAAGAAAGATGGTCTGGCAAGTTGTATTATGCCACATCCATCAAATACACTCATAAGGAGGTAAAATAACTTATGAAACACATGGATCCATAGACAAGAAAGTTGTTTTATGCTTGATTGCCATGAAAAATATGCTCACAAGGGCTAGTTCAATCCGATATACACTAGGTGAGCCTCCAAGAAAGTGAGAAACACACACTAGGTTGGTATGTACCCACAAAAAGGTGGATGGGAAAGTCATGCCAGGTCTATAGGCTCCCATGTATCAACCATACCTAAGTTATACCTCCTGATAACTTTGATAAGACGCCACATAAATAGTCACAAGGCTAGCAAACTACATTATGATAGGCACTCATGAAAAGGGCTCCACTGGCAAGCAAGTTGTGTTATCCTTGGTGACCATTTTAAATAAAATAGGATAGGATAGTCAAAGGGGTTTTTCTTAGTTCATGAAATGTCTCACCTCAGGGAACATCATGCTTAGTGTCTCCAAGAGAGATGCTATCCAAGAGAGGACTAGTTGAGGATAAAAGATTTGCAACTCAGGGAATGCAATCTGTAGCATTACCACTAAGAGGAATGCCATTTGTGAAGAAAGGTCACACTCTTGAAGAACATCAAACCAATGCCACCACCAAGAAGACACATCACATGAATTGAGAAGACAACAATTTGAAAAAAAATTTCACACTTCCTAGGAGATGTATGATATCATCACTAAGAAGGGAACATGCAAACAATGAATGGGGGACAATATTGCCCCCACTTAAAATGTCAACATACTTGCTATGTTGGTATTTTTAGAAAGAGAGGAAGAGAGGATCCTTGAAAAGAATGCACACCTCCCAAAAACTAGTTATCCTTGCCCCCCAATCACAAAGACAAAGTCAATCAACAAGAACTATCATGTTGCCCCCAAGAGAAATACGGTTGCACCTAATATTGTACCATCATGAATGACAATGAGCAAGACACATAAATCTACTAATGCCACATAGTTATGAACAACATGATATGATGAAAATAATTATCAATTAGAGGAAATAGGTGTATCAACACAAGGAAGAGCACCACAATCATTAAGATGTTGAATTTTATCACTCAAAGCCTTACATTCATTAGTAGAATGACCACGGACTCTATGATATGCACAAAATGATTTTTTTTGTAATTTTTTTTTGTTTTCTTGGAGGGAGAGATATCAAGTGAGCTTGGAGAAGCTTCAACAAGGTACTCTCTTGATCAATGGTAGAAGATGTGGCTTTCATTTGTGACAAATATTTTTCTTTCTTAGTACAAGGTGTCATACATATACAAGACTCTTTAGACTGTGAGATTTTGTACTCTCCCATAAAGGAAGGTGTAAGATCTAATGAACCCCAATCATTACTAATACATGTGTTTGAAGCTGTCCTAAGAGTTTTTTGCATGATGGCATTGATATTAAGCAAAGGTTTCTTTGATGCTTTCATTTCTTTTGAAGGACAATAACCAATACCGCTAGTTGTGTCTTGTGTGTTAAGCTCTATAGGGATACATATACCTTGTTCTCTAGCACCACATCCTTTTCCATTATAGCCAAGTTGTTTCAAAAGTTCGTAATCTCTTCCATAAATATTTTCCATCTCTTGTGGATTTGGTGGTTTCTCATGATCACACTCTTTGTATGTGGATGTGTAATTTTTATTTTCCTCTTCTTTGCTAAAAGTTGTGGACTCACATGATTTTGATGACTTAGCTTGTGTTGATATTATGTCACCTTCTTTCTCTTTTCTTGGTTTGTGTGTAATCTTGTACTCTCCCATGAATGCAGGTGTGAAATCCAATGAACCCCAATCATCATCTAATAGCTTTGTGACTTCTTCTCTACTCTTATCTTTTTATTCCTCTTGCATGGGTTCTAATTTTGTATTTGGTCTCAATGTTGTAAGAGTATTTTTCATTCCTGTTTCAATTTGTAAGCAATTGTGTTATGATTTTGTGTTGGCTTTGATTGTGTAGACTTTGTTGTTGTAAGTGTACTTCACTAGGCGATGTAATGTGGAAGGAACCACATTCATTGCATGAATCCAAGGTATACCTAAGAGGAGATTATATGAGATTTCATTGGGTATGAAATGGATAGGAGTTTGCAAAGTTACCTTACCAACTTTAAAAAGTAATGTTATCACACCAAGCAACTATTTTTTGACATATCAAATCCACAGATAGATAAAGAGTCAAGTTGAGTCATAGACTTGTCCAATCCAATCTCATCTAGAAGTTTTACACTACAAACATTGAGTGCCAGACCATTATCAATGAGAGTATGCTTAATTCCACATGTTAATACTAGCCAATATCATCAAAGCATTATTTTTCTTTTTCACTTCTAATGGAGGTAACTCATCTTGATGGAATGTAATGTCTAAGTTGATAGAGTTCATACCTTGAATTAGGGCTGCTACATCATTTGGTTACACACTAGGAGGAATACCAACTTGTTGTAAGGCATTTTGAAGCATGTTATGGTAATTAGGTGAAGTTTGAATCAAATCCCACAAGGATATCTTAGCAGGAGTGTTGCGAAGTTGTTCTACAAGATCATACTCCTTTCCAATAGTATGCAAATGAAAATGAGGAGAATTAGGCAAGATAGTTCGAGGAAGTGATAATGAAGTAGGTATGGTTTGTGGTTGCCTATTATTCCTTGTGTTGTATGTATGAGCAACGATATTATAACTTGGTTTCTATGAAACATTGTTACTAGTGAGTTGCTTTACAAAGTTTAAGATAGCTCTTGGAGGTTGTGGTTGGTGTTGTGGTGGTACTATGATAAGAAGTGTCTTAGGAGGTCCAATAATTCAAGGACTCTTAGGAGGTCCAATGATTAGAGGACTGTTAGGAGTTCTAATAATCAAGGGAGATCTAATGTTCAAAACCTCAACAGACTTATCCTTATTTTGATGATCTTTTCACAAAGGGGAGTATAATTTCACCTCATAATGTTCATATAAGGAATTCACAATACTATTTCTTGAAACACATGTATCAATGCTATCATCCTCTTGCATCATGATATCTTCCCTAGAAGGAAAGTTTTTAGGAGAGGAGCAAGCTAGATTTTTATGAAATTCAATGGTTGGATCTTCTAAAATAACTTTATCACAAGTAGGGGAGATATCAATGGTTGAATTTTCTTGCTTATCAATGATTGCATCCTCTTATTCAATAATGTCTTCCCAAGTAGGAGAAGAGAAACAAATAGGATTCTCATGGCTCTCAATGATTGGTTCCTCTAACACCAAAATATCTTCTTCACAAAGATGAGAGATATTGGGAGAATAAAAAACTTGATTATCATGATTGTCCAAGATTTTATTCTCTTTCACTAAGTTAGTTTCACACACGGGAGAGGGACCAATGAAAAACAAGAAAAGAGGATAAATGACTTCATATTCATATGCTTGTAATAACAATTTCTTAGATGAAAATAGAGCATGAAGTATGATAACAAGAGACTTTTGCAATGAAAACATGATGTTAGATCTAAAATGCAACAATTGTTTTCCAATTTGCAATGCCTAAACTAAATTGATGATTAGACCTAATATGCATAAAACAAAAATTCCCAAAAATTAACGGACTGAAACAGTGGTTTACCAACGGATTTGGGAAGTGTAGGGGACCAAAAAAGTGCCCAGAACAGATGGTTTTGATAGGACCTCAAGGACTCATTCACCCAAGGGCGAATTGGTCCTCGTACAAGGTTTTAAAAAAATGAAAAATGCAATTTCTGAGTTGTTGTTTGTGCTTTCTATTTTAGGTTGCAAACTGTGGTTTCTCAAGCAAATTTTTCCAAATTTTGGTGTCTAAATGCAAGTGCAATTATTGATAACTAGTGAACAATATGCCACTTTTTGAAATGCAATTTTGACCAAATTTGTGAATGCAAATGACTGAAAATAACACTAATATGCTAGTACCATGCAAAATCAATGTAATATGCATGCAATTTTTTAGATTTTTTTAGATTTTAGACAATGCAAAATGCCAATTTAAAACCCTATGTGAGATGCAAACTAATGCAATTTTGAAAACCCTAAATGAAATTCAAACCAATGCAATGCATTCACCAAAATGAAACATTGAAAAATATGTTCATTATTAAATTGAGGGTTCACCAATAAATTACTAAAAATAGAAGGGGAAAAGTGGGGTGTAATGAACCCATCTTTCATCTATTTCATTAGGAAATGAGATCCCCCAATAATAGAATTTACTTTCATCCTTAAAGTGATTCAATTCTATGAAAGATATTGCAATTTTTCTTTATGACAAAAAAGTGTAAAATCAGCTTGAACAACACTCTTGGGAGATAAAATTAAAATAGTAAATGCACTCAAATCTGCAATGTAATACCCAAATCATGTAGATGAAGCATAATACTAATAGAAACAACAAAATATCAACAAATTTGAAGAAGACAAGACACTAACAACTTGTCACCAAAAGTGTCACAAGGCTTCTTGAAATGGTGAATGAGTCTTTGCACATAACTTTTCCTCAATTTTTGGGAGCCTCTAGAGATGGATCTAAGATTCCTTTTCCCATAGGTTTTACTATAAAAATGTCAGAAATAAATTCGAGATATGAGTTTCTGTGATATTGACAAATTTTTGTGACATTTTTACAACTTTTACAATTTTACACTTTTAAGATCTTCAATTCCAATCCTTTCTTCAACCTAAGATATGCACATACACAAGAGAGGTAAAATTATTTCTTTTTGGTGAATGGGGGTTTCCTTTGGTCAATCCTTGTTTTGGTAATTAAACCTTGGAATGAAATGAAACATGAAAGGAATGATCAATGAACACATGCTATGTTGCAACTCACCAAACCCTTGAGTTGAGATCCTTGAAGGACTAAAATATAATACATCTCTCTAAGGTCTTGATCTTGCATGAATGGCTTGACTAGATGCTTGATTTGATAGCTTGAATCTTGACTTGAAAACTTGAAACCTACATCACAATGTTAGCTCCAAAAACAAGCATGAATGTAAATAACTTTGACATGATGATATTGATCTTGATTGTTGTTGTAGGTGCTTGATAAATATTCTCTTCAATGCTCTTAATAATAATATTTTCTCATGTGAAAGTTCCCTTCTTTTTGCTAATGTTGAATTGATAAAATAACTACGTATTTATAGATGATTTTCTAATTTCCCAAAAATTAAACATTATAAGCCGACATTTAAAATTTGAATTTGGGATCATAAAAATGTTGCCAAAAACATATTAAAAATTGGGTTCTAAATCTTAAGGGGGACCCATTTTCCCTTGGGTGAATGGGTCCCAGGCCCTAAGCCTAGAACACACTTTCTAAGATGTTAAATTAAGTATAGGCATTAATTAATTACGAGTTCTCCCTTCAAAAAATAAAATTAATTAGGCTTATAAATGCACAATTGGGTCAATTAGAGGCTTAATTAAGTCTAGTTAAATTAAGGGACCCAAACATAGTGTGAAAATGTAAAGGAGTACATTTGTCTACACTACACCTTCATGACATTTAACTGAGTAATTGATCAAATTGGGCCCTTTAATGCATGAATAATGAAAGATATATAGTGATCCAATTCAATGACTTCTCGTTTTTTATACCTTCAACAACCCTATACCAAAAGTACACACCTTGTTCGACTTGCACTCTTTTTTCCTTTGTCAAATATATAACCTTCATCCACTTGCTTTCCAATTTCAAACATCTCTAAAGGACCTTTGATTTTGCCACATTATTAGAATTTTCCCTTAACAATTCATAAAAAATAATAAATCACCTTTATTTTATGATCTTCAAAAGTCTCACCACTTCCCAGCAATCCTAGGTTCTCTTAGGATACATTGTAAAAATTTAATTCTGGGAAGCCAATGTAAGGCTAGGGCCAAGCCAAAGATTGAACTTTGACCAATGCTATTGATGACTTTTGATGACCAAATCAAAACTAATTTATAAGCACTATGGATAACTTTACTAAAGATAATTCCCTTATTGAGGTCTTCATCTTTGAAATTATTTCCAACCACAAGGCCAAGACTGACCCTTAAATTTTTCTAAGAGGCTAAGAGTTAACCTTGATTTCCCATTATATAATCATGTTTAACAAGGATTTTAGTTCGATATATAGGATTACAAACTTACCAAGGATTCCATTCTAAATTTCATTAGCGAATTGTCAATGGACTAGAAGGTGATCGATTTCTTCTTCTACACAATATTGATTATATATCCTCCTCTGATTGTATTACCTTGATTTTGACTCCATCCAAATAAGCCTGTATCTCTATTGGAAAATTGAAAAGGTCTAGCAAGAGTAGTAGCTTCTTGGATATTGTGATGCAACTCAATATTGGGGCCAAATGAATCACATTCATGTGCTAGTAGCCTAAAACAAGTTTTCTCATTCAATGGTCATTTGCAATAAATTTGGAAAATTTGTCCTTTAGCATGGTAGTTTAACTAGGAAATCAATTAATTGCCCAAAAATTTATATCAACTAATATGAGAGTAAAGATATGAGGTATGAGTATATGAAACAAATTTCATCACCTATTTTGACATATTTCCAACCTTTTATAGACTCTAGCTTGAAAAAAAACTGATTTTTTAATTAAAATGGAGTTTTTAGGCCTTTTAAGGCATACAAGCAAGATTAAACTAGTCAACCTTCTTGAATCAATGTTTATTCAACTACGACAATGTTTATGTTGAAATGGTGAGTAAATGAGTACACGATTATTCCACAAAAATAATTATACATAAATGTAATTGATATTTGAATACATTGATCTTTACTTTCATTCTATTGGCTTATAAAGTCATTATTTTCCCATGTATAACCTCCCAAACTAACCTACAAGAATAACTTCCAAAAAGCGAACATTTATTTTATTTACTAACTATCAACTAATCTACCATTTATTTATTATTATTATTATTATTATTATTTTACCTCACCTAAAATTAATCTATATAAACTATATTAAGATGCAATAATTCCAACATTCAACCCCCCCTCTCATTGCTCACCCCCTATTACATCAATCCAAACATAGGGAATAACATTTCATGAACTAAACACAACAACCCATTTGGAAACTTGAAGCACCTCCACCACATATCTTTTCTCACCTAAGACACATCAAACTAAACCCATTAGTGCATTTCTTGTTTGTTAAACATGCAAATACTTTGTACCACATAAGAGACCATACTCCATACACAATGAGAGAACAACTCTCCTTCAAGAGTTCATCACTCCTTCAAGTGTCTCAAAATTCCTCTAGTGCCTACATAAGGGAGAAAAACTCTCCTTTGAGAGTCCAATTTCCTTTGAAAGTGTCAACATCCCTTCTCTAATGCCATGCAAACCAAATCCATCCTCTGGTGTACAAAAGGAACTAAACTGTTGTACATACACTAACCCTATCCTATTTCAAAGATTACACTATCCACACGTATTGCTAAGAAATTCCAAGAACCACCTTGCTCCATGAAAGGACAAAAATTGAAACTAGTGCTTCTCATGCAAATTATCATCTCTGAGCGAGAAGTGAGGAAGAAGGTAGCTCAAGATGATGAAAATTATCCAACCTCTAATACCTCCATTCTCTAATTTTAAAATTGTGCTTAGTCTTTAAAGTTGATGAATTATTTGCTTTTTTCCTTATCCATTTTCTTTGATATCTACTTTATAACCATTTTTAAGCTTTCTATTTTCATGTTGTGTGTGACATTGAGCATCAAATAAAATGTAATCAAGCATACCATGTGGCACAAGATAGTAAAAATTGAGTGACCATTTTTCTTTGAGAATCACATGCAAAGCAAAGAAGAAACTATAGATAGACACCACTTTTCAATTTCTACCAAAAATGTACCTTTTACACTACACACACACATATCCTTATCACTCCAAATAGTTTTATAGGATGCATAAAAGAATTTTCATAGGCATTTTACAAAGCAACCATAATTCCTACCAAATCCCTTATTACTCCAATTACAAAAGTTTTAGATTTCATGAAAAAAGACACAAAACAATACTACTTAATGTTAACCTTATATCTCTATCGTTCATCCACCTAAATTTTCAATAAAAATGCCTCCATTTGAATTTTTTTGAAATCCTTGTCTCCTAAAACTCTAGAAAAGTAGAGTAAAAGAATATCACATAACTATTTTGCTACTCACTCTTCTACATCAAACTAGTCATTAAATACTAACAATACCTTCAAAATATTCTTGGGTTTTCTCCCCCTCTTCATTAGCTTTCCAAAACATCTTAAAATTTTGAATTTCATTATAAATGATAAAGATATCATAGTTTTATTGAGACTATATAAAACTATTACTATAATGCCATTTAAAATCATTCCCAAAAATAAACTCCCAAACTAACCTACGGGAATACATTCCCAAAAATAAACATTTATTTTATTTATTAACTATCAAATAATATATTATTTATTATTAAAATGGACTTTCTCACTCCTATTCCCCCTTGTTTGTGACTTGTAGGGATCCATGGTTTCTTTGCATCTAGTGTTGTAGTCTCCTCAATTGTTGATGTGCATCTTGCTGCTAGTGTGTCAATAGTGTCTTAGTTATTTATTATTAGTCTTTCATCTACTAGGAGTGTGGTTGGTATGCCGTCTATTACAAGATCATCTATTATTGCTAGTGCATAGTTTGTTGTGGTTGAGGCATTGCCTATCAAGGGTTTATTTTCTTTTGTTGTAGGTGTGCCATTTACTTTTAGGTTTAATGTCTCAATTGTTCTTGGTGTGTTACCTCTTGTTGGTGATGTGCATGGTAATGTTGCAACTTCTATTGATCTATCCCCTACTACAGTTCCCAATGTTTGTTGACCTCCTGTAATTGTTGCTACCACTCTCAATGGTGAGGCAAAGCCTCCTATTGGTTGTAGGATTTTTGCTAATGTTGCAAGTGCTAGTGTTGGTGTTACTTTCCCTTTGAAGGAGAAAACTTATCCCATCCTTTGTGCCAAATCCTCCTTGATGGCAATTTTTGGCTAAGATGTGATGGAAAACAAGGACTTCTATCACATAAGGGTTTGGTGTGTAGATTCTACAACCTTTCTCCTTCTTTTAGAGATGTTCACAATTGGGTGTTGGATTCTTGGAGGCCTTTCATGGTAGGTAACATAGATCTCTTTCCCTATGCTAAATTTTTCGTCATTGCTTGTTTTCCTTCTTCTGAGGAATAGATTTGGGGTTGCATTGCTAAGATGTGATCTTAGGGGGAGCACTCTCTCTCCTTAAAGTATTAGTTAACTTCTTTTAACTCATTTATTGAACCTCTAAATGTGTGTTTGGTGTGGGTTAGACTTCTAAATACCCCCTTCCAATTTTGACAAATTTCCTATTATGAGGTTATAGGCAGCTCTATTGGTCACTTCTTAAAGATTGATGATACCACTTCCTACATGGGGCACTCTAATTTTTCTTGCATTCTAGTGGAAATTGACATCTCCAAGACTTTTCACGAGGATGTGATTTTGATGGTTGGGGAAAGGCCTTAGACTCAAAATTTTGATTATGAGGGTCTCCCTTTCAGATGCATATGTTACTTCTCCATTCGTCACTTATCTACTAATTGAATTTCCTTATGGTAGATTTTGTAAAGGGCCAGGACCCTCATTTCTTGCTTTTTCTTTAAAAAGATTTATTTATCATTTTTATTTTATCTCACCTAATATTAATTTGTATAGATTGTTGGATATGTTATTGTCATTGATGTCAAAGGCGATATTAAAGGATAAATACTTTCTTCATTCAATGGAAAATCACATTATTTCAAGGTGATAAAAATTATGTTTATAATTCCGAAGTGGTCCTTGACCTTCCTCCACCTTGGCCCTCACTTTGCAGGTTGCAAAATAATAATAAAATTAATACATGTCACTGGCAGACCTCCTTTTTGGTTCCTTTCTTGGGTGAATTTAAGTGTTTAAAATGAATTTTATTATTTCAAATCTTGGCCAACCTCCTTTTGGTGAAGTGCATGATTTGGATATAAATACAAGTTATTTTGGAGGTTAGAAAGCAAGTTCTTAAATGCGAAATCATTCCTTTTAAAAGAGAAAAAGTTAGGAGAAGAAGAGAAGATTTAAGAAGAGGAGTATATTTATAATAGAACTTGAAAGTGATTTATGGTATATTTATAACAAAATTTCAAGAAGATTTATGGCAGATTTATAATAGACTTTCAAGGAGACTTATGGCAGATTTATAGAAGACTTTCAAGGAGATTTATGGTAGATTTCTAGCAGACTTTCAAGGAGATTTATGGAAAATTTATAGCACACTATTAAGGAGGTTTATAGAATATCTATAAGTAGAAATACGAGATCTTGAGAAGGAGATTCACATGAAAATCATGCTTTGAAGAAACACATATTCAAGAAGACAAAAATTTTGTTCATTTGGAGATTGGTGCCTCCTAATTGAAGAGATTGGTGTCTCTTGCTAAGTTAGTGCTTCGTAGCAAGGATTGGTGTCTCCAGTGGGTTGGTGTCTACAAAATTTGTAAGAAGTTTTCATTTTATCTATGGGTGGATTTGGATAGTAGATCCAAGCAGTCCTTTCTTTTTGGTTTTGTCTCGAAAGGGTTTCCATGTAAATCTTGTGTTCTTATTTGTTGACGTTGTGTATTTGAAGTTATTGTGGTTATTTAATTTGAAAAAGTAAAAGATAGTCTTATACTGATTCAACCCCCTCTCAGTATAAGTGTGTGCTCATCATAGACTATACTAAGATATAATAATTCAAATAGATTAAAAACACAAATGCTTCCAATCAACATTTTTTAATTGTTATTTGATTGCTAGAACTAAAAATGAGAAATTGCATTTTGTAGAACACTTTGGGCGATTTCATCCACTCAATTTTTCATTAGTTTGGAAGATCCATTCAAAAATTTATCTACCTTCCATCAAGGTTGAGAACCAATTTGAAATCTATCATTGGTTTCGATGAGATTTTGTCAATTGTTCCAACTTTATAGTGGCACGGATGTCCCCATTTTATCTATTTTTGGTTTATCTCTACAAATTCATCAATTGTTCTATTAAACCAAGCTCTTTCCCCATTTTAAAGAGGCATTGCCATGTATTTTTTCCATAAGGATACTCTTACACCCAACAATCATAAAAATGTTTGTGGCAAAAGATTATTAGTTTTGGATAATTTTCTTGCCCCAAAATTTACATTTGACATTGCTGATTCAAACAATGACCATTCTTACTCCATTAACAGGCTCATACCACAAGAATTGCAGTTGCAATTTCTCTTAGGATGACCCATTAATTTCCAACCTTTTCCCATGCACTGAAACACCTTCCAAAATGCAAGATTACTATTTTGCTTCAAAGAAGGGATCCATTTGGTAGTATGTGAGTTTGAATAGGTTAGGGGCTTCCTTCTACTCATGAAAAATTCAATTTTACCTCTTTATGATTCCCACTCATGTTTAGCCATGTTATAAAATAGGCTTAAGCAAAAAAAGGTAGAAATTACTAATAAATCAATTTACCATGTTGAGTCTTCTTCAAATTCTATAACCTTAAAATATTGCTAGACATTTTCAATTTTCCTATCACTGAGCCTATGAACACAACCAAATAAGCCTAACAATTCCAATTTGACTTCTAAGTTGAGGCTGATTGGTAGGAAATAGTAAACACAAACAAAACCAACTCCTTAGTATGATAAAATTCTTTAGAGTTCTGAGACAACACCACAACATGCCCAACAATTATTGAATGCAACAAAATTGTTGTTGGTTTTTGGGTAGCCAGTTCAATCAAAGGGTTCTCTTGCATCAAATTTTTAAAATATCATTGGGGATTATCAACTAACTAAATGTCACATTATCAAATTCATGCTCATATGGTCATACACCTTAAAACTCACAGTTGTGGTCAAGAATTGTCATTGTTACTATAAGTACTCATTTTGGGAAAGGGGTGTTACACAAATCCAAGCATTATTCCAAAATTTCACCTTCTTTTGAATTTATTCACGTCACCTTAAAACAAGGTTCGAGCAATTTCAAATATTATACTTGCAAATTCAAAATGTGACATACTTTGATGTTAGAACTAAAAGTGAGAAATTCCATTTTGTAGAACACTTTGGGCGATTTTCTCCACTCAAATTTTTATTAGTTTGGGAGATCCATTCAAAATTTATTTACCTTCCATTACCTGATTGAGAACCAATTTGAATTCTACCACTGGTTTTTGTAGACATCCAAATTTGATCACTTCCATATGATCAAAATCATCTATTATATTCATCTATTCCATTAACAGTAATTAAATAATTTATTTAATCATTATTTCATTTTCTGCCTAAGGTTCCTAAAGTATGTAATTAAATAAATTAAATATTTTACCTTACCCCCTTTTCTTCTCTAAATTAAATAAACATGACAAATTATTTAATTTAGTCATTTAACCCATTTGGATTAAAATCAATTTTTAATTCCCCTTTTTCTCTCTCCTTGTCACATTATCCATAACCCCCTTTTAATCCAGATTAAATTGAATAATTTGTGATTAGGATGTCCACCACTTAATCAATATTAAGTGTCACATCCTCCATAATTTCCCACTTGTCCCTAATCTCTCATTAATTATCTTAATCCTATATTTGCACAACCTTAATCAAAATCATTAGCCACATCTGGCTTACCTTTTCTGGTCAACCTTCCCACTTACCCTTTTTAGCCTGGACTCCCTTCCCCATGTGAATTTTTAATTCACATTTATTTAACCAAGGTTCCTCTCTTCCCCATGTGAATTTTTAATTCACTTTTATCTTTCCAAGGTCTTCCCCATCCCCCATGCAAGATTCTAGAAGCCTTGACTTGTCACTTCACATGTGCCAAGGGCTTCTAGAACCTTGGACTTGTCACATCACCCACATGTGACAAATCTCCAACTTTTTGGAGACCCTCTCTTATCCACTAGATTCTTCCAATCATTGTGAATTTTTAATTCACTTTTATTCCTCCAAGGAATCTTCTCATCCCCCAAGATCCACCTCATTTCCACATCACTCCACCCTAAGACATCTCACCTTCCACATGTCAAGATGTGAGGGCTTGTGAGTCCTCAACTCACCATATCCCTTCATCTTGATCTTTGTTGGATCAATCCCAACCATTGAATTCTCTAGAGAATTCCAATTAGCCTATAAATATCCCCTCATTTCCCTCAATTTAGGGAATCAAGTCTTTTGCAACCAAACTCTTGCAAATTTTTCATTCAAACTCTCATCTATCATAAGCACTTAGCATCATCTTGCATCTTGCATCCACTTCACTTCATTGCCATCCAAGGATTACACAAGACTTCAAAGATCAAGGGCCAACCAAGGAGACAACAACATGAAGGTATAACAGCAATCAATTTGTTTATCTTACTTTCATATTTCACCATTTTCTTAGGCTAATCTTATTGAGGTGCCCTTTTATCTTGTTGCTTCTTCCCATTTGCATTATTAGTTTTATCTAACATCTCACATTAGGAAGTAGCATTTTATTAGGATCACAATTTCTATAGAGGAGGGGGACCAAACACTCGGGACTCTGGGTCATAGGAGGGTATAGAATAGTCAGTTGCCCTAATCTACCTCAAGCTAGATGAAAGGTTTAGGGAAGTTGTAAGATGTTTAAGGTAGAGAAAGAAGAGCACTCTCAGTACTTATTTCTTCTAGACCAAAGGTTTCAAGGGGTTAAGAGAGCAAGTTTCCAGATTTCATACTGTACCTCAAACAACTCTCTACCAGATGATAGCAACGTGGAACAGGGATGACAACATGACACACTGATGTCTCACTAATGCATTGAGATCCATACAGACATAAAGTATGAAATACAGTGCACAACCTTGGGAAACAAGCTAACTACTTAACTATTATAGTTTAATTTAGTAACAAAAGTAGAAAATGATAGAATAACAAAATAATGATAGAAATGCTTTAAAGTTCCAACTAGAATTTGACAAGATTGAAAGGTGATGGAAATACAACTTATGAATGGTTTAGCCTCTCGCAAGCTCCACACGGATGCAAAACCTACACACAACAGAACGGGGAAAAATGTCGGGGTTGTTTCGAGGCTTGCCGCAATCAAACCCCTGTTTTGGTGTTCCCACCTCCACGGATAGTTAGAATAGACATGAGATAGAAAATGTGATAAAAAGTAACATAAGAAACACAAAGCAATGACAACAAAACTATGCTACATAGATCAAATGAAAATGCTATGAAAATGGAGAAATGAAACAATATTACCTTCCCAATAAATTTGCCCTCAAGCACGTAGAGGAAGATGCAAGCTTGTAAAAATTGATGTTGCCGCAACAAAGAAGAAGCAGTCTCGCAAGACACCAAGTCATAGTTCTAATGGTGGAAAAAGCGCAACAAGAAGTGAAGTGTGATCAAGAAGTGTGTAGATATTCCAGCAGTGTCAAGCCAAAGTGTGTAGAAAAATGTGTAGAAGCTTGAAGTGAGATTGTAGAGATCGAATTGAATGAAGACTAAGAATGTTTTGAGATGAATAGCAGCCCAAAAGAGTTGTTCAAGGTCGATCAAGGGCGTTGGGGCATTACTCTTCATCACCAATGGAGAAGTGTAATTCCTTCGTAAATTCCAAAGGCGGAAATCCTATCACGACGGTAACATGTCGCACAGACGTCCGCGCTAGAGTCCCTGACAAAAATTCCCCCACCGACACTATGGATAACCGCTCAGTGGGTGGAATATGAATAGGTGACATGGAAATGCACTGTCGAATTTAATTTTTCTAAGGTGTGGGGATGCAAACGGGGAATTTGTGAGGGGTGCAAATTCACTCCATTACAGTTTCCATGAGAGCTTGACAATTGTTCTAACTTTCTAGTGGCTTGGATGTCTCCATTTTATCCATTTTTTGGTTTATCTATACAAATTCCTCAATTGTTCTATAAAACCAAGCTCTTTTCCCATTTTAAAGAGGCACTCCTAGGTATTTTTTCCATAAGGATATTTTTACACCCAACAATCATTATAATGTTTGTGGAAAAAGAGTGATAGTTTTGGATAATTTTCTTGCACCAAAATTTACATTTGGTGTTGTTGATTAGAAAAATGATAATTCCTTCTCAATCAACATTCCTATACCACAAGAATTGTAGTTGCAATTTCTCTTAGGATGACCCATTGATTTAAAACCTTCCCCCATGCACCGAAACACCTTCCACAATGCAAGATTGTTATTTTGCTTCAAACAAGGGATCCAATTGCCAGTATGTGAGTTTGAATAGGTTAGTGTCTTTCTTCAACTCATGAAAAAACTCAATTTTACCTCTCTCCATTCTTCCCACTCATGTTTATCCATATTATATAATAAGCTTAAGTAAAACAAGGTAGCAAAGACTCATAAATCATTTTACTAAGTTCAATCTTCTTCAAATGGTATAACCTTGAAAATTTGCTAGACATTTTCAATTTTCCTATCACTAAGCCTATGAACATGACCAAATAAGCCTATCAATACCAATTTTACTTCTAAGTTGAGGCTAATTGGTGGGAAAAGGTAAACAAAAACAAAACCAACTCCTTAGTATGATGAAATTCATTATAGTTTTGAGACAACACCACAACATGCCCACCAATTATTGAATGCAATAAAATTGTTGTTGGTTGTTGTTGGGTAGCTAGTCCAATCAAAGGGTTCTCTTGCATCACATTTGTAAAATATCATTGGGGATTATCAACTCACTAAATGTCACATTATCAAATTCATGTTCATATGGTCATAAACCTTAAAACCCATAGTTGTGGTCAAGAATTACCATTGTTACTACAAGTACTCATTTTGGGAAAGAGGTGTTGCACAAATCCAAGCATTATTCCAAAATTTCACATTGTTTTGAATTTCTTCACTTCACCTTAAAACAAGGTTCAAGGAATTTCAAAGATTATGTTCACGAATTCCAAATGTGGCATACTTTAATGTTATAACTAAAAATGAGAAATTGCATTTTGTAGAACACTTTGGGTGATTTTCTCCACTCAATTTTTCATTTGTTTGGGAGATTCATTCAAAACTTTATTTACCTTCCATTAGGGTTTAGAACTAATTTTAAATCCGTCGTTGGTTTCCATGAGAGCTTGCCAATTGTTCCAAGTTTCTAGTGGCTTGGAAGTCTCCATTTTATCCCTTTTTTGGTTTATCTCTAGAAATTCCTCAATTGTTCTATTAAACCAAGCTCTTTCCCCTTTTTTAAGAGGCACTCCCATGTATTTTTTCCATAGGGAAATTTTTAAACCCAACAATCATAAAAATGTTTGTGACAAAAGAGTGATAATTTTCTTGCCCCAAAATTTATATTTGGTGTTGTTGATTCAAAAAATGATCATTCCTACTTGTAAGAGAGGGGGACCAACCACTACAAGGCCCCAGGTCATGAAAGGCCGAGAGCAGTATGGCTGCCCTAACTTACCTCAGTTTAAATGAAGGTTATGATAAGCAAGACGAGAATGATGAGAACTATGGGTCCTTCGATCACTTTGCAAACCCGAGAGTTGAAAGGAGACTAGGTGAGTTGATCTTTAGAGTCAACTCTGTGTCTTAGATAGCTCTTTGTCGAAGGACAAAAATGTAGTTTAGGGACGACAGCGTGATGTGCTAGCATCTCACAGGTGCGCTGGCATTAGTATGACAAGAAAACCAAAGAGATAAGACTTAAATTCTAAAAGGTAGACTTACAATCTAGTTATGAGTTTTAAGAAGTGTAGAATAAGATTAGGAAATACTAAATATAAAGATGAGTGTGACTAAGGAAATAGATTACTGCAAGGGTGAAAAAGACGATCTCACTCAACGGTCTCTTCGCCAGCTTACTCCAAGATCTCTCCACCTGCACACAAAAAAGAGGGAAAATGTTGGGGGGTTGTTTAGGGGTTTTCCTCAGTGAGACCCCCGTTATGGTGTTTCCACCTCCATGGACAACCAAGTTTGCAACGATAGGAATAATATGATAAAAAAGAGAATACAAGCAAAGTATACAAAAGACACTACAAAATAGTACGTGCTTACTTAACCAAATAATAGAGAAGATGAGAGGAGCTTACCACCTCCATCCAAAGCGCTCAAGGCTAGTGGAGGAGAAAGACGAGAGGAACTCAAGCCTCTACTGCAATGGATTTGTCTTGCGCTTGCTCTATTGAATTGATGGAGTGATATATTGCTACTATGGAGTGTGAAGTGTTGATACAAAGCTTGGAGTGAATGCTAAAGTGTGAAGAAATTGTGAAGAGATGACTAAAAGATGAAAATGGAAGAATGGAATGAGAATATGAAGAAGGAATAGAAGAAAATGGCCATATTTGGGTCGGCCAACCGAAGAAGGGCATTACACTTCGATTTCCAATGGGAAGTGTAACATCTCTGCAAACTCTAGCCATAGGAATCTTCTAGGGACATAAGAGTGCCACGCAGATGTATGCACATCGTGCGGGCATCCTCGACAAAAACGCGTCCATCGACACTCAAAATAGGTACCAAGTGTGATGCAATCAGTAGGCTTATGTGGAATTCAGCTTCTGCCTTTGGTTTTCTAAAGTGGAAATGTATGAAAGGGGAATTTTCATTAGGGGTGCAAATTCATGCCTATACATTTTGCCCCCAATTTAGTGAGAACGAGTACTAGTGAGTGCTTCAGTAAAGTAGAGTAGTAAGGTTAGAAATGTATACTTGAACTGATGAGGAGGCAGAGCACGGTCTGGCGAACTTGAAAGTGCAGGACAGGGCTTCATAGCTCCGCATAACTATAAAGCTAAAGAGCGAAAGTGCCTTACAAGCCTACGAGCCTGCAAGGAAGGTATCCTTCAAGAACTCTCACATGAAGGAAACCAGGAAGAGCATCTTGCAGATTTATGAACCTGCAAGGAAGGTATCCCCCAAGAACTCACATGAGGGAGACCAAGAAAAGGGGGCTCCACAGAGTCAGAGATGGTGACATGTTTACTCGCAGATAGAACACGTAAAGAGGCGATTGCATAGGCCAGTGAATGGATAGTCACACAGACCATTGGTAAGCTATGAGACTTTCAAAGGGGTCTCTCAAGAACCCTTCAAAAGAAAGAGGGGTCCACTCAAGGGACATGCTATTTGAAAAGTAAAGTCTAGTCAAGCTGCACCCAAGCTAGACATAAGGATATGAAGTAGGTCTAGTCAGGCTACCCCTCGACTTAGACGCGAAGATGTGAAACCGATCTAGTTAGGCTGCCCCTGAGCTAGATGCCATAGAACTCATTGGAAAACTTTGAAGGGTTCCCTTGGGAACCCAACATGAAGGAAAAGGGTCCACTCAAGGGACATACTGTTTAAAAGCTAATGTCTTCTTTCTTGAATCGATTCATCAAGGAATTATTTCAAAAGATGTTCACTTCATCAAGAAATTTGAAAGGAAGGACATTCCCCCATGCGAGGGAAGATCAAAGGTGTTCCCACTTCGGAGGAAGGTTCCCAAGTCCTTTCTTTATGAACCCATGATGAAGGAAACACGTTCTGTTAGGGTTTCAAGTTGAGAATACAATTCTAGCAAAGAAATGTGTGAAGGGTCTTTGAGAAAAAATCCATTTGACAATGAATGTGTTTTCTAAAGAAAAAGTAATGTAGAAGTGGCGTTGTTGCACATGAAAGGGAACACTCAAGCAAAGAAGAGAGAAAGATAAAAATCAAGCAAAAGAGAAGAGAACACACACCAAGGGAATAGGGGGATCTGGTTTTGTGGGGTCAGATATGCCTTTATTTATATAAATAATAGGTAACTGCAGTGCAAGGTGAAAAATCATCAATCCCCAACCAAATCAGGAAGAATGCACAGAAGACAAATTAAAAATAAAGAATTGGGTCAACATGGAAGGAGGCCTAAATTCTCTCAATGCTTTGCATCATCCTGAATTTGTTGAAAGTCAATCACAAACATGGAAGAATGATGATACACATGGAGGAAGGTTTACAACACAAACGCCACACCTATTTCCATGTACCAATAGGGGTGACAAGGGTCATCTAGGCACATGTAGAATGACTACGAGGAAACACGTCACAACAAACACACATATCTAATCTAAAGATCAAGAGGGTCTCCCCCTAACACTGGTCGACCAGGAGGTCATCAACTTCACACTCTAGATCATCATAGGGGGAAGGACGATGAGCTTGCAATAGTGTAATGTTAAGGGGAGGTTCTTTTGATCCTCCCACAACAAGGGCCAAGGCAGATGGACCGATGAGATCTTTGTCGCTCAACTCTTGTGGGTCCAAGGTCAACAACTTCGTGAAGTTCATTGACAAGGTCAAAAATTCATCCACCGCCTTAAACATGCACTTGATGGAAGTGCCATGTTTTTCCTCGACAAACAAAGGAGTTTTCACTTGAGGTTCATCACTAAGCTCACCAAGAGACTCGGGAGCAATGAAAAACTCAAGGGAGGTTGGGACTGGTTCAGTCACTAGGACAAAAAAGTCAATGCGGGGCCACCTTTCGAAGAAGGTAGGCTCCTCTTGCGCCCTTCATTGCTGGTGGGACCACTCTCTACCTTCTTTTTCGTTGGAGGAGGTGAACTCCCCACAAAAGAAGCAAGAAGGGTAGAGGGAGAGGAGGAAAGAACCACAATAGATACAACCAAAGTGTTAATCATATCTATGGGTTTTGAGAAAGGTAGGACATTTGGAATGGATGTCAACAAAGGTGGCTCCACAGAAGGGGTGATGAACACCTGCACCTTTCCAGGCACATGTGTGCTCACAACAGATGCCAAAAGAGATACAGAGCTAGTTTGGATAGAAGTAGAAGGGGGGGGAGAGAAGGACACGATGGGAGGTCCTGATACAAGAGTAGTTATCTCCTCTTTCTTCTTTTGTAAGGTGGATTGTTTAGCTAGAAGAGCCTTTCTCCAGTGCTTGGGATCACATGCAAGGCAGTTTCTATTAATTTTCGAACCAGAAGTCAAAGTTTGTGAAGGGACAGAGGGTTCCTACTCAACCATCAGAGTGTCCTCCATAGTTGTTTCTAGCAGAGGGACAAACTCCTGGATGGGAGTAGGAAGAACAAGTTCAAAAGCGGTAGGGGGAACCGAATCCAATGCCTCAATAGCGGGCCTCTTCCCATTCACTACTTTAGGAGTAGGAACAGTAGGAGGTCACATAGGCTGAGACATAGAGGACTCTCCATGGGAAGCTTTTTGTCTACCATACCGAATGGGCCTAGGCTTCATGGGTAAGACAAAAAGTTCAAATGCGGGACGCTTGGCCTTTTTCCAAGCGAGCACCATGGGACTTTCTCGCAAACCTGAGATAGAAGCAGATGGTACCACAACAAGGCGAGAGGAAGCCTCAGGATGAACAATGGTAGAGGAAGAAGGAGGATCTTGGGACCACTTCTCTTCTTCTCTTGTGTGCCTTGATGGCATCACTATCAGCTTTCAGACAAGCCCTATGTGAAACAACATAAGGTGAAGGAGGGTCTCTTACTTTTGGCCTAGAGCGCCCTTTCTTATAGTTTTGATATGTTTGATACAAGAGGTCCTTCCTAGGAAGGAGAGGACCAATAGGTGCAAGCCAAAAATATTATAAGGTATAGTTTCCATGTGCAACCAACGGTCTATAACCAGTATCATGGACAACTTGTACCAAACCTTCATGAATGAATTTCAGACACCTGTGCACAACCAAGGGAATTGCATTCATAGCTACCAGCCAGGGGATGCCTAGCTTCATCCTGAAGAGTTCAGAGCAAGGGATGATGTCAAACTTAAGATTCACAGATTTAGGTCCCATGAGGACCGATAGGACAATACTCCCTATAGGAGGTATAAAAATTTCATCGTGTGTACGGATAGTACTTTCAGGCGCATCATATCCATCCTTATGTAGGAAGTTGATTAGCATGATCTCCTCAATTATGATATTCACTCGAGATGTCGGATCAACGAGAACACCTGCTATAGTATTCTCATTTATCCTTGTAGGAATGTAGAGAGGAGATGGTTCCCTATTAAATCCCATCAACAAGTCTTGTGAAGTAAAGGTTATGCTAGTACCACTACTCACAATCTGCATAGAGGGAATAGGTTGATTTAAGAAAGAGGCCATCACGAACACTAAACAATACTTCTACAGAGCCTCCTAAGGTTTATGGGATAGGACAACGACCCAATTAAGGTTTCTTTACACAACACCATTGGAACCTTCCAACTATGCTTACTAGGGGTCGCAGGTTGGGTTGCAAGGCAAAAGCCTCACAACACTCACACCTACAACACTCCTAGGACATGAGGAAAGGGACTTTCAGTATCACAAAACAAAACCAAAATGGTTCACGTCAGGTTCACCAAAAATGTAAGAGAGGGGGACCAACCACTACAAGGCCCCAGGTCACGAAAGGTCGAGAGCAGTATGGCTGCCCTAACTTACCTCAATTTAAAGGAAGGTTAGGATAATTAGGATGAGAATGGTGAGAACTATGGGTCCTTCGATCACTCTGAAAACCTGAGAGTTGAAAGAAGACTAGGCGAGTCAATCTTTAGAGTCAACTCTATATCTCAGGTAGCTCTTTGTCAGAGGATAGAAGTGTAGTTTTGGGATAACAGCGCGGCACGCTAGCATCTCATAGGTGCATTGGTGTTTTGTACAACCAGAAAACCAAAGAGATAAGACTTAACTTCTAAAAGGTAGACTTATAGCCTAGTTGTGAGTTTTGAGAAGTGTAGAATAACATTAGGAAATATGAAATATAAAGATGAACATGACAAAAGAAATAGATTACCACAAGGGTGACAAAGATGATCACACTCAACGTTATCTTTGCCAGCTTGCTCCAAGATCTCTCCACTTGCACACAGAAAAGAGGGAAAATGTTGGGGGGTTGTTTAGGGGTCTACCTCAGTCAGACCCCCATTTTGGTGTTTCCACCTCCATGTACAGCCAAGTTTACAATGATAGGAATAATATGATATAGAAGAGAATACAAGCAAAGTATACAAAAGACACTAAAAAATAGTATGTTCTTACTCAAACAAACAATAGAGAAGATGAGAGGAGCTTACCACCTCCATCCAAAGCGCTCAAGGCTAGTGGAGGAGAAAGATGAGAGGAACTCAAGCCTCTGCTGCAATGGATTCATCTTGCGCTTTCTCTATTGAAGTGATGGAGTGATAGATTGTTGCTATGGAGTGTGAAAGGTTGCTACAAAGCTTGGAGTGAATGCTAAATTGTGAAGAAATTATGAAGAGATGACCAAAAGATGAAAATGGAAGAATGGAATGAGAATATGAAGAAGGAATGGAAGAAAACGGCCATATTCAGGTCGGCCAGCCGAAGAAGGGTGTTACACTTTGACTTCCAATGGGAAGTGTAATGTCTCTGTAGACTCCAACCGTGGGAATCTTCCAAGGACATAAGCACGCCACGCGGACATCTGCACACCACAAGGGCATCCCCAAGAGAAATGCCTCCATCGACACTCAAAACAGGCACCAAGTGTGATGTGATCAATGAGCTTATGTGGAATTAAGCCTCCGCCTTTGATTTTCTAAAGTGGAAATGCACGAAAGGGGAATTTGCATTAGGGGTGCAAATTGGTGCCTATACACTACTCCATCAACATGTCCATACCACAATAATTGCAATTGTAATTTCTCTTAGGATGGCCAATTGATTTCTAACCTTCCACCATGCATCGAAACACCTTCAACAATGCAAGATTGCTATTTTAATTCAAAGAAGGGATCCATTTGGTATTATGTGAGTTTGTAAAGGTTAGTGGATTCCTTCTACTCATGAAAAAACTCAATTTTACCTCTCTCCATGCATCTTACTCATGTTTAGCCTTGTTATATACTAGGCTTAAGTAAAACAAGGTAGCAAAGACTCATAAATCATTTTACCAGGTTCAGTCTTCTTCAAATGTTATAACCTTGAAACATTGCAAGACATTTTCAATTTTCTTATCAATAAGCCTATGAACACAACTAAATAATCCTATCAATTCCAATTTAACTTCTAAGTTGAGGCTAATCGGTGGGAAAAGGTAAACACAAACAAAACCAACTCCTTAGTATGATGAAATTCTTTAGAGTTTTGAGACAACACCAGAACATGTTCACCAATTATTGAATGCAACAAGATTGTTTTTAGATGGCTAGTTCAACCAAAGGATTCTCTTGCATCACATTTGCAAAATATCGTTGGGAATTATCAAATCACTAAATTTCACATTATCCAATTGATGTTCATATGGTCATACACCTTAAAACACATAGTTATGCTCAATAATTATCATTGTTACTACAAGTACTCATTTTGGGAAAGGGGTGTTGCACAAATCGAAGAATTATTCCAAAATTTCACCTTGTTTTGAATTTAGTCATGTCACTTTAAGACAAGTTTCAAACAATTTCAAATATTATGTTCATGAATTCTAAATGTGGCATACTTTGAAGTTAGAACTAAAAATGAGAAATTGCATTTTTCAGAACACTTCAGGAAATTTTCTCCACTCAATTTTTTATTAGTTTGGGAGATCAATTCAAAACTTTGTTTACCTTCCATTAGGGTTGATAACCAATTTGAAATCTACCATTGGTTTCCATGAGATCTTGCCACTTGTTCCAAGTTTCTAGTGGCTTGGATGTCTCCATCTTATCCACTTTTTGGTTTATCTCTACAAATTCCTCAATTGTTCTATTAAATTGAGCTCTTTACCCATTTTTAAGAGGCACTCCCGTGTATTTTTCTATAAGGAAATTTTTACACCCAACAATCATAAAAATGTTTGTGGCAAAAGAGTGATAGTTTTGGATAATTTTCTTGCCCCAAAATTTACATTTGGTGTTGCTGATTCAAAAAATGATCATTCCTACTTCATCAACATGCCCATTCCACAATAATTGCAATTACAATTTCTCTTAGGATGGCCCATTTATTTCCAACCTTCCCCCATGCACCGAAACACCTTCCACAATGCAGGATTGTTATTTTTCTTCAAAGATTGGATCCATTGGTAGTATGTGAATTTGATTAGATTAGTGGCTTCCTTCTACTAATGAAAAAAACTAAATTTTACCTCTCCCCACTCTTCCCACTCATGTTTAGCCATATTCTATAATAGGCTTAAGTAAAACAAGGTAACAAAGAAATAAATCATTTTACCATGTTCAGTCTTCTTCAAATGCTATAACCTTGAAACATTGCTAGACAATTTCAATTTTCCTATCATTGAGCATATGAACACAACCAAATAAGCCTATCAATACCAATTGGACTTCTAGTTTGAGGCTAATTGGTGGGAAAAGGTAAATACGAACAAAACCAACTCCTTAGTATGATATTCTTTAGAGTTCTGAGAAAACACCACAACATGCCCACCAATTATTGTATGCAAAAAAAATGTTGTTTGTTGTTGTTGGGTAGCCAGTTCAATTGATGGGTTCTTTTGCATCACACTTGATAAATATCGTTGGGGATTATGAACTCACTAAATGTCACATTATCCAATTCATGTTCATATGGTCATACACCTTAAAACCCATAGTTATAGTCAAGAATTGTCATTTTTACGAGTACTCATTTTTGGGAAAGGGGTGTTGCACAAATCCAAGCATTATTTTAAAATTCTGCCTTATTTTTAATTTCTTCACATCACCTTAAAACAAGGTTCAAGCAATTTCAAAGATTATGTTTAGGAATTCCAAATGTGGCATATTTTGATGTTAGAACTAAAAATGAGAAATTGCATTTTGTAGAACACTTTGGGAAATTTTCTCCACCCAATTTTTCATTAGTTTGGAAGATCCATTGAGAACTTTATTTACCTTCCATTAGGTTTGAGAACCATTTTGAAATCTACTGTTAGTTTCCATGAGATTTTTCCGAATGTTTCAACTTTCTAGTGGCTTGGATGTCTCCATTTTATCCATTTTTGGTTTATCTCTATGAATTCTTCAATTGCTCTATTAAACCAAGTTCTTTCCCCATTTTTAAGAGGCACTCCTATGTAGTTTTTCCATTAGGATATTTTTACACCCAATTGAAACATAGTAAAATTTGAAGATGAGGGTTTAATGTCCAAAACCCAAATAATGATTTGTGGGATGACCCATTATTGATTCTTTTGAGTCTTGGGTCATCCCACAATAATGGGTCTCAAACTTGGGACATCCTATTTTTTCCTGAAATAACATATTTTTAGAAAAACTAATGATTTAGGCCTTGAGGGATTCCATCTATAGGTTTTTAATTAAAGAGGGTTAGATAAGACCCCCTTAGATCAAACCCTGTTGGATAGAACCCCTCTAGTCTTAAAACATACCCACAATGGAGTGTCCTTCACACTTATCAAAATATTGGGAAAAAAACACATTTTCTTTATCTTTTGAGGGATTTAATAAATTCATTTAAAAAATTATGTTTTGTAAGTATGTAGCTCTTATTATGAGCTTTCCAAAATGTGTTATTTTAGATATTTTAAATGTTATTATTATATTTATATTTTATTTCTTATGAATGTTGTTTTTCACTAAACATCAAGGTATTTGTTTCACACATGTAAAAAAATAGAGAAAAAAATTCTAAAAAGATATGTGTACACTAGGTATTGATGTTCTTGTTTTATCAAAAAAAATCAATACATACAAAACAAGTTATGCATGATGACATTCACCAATGTCCTGATTATAATATCTTTGACTTCATAAATTAATTAAAAAAACTATGCAATAAAAAATTATGAAAAAATATCCACACACTAGATATTGATATTAAAAATTATAATTTTATCCTTTCAGTAAAAAAAAATATGTGTGACGACATAAGCGTCACTTTTTAAAAATGTTGTTTACTATAAAAAAACAAGTTATTAAAAGTTACATAAAAAAAATCATATTTTTTTCTCATTTAAAAAAATATATTTATAATCTACACACAAATCCTCACAACTCACTAGTTCACATCATCTCCAAATTATTAATGGTTTAGTTGCTATAGGTTTCATAAAGTGAAATTTTATAAAAAAATATTTATATTAATGTCCAACTTGGCCAAAAAGTTGGATACAGTATTGTGGGCCAACCCTCTTGGAAATGGATTGGAAATGATTTGTTATGATTAACCTAGTTTAACTATGTACCTTAGTGAGATTTTGACAAATAACAAACTGAAACAGTAAATTGCAAACAGATATGGAAAGTGGAGGAGACTATGTACCTGTCTTCAAAAATTGGTTTTGGTATGCATAAGAGGATTGGGATGCCTAGGGGTGTATGGGTCTTTGATAGGATATCCTACTCAACTTTTGGGGTCCTCTGATGATAGATCTAAGCATCTAATTTCCAATTGTAGAGTTATTAGAATGTTGTCAGATAATTCTCTAGGTGAGTTTTTGTGACTTGACAAGATGTAGGGCTTTGAATGCAAGAATAAACAATTTTTATTGAAGCTCTCTTCAATCCTCTTTAGACCTAAAATCTCCAAATTCAAAAATAGAGGAAATTTTGGGCCATTTAGGGGCTTGCCTCAGTCAAACCTCATGTAAGTGTTTCCACTTTCACAATGACAATGTCAATGATAAAATGATGATTGGAAGGAAGGAATGATGAAATCACAAAGTGCTACAACTCACCACCCTTTAATGGCTTCCTTAAAAGACTAAAGTCATGCACATCACCTCAATGTCTTGATCTTGCTTGCTTGATTTGTTTGAATTCTTAAATGGAGACCTACAAAAGTGTTAGCCTTCACAAAACAGTGATAATATGAACATACATATACTCACATAAGATTTGACATGATGTTAGGATCTTGAATTGTTGCAATGATGCTTTGAAATGCGGCTCTTAACTTGCTTGATAGTGCTCTTGACAATATTTTTTCTCGTGAATTCTTGTTGATTGTTGTTAATGTTCAAATGATGTAATAACTAGGTATTTATAGGCATTTCTCTAATTTCTCAAGAATTGAATCCCGATAGTCGACATTTGAAATTTAAATTTTGAATGTTAAAATGGCCACTCTGACATATAAAAAATTGGTCCTCGACAAAATAGGGGGACCCATACGCCCATGGGTGTATGGGTCTTGGCCCTATTTTCCAAGACAATGTATCAGGGGAAAAATGTTAATTAATTGCATTTATTCAATGCTTGCAATTTCTCGGAACTTGGTACAAATGGGCTATAGAACGCATAATTTTAGGAAATTAGGGACTAAATTAGGCTCAATAATTTAGGGAGAGAAAAAAATAGTTTTAAATTGTCAAGGGTGACAATTTACAACGCTACACCAATAATCATAAAAAAAATTGTGGTAAAAGAGTGATAGTTTTTGATAAATTTCTTGCCCCAAAATTTACATTTAGTGTTGTTGATTCAAAAAATGATAATTCCTACTCCATCAACATGCCCATACCACAAGAATTGTAGTTTAAATTTCTATTTAGGATGGCCAATTGATTTTCAACCTTCCCCCATTTACCAAAACACCTTCCACAATGGAAGGTTGCTATTTTGCTTCAAACAAGGGATCCATTTTGCAGCCTGTGAGTTTGACTATGTTAGTGGCTTCCTTCTACTCATGAATAAACTCAATTTTACCTCTCTCCATGTTTCCCACTCAAATTTACCTATGTTATATAATAAGATTAAGTAAAAAAAGGTAGCACAAACTCATACACCATTTTACCACGTTCAGTCTTCTTCAAATGTTATAACCGTGAAACATTGCTAGATTTTTCAATTTTCCTATCACTAAGCATATGAACATAACAAAATAATCCTATCAACACCAACTTTAATTCTAAGTTGAGGCTAATTGGTGGGAAAAGGTAAACACAAACAAAACCAACTCCTTAAAATGATGAAATTCTTTAGAGTTCCAAGACAACACCACAACATGCCCACCAATTATTGAATGCAACAAAATTGTTGTTGGTTGTTGGGTGGCCAATTCAATCAAAGGGTTCACTTGCATCACATTTGTAAACTATCCTTGGGTATTATCAACTCAATAAATGTCACATTATCCAATTCATGTTCATATGGTCATACACCTTAAAACCCATAGTTGTGGTCAAGAATTGTCATTGTTACTACAAGTACTAATTTTGGGAAAAGGGTGTTGCACAAATACAAGCATTATTTAAAAATTTCACTCTGTCTCAAATTTCTTCATGTCACCTTAAAATAAGGTTCAAACAATTTCAAAGATTATGTTCACAAATTCCAAGTGTGGCATACTTTGATGTTAGAACTAAAAATGAGAAACTGCATTTTGCAGAACACTTTGGGTGATTTTCTCCACTCAATTTTTCATTAGTTTGGGAGATCCATTCAAAAATTTGTTTACCTTCCATTAGGGTTGAGAACCAATTTTAAATATATCGTTGGTTTCCATGAGAGCTTACTAATTGTTCCAAGTTTCTAGTGGCTTGGATGTCTCCATTTTATCCATTTTTTGGTTTATCTCTACAAATTCCTCAATTGTTCTATTAAACCAAGCTCTTTCCTCATTTTTTAAGAGGCAATCCCATGTATTTTTTCCATAAGGATATTTTTACACCCAACAATCATAAAAATGTTTGTGGAAAAATAGTGATAGTTTTGGATAATTTTCTTGCCCCAAAATTTATATTTGGTGTTGTTGATTCAAAAAATGATCATTCCTACTTGATCAACATGCACATACCACAAGAATTATAATTTTAATTTCTCTTAGGGTGGCCCATTGATTTCCAACATTCCCCCATGCAACGAAACACCTTCCATGATGCAAGATTGTTATTTTTCTTCAAAGAAGGGATCCATTTGGTAGTATGTGAGTTTGAATAGGTTAGTGGCTTCTTTCTACTCATGAAAAAACTAAATTTTACCTCTCTCCACACTTCCCACTCATGTTTAGCCATGTTATATAATAGGATTATGTAAAACAAGGTAGAAAAGGCTTGTAAATCATTTTACCATGGCTAACATGAGTGGGAAGCATGGAGAGAAACATTGATTTGGTGGAAGTGTGGGAAACATTGCAAGACATTTTCAATTTTCCTATCACTAAGCTTATGAACACAACCAAATCAACCTATCAATACAAATTTGACTTCTAAGTTGAGGCTAATTGGTGGGAAAAGGTAAACACAAACAAAACCAACTCCTTAGTATGAAGAAATTATTTAAAGTTATGAGACAACACCACAACATGCCCACCAATTATTGAATGCAACAAAATTGTTGTTGGTTTTTGTTGGGTGTCCAATTCAATCGAAGGGTTATCTTACATAAAATTTGTAAAATATTGTTGGGGATTATCAACTTAGTCAGTGTCACATTATCCAATTTATGTTCATATGGTCACACACCTCAAACCCATAGTTATTGTCAAGAATTGTCATTGTTACTACAAGTACTCATTTTGGGAAAGGGGTATTGCATAAATCCAAGCATTATTCCAAAATTTCACCTTATTTTGAATTTATTCATGTCACCTTAAAACAAGGTTCAATAAATTTTAATGATTATGTTCATGAATTCCAAATGTGGTAGACTTTGATGTTAGAACCAACAATGAGAAATTGAATTTTGTAGAACACTCTGGGTGATTTTATCCACTCAAATTTTCATTAGTTTGGGATATCCATTCAAAACTTTATTTACCTTCCATTAGGTTTGATATTTCCAATTTCAAATCTACTATTGGTTTCTATGAGAGCTTGCCAAATTTTCCAACTTTCTAGTGGCTTGGATGTCCCCATTTTATTTTTTGGTTTATCTCTACAAATTCCTCAATTGTTCTATTAAACCAAGCTCTTTACCATTTTTTAAGAGGCACTCCCTTGTATTTTACATAAGGACATTTTACACCCAACAATCATAAAAGAAATTGTGGCAAAAGAGCGATTTTTTTGGATACTTTTATTTCCCCAAAATTTACATTTGTTGTTGTTGATTCAAAAATGATCATTCGTACTCCATCAACATGCCCATAACACAAGAATTACAATTATAATTTCTCTTGTGATGGCCCATTGATTTCCAACCTTCCCCCATGCACCGAAACACCTTCCACAATGCAAGATTGCTATTTGCTTCAAAGAAGGGACCCATTTGGCAGTATGTGAGTTTGACTAGGTTAGTGGATTCCTTCTACTCATGAACAAACTAAATGTTACCTCTCTCCATGCTTCCCACTCATGTTTATCCATGTTATATAATAGGATAATAAGTAAAACATGGTAGCAAAGACTCATAAATCATTTTACCATGTTCATTCTTCTTCAAATGCTATAACCTTGAAACATTGCTAGATATTTTCAATTTTCCTATCACTAAGCCTATGAACACAACCAAATAAGCCCATCAATACTAATTTGACTTCTAATTTGAGGCTAATTGGTGGGAAAAGGTAAACACAAACAAAAAAAACTCCTTAGTAATGATGAAATTCTTTAGAGTTTTGTGACAACACCACAACATGCCCATCAATTATTGAACGAATAAAATAATTGTCGGTTCTTGTTGGGTAGCCAATTCAATCAAAGGGTTCTCTTGAATCACATTCGCAAAATATTCAAGTTGGTATTATCAACTCACTAAATGACACATTATCCAATTCATATTCATATGGTCATACACCTTAAACCCATAGTTGTGGTCAAGAATTGTCATTGTTATTACAATTACTCATTTTGGGAAAGGGGCTGCACAAATCCAAGCATTATTTCAAAATTTCACCTCATTTTGAATTTCTTCACATCACCTTAAAACAAGGTTCATTAAATTTCAAATATTATGCTCACAAAATAAAAAAGTGGCATACTTTGATGTTACAACTAAAAATGAGAAATTCCATTTTGTAGAACACTTTGGGTGATTTTATCCACTGAATTTTTTATTAGGTTGGGAGATCCATTCAAAAATTTATTTACCTTCCATTAGGGTTGAGAACCAATTTGAAATCTACTATTGGTTTCCATAAGATCTTACCAATTTTTCCAACTTTCTAGTGGCTTGGATGTCCCCATTTTATCCACTTTTGGTTTATCTCTACAAATTCCTCAATTGTTCTATTAAACCAAGCTCTTTCCCCATTTTTAAGAGGAACTCCCTTGTATTTTTCCATAAGTATATTTTTACACCCAACAATCATAAAAATGTTTATGGAAAAAGAGTGATATTTTTAGATAATTTTCTTGTCCCAAAATTTATATTTGGTGTTTCTAATTAAAAAAATGATCATTCCTACTCCATAAACATTCTCATACCACAAGAATTGTAGTTGTAATTTCTCTTAGGATGGCCCATTAATTTACAACCTTCCCCCATGGACCGAAACACCTTCCACAATGCAAGATTTCTATTTTGCTTCATAAAGGATCCATTTGGTGGTATGTGAGTTTGAATAGGTTAGTGGCTTCCCTCTACTCATGAACAAACTCAATTTTACCTCTCTCCATGCTTCCCACTCATGTTTATCCATGTTATATAATAGGATTAAGTAAAAAAAGTAGCAAAGACTCATAAATCATTTTACCAGGTTCAGTCTTCTTCAAATGCAATAATGTTGAAACATTGCTAGACATTTTCAATTTTCCTATCACTAAGCCTATGAACACAACCAAATAATCCTATCAATACCAATTTGAATTTTAAGTTGAGGATAATTGGTGGGAAAAGGTAAACACAAACTAAACCAAATCTTTATTATGATGAAATTCTTTAGAGTTCTGAGACAACACCACAACATTCTCGCCAATTATTGAATGCAAAAAAATTGTTGTTGGTTGTTGTTGGGTAGCCAGTTCAATCAAAGGGTTCTCTTTCATCACAATTTCAAAATATCATTTGGTATTATCAACTCACTAAATTTCACATTATCCAATTTATGTTCATATGGTCATACATCTTAAAACCCATAGTTGTGGTCAAGAATTGTCATTGTTACTACAAGTACTCATTTAGGGAAAAGGGTGTTGCACAAATCCAAGAATTAGTCTAAAATTTCACCTTGTTTTGATTTCTCCACGTCACCTTAAAACAAGGTTTGAGCAATTTCAAAGGTTATGTTTACGAATTCTAAATGTGGCATACTTTGATGTGATTCTTATTTTGAAGATGTTTTGGGTATCATGGAATCAAGATACTTCCCATGCAAAACCACTATATAGAGAATCATGTCCATATAGTCTCCAAGACAACTTTGTTGCTAGTTCCAAGTTCATATTTCTTTTCATCCTAACTCCCAACCTATCCCTCTTTGGTAAAAAATTCCTTTTCCATCTTACCATAGGGATTTTTTCACCATTGAGGCCTTCATGTCAAAGAATTATTTTCTAATATATTCATATTGACTTCTCCAATTTGTTCAAAATTGGAAAAACAAAGAGAAGTTAAATTGGCATTGCTTGTAAGGTAGAATTTAACAATTTAATTTTGTTACTTAGTGATAACCAACATCATTTCCATCCACCCAATTTTCCTAACATCATTTTCATTATTGGTTTCTAGATCTCCAATAATTTTTTGCCTTGTAAAAGGGTATCTGCAAACCTATGTACAAAAGAGACAAGGACCAATATCTAGCTCTTGGAATATGGAATTGGGAAAGCCTATCAATGTTAAAGAAGATTCTTGATTTATGTTTAGTTCATTTGTACCCCAAACTTTCTCATAAAATTCTAAAGCTTTGTTCATTGAGAGTGATTCCCTAACACTTCCCTCACCTACCAAACAAGTTTCATCCATTTTTTTTTTGTGAGATCTATTCCTTCCTTGTTTTAATTCCAAACCTTGAGTTTTCCTTTCTAATTTCATCTTTGATAGCCATCTCCTCAAGTCTTGAGCAACCAAAAGAAATAAATAAGGTAAAATAGGATGACCATGTCTCAACCTTATTGAAACCCCACAAAACCTTATGATTCACAATTGATTAAAACTAAATATTTCAAAGTAGCAATGTGGCTGGTATGCAATCCCATTGTTCTTTTATAAAACCAAATCCCTCTTGTATCTTGTTAAATAAAATCCTAATCAACTCTTATCACGTGCATTACTCATATCTAGCCATATCATTGTGCCTTTATCTTTTTGAGTTCTAGAAAAGTTTATCATCTCAAAAGAAATTACTATCCCATCCAAGCTTTGTCATCCTTGTACAAAACCTACTTGCTCTTGTGCGATTAGGTTTGGAAATTTTATTTTCAATTTATTGTCCATCACCTCCAAAATAATTTTATTGATTGCATTATAAAGAAAAATAAATATGGAAGAATCAAAGAATGATGCATCTTATTTTTGGGAATGAAGGCCAAGAATTGTTTTGATATATTAATAAGGGATACTAGGGTCCCAATCCATTTTACATTAAAAAAGAAGAACAAAAAGCTACAAAAGTAGCAAAATATAACTACAACAAGGCTACCAAGATCAAACACAACACAACTAAATAACACTAAACCTAAAACTAGAAAATCTCGCACCCTTGACCTTTGTGTGGGATAAAGATACATGTTTCAAAAGACCTTTCTTCCATCTTTGGACAATAGCCCAAGAAAACTCATTATCTAGATCCTCTAAATGAGATAGAGAGAGGAGGGGAGTTCCTCTACAATACCTTAGCTAGGGGCAACATGTGAGAGGAATGCTTGGTTAGAGAATTTTACCTGCTAGTAGAAACAACAAGAAAGACTAGAATAAGATCATCAAGAAACATGAATGGTGAAGGGCCTACCACTTCAATAATGGTTTGAGACACTAAAACCTCTGAAGAAGATTTCACTATGGCCACATTATTCCTCACCACAATATCCCTTGAGGAACATCCAAAAATTATGAATCATCAAAAACATCCACTGTCAAGTATTCAAAGAGGACATCTAGCCACATCATAGTTGAAGAAACATTCCTACAATGCTATAAATCACAATCAGAAGCAAGGTTACCATAAGTGAAGCAACATCTGCAATAGAAGGGAAGAATTTAATAGTTAATCACCTATGTCCAAGGATTATCCCCAAGAATAGCCTCAAAGGTACCAATATCCACAAAAAAAATGGGCATATGTAGTGTGACCAAGGTTTGACGTAACTAAATAAACTTTCAAAAATCTCCCAATAGAATTGTTAGTAGCTTCATAATAGGAGTCTTCCTAGAATAGAAAGAGAGATTGGGTAATCTAACCCAAATTGGCATTCTATGAAGAGGCTCTATAAGGGGATTAAAACAAGTAAATAACAACTTGAATGAGATGGAATTATCACCCCACAACCACAACCTACCATCAGATAGCGATTATTCATTATAGGGACCAAATATAGAAATTAAAACCCCTTTAGAACAAGGGTAAAGCTCAATATTTTATTTTGTGAGGGGCCTCTAAGATTTTAGCACCCACTTATGCAAGTCAAGTAGAAAGAGCTAAAGATGATTAAATTTGAAAATTAAGGCACAATTAGCATAATGTGATACATTATTGATGAGCTCTTGTCTACATTGCACAAAAGTGGGCTAAGCATAGGGAAGTGGCATGAATTTAGTTCAATGAGGAGGGAAAGAAATAGTTGTGGATGTAGAATGCCTCATAGTTTTAGCAAATGAAATAGGCATAAGGAGTGTTAGATCACTATGAAGCTCAACTTGAGTAGGACAAAAAGAAACCATGTTGTTTTGCTCCATAAAATACTATCACCCACATGAAGAGGCCCATAATTTAACCATTATTTCCATGAAATTTCAGACCAGTAGAAAAGGAAACAACTTTCACATCAGAGTGGTTAAGACATTGCAACACTAGAAACCACAATAGAACACCCAACGAATCCCTAATAGTTCTTGCAATAGGAACCACTGGAATGACCACACTATTGGTTGTTGGTGAAAGAAAATTATCCCTATCCCTGTTGTGAGAAACATATACAAGCTATGCAAGAAACTTCTTGAAAAAATGAGAGTAGGAAGGAGCATGTTTTCATCAGGAGATAATTATTCTTCAAAATAAGGCCCAAAATATTTTTTTTAATGCTTTGAGAGTCATTTTACTTGGGTTTTTTTACCACTTGAACAACAAATTTTTTAAATATGTCCCAAAACTCTTGGAAGTAGCCATTCCATAAATCATCTAGGCATTGGAAACTCAGTCTTGTGGAAATATTTCACAACCAATATTGCCTCCTCTTCTATTACTTTTTCTAAGTGTTCATTATTTATTCTCAAACTAAAGTTAGGGATCTTCTTGAATATTTTATTTCAAGTTTCGTATCCACTTTCATGTCCATCTGACAACATTATAAAGTTTCCCATTGCTCCATCTATAGTTATGTAAGGATCTTAGAGAAATTAACCATAGGGAATCATTATTTTTTTAATTATTTTTGGAATTCCTTTGAGAACTTGCAAATTTGTGGATTTTTTTTCTTGGTCCTCGTCTTTCAACCTTCAACTCTTGTTTCCAATGAGTTTATTCTTGTCAAAGAACTGAGTAAATTTCAACCATCAATCTCTTTTCTATTAGAGCTAAATTCAAGTCTCCTCTATAGACATCCTTTTAAATTTATTTGATTTATTCTTCCACAAAGCCTTCATTTTGTCTATCAATGATAGGTTACTAGGCCAATAATCAAATGTGATCCAACATAATTTTTATTCTTTTACAATTCCATAGCAATGGAAAAATTATGTGTCCTTGTTGTTGTTATTACTGTTTCGATTTCTCTTGTAGGCTCCAAGCATGACATTGTTGTTTCAATTTTGCAAGCCTCTAGTTGTGCCCTTGAGATAGAGGATTTTTTGCCCCTCAATTCTAGCAACCTCCTTCTTGTAGTTTGCAATCTCACCACGTGGATTCTTCTAGTTGTGACATCTCTACCTGTGCCTCCTCTCCTATGCTTGGTCCAAAGAATACTTATGTGAAATCCTCTTAGCTTGATGTCAGTCCTCACCTTTCATGAAGACCTTGTACTTCCCAATGGGTTAAACCCTTACCGTGTTGTTCTTACTCCCCTATTATTATCTATGGATAAGAGGTGTTAGATAATGAATACCATTTTAAACATCAAGCTCTCATATGTAGATTTAATGGTTTTTGGACTTCCCTTCCAAAACAAATGGGTTTTGGATTCTTGGAGGCCACTTATTGACAACAAGATTGAACTTTATCCCAATGCTAGAGGTATTTTTTTGGCATCCTTCCAATTTTGTAATGACAAGATGTAGGTGCTAGAGGGTGGGGTTTGGTTGTGGGGAAAGCACTCACTCTCTCTCAACCCATGATTTCCATCCTTCAACCCTTTTACACAATCGTTAAGTGTTTTTCCTATTTGAGTTAAAATTTTGAATCTCCTTCTAGTTTTGGGAGATTTCTTATTTTAAATCTATTGGAAATGCTCTTGATTATTTTTTATAAGGAGATGTTATGTCAGTAAAATAAGGCCATACTACTTTTCTATGCATTCTCATGGAAATTGACACCTCTAAGAATCTAGTTGAGGATATTGGCTTGCTTATTGGGGATAGCCTATGGACTTAGACACTCAGCTATGAGGGTCTCTCATTTCAATACAAGAGATGCTTTGATATTGGACTCTTGTCTTTGGATTTCCCTAAACCTTGCTACAAGAAAGGTGAAGTGAATTGGTGGAAAAAATCCCATTGTGAACATCTAACTATTAGTGATATTATTGATTTAGAGGATGATATGTTGAAGGAAGACTTGGCCTTAGGGGTTACTATGACTTTAGAGACTCTTGATGTGTTTTCCTTCCTAGGCCCTGTTTCACTTGACCTACCTATGCATCCTTTAGTGCTAGGGGTGGATTATATAGAGAACACTTTATTGGATATGTAGATGTAGCATACAACTCCTCTTTCTTCACCTTTGGGATAGTGGAGACTAGCCCTACTTGCTCCCCTTGTTTTGAGCCTTTGGAGGATGATATATCATGGAAAATTATTCAAAAAAGGAAAAGAGGTCTTCCCAAACATGCTTGTACTTCCCAAACCAAGGTCAATGGTGCTTGAAGCATTAGGAAGGGACTTGGGGTGGTATATTGTTGAAAATATGTTGTCATTGATGTTAAATGAATATTGTCATTGATGTCAAAAGTGCTTACTGATGTCAAAGGAGTAATACTAGAAGTTCAATTAGAATTAAATGTAATCATACCTATTGAAATCAGGGTGTATTTCTATCATGTCATTTCAATGTATTTGAGAGCAATGAAGAAGGTTGTTTCTAGTATGCTTGCAGTACCAAACTACACCTATTAATGTTAATGGAGGTAATATGGAAGTCTCATCCAAAATGTTCGAGGTTAGTTACCCAACCAAAGAGATTTTTCTAGAAACATGTTTATGATTTGTATTTATTCTTAGATGTGATTATTAGCTTGAGGTTTGAATGGAGAGTATGTCTACACATGTTTTATCTTATTCCATAGTTTCTATAATTCATGTTCATCAAGTAGAAAGTTTGAAGTGACAAAAGGATCATTGTGTCAGTTAATCAATCAGGTTGTTGTTTCAGAACTATGTGGCAGGGACTTGTAGAATGTGACCTCTGAAGGTAGTGTGGGATGGTAAAATAGGTCCCGGTTAAGGTTCCTGAAGGAAGCACAAGGCATCATGTTCTTTTTGAGGAAAAAAAATAATTTAGGACCAAACCACTGCACATTTCATGTAAATTTGAATTTAGGCCCACCTTAGCCAACTTGGCTAATTATGGATGGTGTTAAGGGATTCTTGGATAACATGAAATGTTATTAATGTATTGGAATGTATATAATGATTAATAATTATACTTTAGATGTGTTAGTTATGTGTGAGTATGAGAGAAATTGTGCGAGCAAGTGCAATACAATGGGAGTTGCATGTTAATCATTGAGTGTCATCATTAGAAGATCATAGGATGTGTAGGAGAGTGTTTGAAGGAAGGTCAAATCAAGTGTAAGTTGTGCAATTAGCATTGAAGATCCACAAACCTTATTTATGTAATCTAGTAGGACCGGTGTCTTGCTTATTGAATTGGTGCTCAAATATTTTATGGGTGGTTGGTGTCTCTAGTAGGTTGGTACCTACAAATACAGTAGGAGATTGGTGTCTTTGGTAGGTTGGTGTCTACTTCATAATTGTAATTCATTAATTATAAATGTGAGGTTGAATTTAGACAGTAGATCCGAGTAGCTATTTTCACTATGTTTTTTCCCATTTCGGGTTTCCACATATATTTGATGTTCGTTGTGTGGATGTGTGCATATGTGTTGTTGGATTAATGCTTGCTACTTTGATGATTTAAAATTCATGTTTGAAGAAGTTACTAATTATGATTTAAATTGAATTAAAGAGTCTTAAATAGATTTGATATGTTGATCCATCCCCCCTCTCAATATATTGTGTGCCCTTCAGTTGGTATCAAATCCAAGTTCCTTTAAAGAAGCTTAACAACATGAGGTAGATTCGAGATAGAACACTTTGTGACTCAAAAAGGATTGTCTTCAAATAAGGTGTCACTCTTTGATGGATCTAATTATAATTTTTGGAAAGTAAGGATGGAAGCATACTTGTTGGCCCTAGGGTTTGAGGTTTGGTAATAAATTATGGATGGATATGAGATCCCTAAAAGTCCCCCAAGACACCAAGTCAAAAAGACGGCTTGTGAAAATAATTTTAAGGCAAGGAATGCAATTCTATGTAGATTATCTAACTCTTGAGTTTTTAAAGATCCAATAAAATGAAGGAAGTATGGAGTAAGTTGTACAACATCTATGAAGGTGATGACAAGGTCAAATGATAAAATCTTCAAACTCATTGAGGTTAGTTTGAAAGTCTTAAAATGAAGGAAGAGGAAAAAATTGCCACATTCCTACTTTGGGATGATGAGATTGTCAATTCTATCAAAGGTCTTGGTGAAGAACTGAAACAAGGTATGATTGTGAAAAAGGTACTTAGATCCCTTCCCAAAAAGTTTGATGAAAATTTTTTTGTTGTTGAAGAAGCTAAAGTTTTGAATACTCTGACTATAGATGAGTTACATGGAATTTTGATTGCCTATGAAATGAGAATTGAGAATGAAAAGTTTGTAAGGAAAGAGGTTGCATTCAAGGTGCCCAAGAAGTAAGATGGCCTAGAACATAAGATAGATCAAATCCAAAAGAAGAAAATTTTTCCAAAAATTTACAAAGATGATACATAAAGTATAAAGGTAAGTTTCCTTTCAAATATTTAATTGTGGTGAATTAGGTCATTTCATGGCTAATTGTCCATTTAAAGAATCTAGCCATGATGAGAAGAAATATTTTAAAAAGGGGAAAAGATTTCCTAAAAATTAGAAAAGTTTCTTTATCAATGAGGAAGGCTACTCATCTGATGATGATGACCAAGACACTTCTAAGAATGAAGGTGAAAAATCTCTTTTCATGGCTATGGAAACCTCTGAAGAAGATCCAAAATTAAAGTATGAAATTGAAGATGATGCAGAAGTATACCGTGTGGAAGAATTGCGCTATGCTAGAAAGGAGATCAAAAGGTTGAGGAAAAGGACTACAAAAGAAGTAAACGATAAAGAAAAATTATCTCAAAATCTTGAGAAGGAAAAAAATATGGTCATTGATCAAAAGATTCAAGTGGAAGAGGAAAACATAATTGAAGAATTTTTTACTAAACGATCACTATCAAGAGACAAGGACTGTGAAAAAATTGAAGCATAGATTGTATCACTAAGGAAATATCTTGAAAAGGTAAATCATCAATTGAAGTTAAATTTTGGGTAGAGCACTAAGATCTTGGATTAGATAATAGAAAGCTAGAGATCTCCACCTATCAAAATTGCTCTAGGTTTTATTGATGTATAGAAGAACAAGGTGACCAAACAGCATATGAAGTTTGTTGATGAGATTCCAGAAGAGAATGGCTTCGAAAGTTCAAAGTTTGAGCATGTTGCAACAATCAATGAAAACAATGTAGTGAATGACAGTTTCATCCCTGTACATAGACAAAATAGAAGATCTGGAAGATAAGCTTCAAGAGGAGAAGGATACAATACTAGCTTCTATCATTCTTTTTTTGGTTATTGTTTTAATTGAAACCATTTTGGTCATAAGGCTATGAATTGTAGAAAATTTCTAGCAAGAAGAAATGATTTTGTTAGCAAAAATGCATTTGAAACTTTGTATAATTCAATATTATTTACCAGAAATGCAACAATTTTGGACATATTGCTAGAAACTATAGAAGTAATTTTTTCAATTCTCTTATATTGGATAAAAAAGGAGATAATTCAGAATGCCAAAATAATGAAACAAATAAGGTTTGGAAGAAGAAATAGGAGGAGAAAAGATTAGAGAAATCCATGGTGGAACAAATTGCATTACATGCTTAGAAGGAGAAGAATCTTTGGATCGTTGACAATGGGTGTTCAAGTCACATGACTAGAGACAAGAGTAAGTTCATGCACTTCAATAATTTTAATGGAGGATCTATAACTGTTGGTAGCAACTTTATTGCTAAGATTACCAATAAGGGTATTTTGAGTCTTGATGGTGGAAAGACAAAAACTCATGATGTTTAGTATGTAGAAGGACCAAATAATAATCTTTTGAGTGTAATTAAAATGTGTGATAAAGGCTATAAGCTCTCATTTAATGCTAAAGGTTGTGAAATAAGAAAGACGGGTATCAATGAGCTAGTTACAGGAGGAAGCAGGAAAATAGTGATATCTATCATCTCAGTGAGGTAAATGGATATAATTTATTTTTGATACAAAGAGAAGTGAGGTGGATCCAGCATAGAATATTGGAACACATCAATTTTGATGATCATGTGAGGATTAGTTAAAATGGAATGGTTAGAGACATACCAAAGATCAAGAAGCCTCAGTCTACTAGTTGCAAACCATGTCATGAGGATTGTTGGTGTTTCCAATTGATTGTCTATGTTTCTCTAAGGATTAGCTAAATCCTATACTCAAGAACCATAGGTCAGTGGCCAAAAAATAGGAGATATATTTTATACTTGTCTCCTCTACACTTTAAGATTTTCAAAACCAAGGTGGGTTCCCCTATAACATTAATTAACCTTTAGCAGTGCTTATAATGATGCTTAAACAGATTCATCACAATAATTTTATAAAAGGTGAGCCTGGTTGGCTAAATCATCTTCAAAACGCTCTATTTTCTCTATGTTTCTAAGTGATAGTTTGAATTGAGCATAAAACAATAAAAGTAAATAAAAGTAAATTTCAATATGTTTGAGTTTGATTATGCTTAGTTTTGAGCTCTGTGAATTATTTTGGCCGGTGCCTTATCCATTCTAGAGTCAATAAATGAAGTAAAACTCCCCTACAACAAATTTACTCTATGGCTTCTTATAACCTCACTGCATTACAGTGAGAAACCAACAAAGATACAATTTCATTACTCTACTTACAAATCCTTACTATAACAACACAATTTTTAATGAATAAGTTGAAATCAAGTTTAATCCATTCCTTGAACAAAAGATAAAAATTTAGACATTCATAATAGCAAATGAGAATGAGAATCATTGATAATCTTTAATTATATTGATTTAAAAAAGGATGAGTTACAATATGGAGACAACAATAATTTGGCATTCAAATTTGAGAAAACACAATGAGTGTTTGAGTCATATGTTGTTATTACAAATCAAAACTACAACAATTCCTCTCTAAACTTCAGAGGACTTAACTATACAGAACCATAATTCTATACAAAGATTACAATACCTACGGACTCAAAAAGATTAGAATGAGGCTTGGAATTCCCTTTTATAGATACAAGAGAAGCAACAAGCAAACAACCTCATTCCACCACTTAATTTGCAAAAGACAAAAAATTAGGCAGTGACATTGTACAAAAGGAATAAAGCATTTACAATTTGTAGAGATACCATTGAAAAATTTGTTGAAGTCCTTTAGAGTAGTTATTATAGTGCATGGATATGATTTCCTTCCAAAATAATCTCTATGGGTGATAGGACATATCTAGCATTCCTTCTTTGACATGCCCATGTAGTAGTTATATCTGGTTGGTGGGATCTTATTGAAATGCAACTCAAATATTCCACATTGTCCCTTTCTTTATCACCACCACTGTTGTGTTGATATTTCCTAGTATAGTACCAATTGATTTGGGAAGTACTTTATTCTAACTACACTTTTCAAAATTACAAAATTGCCACTCTACTTGGTATAAAATTTTGACAACTTATAACCAAAATATTGTCAACAAAATTGGATATCAAAATAATATTTACAATCCTAGCAATTGATTATACCTATTATCCCATGCTTGGTATATTATTTTTGATGGTCATTGGAATGCAAGAAGTAAATCAATATTATATATATAGTGGGTATACCTAGACAAAATTGTATAGGTCTCCTTCTCAAATGCATCTAAAATTTTATCTGTATCAATCAACTTGCCCATACAAGTTATAAGGAGCTCAATGTCAACCTTGTTGCCATCACAAATAAAGAAAAAAAAGTAGAGGTCGGTGCCTTGAATTGATATTTCCACTAAAGGAAGTCCATCTCCCCATCCTCATTTTTTATTTTTGGGATTATTCTTATTTTTATATTTTCAAAATGTTTTAGCCTTGTTTTGGCCTTCTCTATCAACTAATCCATATATGCCTACATTTCTCCTACCATCTTAGGCATATTATATGTAGGAAAAATATCCTCAAGTGGATTGGCATCATGTGCAGACCCTTTGTACGTATCCTGCAAAGCTAAAATCTTTGGAACCCATTTATTCATAATATCCCTAGTATATCCATTTATTTTTGCTTTTACAAGGTTGGAAAAATCTCTTTAAGTGTTTTCCAACCCTTTCAAATTCTTGGATATTAAATGTCCCAAAATATTAGACACAACATGGAATATTTCCTCATGTTGGTCATTTTGAACATTCTTTAATTTTACTCCTAGACTCTAACCTTTTCTTTTAACTCTTTATTTCCTTTATTAAATCCTTTGAAGGTGTTGCTGAAGAGGAACTTGCTACCTATGTGTTAGCTAGAGGAGGTGTTGTCTTAGCCTCTTTTATTTTCAATTTATTGTACTTTGCAATGAGTGTCAAATATCCTTCAACAGTTTATCATATTCACTCTACAGTTTATTGGAAATTTCTTCACTAAATTTAGAAACATCTACCATTAGGGAGGCACCTTAAGGGGCAGAGGTATCTAACACCATTTTTATTACTAATCCTCCTTTTATGTTTTGTGATGCCTCCACACCTTGAGGCTTATTGGTTTTGGGGGCAAGGGCCCAAATTACAAGGGTTTCCCATTTAGGGTTGAACCCTGATCCTGATAGTGCCACCTGTTCCTGCTCTTCAAAAGAAAATACCTCTTAATATTTCCTTCTAATAGTGTCAAAATCTATTTATGATGCAATATCCCATTCAGGGAGCAAAATCAATCCTCTATCTCTAACCATCTTCTTTTCCTCTTGTGGGGTAACGTTCACGGCATCAAAATTTATTTCTACCAATACTTTATTTTCCACCTCTTCATATTGTTCCATAGGCACTCTCGCCTTTGCTTGATCAAGTCTTTTATGGAAAATTATTCTCTTCTTGATCTCAAGACAAAATCTTTGAATTCCTTTGACTTCACAAATTTGTCATCTAAGATGAATTGTGTACATTTCAATGCTCTAATGGCATTGGCCTCATCCCTTCCCATTGTAGTGTCAATGCCTAATCTTCTTTGAGGCACTCTTAATTCAGTTTATTTTGGGGGAGAAGGCATTGCCTAATTAACTTCCTCCATAGTTACTTTAACTTCTTCCTCCTCATAAGATCTAATTGGGAAATCAACCAATGATGGTTGCTCTATTCTTCTCTTCTTTTGAGGTTATTTCCTTGGAGGTGAATTTATAATATGAATGTGAGGAGGGGATGATTGTGTTTTTGGGGGAGAAGGTGGTGGAGTGGCTTGATGAGGGTATGATGGAGTAGGATCCCTTATAATAGGTCCCTTGGACCTTCTGATGAAATAATAGATAGATGGATTTATCTTAGGTTGGTAAGTAGGTCATTCCTCAAGCATCAAGGCCTTCACAATTATTTTATCAAAATTGTCTAGGATCATTTGGTTCCTAACAATTGGATTCCCTATTTCAAAGAGTTCCCCTTGATAATCCTTATTCTTCTTGATTTTGGCAGCCTCTGCTTTAGTAAATGCCACCTTTTTCACCTTTCTATCAGTAGCCTCCTGCTCATCTATGTAATTCCTCAAGACATCCTCACTAAAGTGGAGTCGATGTTGGAATATTGATCTCTTAATGCTTGTCCTGACCTGGTTGATGAATCCTTTAGGATCACAATCTCTTACCTTCTCTTGGGCCATTTTGTATACTTGGAGCATTGGGTAAAGCTGCTCCAATCCATCTTTAATGACAATGAAATTAGAAAAGGTTGTGGAAAGTGGGAAGAATGATCATTTATTTTTCCCTTTGAGATGGGCCTTATCTAAATCACTAATTTGCCACATTATTTCCAAAAATTCCACTCTGAAGGGTATATATTTGAGAAATATATGGGGACCAACAAGGCATCCATATATTCTTATGACCATGGAGTCATCATAAAGTTAGTAGTCTCCACAATTGTGTTGAAATTATAGCTCTAGCCTCCTATCCTTAGGTCTTAAGAAATCTAGAATTTCCTTTTGCAATATGACCTCTCCAACCATCAAATAAGATAGCATCTTCTTAACAAAAGAATTCTAAATAATAACAAAGTTGGAGGCATCACAATGTCTATCCCACACATGAGTCCAACATTGAATAGGAAGAAAACCTCCCTTACCATCGTCCATATGGATCTACAGGGCCCCATCCCATTTCCCCCTTCCTCCATATAAGAACATATGGAAAAGGAGAGAATACCATCTGAAATTTATCACCCTGCTACTTTTCTTGATCTCTACTAATTGCTTATGAATAGCATTAGCAATAAAAGTGGAAAAATCAATTTCAATGTTGACCAAGGGGTTCTAAATATCCACTTTCATGTACATGAGGGGTATTGAATTCTTGTTTGTGCATCTCCGAGTAAGAATTGGCATAGTGCATAGTATGTCCTTATGAAGTAGTCTTCAAAGATGTTCAGACTGAAAGGCTCAATCTCACATAGAGGAATTCTGATAGACTTTCTATCATAACCTTTCAGTATATACCTAGGGAGGCAGTGTACCTTTAAGTTGTTCCTATCATGTTGATATTTATATTTAAATAGGTCAATTTGGCAACCAATTTCAAGTTGAAGACCTCAAAAAGGAAAGTTTTATTCATCTCTATTATCTCCCATCCATTGGCATCTCTGACAATTCTAACATTGTCATCATAATTGGCAGCTACATGTTTGATGATATCTATATCCATGAACATATTAGGGACTCCCAACTTCCCTAAGTCATAAACCTAGAAATTTGAAAGAGAAAGTTTAGCATTTTTCTTCCCATACTAATGAACAAACAAGTCCCATCCGGTGAGAAGCAATTCAACATCCCTACACTCATTTTCATTATCCACCATACCCAATGTTGCACTATTACCATGGGGTTTGATAGGTTTTCTTGTTAAATTGGGGAGTTGGACAATTCGATATTCATCAAATGGAATTTTTGAAGTTGATGCAGATCATGGGTGGATTAGCTTGTCCTAACTTAGCACAACACAATTCATTCACTACTTTACCCTCAAGACCCCTGCAAATGTGATTTTCACTAACTAGCTAGTCTTTCCAACTAGGTCTCCAAAATGATATTTTGTGGCATATCTTTTAGATAAATACATCTCACCATGAAAACCATACCTTTTCAAATACCCATTAGGCCCTATTCTAACATATATTCCTAGGGACATGGGTTGATTTGGAAAAGATGACATAAATCTAGTCTGCTACACTAGAAACAAGGCCAATTAGGCCACTCTTACAAAGCACTTACTAGGAAACCACTTCCCTAACACTTAAAAACTTCACCAATGTCTTTTACCAGTCACATAGGGTCACAATCGCAAGACTTTTTCAACAAAACTCTCTCCTAAATTGTTGTCCCACTATTTCACTATCCTACCTAGCCTAGCACATGAGGATGTTAGGCTAGGGCTTTGAAAAAATCTCCTCCAAGCTCCATCCCCTACTCAAAAACAATTAAAACACTATGCACACATCTAAAACTACCATTCCATTGAGTTTTTCTAAACTACAATGGTGGAATGGTTTGAAACTTACATTTTTTCTCTCAAAACCCTTGAAATGGAGGGTTTCTAAGTGTTCTGTCAAGAAATGCTTCAAACAAGCTTTATTTCTAATGAAAATGCACAACACTAATCCCAAATGAAAGCTAAAAATTTGTAGACACCTTTCACATAAGTCTCAACTCATGAAAGTACAGTACGGGGCCGTACAAAGCTTGCAAACATAGAAAATTGCATAAAAACCAGAAAAACAAAGCTTCTTCACTACTTTTTTTTCTCCCAAAAGATACAATCCTCATGCCTCAAAGTTTTTGAGGCTAAAACCATCACATGAAACTATCAAACATCAATTACAAATAAAGAACACTCAAGTGACCATTCACCTTCTTCAAACATGCAATTTTTTCGAGTTGAAAAAGCAACTTTTACATTCCTACAACAACTTTTAACCAACACCAAGAAATGACCCTACATGACACTACACATGCAAGAATGGTATTATGCCAACCTTATTACATCCATAAAATTATAAAACACTCAAAATGCTAACTTAAACACCTAAATGCATCATTAGAACTAACATGACCATGGTGCCCCTGCACCATACACCCAGGGTGAAAAGGATTTCATTCTCTTGATGAAATGAGCTCATGAACAGAGACTCCATGCTTCTTAATTTCCTCCTTTGAAATCTGAGTAGCATCTTCATTTGGTAGGCCATTCCACTTAACCAAGTATTCATTATACACTTTGTGTCTAGTCCTCTTGGCCTCCCTTGTATCAAATATGCTCTCAAGCTTCATTGGTTGGCTAGGTGGTAGGTCTTTAACCCACTCATCATATTAAAATCCTATTGTATTTTCTCCTTCACCTCCAACCATAATACTCTTAAAAGGATAAAAATTAGAAACATTAAATATGGGTGAGATATCCACTCCAAGAGGGAGTTCTATCTCATAAGCATTTTTCCCAAACTTGTGGACCATCTTGCAAGGTCCAATCTTCTTCATCGACAACTTAGTGTATCTTCCTTTAGACAACCTCTCCTTTCTCAGGTGTGCAAGTACCATGTCTCCAACCTTGAATTGTACATCCTCCTTCTTCAAATATGCATGCCTTTTATACTTTTCCACACTCTTTTGTAGATTATCCCTTACTTGTTGGTGAATATCTCTCATTGCCACTACAAATTATTCACCTTGTGAACTCCTCTTACCCATACCCTTTAGATCTCTAAGTTCATGTATTCCCCTTGGAATCACACCATATACTACTTCAAATGGACTCCTTCCTATGCTTCAGTTGATGGAATCAATGCATACTCTACTTGAGGGAGTATCAAGTCCCATTGTTGACCATGCTCTTTGGTAAGACATCTTAGAAAGTTCCCAAGTGACCTATTGACCACTTCAGTCTACCCATCCATTTTTGGATGATAGGCATAACTGAATGTCAAGTTTGTGCCCAATTTCCTCCACAAGGTCCTCCAAAAGTGACCTATGAACTTAGTATCTCTATCAGACACAATGGTTAAAGGAAGTCCATGAATTCTTACAATCTCTTTGAAAAATAGACCATAAATATGAGATGCATCATTATTACTTCTACAAGGAACAAAATGAGCCATTTTACTAAACCTATCCACAACAACAAAAATGCTATCATACCCCATTTGTGTCTTGGGTAGGCCTAATACAAATTCCATGTTGATTGACTCACATGACTGGTCTAGTATTGGTAAGGGTTGATCAAGTCCTACATTGCAACTAGATCCTTTAGCCCTTTGACATAACCCACAACTCTCCACAAAATTCTCGACATCCACATACATCTTCGACTAATGATAAAACCTCTTGACCTACTCCAAGGTCTTAAAATACCCAAAATTTCCACTCAAACTATCACAATGCTTCTCTCTGATAAGATTTTCCCTCATAGAGAAATTTGACACACACAACTGAGCACCCTTAAATAACAAACCATCTTGTAACACAAAATCAGAATACTCGCTGTGAAAATATTCTAGAGATTGACTGCAAACATCAAATGCATTTTTGAAATCATCATCATCTTTGTACATACCTTTTAGTGTATCCATCCCCACACTTTGGAGTTGTATTTCTTGCACCATCATAGATCTCCTACTCAAGGCATCAACTACCTTATTTTCTTTCCCCTTATTGTGCTTGATTGTAAAGGTGTAGGCCTAAAAATACTCCATCCACTTCATGTGCCTCTGACTTAATTTATCTTGACTGTTCAAAAATCTTAAAGCATGATTATCTGTGAAGACTATGAATTCCTTTGGCAAGAGGTAGTGTCTCCATTTCTTGAGGGATTGTACCATTGCATAGAGCTCAAGGTCATATGAGGAATGCTTCCTTTTGGCTTCATTGAGCTTCTCACTAAATAGTGCCACCAGTCTCCCTTCTTGACTCAAAACTGCACCTATGGCATACTCACTTGCATCGCACTTTGCTAAAGTCAGGTAATGTGAGTATGGGTTGTTGAGCCACTCTTGTCTTCAAGTATTCAATACTACTCTCAACTTCATTAGTCCATTGAAATTTATTCTTCTTATCTCCTTTGATGGTATCAATGATAGGTGAACAAATGTGGCTAAATTTCTTAATGAACTTCCTATAGAAATTAGCTAAGCCATGATTTAGCTCCTTACCTCTGTTGTTGTCTTAGGAGTTGGCCAATTGAGTATGGCTTCTACCTTTGTGGGATCCATCTTCAAGGCACCTTTGGAGACCACAAAACCAAGGTAAACAAGTTCTTGTTTCATGAACTCACATTTCTTGATGTTGATCATCATCTTCTCCTCATTCAACCTCCTCAACACCATATCCAAGTGTTGCAAGTGCTCCTCCTTTGTCTTGTTGTATACAAGGATGTCATCCAAGTGTACCACCATAAATTTGCCTATGAATTTCTTTAGAACCACATTCACCAGCCTCATGAATGTGCTTGGGGAATTTGACAACCCAAATGGTATCACTAGCCACTCATACAAACCCTCATTGGTCTTGAAGGCGGTCTTCCACTCATCTCCTTCCCTTATTCTGATATGATGGTATCTACTTTTTAAATCAATTTTTGAAAAGTAACATACACCTGCTAAACTATCTATTAAGTCTTCCATCTGGGCTATAGGGAACCTATATCTGATTGTGATCTTATTAATTTCCCTTGAATTAGTAAATAACCTCCAATTTCCATCCTTCTTAGGTGCCAAGATAGTAGGCACAACACAAGAGCTCAAGCTTTCCCTTATAATACCCTTATCTAACAACTCTTGAATTTGATTTTTGATCTCCTTTCTTCTTAGGTGTCATCTTGTATGCTACTTTGTTTGGAAAGCTTGCACCTGGTATGAGATCAATATGATGACTCACATCCCTTATAGGAGGCAAAGAACTTGGAAGCTCCTTCTCTGCTATGTTTTCATATCTATCCAACAGGGTCTGCACCTCTTTAGGTATCTCTTCTCCATCTGTTGTTGCCATAATTGATGTAGGCTTCCCAATGATGGCATAACCAATATCTTCCTCATTCAAAGTCTTCAAAAACTCTTTCTCCTTGACCACCAACACACTTGGTCCTTCATGAACTGCACTTTCTTTTTGTATGGGTGAAAGGGTATATGACTTCCCATCCTTCTCTATCACATATATATTCTTCTCCCCATCATGTTTGGCCTTCCTATTGAACTGCCATGGCCTTCCTAGGAGTACATGGCATACATACATAGGGATGAATTCAAAAATTATTTTATCCTTGTAGGGACCAATGTTAAATTCAACCCAAGCCTGCTCATTTACTAAAACTTATTGACCCTTATTGAGCCATGAAAATTTGTAGGGTTTTGGATGAGGATTCCTCTTCATTTTAAATTTTTCTATCATCTCCAAAGACACAATATTATCTATAGAACCTGAATCTACCACTACTTCACACACCTTCCCTTGTGCTTTGCAAGTTGTCTTGAATAATTCCTTCCTTTGTGGGGGTTCTTTAGTAGTTGGCACCTTGATTAGTATCCTTCTTAGCATCAAAGATTCACAACCTCTAGAGAAACATGTAGAGAAGGTGAGTTAACACTTTCATTGTCCTCCTCATGCACTATTTGAGTCCTCCTCTCACTACCATGAGAACTAGATGCTTATTTGTCTGAGCATTTCCAAGATGGGTGTCCAAATTTATTGAAGCTATAACATCTACTTGAAAAGGTATTGGATCCTCTCCCTTGTCCACCGAACCTTCCTCTACCACCAAATATCCTTCCTTTGAAATTACCTCTACCATTTGACTCTCCACTTTGTTCTTTTTGGTTGCTTGGTTCACCTTGTGGCTTATGTGACTGCCCTCTTGCACCAAATTTGCCTCTACCTCTGAAATTTTTCCCTCTTCCTCTTCCTCTTCCTTGCTTCTCTTACTTTCTTTTAATCATTTCCTCAGCTTTAGTTGCAATTAGAAACACTCCTCAACTGTCCTAGGAGTTGTAAGACCAATCTCATCTTGTATGTTGAATCTAAGGCCATTCAAGTACCTTGCCACTTTCTCTACCTCATCTTCAATATGTCCTTCTCTTATGCTCAATTTATGAAATTCCTCAGTATATTCTATTACATCTAACTCCTTTTGCTTGAAATATTGTAGCTTCCTAAATGTTTGTATTGCATAGTCTATGGGTAGGAATTGTGTCTTCACTTTGGCTACCATCCGGTCCCATGAGTTTATCTTTAACTTTCCCTTCTTAAATCTTTCATCTTGAATGTAGTTCCACCATTTCAGGGTAGGGCCCTTCAGCTTGGTCTTTGCAAATTTCACCTTCTTGTTGTATTTTATCTCCTCAAACTCAAAGAAGTTTTCCAAAGCATCTATCCAAGCCGAGACTTCTTCACTATCCAATTTTCCACCATACATTGGCACCTCCACTTTCACTTTTGGTATATTTTCACCCTTGACAGCCTTTAGCATCCTGACCATTCTCTTTTCTTCAGGGTCCAACTCTTCATCCTCTTCTTGGACTCTTGCTGGAGGGTTCTCACTCTCACCCTCTTCTTCCTTATCACTTTGGTCGCCACTAACAATTCCTCTCCTATGATTATTTTCTAGGGCTGATATTCTTGCTAGGGTTGCTTCTTGTGACTCCTTGTAGATCCTTTCCTTCTGAAGTAACTTCTCTTTCAATTCTTTTACCTCTTTGGCCATTGGATTACCCTTTGGAGGCATTTTGCTTATGCCCACTCTCTTTCACTTTCCCACTTCTAATCAGAACCCTTGCTTTGATACCACCTAATGTAGAGAAGGGGTGGTTTATCTTGTCCTAACTCAGCACAACACAATTCATTCACTACTTTACCCTCAAGACCCTTGCAAATGTGATTTTCACTAACTAGCTAGTATTTCCAATTAGGTCTCCAAAATGGTGTTTTATGGAATATCTTTTATAGAAAGTCATCTCACCATGAAACCCAAACCTTTTCAGATACCCATTAGGCCCTATTCTAACATATCTTCCTAGGGACATATTTTTCTTTAGAAAAAATGACACAAATCTAATATGCTACACCTGAAACAAGGCCAATTAGGCCACTCTTACAAAGCACTTACTAGGAAACCACTTCCCTAACACTTAAAAACTTCACCAATGTCTTTTACCAGTCACATAGGGTCACAATCACAAGACTTTTGCAACAAAACTCTCTCCCAAATTGTTGTCCCACTATTTCACTATCCTACCTAGCCTAACACATGAGGATGTTAGGCTAGGGCTTTGACAAAATATCCTCCAAGCTCCATCCCTTGATCCAAAACAAGTAAAACACTATGAATACATCTAAAACTACCATTCCATTGAGTTTGGCTAAACTACAATGGTGGAATGGTCTGAAACTTACACTTTTGCTCTCAAAACCCCCTGAAATGGAGGGTTTCTAAGCGGTCTGTCAATAAATGCTTCAAACAAGCTTTATTTCTAATGAAAATGCACCACTCTGAGCCTAAATGAAAGATACAAATTTTTAGACACCTTTCACATAAGTCTCAACTCATGACAGTATAGTATGGGGTTGTACAGAGCTTGCCAACATGGAAAATTGCACAAAAAACCAAAAAAATAGAGCTTCTTCACTAATTTTTGTCTCCCAAAAATTACAATCCTCATGCCTCAAATTTTGTGAGGCTAAAACCATCACACAACTTTCAAAAATCATTTACAAAGCAAGAACACTCAAGTGACCGTTCACCTGCTTCAAACATGCAATTTTGCCAAGTTGTAAAAGCAACTTTTACATTCCTGTAGCAACTTTTAACCAACACCAAGAAATTTTTGATGTTTACAGCTTCAGGCTCATCCTTCCAGCCTTGATTCAAGCAATAAAATTGCATATAGCCCATCGACTATTTATTTTATTGGAGTTACCCATCACATGAAGAATAAATAATATACTATTATTTATTTATTAATTTGAGGTTGCTTATTATGGCCGACCCTTCCTTGATAATCGACGCTCTTCTTGGAGAGACATATCTCTTCACTGGTGGCCGACCTTGTGCATTGAAGAGATGCAATTCTTGGATCCTCCTCATTGAATAGTATATAATGGAGATGCCATTCGATCATTGCAGAATGTATATTCACTTGTTCATTTTGATATTCATAAGTACGAGTTGATGTAAGAATAAGTTCATTTCAACATAATTCGCATGAAGAGAGGAAGTTTGATCTAAGTAGTAGATCATCATTTGTAATAGTAGGTCAATTTCAAGGAGTAATATATTCATTTGTATTTGCATCTAGGAGAGGTGCGAATTATTCTTTGTATCAAATCAGCATTGTGTTGTGCCTGAGTTGTAAGCATATTTCTGCTCTTACTTCATCAATATATAAGAGACATATTTGTTGGGTTTTTTCTCCCTCAAGTTGGAGGGTTTTCCTAGGGTATCTGATTGTGTTCACTATCTTAAGTCTTGCATTGTCTAATTGCTTTCAGTTTATATATATGATCTTTAAAAACTAATAGAAATGACCCTACATGACACTACACATGCAAGAATGGTCTTATGTCAACCTTATTACATCCATAAAATGACAAAACACTCAAAATGCTAACTTAAACACCTAAATGCATCATTAGAACTAACATGACCATGGTGCCCTTGCACCAGAAGTTGATGGTTTTTCCTTTGAGAGGCTCATGATTATAGTTTAGGCTCAAACTAGGGCTTCTTACATCTAGTTCTAGGGTTTTTGATATTTAAAAAAAAAAACTACGGAGATTGAGATAATTCAGGTAGTTCAAGATAAGTAAGGTATATTTTTCCTTAAATATAACCCTAGAGTTCTAAAATTTTTGTAAAATTCCTAGACAAAATTTAAGTACTTGTTCTTTGCTTCTAAAAACCCTAATTCACTATGGAAAACATTAGAACTTTGTAAATTATCTCGTCAAATTCTTTGGACGCCAAATGAGTTGAATTATGGGTCAGACTGTAGCATTTATAAGAAAAATCATGATGAAGATCCGATAGAAAACCATCTTATCTGCCACTACTCTCAACTCACATGAGCCAGAGCCTCCGGCTATCTATTTCACAAGTTTGAACGTGAGCCATCGATCTCCAAATGACAAGACAAGATCCAATGGTTGGAGATGGTTTGACTAATTTAAAAATATTTGACACCCACCCACTGATCTTCGACCAATCAAGTGAATCCACAAGGGATCACTTTATGCATCATCAAAAGTGGGGTCGTCGAAAAAGTCAATGGGAAGTAGCTAGCATCATCATATAGGCCATGTGGTAGCTTTTCATAATTTTGTGACCTAAAAATAGAGTAGTTATAAAGACCTTGCAAACTCGTAGAATATTCTTGAGATTGTGCCACATGTCCACATTCTACTCCTTCAAACTTATCCTTTAAAATGAAACCCGTCGAAAACATCGAGAACACGCCACATGCCCCTTTTCCACATTTCCACAAACATCAATTTGGTCATTTAGAAACATCTTGCAAACCCAAAAAATACCTTTAGATCATGTCACATACCTCGTCTTTACTCTCAAAAAGGTTTTGTAGCCTTGAACAATGCTTTGGTTCCACAAGGTGTTGCCACAATAATGGGTTACACTTTTTGGGACATCTTGATTTTTGTTGAAATTGCATACTTTTAGAAAATATAATGATTTAAGCCTTGAAATGTTCCATTTAAAATATTTTAATTTAATATGGTTTGATCAAACCCCCTTGGATAGAACCCCGCTAGTTTTAAACCATACCTATAATGGAGTCTCCTCTACACCTATCAAAATATTGATAAAAAGGCCACTTTTGATTTACCTTTTGGGGGATCAAATGAATTCATTCAAAATTTATGTTTTGTAAATATGTAGTCCTTATTATAAGCTTCCCAAAAGTATAATTTTAAATATATTTAATTTGATTATTATATTTATTTTTTATTTCTTGTGAATGTAAGTATTTCACTGAAAATCAAGCTCTCTATTCTACACATGTGGAAAAATAGTAGATTACTAAAAAAAATTGATAATATATATGCTCTTGGTATTGATGCCCTTGATCCAACAAAAAAAATGAATTTTGATATATACAAAAAAAGTTGTGTTATACAGTAAACCTATGTCTAAATTGTAATTGGTTTGACTTCAAAACTTAATTAAGAAAAAAATATTTAATAAAACACTATGAAACTAAATGAAGGAGATAGATATCGTAGTTACAAATCTAAATTCAAAAAAAAAAAATAGTTTTATCCTTCATATAAAAAATTATGTGTTATACAATAAACATTACTCTTTAAAAATGTTGTTTACTGTTAAAAACTAGTCATCGAAGTAGATGGAAAAAGAAATGCAATTTGATTATGGTGCAGTCGCAGTAGGAGGGTCCTTAAAGAGAACAGTTTGGACCATGCAATAAGAGTTACACAATAGAATCCACTTGAAATATGGAGGCAAATGCAGATTCAAACATTCTTATTATCAAGAATTTCAATTACATATAGCTGGCAACATTCGGGTTTACAGATTGGGCTCATAGGCCTGATATAACATGCTCAAAATACAATATTCCTACATGCTCCTTAATGTGAGCCAAAGTATTACAGATCGAATCTCATATTCTATTCTCATTCCCATCCTAATGATCTATTACAATGATTTATATCACATACGAGATCTACAATCATCTGTGTCGGCCAAAGATCATTACAATCCCTGATGAAGGAAATATAACGTGTGCATGAATAGGTCAGCCTCAAATTTGAATTTCTCCTCGACAAGTGCATAAGATGAAGTGTGGACCTAAAAGTAAGGTTGGGGTCACTCAGAATAATTTGAAACACCTCGCAAGGATCCACAAGTTACGAGAAAGATCCACAAGAGATCAAACTAGCTGTTAGGTTCTAAATTATTCTGGTGTCGGTTCCAAAAATTGTCACTTAATCTGAAAGTGATAACTTGTCGGAAAAAGATCTGATCGAGCTGAAAGCTTGGAATAAGGAAAATGAACATGTCCATGCTGAAAATATGGATCCACAAGGTTTGGTGAGAAAATATGAAGATATACAATATCTGCCAACTTGAACTAAACAAGAACAAAACTGAATGAAAATATTTTTGGTTGATGCAGGATTGCAAAGAACCAAGGATGCTCCTGCATCAAACATCTGGGGTTATTTGAAAAGTGAGTCCCTCACTTTGTTGGAGCCAAAGGAAACCCAATACAGTCTACCTCAGCCTGAGAAATCCAAGAAGAATCCTCCACTATATTTTTATTTCACCAAACTATCCCTCATTGAACTCTGGGGTATACACAACTGATTCACCCTTAACAACATATCCTCCTTAATGAAATAATCCAACCACTGACTCCTATCCTCCAAGACTAGTTCTTTACAAGTTATCCAAGGTTTTGCAAAATTTGGGTCTTCCTCATACAAGTTCTTCAATTCATCAAAGCCTAATACTTCCACTCTCATCCCTGCCAATAAATTCCTTCTCCTACTCAAGGCATCAACAACTCTATTTGACTTTCCACTCCTATGTTTCAAAACAAAAGTATAACTCTGCAAGAATTCTACCCATCTCATGTGTATCTGATTCAATTTACCTTGACTGTTCAAATACTACAAAGCCTGATGATTTGTATACAACAAAAACTCCTTAGGCAACAAGTAATGTCTCCACTTCTTCAAGGCTTGAACTATGGCATAAAACTCCTGGTCATACACTAAATACCTTTTCCTAGCATCATTCAATTTCTCACTGAAATAATTTATTGGTCTTCCTTCTTGACTTAATACTGCTCCAATTGCATTTCCACTTGCATCACATTCTACCTGAAATACCTTATTAAAGTCTGGTAGAGCCAACATAGGCTGCTCATTCACCTTCTATTTCAACAACTTAAAACATCGGTTTGCTCCAGATTCCCATCTAAAATCTTTCGTATCTCCTCTCATTTTTTTGGTCATAGGACTGCAAATAGAACTGAAATTCCTAATGAACTTTCGATAGAAACTAGCCAATTCATGAAACGATCTTACATCTCCCACACTTTCTGGTGTAGGCCATTCAACAATTGCTATTATCTTCTTAGGATCCATCTCCAATCCATTAGCAGATGTTAGAAATCCTAGATATACCAATTCTTTCTTCATGAAACTACACTTCTTAATGTTTATTAGCAACTTCTCTTCTCTCAACCTCTGCAAAACTTGTCTTATATACAACAAATGTTCTTCTCTAGTCTTACTGAAAATCAAGATGTCATCCAAATAGAAAATCAAAAACTTACCCAATAATTTCTTCAATGCCTCATTCATCAACCTCATGAAAGTACTCAATGCATTTGTTAGTCCAAAAGGCATCACCAACCACTCATACAATCCTTCATTTGTCTTGAATGTTGTCTTCCACTCATCCCCTTCTCTAATTCCGATCTGATGATATCAACTCTTAAAATCTATCTTCAAAAAGTATTTAGCTCCACTTAAACAATCCATAATGTCATCCATCTGTGGCAAAGAAAATCTATACTTCACTGTGATTTTGTTTATGGCTCTAGATTTTGTACACATCCTCCATTATCCATCCTTCTTAGGTGCTAGCACAACAGGTACTGCACAAGGACTTAAGCTTTCTTTGATCAAGCCCTTCCTCAACAACTCTTGCACTTGTCTATTCAACTCTTCATTCTCTGTCGATGTCATCCAGTGTGTTGCTTTATTAGGAAAACTATCTCTAGGAATCAAATCCATGTAATGACTAATACTCCTTACAGGCGGAAACCCATCAGGTACATTATCCAAAATGATAGCTTCATATTCTTCCAGCAACTCCTTTATCTCCTTCGGTTGTACTTCTACATGCTTCAAGTCTTCAGCCTTCCTAGGAACCAAGGCATAGCACATATTCTCATGTCTCAGTCTATCTAGAAATATCCTTCCATCAACCAAACAAATTCTAGCACTCATGCAAACCTCAACTTTAGGAACATCCTCCAAGGGCAACAAATTTTGCTTCATCCCATTAGCAAAAATGGTATATGTGTTCTTCTTTCCATCATGAATAGCCTGTCTATCATACTACCAAGGCCTTTCCAACAAAACATGGCATACATCCATAGGCATGATATCACACAAGACTTCATCATGATAATTTCCTATCTTCAATTTCACCAAACATTGTTCACTTACCAATATCTTATGCTCATCTTGAATCCGTGCTATCTGATAGGGTTTCGGGTTTTTCAATCTATCTAGCTTCAATTTGGTCACCATTTATTTAGAAACTACATTCTCATAGCTTCCACTGTTAATAATCACTCTGCAACATTTACCAACTACCTTGCATCTGGTTCGGAACAAATTCTTTCTCTGCAATGGTTCCTGCTCCATCTCACTTTGACACAATACTCTTATGTTCACCAACACTTCTCCCTCTTTCGGTTTATTAGATGATCTGACATGATCCTCCTCAACAAATTTTTTTCTTCTATTGTTCTCTATCTTTCTGCTTATCTCTCCTTGATTGCATTCAAATGCTCTATGTCCTTATTCACCACACTTAAAACAAGTTCCCCTGAATACTCTTTTCTCCTGCCTTCTATCATCTTTTTTATAACCCTCATTTCGGTAACCACCATATCCTCCTCTTTGGTAAGATTTTCCATCATCTCTATGGTATGAATTATCATTCTTACTAACTTCCTTATCTTTATTTTTATCTGCAAAAGATCCTCTTCCTCCTCCAGTAAAAATTATTCGTCTCTAAAACCTTCCACCTCTTCCTCTTTGTCTTTGCTCATGTCTTTTATTCAACTTCTCTTATGATTTTAGGGCACATTGATATGCCTCCTCCACACTCAACAACTTGATCAAGTTGATCTCATCCTATATGGATGACCTCAAACCATTCACATTTCTGGCTACTTGGTCGATCTCATCCTCTGAATGTCCAGATATGATATTCAACTTGTAGAACTCCTCAGTATACTCTGTCACACTTGACTCCTTCTTCTTCAGATTCTGCAACTTTCGGAACAAACTGATATGATAGTTTGCAGGCATGAACTTTTTCTTTAACTTATTCACCATCCAGTCCCATGATTTTATCTTCTCCTTTCCTCTTCTCTGTCTATCTATCTGCAAATGTTCCCACCAAAGGGATGCATGTCCCTTTAACTTTGTACAAGCGAATTTCACCTTCTTGTCTTCGGTGGTACCTTCAAAATCAAAATACTTCTCCATCTCCATTATCCAATCAAGCAATTCGTCTGAATCCAACTTTCCACTATAATCCGGTGGATTGAAATGTGGTTTAGTATTTAGTCTGGTTAGGGCTCTTATGAACCTCTCTTCTCCCTGATCAAGGCTAGGTTGATCTTCTCTTTCCCTTTCTTCTTATTCTTCTACCTCTTCATCACTCACATCATCAATTGGTCGACCTCTCCTCTGGGCCGTTTCAACTGCTTCTAATCTAGCAATAATTCCTCTCAACATCTCCATTGTAGTTGGGTCTGCATTTCCACACGCTCCATTTACTCTACCATTTCTTCTTCCCGCCATCTTTACATAAGTCCTTTATAGCTACAGGTTGGATCCTCAATCCACCACCCCATAACGAATCTTCAACAAGAGTTCGCAAACTCTAATGATCTCTCACATAATGAATCTTGCTTTGATACCAATATGGTGCAGTCACGGTAGGATGGTCCTCAAAGAGAATAGTATGGACCATGTAGCAAGAGTTACACAACATAAGCCACTTCGAATATGGAGGAAAATGCAGATTCAAACATTCTTATTATCAAAAATTTCAATTACACATAGTCGACAACATCCGGGTTTACAAATTGGGCTCACAAGCCTGATATAACATGCTCAAAATACAACATTCCTACATGCTCCTTAATGCGAGCCAAAATCTTGCAGATCTAATCCCATATTCCATTCTAATTCCCATCCTAATGATCTAGTACAATGATTTATATCACATTCGAGATCTTCAATCATCTGCGTCGACCAAAGATCATTACAATCCCTGATGAAGGAAATGTAACGTGTGCATGAATAGGTCAGACTCAAGTTTGAATTTCTCCTTGACGGGTGCATAATATGAAGTGTGGACCTAAAAGTAAGGTCGGGGTCACTCCACGAAATAATTTGAAACACCTCGCAAGGATCCACAAGAGATCAAACTAGCCATTAGGTTCAAAATTATTTCGATGTCAGTTCTAGAAACTATCACTTAATTTGAAAGTGATAACTTGTAGAAAAAAGATCCAATCGAGCTGAAATCTTGGAATAAGGAAAATGAACATGTCCACGATTGAAACATAGATCCACAGGGTCTGGTGAGAAAATATGAAGATATATCGAATCTACCAACTTGAATTAAACAAAAAAAAACTGAATGAAAATATTTTTGGTTGATATAGGATTGTAAAGAACCAAGGATGCTCCTACATTAGATTCTAAATTAATTTAAAAATGTATATTTAAAATCTACAGATAAAATGTCACAAATCACTATTTTGCATCATCTTCAAATTCCTCATTGTTTAGCAGCTATATGTGTTTGAAAGTGAAGATTTACTTAAAAAAGTTTAGTTCAATGTCAAGTTTGGCCAAAAAGTGTAACCCACTATTGTGGGATCACCTCACGTGTCACTCATTACATAGTTTCACAGGTGCTCTTCTCCTTTAGTTACATGTATTTTGCGGAATGGTGGAATACCTTAGAATGCTAACAACTATCACTATTTTCACATATTTGTAGGCTATCATTTTATTAATGAAATATTCTTTGCGTAACAATGAAATGGGGTAAAAAATTAACACCTGTCCTCCATGGGAAAATTAGGTAATAACATCAAGCACTTGTGGGTTTTATGTCTTAAGTGAGTACTAGGAAAAAGGGGGTCAGGAATTTATGACATAAGGGGACATAAACCTAGGACCTTAGGATTTAATTAATATCACACGAAATAGGTAACCTAGCAGATGGGGCCAGTGAATACACATAAACGAAGCCTAAAGGTTGTAACTTAAGTGAAAGGCAACTCGGGTAACTAGTCAATGAAGGAATATAAGGAAATTGCAAGGGTTTTAGTTATTCATTAGGGTTTGGGAAGGGCTAGGGTTTTAGGAGCCCGAATACATTATTTTTAACACTTCTTTGTACTAATTAAGGACTTTTTTAAATTTTCAAAAGGCCAAAATGTCATAAGAGGAAAAAAATTCACAAGTAACATCACAAATCAAATTTCTTACTAAAGAATATTCTACAACAAATCCATTGGATCCGCTTCATACAGAACTATGCAGACCAATGAGAACTAAGAGAGTACAAGGTAACGGGTATTTTATGATGCTTATTGATGATTACTCTAGAATGACTTGGATTACTTTTTTGAAATCAAAATCAAAATCCTTTTAGAAGTTTAAGCCATTTAAGGCTATGGTTGAAAATGAGACTGAAAGAACAATCAAATGTTTGAGATCAAATAGAGGTGGAGGATTCACTTCTGATAAATGTGATGAATTATGTGAGTTGCATGGGATTCAAAGACAATTTTCTACTCCTATAACTCCACAATAGAATGGATTAGCTAAGAGGAAGAACCAGACCATACATGATATGGCTAGAACAATGCTAAGTCAATCAAAGTTGTCAAATATGTACTGGAGAGAAGCAGTTCAAACCGTAGTGTATATTTTGAACAAAGCTCAAACTAGAACGAAGACTGCTAAAACACCATATGAATTATGGAAAGGAAGACTGACTTCAATTAGACATCTTAGGATATTTGGAAGCAAGTGCAATATCAAAAGGGATGAAGAACATTTGGGTAAGTTTGACTCTAGATCTAATGAAGGTATTTTTCTTGGCTATTCTATGATAAGCAAGGCCTATAGATGCTATAACAAAAGATTGAAAAGAATTTTGGAAAGTGCCAATGTAAGTATTAATAAAACAATATAGTCCAATGATATTGTGGAAGAAGAAGATAATGAAGATCTAATCGATAGTAAAGATGAAGACTCAAAAATTGATTTTGAGAATATAGTTACAAAGACTTCGGCTAGGTATATTCAAAAGAATCATTCTGAAGATCAAATAATAAGAGATAAGGACAGTGGGGTTCAAACCCAGAGAAGAATTGAGAAAGCAAATGAACATGTACACTTTGCATTATTATCAAAAATTGAACCAAACTCCTATGTGGAGGAAAGTATTTAAGAGAAAGGTTAGTTAGATGCTATGGAAGAAGAATTGACTCAGATTAAGAAAATGAAACTTGGGAATTAGTTCTAAGACCCAAAGACAAAAATGTCATGTGTACCAAATGGGTCTTTGGAAACAAGTTGAATGAAGATGGAAAGGTGATCTAAAATAAAGTCATACTTGTATGTAAAGGTTATGCTCAAGTTGAGGGAATTGATTTTGAAGAGACATTTGCTTCGGTAGTAAGGTTGGAAGAAATATGAATGTTTTTGGCCCTATCAACATTCAAGAATTTCAAGGTATATCAAATGGATGTGAATTCTACATTTCTAAATGGTCAATTAGAAGAATAAGTCTATGTTGAACAATAGGAAGGATTCAAATGTTTAGATAATCCAGATTTTGTGTGTAGATGAGAGAGAGCACTTTATGGACTCAAACAGGCTCCTAGAGCATGGTACTCCATATTGGATAGATATTTGCAACAACAAAGTTTTAGGAAAGGCAATGCAATCAATAACTTATATATGAAAATTGAAGGTGGTCAATTGTTGATTGTCGTGGTTTATGTTGATGGCATTATCTATGGTGGCAGTAGTGATGTTATGTGCAAAGAGTTCCAGGATGCAATGCAGAGTGATTTTGGAATGTCAATGCTTGGTGAATTATCTTTCTTTCTTAGTTTACAAATTTATCAATCAGACAAAGGCATATTTATTTCTCAAAACAAATACATAAAATAAATGTTGAGCAAGTTTAATATGGAAGAATGTAAACCGGTGAGTACACCTATGGTTGCTGGGTGTAAATTGAGTAAGGATTTTGAATCTGCTCTGGAAAAACCAAGCTTTTTATAGATAAATGATTGGCATTTTGTTGTATGTGATTGCATCTAGATCTAATATAATGCAATAATTTGGGATGGTATCTATATTTTAGGCAGCACCTAAGAAAACTCGTGTCAAGGTAGTAAAAATAATATTCAGATATCTGAAGGCTACAATAGATTTTGGCTTGTGGTACCCTAAGGGTGAAAACTTCACGCTAACTTTATACACAGATGCAGATTGGGAAGGAATCATAGATGACTGAAAGAGTACAAGTGGTGGAGCTTTCTCTCTTGGTGACAAGCTTATATCCTAGTTAAGCAAGAATCAAGATTTAGTATCTTTATCTACAACAAAAGAAAATTGCATTACAAGAGCTTCATGTTGCACTTAGGTATTATAAATGAAGCAGAACTTGAAGGAGATGAAAATAGAGCTTGATGTATCCATTCTCATTTTGTGTGATAATACCAATGCTATAAACATTTCCAATAATATGGTGATGCATTCAAGGACAAAACATATTGTAATTAAGTGTCATTTTTTGAGAGAGAAGGTTACAAACAAAGATTTGATGTTGGAGTATGTTGAAACAAAAGGGAAAATAGTAGACATTTTCACAAAACCTTTTTCCAAGGAGACCTTTGAGTATCTCTGACAAAAGTTGGGATTTGTTTCTCCCTCCTCTTGAATCAAGAGAAAGAATGGGTTGAGGGGTAGTGTTTACTCCCTATTGTAAGAAGACTTGATGGTCTTGCAAAATGGTTTTAAATCTGGTTGTGCAAAAATAGTTTGTTTAGAAAGTTTGGTGGAAGCATAGACTCAGCAAGAGTCTATTCAGGAAAAAAATCCAAATAGTGCAGTAAGCAGTTGGCCTTTTTCATTGATGTCAAAGGGGGAGAAATGGAACTCAAAATGCTAAATCATCTAAGGGGAGAAAGTGGAACTCAATGTGAGGTGACCTCCTAATCTGAACATATTAGATTTATCTTCTTGTGCCATGCAACATTTTATTATTTTTCATCAATGCCAAAGGGGGAGATTGTTGACCATATATTGTCATTGAGTTTAAAGGAATATTGTTATTGATGTCAAAAGTGCTCACTGATGTCAAAGAAGTAATATCACTAGTTTAATCAGAATTAAGTGTAATCATACTTGTTGAAATTAGGGTGTATTTATGTCATGTCTTATCAATTTATTTGAGAACACCAAAGAAGACTGGTGTAGTATCAGACTACACCTATTCATATTGATAGAGGTAATCTGGAAGTTTGACTCAAAATGTTTGAGGTCAGTTACCTAGGCAGAGAGAATTTTTTAGCAACATGTTTATGCTCTATATTTCTTCCTGGATGTGATTTTTGGTTTGCAGTTTGAATGGAGAGTACGTCTACACATGTTTTATCTTGTTCCAATTTTTTTGGAATTTGTGTTCATCATGTAGAAAGTTTTTAAAGTGACTAAAGAGTCACTGTGTTGGTTAATCAACCAAGTTGTTGTTCTGGAACTATGCAACAACAACTTATAGTGTGTGACCTCCAAAGGTAGCATGGGATGGTGAAATAGATCCCGGTTAAGGTTCTTGAAGGAATCACACAACATCATGTTCTTTTGACGACAACAAATCTGATTTAAGACTGACCCACTTCATGTTTTATGTAAATTTGAATTTAGGCCCATCTTAGCCGACTTGACTAATTACATATGGTGTTAAGGGATTCTTGGCCAACATTAAATGTTGTTAATGTAATGGAATGTATATAATGACTAATCATCATGCTTTAGATGTGTGAGTTATGTATGAGTGTGAGATAAATTATACGAGCAAGTGCAATTCAGTGGGAGTTACATCTCAATCATTGTATTATCATTAGAAGATCATGAGTTGTGTGGAGAGTGTTTGAAGGAAGGTCAGATCAAGTGTAAGTTGTATGATCAATATTGAAGGTACACAAACCTTATTTATGTAATCCAGTAGGATTAGTGTCTTACTTGTTGAGTTGGTGTTCATATCTTTGTATTAGGGATTGGTGTCTCTAGTAAGTTGGCACCTACAAATATAGCAAGAGATTGGTGTCTCCGGTGGGTTGGTGCCTACTTCATAATTATAATTTATTCATTATTTTTGTGAGGATGGATTTGGACAGTAGAACCAAGCAACTCTTCTCACCGTGGTTTTTCCTATTTTGGGTTTCCATGTATATCTAGTGTTCATGTGTGAATGGGTGCATTTGTGTTGTTGGATTAATTCTTGGTACTTTGATGATTTAAGTTGCATGTTTGAAGAAGTTACTAACGATGATCATATATTAGAAACCCATTTTAAATTATAATAAAATTGAAAGAAGAAAAAATTTATAGTATTATTTATCTTACACATGAAATATTGAATTATATTATGTAAGCAAATAAAACATGCTTCCTTTTACTTTGTTTTATAATTATGTTAGACATAATATTATGTAACTTTTAATTAACATTTTGATTTTAATATAATATTATATATTTTTATTTTTACTATAAATTTTAATTAGACATCTAAGGCCAAATAAATAAATAAAAATGCCAAAGAGTCTAGTAATCATAGGTTTAGCAAATCCAACTTGATTAGTATTATCCACTATCTCAAAGATTACCAATTCAAACCTCTATCCAAATTTACTCATATCATGGAAGTGGTCATCCTAGAACTACCATTATCACTATTGGTTGGAGGTCCCCATTTTCTTTCTTTCTATTGTAATACACTCATAATTTAAGGGCCTTGAAGATTTACTTCAAATATATTGTGTTTAGGGCTTGAAGATTTCCTAGTCAACACCTATGCACAAATTTGTGGAAGTGCACAAGACATATCACGATCTCTATATATAATTAATAAAATATTTATCTTTTAAAGTAGTAGGCATCTATTCCACATCAATGATAAATAGAAGTCTATGAGGTTCATAAAAAAGTTTATATACTAAATGATTTTAAGATGTGCATTTTTCAATAGTTAAGTTAATATCTTATTTTATAATATTTGTCTTAGCTATTTTTAAAATTACAAATTTATTTGAGATAAAGTAATACAATATAGACTAAAAACTAATTTATAAAAATGTTACAATATATTTTATTTAATCTTAGTTTCTTTTTTTAATTAAAAATTATTGAAGTTTGATATGTATATATAATTAGATATAAATAATTTTCACATAGCTTAAAAGTACAAATTTTAAATATTTTTCTTAAATGTATTAGTAAAAGCTTTAAAACTCTCAATTGTCAATACACAATGATATGAGTGTGAGTGGTTGTCTTTTTGCATATTAAAAATTTTAATTCTAGAATTTTATATTTTTATATTGATCTATGCCGAAAATTTGACATCAATTTAATAGTTGAACTAAAAAATGTTAGTTATGTTATAATATTATGTTAGCTTTAAAAGATTAAAGTGTTCAAAGAGGTAAATAATTATGAAAAATAATTCATAAATGTAAAGATTCATAGAATAGAAATTATGACAAAGAGTGATGTTTATAAATTAGTGCTATGAAGTTGAATAGTTAGTTTTTTTCGGTACGTAAGATATGGGTTAAGGGCCCACTCTCATATAACATAAAAGGTCATAAAAATAAGAATGCTTTGGACCTGAAATCGGGGAGCAGAAGAGACGAGAGGGAATAGAGAAAAAGACTTTACAGAGACTTAAAAAGACCAACGAGGATATATCAACAGAGCCACAAGAAATCAACCTTTCTTTTGTTTTCTTTTGCTTCTTGTAAGGAGTTCTTCCATCGTCCACTGAGTGCATCAATCGCATCCTAGGCATCCAATCTTAGTTTCTCAGCTTCAGTTTTCCTTCTCCTATGCCTGTTGTCCTTAGCCAAAATTGAATCCCTTCCAGTAGTCTGGGGAAAGGAGTGATGCTTTGAGTAAGCCATAGCAACCGCTTGAACCAAAGTGTCTTAGTCATTTGAGAGAACCAACCCTTGCTCCTTATTCTCTGAGGCCCCTAAATTCAACTACTTATCCCTATCCACTTGCTGGTGTTGTGCATCCTCAGCCCCACTGGTTGGAGGGAAAATATTTTCAAGCTGCTCATCAGCCCCAACTTCAGGGGAAGACAAAGAGCGATGATCCGAGAACATACCATGATTTCTCCAAACAAAATTTGTATCAAGACAACCCTCCTTACGAACTCATTTCTTAAGATTGATGGCCCGTTGACCATTGTTGATTTTGGATTGGAAACCAACAATATTATGACCGAGTTTATTGCACCTGAAGCATCTCTCAGGAAGCCCTTCATAATTAATATGTTGTATCCAGGAGCTAAGAGATGATTTGATGTGAATCATATGAGGCAAAGAGCTAGAAATATCAATAAGAAAAAACTCTGGAGTACCTTCTGGGGTCAACCCCTTCCTCAATTTTAATGAAGGTGTCGAATTGGTTGACAAAGGATTCGATTTGAATTGGGTTTCACAAAACCAAAGGAAGATTGTAAAGGCGCAACCAAATTAGAATGGTAGAAATTTGGAACTTTTCAAGATCAAAGAAAGGGGACCATGGGGTCATAAACAAGCTCAGTCGACTGAAAAACCATGGTCCATTGTCCTAGACAAACCTACAATCCTCAACATTTTGAGAGGTAACCAAAAGGAAACCATAATCTAGCAATTCCACAAAAGGGGGAGGCAGATTTTCCCAAGAGATCTTGCACCAGGCTATGAAATCATTAACAGGAGATCGTCGACCCACAAATCTAAAGATAAAAGATCATGATCTAATGTCTAAGGAGACTTTCCTTATGCACTAATCAGATATATGAAAATCGATAGGTTCGGAGGCTAGATCCACCTTATAGTCGCCTGTAAGCCAAGAGGAACACAAACCGGGAGGGGTGACCACCAGAGGGAGTGAGGGATCTAGAGCAATAGCAATGCTCTTACCGGGCATCGTAACAGGAACAGAGACAAACCCTAGGTTGGCCGCAAGATCGAGGGAGAGGATCTGCTCTATGCAAAAGTTGCTATAGACATGGAAAGGATTCGTAGAATTTTTGCATAGTCTATAGTTGCCCGTCGTGTGATCCTTCGCAACAGAGGGGGGCGAAAAAGTGGTGAGAGGATTCAGGGAAGGAGATCCTGTGCTCCAAATAGTGTCCTGATCCATCTGTTGCTTAACCTCTTCTACCCGCCGTCGAAGAGTAGACACAAGCAGCTTGATACCATCATTGACTAGCACCTCCAATAGAAGCAAACCATCTTTCACCAACCTGTGTACAACATCCAAGGCCAACGTAGTTGATCAGTCGCCCGCCTGAGTCTCATCGTGCGCCTCTACTCTCGGCTGCACGCTCATCTTCTTCATCCGCACCCCTGCCGCTCAAATTTCTTGTTCAAATGCATGCACAGTCTTGAATATTAATCATGCATATAGTTAGTTATTTTATAATTATAATTTACATTAAAATTTATTTTGATTACTAGTATTATTCCCACATATTTTATATTGAATGTTTCTAATAAATTGGGTTTGAATATTATTTCAACTATAAAACCTATATTTAAAATAAAATAAAAAAATTAATTCTCTTCAACATAATTATCAATATTGATTAAAAAATGTACTTGATGCAATGTCAAATTACATCATGTTAGTGTTAAAGCTTCTGAAAATAGTGCAATATGGTATTAAAAAAACTTAGAAGAAATTCCTTTGATAATCAAATTTGGAAGGCAATCAAACAATAAAAATTCCTCTTGTGTCTGAGGAAATTTTTTGTAAGGATAAATCACAAGGTGGGGCAAGAATTCGAGATTTAGAAGCCAGAAATAAGGCATTAGGTGCCAAGCTTGCTTGGAGCATGTTTACAAAGCCTAATGCAAAATGGTGCAAGATTATGCAAGCCAAATACTTAGACACAGATGAGCAAGAAATAATTTTCACAATTCAAAAAAAATGGTTTCAAGATGTGGAACTTCATTATTGAGTGAAAAAATGTTATTACTCCCTACTTGACTTGGTTAGTAAATAATGGTGAAAAGGCATGGTTTTGGGAAGACTTTTGGAATGGTCATCCTCTATTAGATAATGTTGAGGGCATCTAGGAAGGTAAGGTATTTCTCAAACAAAATTGAGGGCACTTGGTTAAAGATTACTTGGAAGTCTCCTCTGAGTTATGGTTCTAATGTGAAATGGAGACTTCGGCAACTGTGATTCCCTCCTGATCAAAAAATCTTGCTTTAATCTCAATTATGTAAAAGGATAGTGTGTTTTCTACAAAAGGTTGATAAATTAGTATGGGCTACCTCAAAATCAAGTGTATACAATATAAAGCAAGGGTATATATCTTTGGTGGCAATGGAAAACACAAATAAAGTTAAATGGTCACATAGGTTATCCTTGAACAATGTTACTATTCCTAAAGTTGGTGCTTTTGTGTGGTTGGCAGTTAACAATAGGATTTTGATGAGTGACAATTTGGAAAAAAATGTGAATTGCATATACCTTTATGTGTGTTCTTTGTGGTAAATGTGTCAAGACTACAAATCATTTATTATGACAATGTGATTTTTCTTGAAAACATGTTAGAAATTGCTTCAGGGAAAACTTGGATGGCAAGCCTCAATTGGCAATACTCTTCTACATGTTTTCAATAGTTGGCCTAAACTCTTCAAGTATTCACTTTTATTGGCTCTTTGGCTTGTATCTCCCTTATTGTTGATCTAGAATATATGTGGGAAAGAAACAAATGGATTTTTAGGAAGGAAGTCAAAATTGAAAAAAAAAGTACTTCAAAAAAGTTAGAGTCCCTAATTTCAGAAATAGTTATGGAACTTGTTTTGAAACTTCAAGTCTTGGGAAATAGCACAGTCTTCACAACTTGGGATTTTAAAATGGTGGCCTCTTGGAAGAATATTGCACTACCCACACTAGGAGCCATTTTTGTACCTAGACGAACACTAAATAGGTCGATAATTTGTTGGAAACCTCCTCAGTCAAGACTATGGAAACTCAATTTTGATGGAACCTCTCATGGAAACCCTAGTGAATTAGGAGCAGTTTGTGTGATTAAAGATCATAAGGGAGATGTTTTGACTGCTCTAGTATTAAAATTACCAATTGGTATGAACAACAAAGTAGAAGTGTAGGCACTCCTAGCTAGATTGGTTCTAATAAAGGAGTGCAATATAAAAAAATCAAATTCAAGGAGACTCATTAAACTTAATAAATGCATGCAAAAAAAGGAATTCTCTGTCTTGGCATCTAAATTATATTCTGCAACAAATTTAATCCCACCTTCGGGAGCTTCAATTTTTTTATATTGGTCATTGTTATAGGGAGGAAAATCAATTAGTTGATGGCCTTGAAAAAAAATCCTATGACTCTATAAACAAAGTCACTTTGTTTAAGGAGGAATAGCTTTTTCCTATTCCATCCCTCCACTCAAATTTCATCAAAGACAACAAACCCCAATGAAGGGATCATACTAGGGGAAGAGTACCATTAACTAACATAGTTCCAATAACCGTTTACTCCATGCTTACCTGACCCCCAATAATCGTTTGTATTTTATTCATTGCATATTTTTAATTATGCCAATAAAAATTTTCATCCTGCACCTATAAATGTTCACTATTGAATGTGTAGTTGACCAAAAAAATTAAAAACTACTGGTACATATCTATTTCCAACAAAAGGAAAGTTGCACAAAATAACCCACTTTTGCAATAATATAAGTACATAAATGTTTGCAATTACCACTCTATGCAGGTGGCTCAAAACTTAAAATACATTGTATTTACATGTAGATGTGCATAGTTAATGGTGCCTAATATGACATAATATAAAGCATTTATTAGCTTTATGGACTATCAATTTCACTTTCCCCCATACTTCCTATCACATCTTCATGCATTAACTCCATCTACTACTAATATCTATACACACAGTTATTGGTGTAAGGCTCCCCAATAAACAAAAAAAACATATATTAATTCATATAAAAAAATTAAATTTATTCATGCCACTATAGAAATGAATTAAATCACATATAAAATTGAATTCATTCAAGCCACCATAGAAATCAGACATAAATGGCAACTGCAATATGAAATGATTGATTGTTTCCCACGAATATTCAAATATAAAAATCAACCACCGCAATTCAATGCATTCATTTTCCACATTCAAATGATTTAATAAGAGGGAATTTTCAGGATCATTTTCATTACGAATTCTCATCTATTTACACTGAATATCCTCTGCAAAATTCAAAGCTTACAAAGGCAACCTCTACACATTCCTCTTTAAAGGGTGCTTATTTAGGTTGGTACACCCAGAATAACGAAATTCATGTTTTCATTTATCAATATACTATTTTATATTTATGTACTCAGTGTCTGCATTATTTTGAGGCATACAAATTATATTGTTTTTAGTCAGCTATTCAAAATCAAAGGGTACAAATTTAGAAACAACAATATTATTCATTTTTTAATCATAGCACAGTTACATTTTTATCACCTGCATCTTATTATTCATGTTAAGCTTTTCAACTACATACATCAAATATAATAACAACAAATTAGATCCATGTTGTTATACATTGCAGCCTCAAATTTGTATCTCTGATATGTTTGTTGTATGTTCCATCCATGTATTTTCTATGGTATCACTAATTCTACTATGTTTTAGTGTTTATCAATAAATAAATAAATAAAAAATCACCTAATTCTAATTGTTTATTCATGTATAGATTCTATACATATATGTGTGTGTATATATATATATATATATATATATATATATTGGATTTTAATTATATATAAGTAATACTACAAAATAATTATTAGATTAATTATATATATACACACACACATATATAGTTATATATGTACATACATATATACCTCTATATAATTAATCTAATACTAATTAATCTCATAATTAATGTATAGTATTACTTAATTCGTCTATATTTCAATTATATATATAAAAACGCATGTTGTCTACTAGGTCATTGCCAAAGTAAATTCATAAGGACTTTACCTGTCGTTAACACTTGATGTCTTTTGTTTAATGTCGAGAAGTCCTTGCATGCCTGTCATTAAGAGTCCAACGTACATACATATAATTTCATCCAAACAAATATGCATTCGTAAGAACATAATATTTATGAACACAATATACCACAAGTTATAAATATCACAATGCATTTAGAGCAAAATGTCCCAATATAGTTTAGTGTGTTAACGAACACAGTTTTGTCGACATGTCGATTATCCACATACTTGGTTCAACTTCCGACGCTCTCGCATGCTTGCAAAAATATTGTAATAAACAAGGGTAATAGCATTCCCACATCAAATCATCCTTACAATATTGTATGCACAACAATAAGAGTTTTGATTGGAGCATTATATTGCGCAATATTTTGATCATCTTCAACATTTCACATCATGCATACAATCCTTACATACATATATACGTATTTTATTATGAACAAGAGAACATTAAAATTGTGTTTGGATCCTTACATACATTCATACATACATATGCATATGCGTAAATATATACATACATACATGCATATGCATATATATACATACATACATATAAAGTGTACCAACATATATTTGATGTATGTAGTTGGAAAGCTTAACATGAAAGATAGGATGCAGGTGATGAAGCTGTAATTGTGATATGATTACAAAATGGATAATGTTGTTGTTTCTAAATTTGGACCCTTTGATTTTGAATAGTTGAGTGAAAACAGTATAATTTGTATGTCTCAAAATAATGTAGGCACTGAGTACATAAATATAAAACAGTATATTGATAAATGAGAACATGAAATTAGTTATTCTCAGTTTACCAAATAGAGGATCATATCAAAGTTGCCTTCATAAGCTCTGAATTTTGCAGAAGATATTTAGTGAAATCTAAGGAGAATTTGGAATGAAAATGGCATTGGAAATTCCCTCTCATAAAATCATTGAAATGTTGAAAATGAATGTATTGATTTGTGGTAAGAGGTTTATATAATCTGATACAATCAGATATATGTAGACATACATATTATATATACATAGATATTTTATATATACATCTATATATGTAAGAAAGAATTGATCATTTCATATTGCAGTTGCTATTTATGTCTGATTTCATAATCTTCCCAAAGAAAATATTCAATATAGAAGTGAGAGTCTTCACCTCAATGGCGAGACAAAAGCTGTCACTGTGGTAATGACAGGCAAGCAGCCTGACAACCTTGCAGAATTGGACATTCAACAGCAAAACCTTTCTTCTAAAGACAAAGGTAAGTTATACAAGTACTTTTTGCAACGGTGGATAATTTAATACGTTTAAATTTTTATTTTATATTCCCAAAAATCTAATTTCAAGATTAATAAAATTTTCCAAACAATACTAGCCAGTTTTTTGTTTAACTTTTATCCACACTTTCAGGTTCTTTCTCTCAATAATCTATACTTAAAGAAAATATTCAAAAAAAAAGAAATTAAGTATATTAGTGTCCACAACTGTCCAGGTCAATGATACTGTAAAAATTCAGCTAGCTTAGAATAGACAAGAGCGCTCAAAACTTCTGTTATGAATTATCATCCACAGAATGGGAGAACACTCCAAAATAGCTAAGCTAAAAGAGCACAAGCCAAGAATGATCATCATGGAATAGTATCAGAAACATCCGGCCCAAATGACAGGGTGTAAGAATGTCATCAGGACAATGTGAATTAGAGAGTAAGAATACTATTGGAAGACAGAGTATTCATATTAAAATTTGTAATTCTTATAAGGTATTAGCATCGATTGTCTAGAATACTATTATAATTTGTTTTTATGAAATCAAAAGACCTACCAATTATTCAATATTTAATTAAAAAGTTATACTACTGGTTTGTTTCTATATGTATCACAATGCTAAGATTACGGGAACAGGAGCTTGTTTATCCATGAGAACTCTAAAGTTTGCAGCATGGATCATCATTGAAGAGTTGGGTTGAGGAACTAACATGAAATGAAAATAGAAGTAATTGTACCATTTAAAGTGACAAGGAGATTAAAATGCAAATATAAGCATTTGAAAGGAATTTTTTTTTTCAATTATAAATTGTCAGTCGTAGATCTTCACTCAACAAAGACCAACTTATTTCAAAACATTAATGACACAAATATTGATCTGAATATAATGTTGAGGTTGCAGTACCTACCACAAACATGGCCATCTAGTGGTTAAATTGGATGAAAACTGTTGCATTGCAACAACTCGTGGGTTTGAAAAATGCATAGGAAGAAAGACCCGCCAAGAGGAAATTTGACTGGTTGCTAACCTCTAGTGCAAACCTCGTTCCACTTGCAGATGCTTTCAAATCAAACAAGAGAAGGACAATTGCTTCTTAGGTTGTTCTTCCCTACTTAAATCAGTTGAATCTTTGTTGATGCTCATCAATTATAAGGGTTCTACGAAAATTCATCGTCAGCAATTCATCGCCATGGAAAATTCATCGCCATGGAAAATTCACCGACAGAAAATTCATTCCCAAGTAAAATTCACCGCCAGCAATTCACCACGACGGAAAATTAATGCATTAATATTTTTTAATATATATTTCAAAAACTTTGATTTTACTAAAAATGTTAATGCGGTTAATTTTCCGTGGCAGTAAATTGTTGGTGGTGAATTTTCCATGGTGATGAATTGCTGACGATGAATTTTTCTTCAATGAATTGTTGGTGATGAATTTGGCGGATATCAATTATGAGATATTTGAATTGGTGTTGTCACTTATATAACAGTTTGTCTTGAAAATTCATTTGTGATGACAATAAGGTTGTATTCCTGGCTATTCTAATTCATATATTTTATTCTTGTAAAACGATTCACACTCCAGCCAGTTGATCTAAATTCTTTATCACTACATACTTTGTTCTTTTATCTACAGTATATGCACATGTATTGTTTACATGACTTGTGTGTATCTGCTGTTAAATTAACAAACCCATCTGAATACCTTGGCACCTCTGTATACTATGTGCCATGTTTGTCTTTTAAGGTTGTATCAGCATGGGCCTTCTACATCATCAATTCAGAAAACTCCATTTTCAGTCCTTAAGTTGCGGTAACTCTTATCCTTATTTGCCAATGCTAATTTGATGTCCAAGTTGACTGAATTGATTCCACCTATTAGAATATGCCAACGTGGAATTTGTACTCAAATATGAAGGTTTAAATGTAAATCTACTGAAAAAGATGTGACTATTATCTGAGAACAGGGGACTGTTGGAATTGAACTGGAATCATTTTACTTGAAGAGGTGGATCCACACACTTGGGTGACATAGAATTCACTAGTGGGAATTTAAACATGAATAATGGTACTTGCAGTTTTGCAAATGTAAACATGCACCTAAAAACCAAACTGGGGTTTTCAGTTTGAAACTTTCCTGCAGGCTGGCATAGGATAGGAGACTATGAAATTCGAATGCCAGTCACTTTGCTAATAAGAAATAATTGTTCCCCAAAGATCAGATGTGATATTTGGCTCTAAGCTTTCTGTGCTGGAAGAGCCCATTCTGGAATTAAGACTCAAATAGCTATACCTATTACTGTAAGTCCACACCATCAAACCACAGAATCTTATGTTCCAATGTCGGAGAACCCAAAACTATATTGAAGTAGGCATTTTACTGATCTTGATTGTGGTGGAGAAATTGATGATGCATATGTACATAAATCCCACAAAAATTTCAATAAAATGGGAAAAAACCTTATATCCATTAAATTTCATGATTATAAATGAGGGATTCAAAATAAAATCCAATAATGTTCTATTTATTTCACATTTAATGTAATGATTTCATAGTATGAAGTCAAAAAAATCATTGCATTGAAACCCTCAATGCCATACACACAATTATTCCACAATGTAATGAAACCCTAAACCGAAATAGAATTATTGTTTCTCCACATTCGCTGTAATTATTTCACAGTATAATGAAACCCTACACGACATCCATACAGTCATGTGAAGTTGACAAAATAGGTGGAGGAAAATAGATTAAATCAAATCATTGATTATAAAAAATGTAAGGAGAATTTGTGGGTCGACAATATATGTCATGTGGACAACATGCATGACGTGTAATCCTAAAACCGGTCAAAAAATTGGGACATTAACCCAATACCCATTAATTTTCATGATTATACACAAGGGATTCAGAATAAAATCAAACAATGTTCTATTTATTTGACATTCTATGCAATGAGTGCATAGTATGAAGTGAAAAGAAATCATTGGAATGAAACCCTCAATGTCATACAAATAAATAATGAAAAACACAGCAAAGTGCACATATATTAGTAGCAGGAACCGTTTATTGAACCTTCAAAATGCAAGGAGAAAGGATACAGTCAATGTTACCTATGAGCGGAGGAGACTAGTCGGTGAAGAACGCATTCGCAGAAGGTGGCGAGCTAGGGAGGACGGCGAGAGGAAGTCTGCGAGGAAATAATGAATCTTCAAAACCGCGAGAGATAATTATGTAGTGGTTAAAAAATACCTAGTAACCCGTGGTAAAGTAGACACATACGTGGCATGTAGTTGACATAATCATGTGGCGGGGTTAATAAATTGCCCCCCCTCTTAGCATTAAAGCTTTAAATGTGAGCGGGCCCACATGGAAAGACACATTGAATTAGGTATTTTTTTAATTAGTAATTGGATTTTTTTTAAGTTTTTATTGGTTGTCTCATGAACGGATAGTGGCGAAGTAGATGTTATGTACTATTGAAATGATCATTTTTTGACCACTTCTCATTTAACAGATTCTATAACATGTGTCATTACTACCCACAAGCCAAAAAAAATATTATAAGCAACAAAAGTGTCTTCATTTCATAGGTACCCCATTGCAAATGATTTTTTTAGACTGTAGGAATCAGAATCGGGTAGCCACCCCCGTATAAACTGCAATGTGCTTGGTAAAAAAATTTCACACCCCCTAGTACCACAAGATTGGTGGGGAGACTAGACCTTGTGATCTCTTGCCTACAACATAATGCTTTAGCCAATCAAGCTAGGCGCACTGTCCCACATTGCAAATGATATTAGAGAAGCATAAGCAAGATAAAAAAATCCATAAAGAATAATTATTTTATATCAAGAAACAACAACTAAATACAATAGCAAGTTGGATTTGTTGTATATAAATGTGTCATCTTGTAGTGGAAGCATAAGAAAATGAAGCCTTGAAAAATGGAAGGTTGTTTGCATGATTCCATGGTTACTTTCCATTTATTCATATTGATTGGCAACGTTCTTCAACATAGGCTTGTAACACTTTCTTCTATATATGTACTTTCATCATTGATATAATTTTATCACTTCCCTCCATAATTTTTTATTAGTCATCCATATTGGGAACACAATTAATCAACATATTCCTTATGTTGTGTAGCTTAAAGGGTGAGGCTCACATTTTTTCCATCTTTCTTTAAATTCATTTCTAAAAGGTAGTTTGAATTTAGTGATGTTAGTGTTTTTTGTTCTTGTCATATTTCAATTTCCTTACTTGCATTTAATAATATTGAAATAGAATTTTGGAAAATAAAATTTATTGGTTAATGTTTACGAGATTTGATAAATGCAATTATATTTGAAAAAATGATTATCTTGCAACTTTATGATTTGAGAGAATTATTTGATAATGATTATCGGTTAAAGATTACTGATGAACAATAACGAGTCTAAGAACGTGTGTATGCAAGAACAGGTTGAAGAACAAGAACATGGTTGAGGCAAAAATGCTTAGCCGGATGACGAATGGTAAGCAAGATTGGAATTTGGAATCTCACACACCATAGTAGACCATGACATATGCATTTGTCTTGCAATTGATAGATATCATTCTTGCTTGCATAAAATTGTATTTTGGTTAAATAAACAATCTTACATGAAAGAAACGAAATTATTGCATTTGTTTGTCTTACCTTATCTATTTCAAAGATAATTATTTGTTCTTTGAAAAGCACTTGAAAAATAATCTTTTGATAAAAAAAATAAAAAACATATTTTGTGAATTTATATATATATGAGAATGGATTTCAACGATAAGGGGTGGCTTTTATTCATAACTCCTTGATAAATGGTAAGTGGTCAACCTCTCCCATATTAGAAAGAAGGGAATAACACTCAGAAACAAGGAAAATGGGTGGCTAAGAGATGGAGGAATGACGAATTAAGACCACTCCTAAAATAGCATGCATAATTGATGAACAGGGGAGTGGGCAATTTTTGAAAAAAGAGACAATCTAGCAAAACCAAGGGAGGAGATTTGGGAAAAAGAGAAGAAGAAGGCATGAAAATAGGGGATTGCTACTTCCAATTTGATTGAGGCGAAAAGCACCGAACTTGCAAATCAAGAGGTAATTCAATGCCTCATTTTGATGTTTCTATCGAATGCTTGAATGACTTCTTTTGAGAGCTTTGTGTGTATCGAGTCTTTTATTGATATCTTCTATTTTTATATTCGTGGCTCTGGTTTCGTTCTACATTGTTGTATTTTTCTGATAGCCATGTTGGTGGGTGAAAACCTCCATAAAACCTTCGATGTAATATCGGCATGCTCATGCATGTTCGAACCACAGATTGTGATCGGGCTCTAACCCATATGTTCGATAAATCTGCAAAATGAGAGAACATCGATATGTTCTCTATAAATGTAGCACCATTTATGGTGATATGCATCTTGTTTTCTCAGCCAAACGGTATCAACATTCGAGGCTTCAATATCGACTTTGTGATGAAAATCCGAATGATAAGAAACATTTGAGCCCATGGCTCAGCTCAGAATGATTCCTATCATTCTATATGGCATGTGAGATATGGGTGAATCCTTCGCCAACCCCACTATTAGCCAGTGGACAATATCTATCATTCTATACAAGATTAGTGAGCCATGATTCTTACCAACCCATTGCAATGCATGCAATAGCCGAGATCAGCTATATGAATATAAATATATATGTTGTCATTTACCTTAATCTGAACGACCATGCATCGTTTTGATAAGGAAAGGGGAACAATGTTATCATTTCAAGTTAACTGTCTATTGTACAATGTTTTCATAAATGGTAATGCACATGTGTTATATTGGTATGTCACCGATAGAAAATAAGCCATTATAGGATGAGGGTATAAGTATCCCTCGTGGCGTATAAATGTATCTTTCTCATTTCTACAAGGGGCACGTATATATATGTATATACACAGACATACATATGTATATATGCATTTGTAGTCGATCGTGTGTTTGAATCATATAGATTTGAATGGTAAATTATTCTTTGATTCTTTTCAAATGATAAATCAATGCCTCGGGTATGAGGTTGATAGTACCATGGGAACAATTTGTGAAGGGTATAAGTCAATAGCATGATTTATGCTAATTGATCCCAGTATTCTCATTATATAAACATATATGTGTGATTTAAAGATGTACAAACTATAGAACACTATAATTTTTTGAATTAAATTTAGAGAATATATGATCTAATAGTTAACCATTGAATTTATTGTCTATCTAGAATAGATTGAATATAGGAAAATATTATGCCTTTATTAAGCAACTCAAACTGATGATTGACAATAATTAATACGAGTTCTCATAATATTTTTGGAATTGATTTTTTCTATTGAAAGTAAACGACCTAGTATCGTTTTAGTTGGAACTTTGTTACTTGATAAAATCTTGAACCATTTTATAGATATTCATTGTGTTATTATTGGAATATATTAAATAAGCCCAAAACTTGTGTATTTGAAGAAATCAATGTATTTTTAATCTGGAAGTTTACATGTTGAATGGATTCTGTTATATTATTATTCTTAAAGAATGTATACACATATACAAACTATGAATAATATGTGTGTATATGCACATGCATAAACTCATCATTTATGCCATGCAGTATACCTTTTTATTCCATCTTATTTACTCATTTGAGTATGTTGCTTAATTTCATTTCCAAAGAAAATAACTATAGAAAAGGAATAGCGTTGAAGTACAAATATGAATCTTAAGGAAAGATAGTTATATGATTAATAGATGAATGTATATACCAGATTTGAATGGATTACTTGTTTGATGAATGGTGAAATAGAATGATACTAAAGTACTAGATAGATTGTAGCACATTGATGTATGATGCTAGTAGATGGTCTAGAAGGGAAGGATACCCCTTTTTCTATGATAAGCTACCTTTCAAGAACGGGTGTCAGAGAGTGTAGATTTACTTTTCCAAATCTAATTTAAGTTGAAATTATGCAGCATGAGCTTGGCCAAGCTTTGCAGCCGTTATTCAAAATAGACTGTTTATTTATTTATCCTCTCTCTGTCTTCTTTATTTTTTTTACCTAACATGGAACTTGCGTGCTCTAACAGTAGATAGAAATGATTATACTTAGGCATGCATGGATTCCACCTTGTAAACTGTATCTCTTGCTAAGTGTTCCATGTAGGATCGGGTATTCTTCGATGGATAGAATAATTTTAGGGAAGCATTGCTTCGTGGTTGGGTGGAAAAGCACCTAAACCATGTTATTGTCCACAAATGGAGGCGAGTTGTCAAAGACGAATTATAGTGGAATTTTATCTTATTTGATGTACTTGTATCATTGATGTAATTATTATATTGACTATGTGGCGATTGAGTGCCAAGTCAAACTATGTATAATGACTATTGACATTGGAAAGAATATATATAGATTCTATTTTTTCATTTATGGACATGAAATTGCTATGTTGGAAAATAGCTATGGGATTTGTTTCATAAAATTATATTCATAATGTCAATTATTAATTTATTTTGGAAATGTTAGTTGGGCATGTTACATTTGGTATCAGAGCTTAGGGTTCAACTCTAGGCTTATGAGCCCACAGAGGTCAAAATTAGGGAAATTAGTAGACCCTTAACCGAAAATGAGCTATCTTGAGAATAACCAAAATTTGAAATGGTTGCAGGAATGGGAAGGTCAAAGTTGAGAAGGAAGAAAGGAAAAACCATTAGGGCTTTGAAAAATAAATTTGTTATTGAAGAGAATCCAAAACCTAAAGACCAACCTAAGATTCCTAATGATGAAACTCTAGCACACACCCTCACTCAACTCAAGTTGAAGAGAGGAAAAAAGATTAAGGAGTCCAAATGAATTCCTAAGACTAAGAAACCCTCTACATTTAGAGATTGGCCAATAGGATGTGGACCTAATGCATATTTATTGGCAAAAGAGGAGAAGGAGTGCATGTGTGCACGTCCTACCTATCCCAAGAAGGATGATTTAAATTTAGATGAGGACCCAAAGGAGTGTCCTCCTTTTGATAACGAGGAAACTTTTTAGTATGGAAAATAAATTGCAAATAAGGATCAATGTAAATTCATATTTAATATAAATAAAGAAAGTCCTTTTTTTTGTTGTTCAAGAATGCAAACTTGAAGACTTGTCTTGATGTGAATGAATGTGTATATCTCTTCTAGATTACATGTTGTGTATGTAGCATTGTGTAGATGTAATTGTTTAAACAAAAAACTTTGTGTTAATTTATACTAAACGCAGTTGTGGCGCAAGTCGAGTGTGAGTCATTATGGTGACCACCAGACAAGAAGTAGGCAGTAGCGAATAGGAAAATGTGTTGAGCAAGAGGCTAGACCAAATCTTGGAACTGCTGAACTGGAAAGAATCTCGAATGGACCATTTGGAGCAAGAGTTTTGAGGGGTACGAGAAGATTAGATTCACAGGAATGAGGAACCTGACCAAGGTGGAGGGGGTCAAGGGGATCCCAATCGAGGTCGAATTGAAGAAGAACTAGGGAAAGATCTTAAAAAGGTAGCACCGCAAAAATTCGATGGCAAGGCCATCAGGGATGGAGTTGAGGCATGGATTATAGAGATGGAAAAATACTTTGGACTCTATAACATGTCAAACCAAACCAAGGTTTCTTGGGTTTCATATCAACTGTCTGGAGAGGCAGATACTTGGTGGGACAATGAGAAGGCACAGAGGAGACTTTAGCCAGAGGAGATCACTTGGGATTTTTTCCTCTAATCTTCAGGAAGAGGTTGCTACCACAACTTTTCTTTAACTTGAGAAGATGATTGAATTTAAAAATTTGACCCAAGACGGTCTGACCGTAGTTCAATATTGGGAGAAGTTTACCAATTTTCTCAAGTATGTACCACAGTACCAATCCAATGAGTGTTTTTGGATTCAAAATTTTACAATAGGATTGAGATCCCATATTGGAGCTAAGGTGGACCTCCACAATCCCCTTACAATGGCAGAAGCTTTTGAGAAGGCCATTAAGTAAGAATGGCAGTTGCAATAGTTGTCCAATCTTTGTAAAGGTTCAAACTTCAAGCCTCGATTCTAAAACAACAAGTTTCAAAAGGGTGATGAACAAAAGGGAAATAAGTCCCGTCAGATCAAAAATTTAAGAAGGGAAAGCGACCCTCTAGATAAGGAAGAAGGAAACCAAGGCAGAAGGAATAAAAGGGTTAATAGTGGCAATGACAACTTTAACAATAATCAGAGGTACTCAAAAGAGGATAGGTTTGGAGGTTGAAGAGGACCATGTTTTGGGTGTTGTACTTATGGGGGTGACCACTATGCATCTAGTTTCCCTAAGAATCTGAAGTCACAGAAAGAAGGAAACCAACAACAAACCCTGCAACACAAGATCCATGTGGCAATGGATAACAGACAAGAAGAGTACCAAGCTTCTCCAATACAATTGATGGGTAATCTCTATGGTTGAACCATTTATATTTTGATAGATATTGGAGCTACTAAGTGTTTTATATATCCTAGAATTATTTATAAGCTTCCCATTAGACCTAGATATTTAGAAAACTCATGGTCAGTTCAGTATGGAAATCGAGCAGAGCGGGAAGTAGATTCATGTTTCTTTTGTAGCGAGTTAGAACTTTCCAACTTCTTGACCCAGGTGACCTTTACGTGGCACCTCTAGGATCTTATGATGTGATCTTGGGAATCAACTAGTTGACTGAGCATAAATCCATTGTAAACTATGAGGATAAGATAGTAGTTGTCTAGATGGCTATGGAGACCTGGTTGAGATTTATGGGATACAAATACCCCTAAGACTTAGGTAGATCACAGCTATGCAGCTCAAAAGGGCTTAAAGGAAGGTTTGTGTCATATATGTTGTGCACATTAGTGAACCCAACAAAGAGAAACCATGCCTAGATGATTACCCTATCCTTAGGGAGTTCCAATATGTGTTCCCCGAAGATCTCACTGAGATGCCTCCAAAGCGAGAATTTGATTTCTCCATCAACATAGTGCCTGGAGCTGAGCTTCAATCTAAGGCCCCGTATAAGATGATCACCATTGAGCTTTATGAATTGAAAGCCCAGTTATAGGAGTTGTTAGGCAAGGGGCTTATCAGGCCCAATGTGTCACCTTGGGGAGCATCGGTTATCTTTGTGAAAAAGAAGGATGGAACCTTACGTTTGTGTATTGATTATTGGATGTTGAACAAGGCGACCATCAAAAATTGATATCCCCTTCCAAGGATCGATGAGTTATTTGATCAGATGAAGGGAGTGTCAATGTTTTCAAAAATAGATCTTAGATATAGTTATCACTAGTTGAGAATAAAAGAGGACATCCTGAAGACTACTTTTTAAACTTGGTATGGGCATTACAAGTTCATAATTGTACCTTTTGGATTGACCAATGCACCCACAACTTTCATGAATCTTATGAACAATTTTTTCAAGGACTGTTTGGATGATTTTGTCCTAATATTTATTGATGACATTCTATTTTACTCCAAGTCTATTAAGGAGCATGAAAGGCACTTGAGGATAGTATTACAATGACTGAGGGAAAAAAATCTTTCTGAAAAGCCATCTAAGTGCTTGTTCTATTAGGACAAGGTGAACTACCTAGGTCACATTGTTTTAGTTGAAAGATTCTTTGTGGATCTCAAAAAGATCAAAGAAATTATGGAATGATCAATGCCTCAGAGTGTGACAAAGGTATGAAGATTTATGGTCCTTGCCAAGTATTACATGAAATATGTGTAAGGGTTTTCCCAAATTTCAGCCCCAATAACTTCACTTCAAAAGAAAGGAAATAGATTTGAGCGGACCAAGAACTGTGAATTTTTAGAAAAATAAGGATAGACAACTGAGAGGGGGGGTGAATTAGTTGTCACCAAATTTAAAACTTATTTAACTTTATCAACCTTTAATCTCAGATTTGATGAATAATAGTGAAAGCATAAATCAACAACACATCAAAAACACACATAACACCAATATTTTTTGCATGGAAAGCTTGTTAGGGGAAAAACCATGGTGGAGGTTAATCCACAAGTTATACCATAATAAAAGTATAAGAGAAATGAATAAGGAATATGCATGCATTCATGCACACTGCTTAGAGCTCACTTCTCAAATAAGACACATTGTCTTACAAAAAACTTTCAGATTAAATCCATCTGATGAGATTGAACTAATAAATTAGCTTCTTCAAAAGCCTGATGATAGTTCCAGTTAGGCACATAAACACTTCTTCACACTTCACTCAAACTCCTTCATACTCTGCTCTGTAATTTAATGATCTTATCTTTATTCGCACATGCTTCATTCATACATCCTTACTTTCTTCTCAAATGAAGAAAACAATTGCTCTTATATATCCGCTTCATGGAATTACATCAAAAAAATTGTCGGCTAAAAATAAAAGAATAGATGAATACAAACTGTCGGCCCAATTCATGAACAAATCTCAATGTGCACCAACCAAATTTTGTCACAACATAATGAAGACCTAAAACAACATCAATGAATAAACCAAACATTCAAAAATTAATCCACAAGGATCCGCAACGGGCTACAACCACCATGTTGGCCAAGAACATGAAAACTTGTACACACAAAGTAAAAATCTTTGATCACGAGCACACCGATCAATGCAGACGTGCAACAAGGATAGAGCACAATCTAGAAACTTCAACGAACATCATAGGAGTATACATAATAACTCAAATTACCAAAATTACACTCTCTTCTTCCAAAAACACCAGGTACATTAACAAAATAACTGTAGGAACACTAAAGCTCACAATTTGCTCCAATCTTGATGCATACCTCTGAAACTTCTGAAGGATAAACTAAATAGGCTCATAAGAAAACCCTTTAATGTGTGACTTCTGAATACCAACATACTGAACTTTCCACCATTTTGAACTTCACAGCTTTACAAACAGGCTCTAACATATTTATTATAATTTTCTCAATATCCTCAATATATACAGCCTTCAAGACACCAATGATAATAGTGTTGACATCAATGACAACCACATATCAGAAACACAACCACAACATCCAACATGAACAAACCTTCCAACTCCTAAAGGAGAAACTCACGACAACCCCAATGTTGATTGTACGTGATCCCAATGGTCAATTCTCAATGATCATGAATACTTTAGGAGACAGTGTAGGAGTAGTGTTAATGCAAGAAGGGAAAGTAGTGGCATATGATTCAAGTAAGATGAAACAACATGAATTAAATTATGTGCCACATGATCTGTAATTAGTAGCTATAGTTCATTCCTTATAGATGTGGAGGCATTATCTTTTTGGAAAGTCGTTTGAGCTCAAAAAAAATCATTTGGGACTGAGATAAATCTTCACCCAACCAAACCTCAATGCACGGTAGAGGAGGTGGTTAGAATTCCTTAGCAAGTACGAATTTGGGATTGAGTATATAAAATGAAAGGAGAAAAAAGTGGCAGATGCTCTTAGTAGAAGAAGACATTTGGTAGTTATGACCTCTACGAGATCTAATTTGAGGCAACAGGTGATGCAACACTTGCAAGGAGATGAGCATTATGAGAGTGCAAAGAAGGCTCTAGAAGAGAATCCATTAGACCATTCATTTGATGGGTATGAATTTGAATCAAATGGTATCTTAAGATATCAAAGGTGGATGTATATTCCAAATTCTAGAAAGCTTAGGAAGCTAGTCTTAGAAGAATTTCATAATGCACCATATTCAGGACACCCCGAAGTTACAAAGATGATCGCAAAATTGAAAACCTTGTATTATGGGATGAAGCTTAGGAAGGCTATAGTGGAATACATATCCAGGTGCTTGGAGTTTCAACGTGTTAAGGCTAAGCACATGCATCCAGCAGGGCTCTTTTATCCTCATGATATACCTAAGTACAAATGGCAAGTGATCGGCATGGACTTTGTACAAGGGTTACCTTTAAGCGAGAACCAACATGATGTCATTTTGGTAGTAGTCAATAAGTTGACTAAGTTGGTACATTTTATTCCAAGGAATCTTAAGGATGGATCGTTCACCTTGGCTAAGAAATTTTTCTAGCAGATCTTTTGCTTGCATGGAGTGTTGGAAACCATCAAATCTGATAGAGATACTTGGATGACATCAAGGTTCTGGACAAATTTGAATGCAGCTTTGGGGACCAAGCTAAATTTTAGTTCAGCCTATCATCTTCAGACCGACGATCAAACCAAGAGATTGAATCAAGTAGTAGAAGACCTTCTTCAGATGTATTGTATGGACCAGTAGTATAAATGGGGAGAGAATCTACCATTGGTAGAATTTTCTTATAAAAAATCCCATCATGCATCCTTGGATATGACACCTTTCAAGGCCCTGTATGGGTGAAAGTGTCGTACTCCCATTAGTTGGGATAGATTGGAAGACAAAATCATAGTGGGTTCTGAAATGTTGAAGGAGATGGAAGAGAAAATGAGATTTATTAAGGGTGAACTGAAGGAGGTGACATATAGATAGAAAAGTTAGGCCAACAAGAATAGAATCTTCAAATAGTTTATAGTAGGGGACAAGGTATTTTTGAGATTCAAGCCACATAAGAGCTCTATTACTTTCATAAAATCTTCCAAGTTGGTTTCGAGATACATGGGTTTGTTTGATGTGTTGGAAGTAATCAACCCAATTGCATATCAACTTTCTCTATCGCTTGCTCTAGCTTGAATCCATAATGTGTTTCATGTTTCTTTTTTTAATCCATAACATCCAGATGCATCTCATATACTTTATTGGTATTCTTTACATGTGGAGGATCCAGGAGTGGTGTTGGTGGAGCTCATTAGAATTATGGATAGATGCAATGTCAAGTTGTAAAATAGAGACATTATTCAATATAAGGTCCAATGGGATCATTATTATAAGGACATTTCTACATGGTAGGATGCGGAGGAGAGAACACTCCTTTCCTCATGTTCTTTCTTAGATAGACTAATGATGATTCACTATCTACTGTTGCTTAATATTTTGGAATTTTCTGCTATGATATTTTGGCTTGATAACAGTATGAATTGATATTGAAATGGACATATGTGGTTTAATTTTTTTAAGTATACATCAGGATGATGTCTCTTCCTAGTGGGAAAGGATTTCCTATCTCAATTTCCTTACTTGCATTTAATAATATTGAAATAGTTGAAAAATGAAATTTATCGGTTAATGTTTATGAGATTTGATAAATGCAACAATATTTGAATAAATTATTATCTTACAACTTTATGATTTGAGGGAATTATTTTAAAATGATCATCGATTAAATTTTACTAATGAACAATTGCAAGTGCAAGAACATGTGTATGCAGGAACAGGTTGAAGAGCGAGAACATGGTTGAGGCAGGAATGCTTAGCCAGATGACAAACGATAAGCAAGACTAGAATCTAGAATCTCACACACCACAGTAGACCATAACATCTACATTTTTCTTGCAATTGATAGATATCATTCTTGCTTGCATAGAATTGTATTTCGGTTAAATAGGCAATCTTATGAAAGAAATGAAATTATTGCATTTTCGTATCTTACCTTGTCTATTCCGAAGATAATTTCATAATGGTATTGGAAATGTATTTGACTATACATAATTAATGAAAGAAGAATGATTATATTATTTTTTCTTTTAAAAGAACTTGAAAAATAATCTCTTGATAAAAGAAATAAAAAATATATGTTGTGAATTTATAAATATATATATGTATAATTATATACATATATGTACATATCTATGACAATGGATTTCAATGATAAGGGTTGGATTTTATTCATAACTCCTTAATAAATGGTAAATGGTCGACCTCTCTCATATTAGAAAGAAGAGAATAATGCTCAAAAATAGGGAAAATAGGCGGCTAAGAGATGGAGGAATGACGAATTAAGATCACTCCAAAAATAGCATGCATAATCGATGAATAGGGGAGTGGGCTATTTTTGAAAAAAGGATACAATCTAGCAAAACCAAGGGAGAAGATTTGGGAAAAATAAAAAGGCAGAAGAAGAAGGTGTAGACACTGAAAATTGGTCTAGGCTTGCGAGTACCACTTTTGACATAATTTTCTAATGTCCATGGTCATGATTAAATAATGTTACTTATTTAATTATTTCTTAAACACATCTTTCCTCTATTAATTAAATAACCTTTTAATTATTTAATTAATTCATTATGACCTTTATTCAACTCTAATTAATTCAATAAATCATATTTATTTAATTGCGTCGCTAATTAATTAATTCTCTTTGTGAATTAAATAATTTACCTTTTTATCATATTTCAACTATAATTAAATATATTTTTTGAATTATTTAATTATTCAATTAACTTTTTCAGTCAATTAAATAAATTATTATTTATTTAATTAAATCATTTCAATTTCGAATATTGAATTAAATTAACATTTAATTCATAATTAATTCTTTTTGTCACATTCTTCTATCGTCCAGTTATCTAATTATTCACTCACCATCTAATTTGACATCTATTTAAATCCACCAATTATCTCCGGATTCGATATTTGATCGTCTCTGCGAAAAGGACTCTCTATCACAACCAGCCAGTTAACTAGTTCTAACTCATATGCATGAACATATTTATTAATTAAATATCTTTTTTCAATTAATTAATTCATGTGTGCATTCGAATGGATCATTCTCCGAGTTCTAACTTTATCCTTTTCATTCAAAGTCTAATTCTTCTATTTTCGAAGATTTTCAACTGAAGATTAAATCATTTATTTAATCTTGAACTCTTATTCATTCAATTTTTAAACAATCTTAACACCAAATTAAATTATTATTCTAATTTAATCTTTATTCTGTAGAATTTCCCAACTCACATTCTAACTGACATAGAACTCACATCGCATGGCATTCATCAATCTCGATCGTTGATCTCTCTTTCGAATCTGATCCGATCATTTAAAAACCCAATTTCTATAAATTAGCTGATCTTTGGCATTATTCCTCCTCCCGAAATCAATACTTTTTAGAAGAACTTATAATCTTCGATATTTTGCTTAGACATACATCTAGGCTATGCTTGCATACATATAGAAAATATGAGGGCAAGAATACCGATACGGAAAAATGGAGTAGGACAATCAAGATATTTCGAAGAGGTGGACTGATATTCGGTGAGACTATTCTATGTTATTGTTTTATTTACTGTTTTAGTTCATTTGATTTTTTCTTAGTTGTTTGATTTAGATTTATGCATGTTAGATTATATTTAACCATCTTACTATGCAGCATCCATTTTATATACATTACATTTGGTGAACCCGACGTGAAGCACACTTCAAGCTTCGTGACTTCATTCCACTTTTCCTTTTTTTTATTTTGCAGGTAGCGTACGACAAACCACATCTGACTAACAAAACGACACATCTGAGTTCGTGAAATGCATCTGAAAAAAACTATGACACATCTGACAACACAATTGCAATGCATCTGATTATCAACATTGTGACGCATCTATGAATTGAAATGACGCATCTATCTAGTAAAAATTTTCATTTTTTTAACTTTTGCATTTTCACGTTTTTAATCATTTTTTGTTTTATTTTTGTTTTCACTAATCTTTTGTTTGCAGCTATGTGTTAGGACGATAACATTGTTTTTGCAGGATTAAGCATAGAAGACTTTGAAACCAAAACCTCTTCTTTTCTGCAGGACGAATGATGAAGACAACTAATAAACTATTAATCAGTTGCATGTAGGACCTTTTGTCGAAGATTTTCAATATTTAAAATTAACTCTTGTGTTTGGTAGTTAGATAATTGTCATTTGGCTTAGAATTAACCAATGTTTTCTTTGTCTGGTGCGAAAGAACATTTTTTAAACCCTTTACAATTCGGTATATTGAAGTATCCTCTCCCCTTGCGCATTCATGCAATCCTAGGTGTAAGAGAAACAGTTACTGACTCTAGAACTTGGGCCTGTCTTGGTGGGAAAAAGTACTCACCCCAAGACAACTCAGACCAGTAACACGCTTGTCGCTAGCGACTTCTAGCTAGTATATAAAAGTGGATTTTTGGGGGAAACCCCAAAAATCATGCTCATTGTTCTGATGAGAATGGAAAAAATGGTCTCTCGACGTACTGGATGGTGCCCCATGAACGGGATGCCCTTATTAAAAACCTTGTTGTAGTTTTTCAAAAATCCTAATCTATTTACTGGTGCAACAGGTCAGACCTCTGAAGTCGTCTTACATTCTTATGTTTCATGTGTTGAGATGAGATGTATGCCATGGGAGTTTCATGGGTGCAGTAGCTTGGCTGCCCTGTATAAGTGAGTGTCATGGAGGGGAGCCAATGGGGTCAAGCTACTAGTCATCCACCTCCCCACTCCATCATGTATGTCTTATTCCCGACTGGGGGAAAATCCTCGCTCTGTGTCATGTGGACCTTGTACATAGCATTACACCCAATGTCAGAAAATGTCCTAAAAAAAGCTCAAAAACATCAAAAAATATTCGAGAAAAATCCGAAAAACATCAAAAACTCTAAAAAGACAAAAAAAAATCAAAAACATGTCAAAAATCCCAAAAACAAAGTCATAGTCAATTGTGTTAAGTCATTCATAGACATAGTCAAACTGCATTGCCTCTACGACTGGATGTAGGCAAGGCCATCAGTTGATGTGCCCCCAAGGCATTAGGTTTGTTTGTCTAGGTGTATCACGTCCTACACACATAAAATCATGACTCTTTGTACATGTCAAGGTCATTGGTCATGTCGAACTACGAGGTCTCTGTGTGTACAAAAAAGGAAAGGCTAATCAATTGATGAGCCCCTAAGGTCGTACTAGGTCAGCCCAATAGGGTTTATCACATTCACTATCACACACGTTGCATATCATCAACTTAAGTACATATTTTTAGTTAGTTATGCAGTTAAAGTTTGGTCGAACTACGAGGTCTCTGTGTGTACAACATAGGCAAGGATAATCAATTGATGAGCCCTCGAGGCTACATTAGGTCAGTCCTTTAGGGTACGTCATCTCAAGTCATACATTGTCAACACACACACACACACTCATAACAGTCAAGGAATCAAAACAAGTCATGCATCAACAAGGCAAACATCTCAACACTATCATCAAGTCAAAATCAAATCCATTGTCAGAGTGATCAACTTATGTCTTAAGCAAGATATGTCTTTCTTGTCAACGGACATCATCAATTGTCATAGCCTCATGTAGCTTATCACATCAGCGTTATTAGGCTCAAATGTCTTATACACATGTGTCTGTCTGAAATCAGGATTTTTCATGCCTTACACAGATATTCACCAAGTCAAAACCAGACTCGGCATCTTATACAGTATGTGTCATCCCTCACATCGAGCTATGTCAAACATCAAACAATCCCACAAGATCAATTTTTTGCAAATACTTTTATTAGCTTTATGACTTTATATCTTATTTTGTCTTATCTTTTTATCGATTTGTGCATAAGTCCAGTTACTAGATTTCTTGAGGATGTCCTTTGAAGGATTTAGAGAAGCAAGGATGTCTCAGAACTCTTTTTCTTTGAATTTTTTCTATCAACTGTATTTTTAAACTTTGGATTTTGAGTCATGTTACTAGTTTCCTCAAGGATGTCCCATGAAGGATTTAGAGGAGCAATGATGTCTCATGACCCATTTTTATTTGTTTGTTGTTTGTGGTTTGTCTAGAGAAAAAGACTGGGGCAATCTTGTCCTTAGTATGAGTTAAGACATTCCTTGTCTACGACTATTTGTTTTTTGCAGGTGGATGAATTTGTACACTATGGTCTATCTCATATCATGGTGTGTACTATCCATTTGTCTCAATCCCGCCCAATGATGATAAAATGCACAACTTAGTATATATATGGAAAAATATCAAAGATCATATGTCCTTTCAATAAACCTTCATTGTTTCTTACTAACATTTTGAAATCATCCATGCTAACATTTCTCCTGTTTGACATAATGATAGATTCCTATGACACAAAAAAAAAAAGATAATCTGCATATGCATACATTCTATAAGTATTATGCAAACAATGTCATATGTCTATATATAGTACATCATATAGTTATGTTTCATTTCAAACAAATAGGAACATTAGACATCTCCATTGCATATCTAGGAAAATCATGGCATAATAGGAATTCAATCATCATAAGGTACATAATGAAAACATTGCATGTACATATAGTATCACATGTAGATAGCAATATATATATAACATTCCATCCCATTATCATAAAGTGCATACATCATCAATAGAGTCATCATAACATCATAGACTGCATAAACACATCATAATGTAGAAACAATCATCCATAACATGTACATATATCATCTAGATGCATAATCATATAGAAATAAAAAAACATCATGTAAGACATGCAAATCATATAAACACCACCAAAAATCATATATATATATCGCTCAAAATAACGTGTGTCACAATACAATGTCAGAATGTATCCATAAATAAAAAGGAGCTCGCGGGCTCTCTGATCAAAATACAATGTCCACAAATATGAAAGTGTCAATGTGTCCCACTGCCACTACTCCCATGTGGTGAACCTGGAGGAAACTGCCTCGGAGGTACTCTCTGTGAGGTGGAAGGCCTGTCATATGGACCTGTCCTTGGTGGTCCTACCACACCCTCTATGCTATGTGTCCTAGTCTGACTCCTGCTCTATGATCTCTAGCTATGTACCTCTGAAAATCCAGGAGCTCATCTCTTAACTGGCACCACTGACTCATACAGATCCCTATAATATGAAGCCCTCTCCACTGCTCTAACTACCTCGCGAGCGAGACTATCAAATGGTGTAGCACTACAAAGGCATATAATCTTTGTAAACTGTTGCTCTATCTCCTGCCTCTGAGCTATTTCCTGGTCCCTCTCCATAAGAGCACTATCTCTCTCCATCCACGTGGAATCTTGCCTTGTTGTAACCACTCTCAGCCTCTCCAATGACTCCCTATCACTATCTCTAGGAGCCTCCTCATCCTGCCTACCCTCTATTGTCCTGTCTCGGAGCTCTCTCTCCTGCTCCTCCATGGGTATCTCCTCCTCAACATCATCCTCGCCATAACTTTCTAGTATGCAAAAGGGATCAATGTCCATGTACTCTCTCTCGACCTCCTCCTCTGCATGCTCCTCAATCCCAACCTCCCTATCAATCTCAACCTACACATGCTCCTCTGCTATTGCCTCCTCAATAGCATGCTCTCCTTCGCTCTCCTCCCCTCCACCCCTGAGGTCCAACATTGGAATGTCCTCTGCCTCAGCCTCTCAGAGAAGTGACAATCCACCTACCCGACCACCTCTCTGACCCCGCCAACCTCATCTACCACCTCTACCTTTGCGTCGCCCTCTCAGCCCTATCCCTCATCTCTCCACTGGTGTTGGCTGATTTGGATTTGTGTATGGCATAGGACGATACTCTGCCCACCAGGTATCATATGCAGTTGTAGTCCCAGGATCTACTACTTCTCCCCTCCATCCCCACTATAAAGGTTGTAAAGCCTAAATCTTTGCCTCTGCAATAGCCACTGGTATCATAGGCCCCCATAAAGGAACCTCTCTGGATGATCGAGCAAACTTTGCTTGTCCTATTGGCTCATCCTGAACCTCGCCATTGTCTCAAAATACACGGTCTGGTAGATGTCTCTCTATGATGTGCATGCTAGAAACAGTCCTCCCAATCAGGTATTGTGTCTGTCGACAGTAGGGTAAATGTTTGTCCTCATCTGACCATCTCTCACAATCCATGAATGGTCTCCATGTAAACTGAACCAATGTGTCCAATGCATGTCTCCAAAAACTGGTATCTCCTACATGACTTTATGTGATGTTTCCCACATACCAGAAAATATATAGAAATCTAGATGCCTGCTCAGTAGTAATAGGAGGATGAAACACAACAATACACTCCCATGCCCAAAGCATGAGAAGATTCCCACAGCTCATCGACTACGTATCTCTATATGCTATATCATGCAGATGGAAATATAACATGGCCAATAGATAGGGACCCTAATCATACACAACCTCCCTCTCTAGCATCCCAACTAACATCTTCCCCCACCCAACAGAAAATCCATGACCCCGACGGTCAGGAAGAACTATCCCACCAATCAATATACATAATATGTTGTCTATCCGCTCATATTTTTCTACTAACACCTTCCATCTAATCTCGTAATGCTCTATGCCCAATCTCCTAACATCATCATATACATAAAATCTAGGAATCTCGCTATACCCACCCTATGTATTGTACATCACTCTCTCTCCTCTGATGGGAAATCTAAGAATCCTATACACATCCTCTAACGTGACATTTGCCTCTCCAGTAGGCAAATGAAATGATGAGGTCTTTGAATGCCATCTCTCACAGAGGGCAGTAAGCATACCTTTGTTTTCCCGAATCGTTGGCATGGTGCAAACATGATGAAGTCCCAGTCTCCATAGCAAGCGTGTCTCTGCGCTCACTAACCGATCTTTGAGCTCAAAAGTATCCAGTCGTGACTCTCGAGTATAAATAGGATCTAGGATAACCTGCAAAGTGCATTCAAACAAGGTGTCAAATGTCAAATCATTCCACTTTTCTATTAGATTTTTTTTTTCAAAAATTTGATAGTCAAATGCTTCGTTTTAAAAACAAATGCGGGTCATGAATACATATGCCTTACATATTTCAAATACGTCACAAAATCAGGCAATTGAAGCAAACAAGCAAATGCATGCAAATAATTTCATATGCGGTGCACATTCACTACCTATCGAATATGCAAATGCGGTTCACTTTATCAAATGCGATTCAAATTCCTACATGTGCCTAAGCTAAACTCATATTTGATGCATAGAATCACATGCGGTGCATAAAAAGACAAATGTGAGTATTCCCTAAATGTCCTAAAAATGCCTAGATGTCTTTTTACATATGCGTCATTCCGCAAGCAGATGTGTTGCATACAAGCGCATATGCATTGAACTACAAAGACCACATTTGACAAATAAACTTTCAACGCCCAAAACTACATGTAAAATAAAAATTCAAGAGATCATTTCAAGGTACATACCGGGGGTCCTGTGTCAGCTGCCCATCGGAAGGTCCAGATCCAATATCCACGATGTTGGGTGTACGATACTGGAGACATTTCACCCCGAGTGCTCAGAGCTAGAATCCTCAATTCTTCAAATCTTAAGGGTGCAAATGATTTGATTTTCACCCTAATTTCTATTTATACCTAGGGTTTGGGTGCCATTTCTTCTAACCTTGTCTATTGGACACATAAAATTTCATCTTCTATCGATCCGTACACGTCCCTAACACTTCCAAATTCAATTTTGTCAACTCCATAGCTTTTCTGACCATCAAATTGACTTATCGGGAATATTTCCTGATTTTTTTGAAATTTTTCAAAAATTTGTCAATTTTCCCGAGGGGGCATACCCTAATCTATTTCATACTAGGGCATGACTATGGCATATTTTTAATGATTTTCTTTTACACAAACGCTGAAACGACATTGTATCAAAGAGGGGCAAACTATAAACACTAAAAATTGGTCTAGGCCTGCGAGTACCACTTTCGACATAATTTTATAATGTCCATGGTCATGATTGAATAATTTTAATTATTTAATTATTTCATAAACACATCTTTCCTCTATTAATTAAATAACCTTTTAATTATATAATTAATTCATTATGACCTTTATTCAACTCTAATTAATTAAATAAATCATATTTATTTAATTGTGTTGCTAATTAATTAATTCCCTTTCTGAAATAAATAATTTATTATTTAATTTACCCCTTTATAATATTTTAACTATAATTAAATATTCTTTTCGAATTATTTAATCATTCAATTAACCTTTTCAGTCAATTAAATAAATTATTATTTATTTAATTAAATCATTTCAATTTCGAATATTGAATTAAATTAACATTAAATTCATAATTAATTTTTTTGTCACATTCTTCCATCGTCCAGTTATCTAATTATTCACTCACCATCTGACTCGAGATCTATTTAAATCTGCTAGTTATCTCTGGATTCGATATATGATCGTCTCTACGAAAAGGACTCTCTGTCACAACCAGTCAATTAACTAGTTCTAACTCATATGCATGAACATATTTATTAATTAAATATATTTATTTAATTAATTAATTCATGTGTGCATTCAAACATATCATTCTCCAAGTTCTAACTTTATCCTTTTTATTCAAAGTCTAATTCTTCTATTTTCGAAGACTTTCAACTGAAGATTAAATCATTTATTTAATCTTGAACTCTTATTCATTAAATTTTTGAACAGTCTTAACACCAGATTAAATTATTATTCTAATTTAATATTTATTCTGTAGAATTTCCAAACTCATGTTCTAACTCACATAGAACTCACATCGCATGGCATTCATCAATCTTAATCGTTGATCTCTCTTTCGAATCTAAGTCGATCGTTTGAAAACCCAATTTCTATAAATTGGTTGATCTTTGGCATTATTCCTCCTCCTAAGATCAATACTTTTGAGAAGAACTTATAATCTTTGATATTTTTCTTAGATATACATCTAGCTATGCTTGCATACATACAGAAAATCTAAGGGCAAGAATACCGATACGGAAAAATCGAGAAGGACAATCAAGATAATTTGAAGAGGTGGACTGATATTCGGTGAGACTGTTCTATGTTATTGTTTTATTTATTGTTTTAGTTCATTTGATTCATTCTTAGTTGTTTGATTTAGATTTATGCATGTTATATTAGATTTAACCATCTTACTGTGCAACATCCATTTTGTCTACGTTACAGAAGCCATGAAAAGAGGGGATTGTTGTTTCCAATTTGATTGAGGCGAAAAGCATTGAAATTGTAGATCAAGAGATAATTTGATGCCTCATTTTGATGTTTCTATAAAATGTTTGAGTGAATCCTTTTTTAGAGCTTTGTGTGTATCAATTATTTTGTTGATATCTTCTATTTTTATATTCATGGATCCAGTTTCATTCTACGTTATATTTTTTTGATAGTCATGCTGGTGGGTGAAAACCCCCATGGAACCTTCGTTGTGATATCGACATGCTCATGCATGTTTGAACCAAAAATTATGATTGGGCTTTGGCCCATATGTTTGAAAAATCTACAATATGAGAGAACATCAATATGTTCTCTGTAAATGTAGCATTGTTTATGGTGATATCCATCTGTTTTTCTCATCCGAACGGTATCAACATTTGAGGCTTCAATATCAACTTCGTGATGAAAAGTTGAATGAAAAGAATCATTTGAGCTCATGGCTCTACTCAAAATGGTTCCTATCATTTTGTATGGCATGTGAGATATGGGTGAATCCTTCGCCAACCCTACTATTAGCTAGTGGATGATATCTATCATTTTGTACAAGATTGGTGAGCCATGATTCTTACCAACCTGTTCCAATGCATGCAACAGTCGAGATCGGCTATATGAATATTGTTGATGGTGTTTTCTGCACAGTAACAACTCAGACAAAATATGATATCCTATCTCTATTGAAAGGTAAATCTCTATGGGAAAACAGATAACCCCAAGGTCTCTAATGTCAGGTCTTGACAATGCAACAAAATAACTCAGTGATAAATGTGAAAATGTTGGTAATCACAATGGGACCTTACTACGAGCAACACTAGATTTTGAATCTTATCAGATGTAAACAATAAATTGATACTTTGAAACTTGATTGGAACCCTGATAATAAAGAAATAGCAAAAGATAAAAGTTTCAGAAATAATCCTAAAACTACTTATAACCCTAAGATTGAAAATACTAAAGGATAAAATGCTCAAAATGGACCGATCTCCCATAAACTATCTTCTGCTTAACCCAGATGAATCTGCAATTTCACAGAAATAGTGCAATCTTCTAAGGTATTTAAAGATTTTCAAATCACAAACATTCATTCAGTCGATCCTATTGTAATTGAGATGAATAAACCTTCATAATTGAACTAAGCACAAATATAAGTCCAGGCTAACTTTGCAAAGCAGCTAACAATCAACTAACTACAAAAATTATGGACTAGAGATCGCTGCAAACATTCCAAAAATGAAACCCTAAGCATTACCAAATCACTTACCATAAACTATTAAGCAATTTGAAAGATAGAATAACAAGAACCATGCCAGATGAAATTCCAGAAGATAGATATTAAACACAATATCTTTCTTATATTAAATCATCCAAAATGGCAACAACTCCAGTTTTTTGTTACAACACTTGCTTGAGAAACCCTAATTCACTCTAATATCACTTAACTATATCCCTCTTGATCTACCTATCCTTCTATATCTATTCTATAATCTCTATCTATATCAAATGAGGCAACATGCCTGTTTTTATAGAGAATCCATAAGATAGGTCGGCCCAAATAATATTTTACAATAAAACATGACCTACAAGAGGTTGGCCTCAAAGATATTCGAACATATGAAATGTGCCATTGGCACCAATTTCATCCAAAACCTCCAAGATGTCAAAAGGTTCGCCCAATACATGTGAATTAATGGGAAGCACAAATACCAATGTAACCCTATATAGTTACTCCCCATCTTTGTCCTTAGCTTTATCTTCTTCACCATGTATGGCCAATAGGACCCAATCCAACTCAACAACAGGTGGCGTAGCCAAAACCCTAATCTTTCTCTCAAGAGACTTGATATCTTCTCTTTCTTGCCTAACTGTACCATCCCAATCAGCCTTGTTGGTCAAATACCTGTCGATGACTGCAATATAAGTTGCAGCATCATCCAACTGATGTCCAGTAACTGGTCCTTCACTGACTGGAGAATAAACATCCCTCCACCATTCTCTAAGTTACTCCAAATTGAGATGTTTTGGAGCAAACTTCTTCCTTCCAGTCATGACCTCAAAGAATGAAATGCACTTATCATGAATACTAGTCAGAGCATCCTCAATCTACCTCACCTGTTTGTGGATCTTTTTCAGGGCCTTTTGCCTCATTTGCAAGATTTCAAAACATTCCCAGGGTTCGGAAACTCTTGGAAAAGGAAGAATCCTGCACTGTACCAATTTGTCCTTAGTAAACCCCATAATTGTTGTAGTCTTCTGCAGCAGGAGGTTGGTATCCACATTATCCTATGCCAATACAACCTTTAACCAATCTATCGATCTCAGTGCATCCCCTCCAGTTGACAATATGCCCTTAATGGCATCATCTCCTTTAGCTTGGACACACTGCAACCAGGTAACTGCAGCATGTGAGGTGCCCTTCATCTTTTCCGGCTTAGAGATAGTTTCCTGGGGTAGGAATCCTACAGAAGAAGAGGAGCCAATAGCTTGCAAAGGTTTCATCAACTCTTGCAAGTATTTCCTTAGTTTTTCATTCTCCTTCTCTAGCTCATGCCTAGTTTGTAATGCCTTCTTCAATCTCCCCACAATCACTACACTAGAGCCTTCATATTCTTCAATGTCTTGCTCCATGGTAGCATGCCCCAAGTCAATAGTCTACACATTATAGTCTTGGGTAGTCACATTGTCCTTATCTTTGTTTGGAGCAGGAGTAGCAATGTGGGCCACTCTGTTACCTGACCCATCTCTTTCAATTTGGGATACAACCCTTTCTTTCTTTTTAATCTTTTCCTTCTCTACATTAGCCATGAGGGCATCCCAATTAGGAGGAGCATCCTCCACTATTACCATTTTTTTCTTCAATTCCCTCTCAAGCCAATCCAGAATAGTGGACCCAGCAGGCACTGTGTCTTGTTTATCTTGTTCCTTCTCCTGTTGATCAATAGTTGCATCCTTTTCAACACTTGGACTTTTAGGAACATCCACAGCTGGGTTCTCTTCTTCTTGTACCTACTCTTCCACAACCACATGCACTGGTGAAGGGGCCCTAGCTGGTATTTCTTCCTCCTTTTGAGGAGACCTAACTACTTGTTCTTTTACAGGTGAATCTACATATGCAACCAAGGGAGATTGAATCACTCTATCAATTTTTTCCTCTGCATTAAAGAGGTCTCCTTCTTGAAATTATTCTTCACCCAAATCCTTAGGACTTTCATCCTTCTTTGGTTCTCCCCGTACGCTACCAGCATCTTGAGGAATGGAGGGATTTACTTGTTCAACAATAGGGATACTTACTGAAACATTCTCCTTAACTACAATATCCCTTGGGGAAGGAGTTCTTGATCTCCTCATGTAAACTTGTGTCTTTTCCCTTGAGCTTTCCACCTCTACCACTGGTGGCTCAATTTCCCTGTCAACCCTAGGGGCATCCTCCACCTTTTGTGATGGCCTTGTAACTCTTCTCTTCTTCATCAATGCATGAACACTTTCAACCTCCTCCTCTTCCTCCTGATTCTTCTCAACTTCTTTCCTAGAGGCATGCTTCCTCTTCTTCGCAATAGGCCTCCTCTGTTTTCCCATCTCTATAGCCTTCTCATCTTGAACCTCTCTTACATGGATTCTAAAAGGAGAATCCACTTTCTCTTTGCCCTTTGGATCTAGTTCAAGTGATGCCTCAGAAGCATAATGAGACTCTAAGTCTCCCATCAGTTCATAGGTGCATGGAACACCCTCGCTCTCCAGCTCTAGCATTTTGTGCTTTAACCACATCTTGGTATATTTGATCACTGGGGCCATAAACTGATCTAAATCAGTCTTTTCTTCCTCTAACTAGTCAACTTCCCCACTGGTTTATCCTTTACTGCCTCATAAACATGACCCTAAATCACATTTCCATCCTCCTCTACCTAGTCTGGGATGGCCTTTAAATTGTACAATCTCACCAAATCCACTGGCAACCTGAAAAATCTCTTCTTTCTCACCTCGAACTCATCAGCAAGGTTAATCCAGTAGTCTTCAATATGAGCCTTATGGCTATAATCCCTACTGGCCTTCTTTTGGGCTTCACCAGTAATGTCAAACCTTGCTCTCTTAGAATGGAAAGAGAGACCAAAAATTTTCATCTCCTCCTCTGAAGCATGAGTAGACTGAATTGAAGCACAAACTTCTCCCATTCCTATCTTCAAAGGGAAATCATTCCCAAAACCTGTCTTATGCATTTCTCCCTTCACAACATTGTCAAAGTCACAGATTTGTCTAGTGACTTCCAACAATACAATATGATCGGTGGGATATCTAGGGAGTCTGTAGGGAGACCTCTGAAAACCATCAATTCTAATATATGAGAAGGTTGGGAACTGGATAAACCATGCTCCATATCTCCTTATCAACTCTTTTTCCATGTCTGAGATTCTCATGTGCTCTGCACCTTGGAGCAACCTGGTAATGTACATTGTGAAGGCATCATTTGACCTCCTGTAGCCTCCACCAGTCAAGTGCAACTGTGGATACACTTCATAGATAGCATCCTGCCTAAAAATACCCCTAGTGCTCAACCCCTTGTATGGATGAAGTCTGGCCAATGAATACACTAGGTAAGAGGTCATAGTGAAAGTCTTGATCTACAAGACATTACACAACTGATGATGGATCACATTATTGATAACACCTGCCCAATGATAGTCAATTCTTTGTTCCATTCTGGCAATCACATTGAACATCTAGGTTTCGAAAACACCTGCACTCTTCAATCCTACCAACTTGCTGAGAAGAGTGATGGCATTGTGGTACTCTCTTTTGAATTTAAGCCTGAATAGTTATTTAAGAAATTTTGAGAAATGGGATTTAGGTTTCTCCAGCCAAGAGTTGATCACTTGTTGAGACTTGACTATGTTCTCTTCATAATACTTTCTAGCAACATCTATGTCAAAGCCCACCACATGGGACCTATCAGGCATGTCAAAGGTTGCAGCAATGGCCACAAGACAGAAACTAGCAAGAATCCTTCCCCGGGGACCAATTAATCTATGTATCCCTCTATCATAGTTTCTGGCACACTCAAGCACCAGCTCGTAGCACTACACTGTAGAAGGGAAACCTGCCACATGAGCCAACCTGGACTCCACCATTCTTTTTGCCAACAGAGGAGGGCTCGGTGCTGACATCTCAGCCTTGAATTCCTCATAGTCCCACATGCCTACATTTGTATCTATGACTCCTAACCAGATTGAGGTCAACTTACTCTCAGGAGTTCTACTCTTTATATCCAATTTTACCTTTTATGCATTTGAGATGGCAGAAGTCTCTGCACCTGGATCCGTTGCCTTTCCCTTGCCTCGACCAGAAATATTTTGTCTTGATCCTGCCTGCAAACACATAATGGTAACCACCATTAGATCCACAAGAAATAATAAGTGCAGAAGATCATTACCTCAAAATTTGGAATTTATCCCCCCTGGCGGATTCTGCACTGGGAAGGATTTTCGGGAAAATCCGGACCAGGCGGATTCCAGCGAACCAAGCATGCAAAAACCCCATAACATCATTTAAACTCATTAATTAACAAAGGGAAATCATTAGAAACACTTAGCATAAGCTCCTTAAATCAATCAAATAGTTTACCAATAAACCAAACATCTATAACCATCAAATTCAACGTTTCCCAAAAAAACCCGGAAGAATCTGCCAGAGACGGATTTTGGCGAAATCCACAACAATTATAACCAACCCGAGAAAAATGAAGAGACACAGACAATTCGGGAAAATCCAGATGGAATGGATTTTAGCGAAATCCAGATATAACATTATTAAAGCATAAAATCAGTAAAACAACCCGACCACGGACGTCGGGAAAATCCGGATGGAACGGATTTTGGCGAAATCAAATGAAATCCGGTAAAAAGTAATAAAAGAGGAAGAGATAGAAAATTCAGGGAAATCGGGGGAAGCGGAATTCCGCGAGGACCTTGAAAACCCGAACCTATCTACATCTTCACTATTTTTACCAAATCGATTCAAATTACTCTGGACCTAAGACAGAACTCTAAAACCAACCTAACCTGGGCCTCTAATGAATAAAACATGAACTAAGGACACTCTTCACAACAATTTGAAGAGAATTGGCCATGCCCTAGGTCAAGAACCCTAAATGTCCGCCATGAAAGCACAGACGACTTGCTCATACACCAGAACGAAAATTTTGAAACTAAAGCAAGCCAATGCCCAAATAAGAAATAGCACTAGACCAATCATAAATATTCAATCAACAAAACAGACTGGTACCCTAATGGAAAACCCCAAAACGCTCAATGATGATGTGCACCCAGAAAACCAGGAAACCACAAAGGACTTCCCAAGCCAACGAAGAAAAACAATTGAAATTAACAGAGAAAAGGGCACATCTACATACCATGGAAGCACAAAGGTTGTGACTAATGAAGCCAACAAATAACCGTTCAACGTGAACCGGATATAATCCACGCACAGGAAATGCAAACGCACAGTCCAAATAGCTTCGAAAATCCAGATATCTAGCAAAACACCAAGAACTCCAAGACACAAACTCAAATGATAGAAAATGCACAAACTCAAATGATCAATTACTTCTCAAAGAATCAATATATCAAAGCCCCAAAAACTTTGCACAAACACCATTAATGCACCCGACAAGACAGCCACGACCACGAAAAACTTCGGGAATTCGACGCTACCACGGACTTCGGGGATTCGACATAGTGACAGACTTCGGGAAAATCCATTCCATGTGAATTTTCTCGAAAGCAGGGCAAAAGGCAGCCACTTTGGATATTGAGAAGAAACCAGGAGAATCCGGTCTAGGCAGATTTTCCCGAAAACAGTGAAAAACCTGAAATAAAGTCAAAACTTTAGATTTTCAATGAATTTCATAAGTGTGCCACTTCAATTGGAAAGATAGACATTAAAGCACGAACCCAAGCAAGCACAAACCCCTAGAAAAGAAGGGAAAAAACACCAAAAAGCAAAAAGAAAGAGGGTCCCCACTTTCAGTGGGGCGTGTGTGCAAAAACTGCATAACAAATATAAATATGTATGTTGTATTTACCTTAAGCTGAATGACCATGCATCTTTCTAATAATGAAAGGGAAATGATGCTATCATTTCAAGCTAACTGTCTATTGTAAAATGTTCTCATAAATGGTAATGCATGTGTTATATTGGTATGTCATCGATATAAAATAAGCCATTATAGGTCAAGTGTCTAAGTATCCCTCGCGATATATAAATGTATCTTTCATTTTTCTATGATGAGCATGTATTTATATATATGCACAAACATACATATATGTGTGTGTGTGTGCATGCTTGGTCGATCGTGTTTTTGAATCATACAAATTCGAATGGTGTATTATTCTTTGATTCTTTTCAAATGATAAATCAGTGTCTCGAGTATGAGGTTGACAGTATCATTGGAACAATTTGTGAAGGGTATAATTTGATAGCACGATTTATGCTAATCAATCCTAGTATTCTCATTATATAAACATATATGTGTGATTTAAAGATGTACAGACCGTAGAACACTATAATTTTCTGAATTAAATTTATAGAATATATGATCTGATAGTTAACCGTTGAACATGTTGTTTCTCTAAAACAAATTGAATATAGGAAAGTATTATGCCTTTACTAAGAAACTCAAACTGATGATTGACAAGAATTAATACTGGTTCTCGTAATGTTTCTAAAATTGATTTTATCTATTGAAAGTAAACAACCCAATATCATTTTAGTTGGAACTCTATTACTTGATAAAATTTGGAACCATTGTATAGATATTCATTGTGTTATTATTGGAATATAGTGAATAAGACCAAAACCTGTGCATCTGAAGAAATTAGTGTATTTTTGATCTGGAAGTCTACATCTTGAATGGATTTTGTTATATTATTATTCTTAAAGAATCTATACACATATACAAACTATGAATAATATGCATATATGTGAACATGCATAAACTCATCATTTATGTCATGGTGTATACCTTCTTATTCCATCTTATTTACTCATTTGAGTATGTTTCTTAATTACATTTGCAAAGGAAAGAACTATACAAAAGGAAAAGTGTTGAAGTGAAAATATGAATCTTAAGGAAAGATAGTTATATGATGAATAGATTAATGGATATACCAAATTTAAATGGATTACTTGCTTGATGAATGATGAAATAGAATGATACTAAAGTACTAGATAGACTATAGCACATTGATGTATGATGCTAGTAAATGGTCTAGAAGGGAGGGATACCCCTTTTTTTATGATAAGCTACCTTCCGAGAATGGGTGTCATGGAGTATAGATTTTCTTTTCCAAATCTAATTTAAGTTGCATTTATGCAACATGAGATTGGCCAAGCTTTGCAGTTATTATTCAAAACAGACTATCTAATTATTTATCCTCTCTTGTTGTCTTCTTTATTTTTTTGTACCTAACATGGAACTTGCATGTTGTAACAGTAGATAGAAATGCATGTAGTTAGGCATGCATAGATTCCACCTTGAAAACTATATTTCTTTCTAAAAGTTCCATATAGGGTCGGGTATTCTTCGATGGACAAAATAATTTTGGGGAATCATTGCTTCATAGTTGGGTGGAAAAGAACCTGAACCATGTTCTCCTCCAACAATGGAGGTGAGTTGTTGAAGAGGAATTACAGTGAAATTATATCTTATTTGATGTACTTGTATCATTGATGTAATTATTGTACTAACTATGTGGTGATTGAGTGCCAAGTCAAACTATGTATAATGGTTATTGAAAGTGGAAATGAATAATATATATTCTATTTTTTTTATAGACATGAAATTGCTATGTTGAAAAATAGCTATTAGATTTGTGTCATAAATTTATATTCATAATGTCAATTATTAATTTATTTTAGAAATATTAGTTGGGCATGTTAGAGTTCTTGGGGTCTCTTAATGTAATATAAATGAATTGGTAGCTGGTAGGAGGGAGTATCTAAAGTTGTATATTGCCAAGGAAAAGTGATGCATGATTTGCAATGTTGTGGTATTCTTACGTTACCAATGTGTTTTCATCCCTTAATTTTTTATAGAATTTTCAAATAAATATTTCACTCTATTATGATATTCTTGCTATGTGCCATTTAGAGTCAAGATAATTTCCCACTATTTAATAATTGTGCAATTGTTAAGCTTCCAATTTCAAGCCTAGAAAATGCCTTACACATATTTTACCTTTTTTTCTACAAAAAAACTTGAGGTCCAAGAAGTTACTTGAATTTGTAAATCTCCTAATTTATAAAAATGTCCATGGAAATAGAGATGAGAAGAAAATTTCATACCATAGCTCAACAAGTGAAGGAATTCCTAACTCAAGTTCAATAGTATACAAGCTAAGAAATTTTTTTGTCCAATTGTTGTGCTTAGGTGATTTACTCCACTTCTCATAATTCTTATCCAAATAAAATAAAATAAAAATCATTCGTCTTTGAGATATTTTCTTCATTGTTATCCATCTTCCCAAGTTTGAGTCACTTAGAAAAAAAAATGATATTAAGGTTAGCCAACTTGTTGAAAACTTCATCTTTCCTATGTAAAAATTGTGATTTAACTAATTAAATTTTATGCAAAAGTAAAGAAAATGAGTCATTATCTTTAAGTATTAATTACTAAGTGTAAGAAACATTATATATATATATATATTACATCAACAAAATATGGAACAATAACAAACATGAAATGGAGTATAATAACTTTAGACTTGAAGAAACTCAAAATGGTAAAAGACCCTAAAAGAGTGAGTGATCTAATCATCATGTGATTGCCTCCTTGTTTTCCAAAGGTTTACCAGCTTCTAGATGCCTTTAGGGACATTTTACACATTCAATATTATTCCTAAACACCTATACAACACTACTACTCTTTAACCTTCCCAAATATGTTTCAACCTCAATAAGACTACTCAACAAAAGAAACTAAGAACACTACAACCAATTGCAATAGAAAGGGACCATTTTATAATATTCCTCTAGGGTAAAAGGTATCATGAGTTATAAGATAACTTTGAATATGAGGTGTAGATAAGGGAGAGATTTTTGTGGGAGTAAGGTAAGGTTACTTTGGTAACCTAGCATTATATCACGTGTAATCATACACAAGGTAATTGTTATTTACAATTTTCACACTATTGTACTAGTCAAAAGAGGATTATAAATGTAGAAAGGAGTTCAAAGAATAAGAGTGGTGGTGAATTTACAAAATTATGGAGAGAATATTAGGTATTATCTAATCACTTGTGATACAAATCCTTTATATAAGGTGGAATCCTTTTGGATTTGAAGGAAAACCTAAAGGCTCATAACACCAAAATATAGAATCCTAAACACTTTTACTCTCTTTATCTCTTGAGGGTTTATCTTTTTGTTTTATCTAGGATGATTTTAGCTTAAAATAATGTAATTGTCTATATACAAATTGATTGGTAACTCTTTCAATCATAGTTGAAAATATGACATTTTTTGCCACATTAAAAATTTATTTGATGCTTGTATTTCGTCGTTTTGATAGTCCCTTAAGTTTCAAAGTCATTCATGTGATATTTTGTACCTTTCTAGCCTTTCGAGTTTCTTTGCAACTCTCTTTTTTATATATATGTTAAGGAATAAAGTCTCAAAGAATATATTGTAGTTGGAAAACTCTTTTTTTTTAAATAATAGTAATTTGAGAATTTTACTAATATATATGATCCATTTAAGATCATACATCCCTAGTTAGGAGTCTTGTGGTCCCTAAAAAATTCTCAACTCAATAGATAGGAAAACAATTTACTCATTTTATCTTTTAGAATACCATTTTTCCTTACCACATTTCATAATTTGTTTCTCTTGTTACCCTTTTTTTGTGTAACCACATCCTTGTCCAATTCTACTTGATTTTTGAACATAAGCTTTTAATTTAAAGGAAATAAATATATTTCTTCTTCTTCCAACATCAAAATGTAGAACTCTTAATGTAGTTTATGTTCGTAAGTTAATATATATATATAGTTTGATATAGATTTTATAAATTCAAGAGAATTATTTCAATCGTTAAAAAAATTGAATAAAGTGAGGTTAATGGGATGCCACAAAAAATATAAATAATTAAAAAAATCTTTGATTTATTTCCATCTTAGATAACTTGAAAATGTAGTGCATTGAGAAATTCTACTTTTATGAATACTTTTGAAAATAAAAAATTTAAGTCAAATTTACTCAAAATATCATAGTTTTGATGGGACATCAATTTTTGTCTTTTTTTTCTATAATTAAAAATATATATACCTTCTTGGAGAGGATTCTTTCCTCTAGTGAACCATGTATATATATATATATATATATATATATATATATATATATATATAATCAAAAAACATATACCTTTTTGGAGAGGATTCTCTCCTCTAGAGGATCATATATATTTTTAGTTTTCAATTAGCTTTATGTTTGATTATAATAACCTACTTGCAATAAATCAAAATAAAATTATAATAAAACTAATTAAAATATAAAATAAAATTAGATTTTAGACTTCAAGCTCTACACAAGGTACTTTCAAATTTTCATGAAAATACCCTAGGTTGGAGAAATTTGGAGCTAAAGTTATATTTTGTTAAATTTACCTCAATATAAGGGTTAGGCTACCACATACACTTTCAAGTCAAAGAGTTTTTGTCGGAACTCTTTCACCCACTTTTTTTAGTCAAAACTTAACATACAAATGAACCTACTTTGAATTTTAAAATTAGATTATATTGATTTAATAGTTTTAGGAAAAAGGGTTTTTCCCAAAACTCTTTGTGCCATAGAAGAAATTTTGCCCTAAATTATTCCAGGTGAAACAATTTCTCTCTAAACTATTTTGTTGGTCCAAGGTGTTACACAACTCTATAGTTTCATCCAATTTGTAACAACCTCGGTGTTTACTCAATAAAATTCCAAAGATTTCATGTTAAGTGAATATTCTATGATGCCATGGCATAGCAATAAAAAAAATTATTTCCATAATGTAAATTACATGCACATTATTTCCAAACTCCCATTGCATTCCATTATAATTTCACAAATCTTTTCATAACATAGATGTCATATTGATTAAACTCAATTATAGCATTCATGATTACATCCTTCCATATAATGGGTACATAATACATGCATTGCTCTTTTGAGGTTCATCTAGCAATAGATATACAAACTAATCTCGATGTCTCCATAATGGTGCATACATTTTGGATGCCCTTGCTCCTTGGTGTACACACTCCAATTGTCCCCAATTCTGGCACAAAAATCTACAAACCTCGACCGCCATCTGATGAGGAGAAGCATCACTCAACCGCTTTCCTACCAACCACAGACTCAAATGCGGCCCCCCGCACATTTATTACTTGATAGATGGCCCTACCCTTTGATGAAGAGATTTTTTGGTAAACCCCATAACAATAGCCTACCTAAGCTTAGTGTTGTGTTTTAAAAACTAGAACCTATTCATACGTTCGTCATTCTATGAGTATGAAAATATTGAACTAGAACGCATAAAAGGAACACAGTGAACTGATAGTGTAAATAATGGAAACTTACACTACTTTTGCCAAAGTATTCTCACCCAATGCTTCGAGTGACAGTCTCCTTATTCACATACACTTCTATAGCTCAATTTGGATTATGACTGTTCATATACTATGCTTAGGTATTTTCCTTCCTTAGGTAATCCCTAACCTCAAAAATAACCTATTCTCATTTTCCCAAAACACAAAGGTATCTCTTTCAATAAAGCCTAAGGATAAGTTACCCTCCTTCAATGAATAATCTCAATCCAGGTATAACATATGATCTTTCCTAGTCCATGAATTTACATAGACAAGCTATTTTCTTCAAAAGACAACCTAGTATTAAGTATAACTTTATAATCTAGAGTATAGATACATAAACTTCATATAATCATAGATTAAATAACTGACTCCATTCAGTAAATTATCACATAATAAGTGATACTCATTAAGAATATGTCCACATCAATGAATATCCTCAATCGAAGAATAATCATAATAGATGATTCCATTTGAGAGTGTATTCTCCTTTAATAAAAAGAGTTATTCAAAGAGTAGAATCTTGTCAACATTATAACTTCATGACAAGAGTGTAAAGCAACTAACCAAGTAGCCACTTTAACTCAATAGGTAATCCTACCTATAGTTCTGAGCATATTGTACTCCATAAACTCAAGTGATTTACTTATTCACATAGGTGAGTTTCAAACTTAGTATACCCTAATCCTAGATATAATTAATAATCAACAAACAATGTAGTCAAGTAAGTTAAACTAAACCTATGTGTTCCATTAAGAACAACATACATCCCTTCCAAGCAATTTATTCTTAACCTATTGGTTCCAAGGGTAATCTAGTAAATATTCCAACCTAATAGGCTAATCTTAACCTAGGTTTAAATATACTTCTCAACTTGAATAGGTTACTCCCAACCTAGGGTTTTATCCAGTAGTTAAGCAATGATCAAGTGATCATACTAGTATGGATTAACAATGACTCATCCTATCATTTCTTCCAAACTATCGATGTACAACTAAACCTTATCATTGCTAAGGTTTCCTAACATCATAAACATATAGTTTCAAGCTGCCTCGTGACATTAATATGTCTCTTATTAAGATAACCCTTAAGCTATTCTTGTTTCATCATTCCTAGTATACTTATATTAATGACAAACAATTCCTCCTATTTTGGAGTAAATACAAGCACTTTCACAAATAAGCATAAAAAAACTTCTTTTCCCTTTCCAAAGAAAATGCTATGAATTCCTAATGCAAGTATTCTCAAGCACTATAAAAAAAAAGCATACAAAATCTCATTCTTTCATAAATAAAGACAAATAAGAGAAGACTAGATCCTCATGTATGTAATATGCTTAACCCTATTCAATGATGGGACACACATTTTTCATAATGGAAGTTGTGAACATAAATTTCCTCGAGCTCCCTTCGGGTGGTTTTTATTTTTGCTAAGTACTGGCCGGTGCCTCATACTTTGCATTCTTCGAGCTCCTTTTTGCAAAATATTTCTCTGATTGTTGCCACGTGTCTGCTAGGTGCTCTCCACAGGTATTTCTCCCTTCACTCTTCTAACAACTCCCACCATGCTTCCACGCGTCAGCAATTCACATAATTGAAGGCAGCTTCCCTTTGCTTTTCTATCATGCCCCTTCCAAGCACCACGTAGCATCAATCCACATACACTTTTTGATGGACCCCACCAACAATGTCATTTGTGAAGGATACCTCCATGTGTCTTCATTGTGCAGATTTTCATTGCAAGAGGGGAGGAATGAACCATGAGCTTCGACCTGTCACCAAGTGTCTCTTCTAGGACTACATTGAGGAGAAGTAGGGAGCAAGCAACAAGCCTTGCCAAGATTGTTGTGTGTTCTAACTACCTTCATGGATTAGCAACACATGTTGACACTATGTTATGTTGGTACCACTACCATCATTCGAAAGGGACGTGTATGGTTTCTAAGCGACCACGTTCCATGTTTAGAATATTTTTTGTTGTAGTGGTCATGGGAAATCATTGCTCTGATATCTTCACTAATGATTCAAAATCTTTTTTGTTATCGGTTTGTTAGGCGGTGGGATATTTTATCTATAAATACTACTTCTTCTTTCAAAGAAGGAGTTTGGAACTTACAAAAAAAAATGTGGAAAGACACCAAGCCTCTTGCATTGTTTTATCTTATTGTATAAGATTTGTAGACTATGCCATTATTCGGCCTTTATGTTTCTTGACTATTTGATAAAGATTTATACTGTGCCATCATTGTCTTGTGTAATTTGTTCGCAGACTTCTATAATTTCAATATAAGCTTGTTGATTCAAACCATGTCTTTGACTCTTCTTTTCAATAAATGTATGGAAGTTATTTTATGTCATTGATTGAATTATTCAGGTTTCCATTTTGATTTATGTTATTCTAGGACATAGCAGATTGTTAAATGACCCTTAAATCATATCTAACAGATAGGTTTATCATTCTCATATCTATTTCTTGGTGCATCACCTTAGATTAGATTTCATCTTACATTTTTTTCTTTCTACCCTTTTCAACCCCCCAATTACAGAAGAATCCAGCTTCTTTAAAAATCTAGAGGTCACTCAATTTAGCACAATAGGTCTCCCCTTTAACTAAGTTTCCCATAAGGCTATTACCTTGTCAATTTTTGGCATCAACATAAACAAAGGAAAATTTTGAAAAAAGGGGGGTTCGCTCAAATCCCCCTTTGAACAAACCCCACTTCACTCGAAAGGTAAGGGGGGTTCACTTGAAGGGGGGTTCAAGCAAACCCCCCTCTTTCCCCCTTCTCCCCCTCTTGCACCAAATTTCTACAAAAAAAATTCCTTCGAAGCTCAGGTTGAGGATAAAAATGGAGGAGACTTCATAGACCCAACTAGATGATGGTAGTCCTCGAAACAAGCTATCCATCGAATATAATTTTAATATGTTTTGGTTTTATTATGTATATTTTTAAGTTTGATTAAACATAGATTTTTCACTGAAAACCAAGCTCTTTTTTCTGCACATGTGGAAAAATAATAAATATCAAAATAAAAATTTAAAAATATTAGTGCACTAGATATTGATGTCCCTAATCCAACAACAAAAATATTGAATTTCAATACATACAAAAAAATTTATGTTTTAGCCAATGAATCATGTCTAAATTGTAACTGATTTGACTTTGAAACTTAATTAAGAAAAAAATATTCAATTAAATGCTATGAAACCAATTCCATGCACTAGATATCGTAGTTACAAATCTAAATTTGAAAAAAAAAAGAATTTTATCCTTCATATAAAAGAATTTATGGGTTAGCCAATAACGTCACTCTTTAAAAATGGTGTTTACTGTTAAAAACTAGTTTTCGAAGGAGATGGAAAAAGAAGTAAAATATAATTCCAAAAAATTTGAAAAAAATATATTTGGAATCTATAGACAAAATATCACAAATTACTAGTTTGCATCATCTTCAAAGTCCTCACGATTTAGCTGCTATAAGTGCCCGAAAATGAAGATTTAGTTAAAACAAATCAATTCAATGTGCAGTTTGGCCAAAAGATGTAAACCAGTATTGTGGGATCACCTCAAGTTAAAAAATAGTTGGATTTTGAGGAATATTTGGGAACTACAATTAGACAAGAAGATAGTATATTTGGGAATGAGCATAGGTGAATCGTGGTGGTTGACCATATACCTAGAAGTGATTTGCAACCTATTTGACCCCAAGTAGCACCACATAATATTTAGATTACAAGGAATAATCAACCAGTGAAAAATAAGTAATTTCAGCATTGGAATACAGGAGAAACACTTAGGGTGAATACATTAATGGTGTGATAGATCATATTTTTGAAGATTTAAGGATATCTAATTTCTCAAATTCTCCCCATGTTAGAAGATCCCTTTAGCCTAAATTGGGCCTTCTTCACCACCTAAATTTTTCGTTCAATCACCTTTTTGTCAAGCCCTCATAGTACATAGTACCCTCTTACTTGTAGCGGTTAGCATCACTCAAGACATGGCCCAAATATGATGGGTTCCTTGGGGGTGGCTATGGGGCCTCTATCCCTTGGGAATAAATTACATGAATTACCTAAAGGTTCAAGAAAAATCTCCTAGGTGATGGTAAGGTTTCAACTGATGAGCACCTTAATATGTTCTTCGTTGTATGTGGAGTTTTGACTGTACAACATGAGGATATAGTAGTTAGATTATTTGTGGAATCATTGGAAAATATAATAGTAGAATGGTTTTATCATTTTCTTGGTGGTTCCATCAATTCATCAAATTCCATGAGGACCAAATTTGAAGAAATTTTTAAAAGTGCAAAAGACAAACATACTACGTTAGCATAGTTGACCAAATTAAAGAAAGAGATCCATAAGCCTATGCTAGAGTTCATTACAAAATTTAACATAATTGTGAATAAAATTGTAGCTACAAAGATACCTACTTTGAGGAACCATAAATATTTATTTATAAATGCTCAACCACTCGATATTGGTTTTCATTTAAGGAAGGAAATAGTAGCTAATTTGGAAACTAGATAAACAAGGGCTGTTGAGTTAGAAGATGAATTGATTAATTTTAGAAAATGGAAGAGGGAATTACAAACAAAGAGGCTTGGCCTTTTACATCGTCTAATCCCATGGTTCAGAGACTAGCAAATGATTTCATTACTTTAAAGAGACAAATGTTGAAGGTACCCCAAGTACAAAAAATTTATCAGGATATTCTTAGGAAAGGTTATGCTTCATTAGGCGGAAATAACAAATCAATAATGTTACATCCCTCAACTTAGAGGATCATAATTAAAGGGACACTTGGTGGGGGAAAGGGTAATATGTGTAGCTTTCACCTTACGACATATCATGATGGTTCTAATTATCCCAAAATGAACAAGTGTGTGCAAATGACTACCACTAAGGAATTTATTAAAGAAGAGCCAAATGGGGAAGAAAACTCTAGTCAATATGGTGACTATGTGGTTAGATTCTTTGAGTATAAATTATATTTAGAAAGGGGATTTGACATATATATGACTTTGGATGACCAATCATGTGTTTTTCTTACTCAGAATCAGTAAGCTACCAACCAAAAGAATGCACAAAATACCCCAAAAATTTTATTGACCAAGAATGCTTCATCATCCAAGTGAGAGCCTATAATAACTAATTGGCCTAAATTTTCAAGTAACCAAACATTTCATAATGTTTTAATCTCAAATCATCCTTTTTCTATTGTTGACTTCTGCAAAATTTCTAATATTCAAATCTCTTCAATTGAGTATTTGAAATCAAACCCTAAGGAGCTTGATCAGCTAGTATAATATATCAAACCTAACAAACCTAGCATAAATTTAGTCTCAAATGATCATCTAATGAATTTTTAGAGCTCTTCTTCTAGCCTATCCTCTAGGAAAAAGGATCATAGTCCTTTAAATGTGGATAAAAAACCTAACCCATTTTATATTTCTTTATACATTATCAAATATAGATTAAGTAACTATGTAATAGATTCTAGAGCCTCTGATAATTTAATGCCCATCTAATTTTCTAAATCCTTAGTCCTATCACTAACCAAAACCTTCAAGAAATTTTATTTGATGGAATCTAAACAAGTCCCTTTAATTGGTTAGATTAAAGATTCTCAAGTTGCTTTGGATGCTTATCCCAACAAAAGGATTAAGCTGACTCTTTTTATCATTAATATCCCAACAAGATATGGTATGCTTCTTAGTCAAAGTTTCTACAAAGATTTGGGTGGTGAAATACAAATGGATTGGCCTCATGCCTTGATTCCCCTTGTAAATAATAAATTCAAGTTAGAACTTGAGCTCAAAGATAAGTATATTGTTCCTTAAGTTGAATGGCCCTAGGTCACAAATCCTATATGAAGAATCAGAGTTTGGAAATTATATGTTTTTCTCAAAATATGAGGGGAAACATCCCAAACCTCTTGTTCTTGATATCTCTTCAAATATATTGAATATAGAATTTTATATAAGGAGTTATGCTTCTAGTTTTGTGGTAGGTGTTGTATAGATCCCCCTAGGTGGAGAGAAATTTCCTCTCTATTTTAAGTTGGAATTTAAGAACACAAATAACACTGCAGAGTACACAACACTCTTGTTAGGATTGTTAGTGGCTAAAGAGAAGGGGATCAAAATTTTAAACACCATAGGGGATGCAGATCTTATTTTCAATAAATTTTGGAATACATTTTTTTGTCAAGAATGATAGACTAAGGAATTACAAAAACAAAGTTTGGGATAATATTGAATTTCTTGATTCTTTTGATAACGAAGTTATCCCAAGAGAATGAAACTCACAAGAATAATCTCTAGAGGTATTTGCATCCTTTCTTTTGTATAACCTAGATTTTAAAGAAGATGTATATAAATATAACTCATCTATTGTCCTAGTGTGTTAGACAAAGTTGACCATTGGAAAGTTTTTGAAAATTACCATCAAATTCAAGATTTTTTGGAAAATTTTGAGATGTTTACATCATCATATTTCAAAGGTAGTGTCAAGAAATGTAAATATTTTTGTCCTAATTCACTAGGGGTAGTAGGGCAAGACTTTGTTCAATTGAAAGGTAACAAGATTCCCAAGGGTTTGGCTTCTCTTGAAAACCTATTTGATCCACATGATAGGGTTGTGAAGAAGAATATAAGGGAGGAAATTAATAGCTTGGAAGAGTTTGAAAAGGTCAACATTGGGACTACAAATGATCCAAAAATAGTTTGTACAGGGAAGTGTTGTGATCATTTGGAAAATAAAAATCTAATCACCTTACTGATGAAGTATAAGGATGTATTCATATGGTTCTATGATGATTTGAAAATTTTCATGGAAGGAAAGAGACATTATATTCCTCTTAAGAAAGGGACTTCACCATTTATAAAGAAAAAACACACTTACAATCCCAAGGTAGATGATGCCATATTCCATGAGATATATAAAATCTTAAAAGCAAGGATCATATACCCAAATCCATCATTCTACATGGGTTGCTAATATTGTCCCTATATGTAAGAAGAATGGTGAGATAAGGATCTTTGTTGATTATAAAATTGAATCAAGTGTCCCTATAGGATAAATATCCTCTACCAATTATGGATCATTTGTTACAAATATTTTTAGGTTTTGATATGATGTCCATGTTAGATGGTTTTTTAGGTTATAATCAAATAAGTGTGGCAAAGGAATACCAACATAAAATAAAAAAATTCACTCCTTTGGGAACATTTGTGTATAGAAAAATGCCCTTTGGTCTCACTAACACAAGGGATACCTTTCAAAGAGCTATGGACCTCTCTTTTAGAGACCTTAAAAAAAAAATTATTGTGATTTACCTTGATGATATTACATTTTCTCCAAGAAAAGGTAAAACCATTTCAAGGATTTAGAAATAATTCTACAAAGATGTAGAGAATAAGGAATATCTCTAAATCCAAATAAATAAATATTTGGGGTGATAGAGGGTAAAATCCTAGGTCATTTCATTTCAAAGGAAGGTATCTAGATAGATCTAGAAAGAGTGAGGGTCATTCAACAGTTGAGCTTACCATCTAATAATATGGGGGTTAAATTATTTTTTGGGTGGGTTAATTTATAAGGAAATTTGTACCATAATTTTTAGAGATCACTTGACACATTTCAGAGATACATAAAGAGAAAATCAAGGTTTCAAATAGACTAGTGTGGGTAAGAAAGCTTTTGAATATGTTAAAAAAGCTATTGTTTATGCTCTAATATTGGTTCATCTTGACTTTCGGAAGGATTTAATCATTTATTTTTATGCTTTTGAGCACACTATGTCAACTATCTTGTTGCCAATAGATGAACAAGGAGCTCAAGATCCTATTTATTTTATTAGTATCCAAAATTCAAAGGACATGAAATGAAATAATCTTAGATTGAGAAGCATGTTTTCGTCGTGGTTAAAGCAATTAAGTACTTTAGATATTATATTTTGAATTCACACTCTATTTTTTATGTACTTGATCTTATGGTAAAATGTGTAATGACACAACAAGAGTTGGGTTGTAACAATAGGGGAGTTTGGATTGTGAAAGTTCAAGAGTATTATGATTTTGACATAAAACCTACTAATCTAGTGAGAGGAAAGGACTATGTAAATTGATGGATGATAATCAATATGACTCGGAGGAAGAGGTTACATGTGCATTCTTGATAAGTTTACACAATGAATGGTTCTTGAATATCACCTATTTCATAACTTATGGGGAATGTATTGCTCACCTTTCTATTAAAGAAAGAAGAAACATGAGATTAAAGGTCGATAAATATGTTATTTGGGGAGATAATCTATATTAAAAAAAAGTATAGATGGCACTTTTATTAGATGTGTGGATAAAGAACAATAGAAAAGATTATTAGAATTATTTCATGTGGTGGACATTTTTCAATGTCAGTGATAGCCTTTAATATTTTAAGGCAGTGTTTTTATTGATTGGGTATGTTCAAAGATGCTTATGAATGGTTTTATAAATGTGAGAACTGTACCCATTTTTCTAGAAGACTAGTTATTATTAATAAACCTTTCTAGCAATGGGGTTTAGAATTTTTGGGCCCTATTAAACCTCATTCCAGTGTAAGGCATATGCATAGCTTAACTAGTATAAATTACTTACCAAATGGGTGGAAGTTATAATAGAGAAACAGACTACCTTTGAAATAATGTCATTTTATTAAAGAAAATATTGTGGTTAGGTTCAGAGTACCCAAAAATATAGTTACTGACAATGTCCCAAAATTTTCTTCTACATAAATTTTTATTTTTTGTTACAAATTCAACATTAATCTGTCTCAATCTTTTGATTACTACCCTCAACAAAATTCCCAAGACAAATCAAGCAACAAGAAGTTGATTACTATTATTCAAAAAATGGTTGATGAGAACCAAAGAAATTGGCATAAAAATTTATATGATTCTATGTGGGAATATCAAATTACTTCAAAGAGAGTCATAGGTATGTCTTCTTTTGAGTTAGTGTATGGAACTGAGATTGTTACACCTATCCCTCTTGAACTCTCAACATTGAATTTGTAAAAGGCCATTGAAGACACGCATAGTCAAGATGCATTAGAAAAGAGAATAATGTATTTATATAAGATTGAAGTGCAAAGAGGAGTGTCCAATAGGATAGTTGAATACCAAAGAAAGGTCAAGGAACTTTTTGATAAAAAGGAAAGGAAGAGAAAATTTATGGTTGAAGATTTGGTATTGGTATGGGACAAAAGAACAGAACCCAAAGGCACTCATGGCAAGTTTGATTCACTCTAGAAAGACCCTTTCAGGATCAGATAGGAAATTGGATATAATGATTTCTTCTTATCATATCTAGATGGTACACCTTTACCTTTTGCCTATAATGGGAAATATTTAAAGCTATATGATTGGTAAGCAATTCGTTCCTCATTGATTGTACATAGTAGTTAGGTTTTTATTGGTATTTTTGTTTTGGTTTATTTTCTTTGTTGTTTCCTAGTCATGGAGTTTCAATTACTTCATTCTCTTTGTGTCTTGACTTTGTTTCCCAATGAAAGAGGATTGGTTTTATTTTAGCTTGGAGTTCATTTAGTGTCCTTTTTAGTCCTTGTCCTTAGTCAAAGCTATTTGTTTCCTTGATTTTTGCATCGTAGTTCTCAAAGAAATTATTCAAGTCTTGGCATTGCTATTATCTACTTTAATTCCTTGCCCATAAATATCCTTGAAGTGTTAGAAGGATTTTTTGATTCATTCCAAAGTTCATAAAACCCAATCAACTTCTAATGAGGTTATTCAAACCATGTCAAGAGTTGAATAAGTTTTTGAAACTTTAGTCCCAAGTGAAAGAACTATTTGTGTTGCATCTACAAGATATTTTATATATTTTCTCTTGTGTTTATACTCTTGGCATTAATGTGTTGACATTCGCATAGGTTCTCAAAACCTCGTTAGGAGACAACCATGTTCCTAGAACCAAGTGCAAGTTTGAAAAGGCTCATTGGTTACAGGAATTTTATAGTTTTGAAAGGAGAGAGTATAAATCCAAGTGGTCCAAATTTTTGATAAATAGAAAGGAATTAAACTTGTATCAACATTTGAAATAGTTCTTAAAATTGTGTCAAAAGCCAATGAGTTTCTAAAAACCTTTTTGGCTTTCAACAAAGTTCTTATAACTAGTTCCAATTTTGAAAAGTGGCTTTTGTGAGTGATATAGTAAACTTTTTTAAATAATTAATAAGTCAAATATTCTTTCAGATAAAAATGTGGTTTTGAGAACTACATTGGAAGTCATCCTAGTTATGAAAACGATTTGAACTTTTGATAGAGAAAATTTCAAGAAGGAAAGAGCACATATTAGAAAGAAATGAAATCTGACATGTGCCAACATTTAAGGCATAATTAATATAATTTCAAAGCTTCCAAAAATTAAATTTCTACCTATTAATTGGGATTTCTTTCCTGATTAAGTATATTTCACAAACAATTGTTGAAAGGAGAAAGTGGAGAATGAAATTATGGGCATAATTGGAGAGCACTTTGGGAAAATTCTTCATCTTCTGCAAGATAAAATATTTTATCTATAGTTTAAGGTACATAATTTTTGCACTATCTCACTATGTAAAGTAAAATCCATGTCAAGTAAAGGGATTTCATGAATATTTGTGGAAACTAAAATTGCCTACTTGATGTTAAAATTCCTTTAGATATAATTACTTGTGTGTTTGATGAATTGATTAAATTCTTCTACAACCTCATTTTAGATAAAATAAAATATAAATACCTAGGATATGAACATATTTCTAGTTTGAAAAGCTCGATACTTGAAATTGGATATACTAAGCTAGGACATGTTGACCTAAAATATTTTTGGGAAAGAAAGAATAGTGCAAATGGGCCCATATTACCCAAAGACTAGTTGAAAGTGGATTGTTGTGGTTTGTTGGTTTCTCCATCGTGCTCCAATGCCTAGATTTGGTAATTGTTTTCACATGAAATCACACCCTACCGAACATGAGGTTCGATATTCCAATGACGCAATGGAAATAACCTCAAGGTGTGGGACCTTACATGTATGAGGTCAAATCTCTAGAGAAGGTTAGCATCCTCTTTCAATCCAAGTGTAATGTATTGGTCCAACCCAACACATGAAATCCTATCACTACCCTACTCTAATAGCTCATGGAGGAAAAGGGGAGGAAGGAATGCATGAAAGGGAAATAGGATGTGGTCCACCAAGATGGAAAAATTGTTTCTTCTTGACCGAGATTGTACAAAAAACACTGATGTAGAAGGTCCAAGGGACTCACATAGATCTCTATTTGGTCAATTCCCAAAGGTAAACATGGAGGTTAGGGTTTGATAGGGTGTTGGAAGGAAAGGGGTATTCTCAAGGAGCAACTATAAATAATTAACTCAAACATATATGCATGGAAAGATAGAATAAACACATAGATATGTAGGTAATGAACTTACACAAACATAAACAAGCTAATAACAGGCAAGCTTCATCAATTTCATTAATGTAGAGGCAAAATCCAATCTTTACATTTACAAAGATGCAAAATGCATAAGCCTACCAAAGAAAACCATGGATGAAATAGAGGAAGAACCCTTATAATGAATATAATTATTTCCTTTATAGATCAAGAATATATTGGATGACCATAGACCAAACCCAAACCTAACCCATATTAGGTTAGCAATAAAAAAATGTGTGTGAAAGGATGGAGCCATCTCGTGAAAATCGTGATCATGGCATGGATCCATCAGAATGGAAAACAAAAAAATAAATGAGCATGGGAACCCATAAAATCCACTTGAAAAAGTTGAGGGAGAAATAAATGTCATCCTTGAAGTCAAAAATTGAAGCAAGCTGCTCAGAAAGGTAGCTTGAGCATTAATGTCATTGCCCAAAAAAACACGTCAAATCCACTAAAAATTGGGGCTTCAAGCTCGAAAGGAAACCTTTGCTATGCATAAATGGTTTGGGGGGTCAAAAAAGAAACCTTGTTAGAGATTTGGTGTTGGGCCTACTTCATACCTTATGCTTCATTGGCACCGGGCCCCATCGAGGATCAAACTTCTGGCTTATCGCCTACTGCATACCAAAGGAAGGCAAGAAGAAAAAGAGGAAGGACGACATCGTGAAGTACGAAAAGGTCACCCTTTTCGAGCCTTAGAGGTTGGGAAGGGGGCTTAAGCCCTGTCACAAAATCAAAAAGGGTAAAAGGGAAGGTTGAAGCCTGAGGTCTGAAGGAAGTCATCGGGGTCAAAGGTATGAGCTACCTCTTACCAAATAAAGTAAGAGGTAAAGGATAAGCCCAATGCTTGAAAAGTGAAAGACATCAACACTTAGGGAATTTGGATTAGAGGGATGAAGGTGAGAAGAAGAAAGGAGGAATACGAACGTTTAATGCTCGAAGGCCAAAAGAGGTTTCAAGGATCAAGGTTTAGGAGGAAGCTCTACCTCTTACAGTAGAAAGTAAGAGTTAAGAGGGGAGGACAATTCCCAAAGACCAAAAAGTTGATGCTTAGACAAATCTCAAAAGATCTATCGAGACTTTGGGGATCAGAAAAGGGTTTTACTTCCTAAGATGAAAAGATGGAAGGAGATAAGAGGGAAGCTTGTTCCAAAAAATAAAGACTTAGGCAAATCTTGAAGACTCTTTGAGACTTCAGTGATTGGGGGTAAGGCTCAATGCTTACCAAGAGAGAGTGATAAGGGTTAAAGGGTAAGGTCGATGGACAAAACCTGAAACACTTAGAAGGAAAGGAAAGGTAGAAGGGTGAAGAAGAGAAGGAGTAGGAGCAATGAAGAAGGTATTCTGGTATGAAGGGAAGAAAAAACTCAAAAGTCTGAAAACTTAGGACTTAACTAATTTTAGGACCCATCAAGGAGAGTTCATGCAAGATGGCCCATGTAGGATCTCTCAGATCGGTTATCAATGATGGGTCATCAAAGGATGGTATGAAATGACAATAGTAATATAATACATAAACCATTATGATCATTAGATCATGGAAGTGAACGCTTAGGATAATAGGGTGGTTTCCAAACTTGATAGAGATACTTTTAATTACCTCAAAAGAATGAATGTGCAGATTTGAATGTTACCATTTCATACTAGTGATTCATGAAAATTAAGAGCCACTACTTAAACATAATAGAAAAAAACTTGCTAAAAATTTCAAAGAAATTAAAATCACAATTTCCCAAAAAATTACACAGATCCCATTTCGTGAATGAAATGGGTGACATCATTGTGTTATTACATAGGTTGATTAACAACAAAGATGGACACAATTTTGAGGTATTGATGTACCTTTTCATTGTTATCATTTTTTATGGGCAATAAATTATTGATTGGACTGATATCATCATTGATCAAGTTCATAGGAAAATGACACAATTCAGAGCCAATAGAAATTTTTATATACATCAGATTTGTTTTATGTTATTGTAAGTATGAGGGTTTGGTTGAGGTTGCAAACTTAGGGAGATTTGAATGAAGACACCCTAATCTATGCTTATCATTCCCAATTCCAACTGGAGAATATTTACATGCATTTCAAGAGGGTGAACAATGTATTTTTAATGAACTAGTGGTACAAGAATTATAAAGAGGTCTAAGCATCAAGATTTCTCTAAAAGCTACCCAATTGATTAATACTTATGGGAGTTTTTTCATCTAATTCCAAAGGTTCGCCTATATTAGGATTGGTGGGTATGATGGCTTTCCATACAAATTTCCTAAGTATGTCATCAAGAAGTTTTTGTTAATTGAATTCTATAGGCAAATCAAAGAATTAAATAAAGTATGTAAAGAAAGAAAGAAATATAGTGCTCCTTTCCCTATTGGATTATCCTTCTACCAATGAAGGTATTCATCATATTTCCTAAATATAGAAAGGGACATGGTTAAGTATAAGTTTCAATTCTTTGATTTTTATTTTTCATTCAATATTTTATCATAAATAATTTGCAGCTAGATCTTGGTTCTTACCATGTGCCTAAATTAGAAGATATATTGGGCCAATTGTGACAATTATTTTGAGGTGAGAAGAAGATATTGGATGTGACTAACAATAAGATAGGTTAGGGTGTACAACTTGGATTCAAATATCCCAAGCCTCGTTGATGATGAGTTTGATCTAGTAGATCAAGTACATATCTTGATCGTATATAAACAATGCCTATTTTTTTGGTTAACTTGAATAATAGGGAAATTTTAAATATTGAAGGAATAAAAATGGTTGTATTGAGGAGGGAAAAGGATTGGATAATAAAGAGAACACTAGAGCCTCCTATCCTAAAAAACAAGAAGAATGATAAAGGCTATGGAAAGGGGAGAATCAAGTCAAGTACAATCTACTCCTCACACTAATTTTGTGGTAGAGACATCACATGCAGTTGGGGGAGGATATGGAGATGAACCACCTAAAGAAGGAATAGAAAAGACTTGTGGAGACATCACAAAAGAGAAGAGGAAATATAAGGAAGATATGGAGACGGTAGAGGAAGTGGTTGTGGTAGTATAATCATCCAACTCTCAAGAAAGCATTCCACCATCACCTCCAAATTCTACTCATAATCCATTTCCTCCTTTATCTCCAAAATTATCAAAATTTTATACCCCTCAAGTCAACAAATATTTTCATTTTAATCTTGATGATCCTCCTACCACTCCAACTTCCTAGTTGTAGTTCTAAAACGTTGTTGAAAAAGAGAAAGGTTGCGGAATTGAGTCTTCTAGATGATGACATTGTTTCAATCTTGTTGCAACAGACCCCTAAACCTAAGAAGTTAAAAAATACTTCAAGTTTGATGATTGAAACTACCTTTTCTGGCCTATATATTGAAATTACTCATCCCTCTACTCAAAAGAATGCTAGTGAAGCAATGACTTAGGATTTTAATATCACTAAGGTGAATTTTTGGCCTTCTTCTTAGGAGGGTGATGTGCATAATATTTAGGTTTCAAAAGCAAGATTGGTGGACCAAACTAAGAAAGAAAAGAAGTCAAAAGTGGAGCTTAAACATTGGGTAAATATTTTGACTTCCTAATCGAAATCTATCGTTCATATTTACACTTATCCAGTAGGTCAAATTGACTCTTCCTTTGATCTAAGTTTGATCAATGGAAAAGAGGTTATTGAAAAGGTTTAGAAGCATAAACTCTATGGAAAAACAATCAAAGATTAGACCCTTGATATTTTAAAGAGTGTTGTGGATTTATTGAAGAAGCTAACAAAATTTTGAATAACCTAGAAGATAGGAAGAAGAAGATTGATGATGATCATATTGCGGCTTCAAAATCTCAAGAGACTTACTAGCTCAAAGTGGACAAGAATTTAAAGGAGATGATAGATTTAGGAGCAGAAAAGTTGGCACCTAAGTAGATTATCTCATACCTGATGGGCTTAATTAATGGCTAGTTTTCCTTCATTAGTTTATGTTTTTATCATTTTATCTGCCAAGTTTCACATACATTCCTAAGACTTAATACAACTTTTATACCTTTCATGCACTTTAAACCGAAATTAAGTATGTGGAAATACAAATATGATATATTGACATTTGAATGTGTGAATGCATGAATGCTCATGAGATTTAGTATGATTTTATGCTTAAATTATGATTGCTAATGGTGTGTGTGCCTTAGGTATGAAACTAACCTCTTTTAGTTAGAAGGACTATAACCTGCAACAACTAGATTTCTAGCCCGCATCAGAAGGACTGCATATAGTTGTAGGGGAGAGGTTAGAATGGTTGAAGCATGAAATTTCTGGAGGAGAACGAAGGTGACCATTGAATGGTTAACCATGATCCACCATAACATATTCTTATCCACCAAATTAAACTACTTGAAGGATAAGAATCCTATTATGAGTAGGACTAACCCATGATGTGATAGTTCCCATAAACACATCTCTATCATGGCGGTTAACCGTTAGGGACATAGTTCTAATTCAATTTCTTTTATTTTTCTTTATAATTATGGTTTTCTTTTTTAAGACTAGGTCCTCTCCCTATCTTTAAGGGAGGGTGGATGTTGATGTATTAGAAACCGCAGGATTATACTTCCAGGCACGATTTTAGAAGAATAAATTTAAATATAGCCATAAGGCTACTTAAATTTATATAATGAATATTAATATGAAGAGGCGCCTTCATTCATGAACAACAAAAATAAAATATTAAAGACTTAATAAATAATTATTATTTAATTGTGAAAGTCGACTTCATCTAGAAAATCGTGCCTCCTCCAAAGATGTCTTTTTCTAGAGGCCGACCTCTCTTGGTGAAGGGGTGTGATACCCTTTTGGTTACCTATATATATGATGCTCTTCATTTGTGTTTGATCATCAAGTCAAGCTTATTCACTCAAGGAGAAGAAATATGATCTGAGTAGCAAATCATCATTGATTGTAGTAGTAGATCAATTCAAGAAGAAACATATTATTTGTATCTTTGCATCTAGGAGAGGTGTTGTTCATTGTATCTATTAGGCATTGTATTGTGTCCGAGTTGTAAGCAGATTTCTGCTCATATTCAATAAATATATAAGAGATATATTGGTTGGGTTTTTCTCCCTCAAGTTGGAGGGTTTTCCCAGGGTATTTGTTGTGCTGTGAGTCTGATTTTTTAATTAAAATATGTGCATTTCATCTAATCATTAAAAATTAGCATGGTATCAGAGCGGGTTTGAAGAAGATCACGATCAGATTTATATATTACAGCAATTCCCTTTATCTTTCTTTCTCATTATTGTTTACTTTTGTCTCTTCAAGATGGTGAATGGTCTTAAGATTGAGGATAGGCTTGAGGGAGCATCAAATTTCACTTCACGGAGATTCAAAATTATGCTCACCTTGGAGGAAAGTGAGTTGGCATAATTTGTGGAGAGCACAACTCCCGAACCTACGGATGAGGGAGAGAAGGCTCTATGTAGGAAGAAATATATTAAGGTGAAGAAGATGTTAGTTGATTTTGTAAAGGATCATATTGTTCCTATTATCTCCAAGCTAAAGATGGCAAGAGATATTTTCAAAACCTTGGAGGAGATGTACGAAATCAATAACACAAGTCGGGCACTTGCACTGAAGCAACAACTCCATCATTCGAAGATGGCGAAAGGAGAATCTGTTATTGCTTACTTCATGAGAATAATTGAGTTCAGGGATCAACTCTCTTCTATTAGGAATTTTTTTGATAGAAAGGACTTGACCATGTTGGCTCTCAATGGTCTTCCTTCATCTTGGGAGTCTTTTATTCAAGGAATTAGTGCAAGATCGAAACTTCCCAAGTTTGATCATTTGTGGGCGGATTGCATTCAAGAAGATTATATATTGGTTGCAAGAGGTATTGGTCAAAGTTCCACTAATGAATACATTCATGTTCTTGCCACTCAATCCTTCAAGAAGAAAGGGAAAGGTGGAATGAAAGGATATTTCAAGAAGAATAGAGATAAAGAAGTTGATGGTGCTCCTACATTCAAGAAGAAGAGGGGCCTCTCCAAAGTCAAATGTTTTCGATGTGACAAGTATGGTCATTTTGCAAAGGAATGTCCTACCAAGCCTAGGTAGCATGTCGCCATTACAAATGTTGATGAAGTCTCTCTGCAGAAGGATTCAAGTGAATACCTATTCTATTTAGCCTTGTCAAGAAATGTAACTATCGAAACCAACACTTGGTTGATTGATAGTGGTGCCTCCCACCACATCACCGGATTTAGGGAGCATCTATCTAATTTGGTGAAAAAGATTCTAGCGAACAAGTCATTATTGGAGATGATGCTAGTTACTCTGTTAAAAGAGTTGGGACCTCCTCTCTTCACTTGGATTCTGGTTTTTCCTTGCAATTGGATGATGTGCTATTTCTTTCAAGCATCAAGAGAAACCTTGTTTCCATCTCATCCTTGGAAGCCAAAGGTTACCAAGTTGCATTTTTAGAAGGTAAAGTTCTTAAATGGGCTAAGAACTCAAACATCAAGTCTTCATGGGTGATTGGAGTTAGACATGGATGTCTCTATAGACTATTCACTTGTCCTCTTCAGGCTCTAGTGCATGATTCTTCAAGTTTGTGTGATCTTTGGAATCGAAGTTTGGCTCACCTTCACTTTCAAACCCTACCTATCATGGAGAAGATGATCACCGACCTTCCAAAATTCAACCAGGAGCATGAAGGTACTTGCAATGGTTGCACCTTAGGTAAGAATACAAAAGGTCCATTTCATAGTAGTGAAAGTAGATCCAAATGTATTCTTGATCTCATTCATTCTGATTTATGTGGTCCAATGTTTGTTGTATCTTCGAGTGGTTTCTTGTATTACATTATTTTTATTGATGACTACTCTACAAAGACTTGGATTTATTTCTTGAAATCTAAAGATTTTGAGGAGTTATTAGAGAGATTCAAATTATTCAAAGCTCAGGTGGAGAATTTGTCCAAAAAGAGGATCAAAGTCTTGAAATCCGATAACGGAGGAGAGTACACTTTTGTTATCTTCTATAAATTTTGCATTGAAGTGGGGATTAAGAGGGAGTTCAGCATTCCTTATAATCCTCAGCAAAACGGTGTAGCTAAAAGAAAGAACAGGTCTATTGTGGAAGCAATCAAATCCATGATTCATGACAAGGACCTGAAACCTCACTTTGGGTTGAAGAATCTAGGATAGTTGTTTATGTTCAGAATAGAAGTCCTCACAGGATGTTGGAGAATATAACTCCTGAAGAAGCATTCTCAGGGGTGAAGCCTAAAGTAAGTCATTTGAGGATCTTTGGATGTCTAGTGTATGTTCATGTACCAAAGGAAAAGAGGAAAAAGTTGAAAGCTACTAGCAAGAAGGGAATTTTGGTAGGTTATAGCACGAGACATCAAAAGCCTACAGAATCTACATTTCGGGTGAAAAGACAATTGAGATTAGTAGAGATGTCACATTTGAGGAGGATGTTTCATTTAGAAGATCCAAGGGTACTCATATGGAGATTCATGATGAAGGGCCTCCTCGGGATATGGAAGTTGACCATGTTCCTAAAAATCAGAGGGAGGCTCCATAACCTAAATAATATGATGATCCAATCGAGCTCTTGGAACCTACTAATGGACCTATAGATATTGTGATTGAAAGGATAATACCTCTTTGGGCCAGGAAAATAATGCAGGAGGCAAAAATTTTTGCAACCCCAAGAGGAACTTTCAAAGAAAGTAAGAGACCTAATAAGTTATCCATCTATGTAGCTTTGATGAGTCAGATTATTGAGTCAGAGCCTTCCAATGTTGAGGAAGCTTCTAGTCAACAGGTTTGGAAAGATACTATGTCTAAAGAGTATCAATCCATTCTTAAGAATGATGTTTGGGAAATCATTCCTAGAACCGAAGGCAAATCTGTGTATCTTCTAAATGAATCTTCAAGATCAAGCATGCGGCTAATGGGAGCATTGAGAAGTACAAGGAAATATTCGTGGCTAGAGGTTTTCACAAAAAGAGGGAGTTGAATATGAAGAAACCTTTGCTCCAATGGCTCGTTATACTTCTGTCAGGACCATCATTACTATTGCTACATCTAGAGGATGGAAGATTCGCCAAATGGATGTGAAGACAACCTTTCTAAATGGTGTAATAGATGAAGAGTTTTATATTGAGCAACCTGATGGATTTGAGGTACATGGGAAGGAGTCTCATATTTGTAGGCCGAAGAAGGCCTTGTATGGTCTTAAGCAAGATCCTCATGCTTGGTACAAAAGGATTGATCATTACCTATTAAGTTTGGGTTTCTCAAAGAATGATGTTGATTCAAACCTCTACTTCAAGGTAATTAATGGTGAAGCATTGATTTTTGTTTTGTATGTTGATGATTTGATCATTATTGCTGAAGAACACCACATTCTCAAATGCAAGAAGGAGTTAGCTTCTGAATTTGAAATGAAGAATCTTGGTCTCATGCATTACTTTCTTGCCTTAGAATTTTGGAAAAAGCCAGATGAGATGATTCTAAGTCAAGGGAAGTATACCATTGAAATTTTGAAGAGGTTTGGTATGATGGATTGCAAATCCATGTCTATGCCTATGGAGACCAACTTACATAAGTTGAAGGAGGCTGCAACTAGCTTAGATCTAGTGGATCTCGCGATGTACAAGTAGTTGACTGGTTCATTGATGTATCTAGTCAACACTAGACCAAATATCTTTTATGCGATGAGTGCACTCTATTAGTTCATGTGTGAACCAAGGTAGATACATCTTGTTGCAACAAAGCATATCCTTAGATACTTGTGTGGCACAGTTGGATATGGGTTGAAATATTCTTCAGGTGTACATTTGAAGCTACATGGTTTTACTGATTTTGATTGGGTAGGGTGTGTTACTGATCGAAAGAGTACCTCTAGATGTTGCTTCAATTTGAGGTCTATGATGGTATCCTAGTGCAGCAGGAAGCAGTCCTCAGTGGCATTGAGTACAATAGAGGCTGAGTATATTGCAGCTTGTGTGGCAGCTCGAGAAGCAGTGTGGCTTCAAAAGCTCCTTGTGGGATTGTTTGGACAATCAATGGAGCCTACTATCATTCATTGTGATAACTAGAGTTGTGTGAAGCTTTCTGTCAACCTTGTGTTTCATGACAGAACTAAACATATTGAGATAAATACCATTATATCATAGATATGGTATTAAGGAAAAAAATTTAGTTGAGGTATATCAGCACTAATGAGCAGATGACAGACATTCTCACCAAGCCTCTCTCCAGGATAAATTTTGTGTACTTTCAAGATAAGCTTGGTATGGTGGAGAATCAAGCCCTAGCTGAAAAGGAGTCTCAGTATCAATGATCCTCTTTTAATGTATTTCTCTATTGAGAGAGATTTGAGGTGCAAGCCCTTGATAATTCATTTATATTTGAGACTTGAGGAGAAAGCCCTTGTTTCCATCCTTTGGGAGAGCCATGGTGGATTTCATGTGTGTGACTCCATGACAACATCACGTGAGGGAGTTCATGATGATTCACTTGTACTTGTGTTACACCCTCTGGGAGAGCCATGGTGAAACATCATGATGAGGCGACAACATCACGTTGAGTGATGAGCACTTGTACATACCATTCATGGGTGTAACCATGATGAGGCGATATCCGATATGACAATGAGGTGATATGCTTTCATGATGAGGTGATAAGCTCTTTCTCACATGGGTGTAGCCATGTTGATCAACATCATGATGAGGTGATATGTCTTGTACAGTTGGAAGTATTCCTCCCTAGTTGAGAGGGAGTGTTGATGTCTTAGCAGCCACGGGATTATACTTCCAGGCACGATTTTAGAAGAATAAATTTAAATATAGCCATAAGGTTATTTAAATTTATATAATGAATATTAATATGAAGAGTTGCCTTCATTCATGATCAAAAAAAAAATATTAAAGACTTAATAAATAATTATTATTTATTTGTGAAAGCCAACTTCATCTAGAAAATCGTGCCTCCTCCAAAGATGTCTTTTTCTAGAGGCCGACCTCTCTTGGTGAAGGGGTACGATACCTTTTTGGTTGCCTATATATATGATGCTCTTCATTTTTGTTTGGTCATCAAGTCAAGCATATTCACTCAAGGAGAAGAAATACGATCTAAGCAGCAGGTCATCATCAATTGTAGCAAAAAATCGATTCAAGGAGAAACATATTATTTGTAGCTTTGCATCTAGGAGAGGTTTTGTTCATTGTATCTATTAGGCATTGTGTTGTGCCTGAGTTGTAAGCAGATTTATGTTCATATTCAATAAATATATAAGAGATATATTGGCTGGGTTTTTCTCCCTCAAGTTGGAGGGTTTTCCCAGGGTATTTGTTGTGTTGTGAGTCTAATTTTTTAATAAAGATTTGTGTATCTCATCTAATCATCAAAAACTAACAATGGACATATACATCATGATTTTATTTTCAGTCCTAGAGGAATAAGACTCCTCTAAGACCCTATATAATGAGATTTATTGTTGAGGGGTAAATCTAGTTACTAGTTAGTAATTGCTAGTAGTTGTTGATCGTTATTAGTTGTTTTCTTGTTATCAGTTGTTTTCTTGTTATCAATTACAAATAGTGGATATGTATTATTGAATGAGAAATATTTTAGTATATTCTTGTCAAATTGCATGTAACAATTCAAAGGTTTTATGCAATAAAGGAGTTAGTTCAATATCATGATTTTTTCATTAATTTGTAAGTGTTTGACATTTTTGTGGAAGAAACTCAAGCAAGAGCTACTTGAGATACTAGTATCCACCCTATTTCTCGTTATTATATTAATTAATGGATTATCAAATCTAGTTAAGATACTTTCCAATTATATGCATGTGGAATAAATGAATGTAATTTTGTAGTTCAGATTGAATTTTTTAGCTTCATGTTTGTTCATCCTCTAGAGAAATTAGTCATATTTCAATTTTAAGAGTTAAATAGTTACAGTCTTGAGTGATAGGTACCCGTAGCATAAAGTAGTAGCTTATGTTTATTTCCCCTATTTTACAAATTAGCGTTTCATTTCCTTTTCCAACTTTTACAATTTTTTTGTACATGGGTAATCACTTATATTCCATTGATATAGGGAATGTTTGCAATCCATGAATGCATATATAGTTCCAGCACTGTTAAAATCTTACGATCCCCTAGTTGATAATTAAATGAAGCCTCTTATGTGAAAGATGAACTATTCAGTTAGGATTCCATCCATTGAGTTGTGTGTCCACCTAGTAGCACCAAGTTAATCAGACATTAGAGAGGACCTACAATACCAATGATAATAGATGCATTATTTGGAAGAAGAGTATCAAATGGAATATAATTGCTCCAAGGAAAAACATTCAAGAACAAACTTAATTATTAGAAGAATGTGAAAAATTAAAATAGATATCCAAAATGACTTTTTATACATCAATTTGGGAGATTAATCAAGTCTAAATATTGTAGAGGTTCAATCCATTATAGATAAGTTCAAAGCAAAGGTTAATGAACCACTTATTCCACAATCATTGTACATTGACAACATGGAGAAACTAAGTGTCATCAACGTGGCATTGATGTAGGGAGTATATCATCTGACAACCCATTGAACCAAGTTAGAGCAAATCAGAGGTGACAAGGCTTTGTGGAGGTTGAGAATCGATAACTTTATCATTCTAAAGAATAATGATTTGGGATAATTCATCATGGTGTTTTGTACATACAAGTCCAAGAATGTTACTCAAAATCCCTACTCACCTTAAAAGAGCAAGGATTCAACGAATGCTAATGATATGCCACTCGGAAAAATGTTTAATTTCCTTGATATTTTTTCTATTAGAATTCCCATAAATTTTATGGGGCCTCTTTGTATTCTCAAGAACATTATCATTTAAGTTTCAGTTACATTTTCATGATATAAATGTTACGAAAAGAAATATTAGGATGGGATTATTTTCTCCTACAAAGAATGATCACAAGTCTATGAACTTTACTATTTTGGGCATCTTGAAATAAATACCCTTAGGAGTTTTTGTGCTACTATGGGTTCTTGTTGTCATTTTCTATGTGAATGTTAACTATTTTAGGTGTTCAAATATTCTTGCATTAGTAATTATCATCCTTTATCAGTTGTGAGTTTGGTTCTAAAACAGTAAATCGGTCTATGTGCTAGTGACTATTTTGAAATTAAAATATTTGATGGTATATACATGTGTACTTAAAGTTTAGAAGTCATTACCTGTGGATGATCAGATTATCTTATCATCTTAAAGTAGTATTTTTCTTTAATTTACCTTCCCTACTTTTTGGTTAAAATTATATCCCTAAATTAGAATTTCATCATAAGAGAGAGTTGTACCTCTAAAATTGAGAGGAAATTTATTTAGAGAATGGTAACTTGTCCGAGTATTGGTGTGTTTATTGGTAAGAGAGGGATCTATAGAGTTATAATACCGTATAATATTTTTATGGTAACAAATCCATTAACTAAAATTTAGCATGGCATTGTTTATGTAAGGCCACACACCATATCAAAGAGGGGTCAAATATAGACACTTGATATCATCTCTTGATAATTTTGTTGTCATCAATCCAATTCAAATCAACATGCCTAGATTAATTAAATAATTTGTATTTTTTATTTTTATTATTATTCTCCCAATATTAATTAAAGATTTTTTATTATTTAATTAATTGATCTAAGCATTCTTCCAATATTAATTGAATAAAGTAAGACTATTTATTCAATTAATTAATCTCTTCTCTAAAATACAACTTTGCACACTCCCATAAAATAAAACCTATTTATATAGTTCCACCTTGTTTGCTTCACATGATTAATACACTAAATGTAATTAAATAATCTAAACCATCATCTACACAAGTCAAAACATGATCAATTTAACTAATCTTGTCCATTTCCCTAAAATTCATTTTTAAAGTTGGGCTCTTTGCATGGATTTGTCACATACATTAATTCACTTCTCAAATGATATTCTTATTTTCTCAACCATTCATTTCCTCGAGAAGATATACACCCTCCATTTTAATATTTATGAAATATCCCACACATATCCATAAATCTTCCAATACGTGTGAGAAATTTCAATCTCCACCCTCTATTCAAATTAAGATAATATTGGCCATCCAAATCCATTGGATCATTTCCCTCTTCAAGTGCATCAAGTATAAGGTGCCTCTTGGAGTCTTCTCCTCTCTCCAAGGCTTTCATTGAACACCGGCCAACAATCTGCAAATCTAATCCTAGAACTTGATCATTTATCTTAAAAAATCTATAAATAGACCCCCTCATGAGCTATTTTGTATAGATAATCTTCAATGCAAAGTTTTTTTTTTTGAATGACAAAAAAAATATAACTGGACAATCACACACATCTTGAGCATGTAAGTGGTATTGAGAGGTCCCTTTCAAGGTATCTCAACTTGAGTACTACCTCTTTGACTCAATTAGGGGTACATTTGGATGAAAGATAAAGGCTTAGCTTCTTATTTTTTATTCATGTTTTCATGCTTTTCTTATTCCTTTTCATGATATTAATTGGTGCCCCAATTTGATAATATGATTTATTTTTCATTCATGCTTAGAAATCCTACATTTGAAATTAATGATAGATGAATTTGTATGGGGTTATATAAATGGAACTATATTTGGTGTCATTGTACCAATATTAATTGATTTTCTATTATCATACCTATCTTTTTATAGTTGGTGAATCTCTATAGGAACTTATGCCATGATGATTTTCCCAATCCAATAGAATCATTGGATTGGCCTTCATCACTTTTTGGGTTGGTATATTGTGCCACTATGGTGTGTATTTGTCCCTTGAATTATCTTTTTGTGTTTCTACTAATGCCTTGATGTCTTTGGATTGAGCTCCAAGTGGTGGTCATGGTAGATTGATCTCAAACCCTTATTCCCTAGCTAATTCTATACCCTTGCATTCATAAAATTTATATTATAATTGGCACTTGAATCCACCATTTGATGTTTTTGGGACTCTCAACCTCCTTTATTGACTTATTCTTATTTAATGATTTCATCTCATCCTCTCATATCATATTTATAAGGATCTTGTCTTTTAACCTTTATCATGCATTTCCTCTACTTCATGTCCTAATGATGTATCACAAAGTGTGATTTGAAATATTTATGTTAAAAAAATTACACATAGTTTTATCTAGATGCTCTCTTAATTCATTAAAATGGATTATAAAAAAATTATGTTTGTATACACCTAAAAATGGTCTGGATTTTCTAATTAATTAAATTCAATTTATTTGATTAATTAACCTTTAATTCTTCTACTATTAAATAAATAGAAATATTTATTTACATAGTTCACTTTTAATTCTTCATATCTTTATTATTTTATTTCTTCTTAATTAAATAAACAGATTTAATAAATGTTTTTATTTTATTATCATTATTAAATTCTTCTATCAATTATCATTTTTCTCTATATTTATTTAATAAACATAGACTTCTAAAGGTTATTTTATTAAATTAAATATCCTCTTTTCCTAAATTGAATAAATCTAAATATTCAATTCTATAGCTAATCATATCTACCTACCAAAATAGATATGAAATGTCTACTTAATTCATCTCAACCTTCACAGGCAAATTTGGAGACAAATTTGCAAGCAACTCCTTAATCTTCTTCCATGGATTTTTCCTATCCTTTGGCTGAATGTTTTTGTGGGGAGGAACAATCTCCATAATCAGCTCCAAATCATTCATCCTTCACCCTTGAATCTTCATGATTGAATCCAAACCTCTGCTTTGCTGCCCCTTCACAAATCTGTTGTCGGGAATCTATAAATACAGCCCCTCTCTACAGGAAAAGGATCCCAAATTTGTGCAATCTTACTCTGTAGAAATAGCATTAGAACAATTGAGCATTCAAGCAATATAGCAATAACATATTGTTTTAGAATAGCAATCATAATCATGGCTTTTCATTTAGTTGCATCCTAATTTACAGTAGTTTCTTTTATCATTTTCATGTCAGTTTAGTTTGATATAGCATCAATATCATTTAGCAATCATCACATAGGATTAGTTTCTTGCATTTAAGCAGCATCTCATTCTCTAGATTGGCATTTTAATAGTCACAGTGCTTACACAATCTGAGAGCCACAGTGATTTAATAAATCTTTGGAGATAGAGAGCAATATGACGCTTTCAAGAATTTTAATGTTTCAATTAGATTAATATGGTTAAAAATCTTGATATAATGTCTTATTAAGAAGTGTTTAATAATTGTTTATTATTTACTTATTCCACACTTACATTCTGGTGCCCACCGTGGGGCCTAAACCCCATTTTTAAAGTTTCTTTCTAAAAAGTATTCTCGCAGGATTCTGACGTAATTGTTTTAGCGCGAGAGATCTTATAGCACATATGACAGATACTATAGTTTGTTCACCAACTGTTCAGGTGCATCAGCAGATTATTCTAGCGCGTTCAACAAATATTTTAGTGCATCAAACTTTTAGTGTCACTAGTCAGGGGGTTTTTCTTTCAGCGTATAGACCTATTGTTTTAGCATGTGCATCAAATTCTATAGCACATAGGACTTCCAGTTTAGTGCATTTAAATTCTGTTGTAGCGCATATAACCACTGTTGTGGCGTATCTGATTATTTTTGTAGAAATTTAAAACTGTGAAATCTTATCACTATTTTAAGTGTTCCAGGTACGAAATATGCTATCAAAGACAGTTGCTAGAAAACATACGTCTGTCAAAGATAAAACTTATAAAAATTACTAATGATATTTGCAAGGATTTAAGTTCTTTTAGTTGTTTATTCTTTGGTAAAAATAGTGCATTTAGATTTATTAAAGAAATAGTTTGAATCCCATGTTTTTCGTGTCTCGAAAGCAATAGGCTTATGCTCCCCCCTTAACTGGGTGATCAAAATGCTAGACTTGCTATTTACGCTTTATTAAATCCTTTAGAAGGCATGTCGTACTATGAAAAATTACTCACCCTATGGGAACGACCTAAGTGAGAACAACCAAAGATAGGTTTTCCAACCCACTATAATCAAAAGTGAATTTTGGGAAACCCACAATTCAACGAAATTGTGCAAGATAACCATCCCCAAAATCTTTGTTCTAAAGATTGGAAGGTCTCCTGAGGGATTTTATCAATTGTCGCTCCAAAAGGATACCCTATCTACAAAATTTAGTGTAGAATCCAACTGTGTCAGTTTCTAAACACTTTTTATATCACAATGCAAGGGGAGGGAAGAATCTTCCCCCAAGACACTCACCATATAACTATCAGAGACCCTGGCCAAAAGTGAAGGATTTGACTTTGGCTAAGACTCTGGAAAGGCAAAAACACGGGCACCCTCTAGGGGGTGACAAGGTTGTGTGAGCTGACATAGTTGCAAGTTGTGGGTTGTGATATTCTAAGTGACCTACTTGAGCTAGAAAAGTGCTTGAACTATTTGTTTTTGTGTCAAACATACGGAAATAAGGGAATCAGACCAGATTCTAGAATACTCACTATATGTTTAATGCATAGAATCTAAAACAAACTATTTACAATCTAGTTGTATTGTGTGAAGTTGTTTTCAAAATAATCTTCCCAATACGGTATCAAAATTTGAGATTTACAAACACAACACTCATCCACTATCTTCACTGGTTAGAAAATCACACCCTGGAATTAATTATCATATTGAGAAAAACCAGAACAAATAGACAAAACTGTGAATATCCAGCCAACTTCCATTTTAGCACAAACATAGTCTGTTTTAGTGCGTACACCCAATCTTTTAGTGCATCCACAATCTATCTTAGTGCATTAACCACCTGTTATAGTGCATCCACAATTTGTCTTAACGCATTAACCACCTATTATAACACATCCACAATCTGTTTTAGCACACGCAACTACTATTTCAGCGCATCTATCATATCTTATAGTGCATATGCACAGTCTGACATCATTATTTACCAGTATCTTAGCGCATCCCCATTCTATCTTAGCGCATGCACCCTGTTTGAAAGTGCATGCACCATATCTTCTAGCACGTACATTGATTATTTTAGTGCATGGACTGTCTATCATAGCACATCCATAGAACAAGAAAATAGAGAGCTATTTGAAACTAGTATCAGATTGATAACATCAAAAAAAAGGATTTTTTCAAAGAAAAAATATTTCCTCAATCCAAAAAGTGTCTTAAATTGGGAAATATAGGACTTACAAGTCAAAATTTATAAAATTGAATCGATATCTTGCAACCTTAAGGTGTCTAAACTATCACACAAATTCTGGATTATTACGTCAAGTTTCTTTATCATGATTTTGTCATCCCTCAATCAAGAAACAAAATAGAATAATCAGATTTTTAGCTTAGTCTCATCAATAGAATTTATCATTTTATTTGACTGAAGTTAATACCTTGACACTCATCAAAACAAAAAGATCAAATTTTAGTGAGAAGAACAAACACTTGTATGCCAATTTTGATGAGGTTACAAAGACAAAAACTTAGAGAAAAGGAAATCGAAACACAAAACACAATGGTTGAATAAAATCCTTGGAGGAGACTCCACCAAAATGGCACCAATAAAATAACCCAAGAGGACATCCCAACAGCACAACAAGATCCAAATTTCCATAAATTTATGGAGAAAATCTTAGAACAAGATAAGAAAAAATATCTTTTGATGTTAGACGAACTAGGTGCAAAACTTCCAAAAGACTTTGATATAAATCGATTAAAAGAGGCACCTAGAGCAAACAAAACTGAAACACAAAACATAGATCAAGTGGTTGCCCTAACACATCAAATGCAAAACTTACAACAAAAACTTCAAGATATGCAAAAGGGAAACACTAAAAGGTGCTCACTACAAGACATTTTTCCTTATCCTTTTGATCCAAGTGTGGACATGATACCATTTCCTAGACATTGTGAATTCCCTAAATACAACAAATATAACGGTAAGATAGATCCAATTGACCATGTGAGGGAATTCAGAACCATGAGTTTAGAATTTGCACAAGAGGAAACCTATATAATGAGGTTATTTCCTAGGAGCTGAGGAGGTCAATGTATGGAATGGTTTTCTAAACTACAACTAGGGATTCAGACTTTTGAAGAACTAGCAAACAGGTTTATCTCACAATTTTTGTATAATATTCAACATGAGGTAACAATAAAAGACCTTTACAACATGAAACAAAAGAAAGGGGAAGCATTCCTCTCATTTCTACAACGATGGTGAAGGTTGTTTGCTCAATATTCGTGTTTTATACCTGAAGAAGAAAAGATGGAATTATTTATTGACAACCTAACTAACGACATAACCTATAGGCTTTAACTACAATGTCCACCCACATTTGAGAAAGTAATTGAAAATGGGCTCAAGATCGAAGAAGCTTTGCTAAAAAGAGGGGTGATAAAAAATTTCAATGAAGGGTCAAACAATGCAAATTCCTCAAATCACTATGGCAACAATGACAAATCGAAGTTTTGGCAAAAGAATAGAAATACTGGAAATAATGATGCAACAAATGACACACAAAATGTGAAACCAGTATTTAATTTGATGACATCTACTCCAAAGACCAATCAAAATAATTACCAAAACATTGACCAAAGTGTCAATCAAAACAACAATCCGAACAATGGAGAATCAAAACTGCAATCATACCAAAGATTATCAAACCGATGAAGATTAACAATATTAGGAAAAACACTTGAATCAGAAATGAGAGAACTTATCACCTTACCAGAAGAAAGAAATTGGGAACCAAAAGTGAAACCATCTTGGTGGAATGACACATACTATTGTAACTTTCACAAAAAAAAAGGACACAAGACAAATGATTGTATGCAGTTAGAACATCTAGTCCAAGATTTGATTGATAGTAAAAAGGTATTCATAGAAAGGAATCAAACCAACAATGATCATACTGCATTTAAGGATCCTTTACCAAATTATGAAAAGGGAGAATCTTCTTCTACAAAAAGTAAGGGTAAAAATGTAAACTATGTTTATGATGGCACAATATTTTATTTTTTTGCACTTGAGAATGATGTCATCACTAACAATCAAGTTGATAACAATGGAACCAATGAAATTATACCATTAGATCTGATCCCAAACATAGGCACATCCAACAATCAGATCAATGTCATAAAAATCAGGGAAAGGCAAGACTACCAACCAGTCAATGTAATTACAAGGGGGAAATCCAAGGTAATATTGAAATGAGTTGCATATAAAACCATTAATCCCCCTTCAAGTCAATACAAGATTGTCGATCAACTACAGAAAATACCGACATAGATATCAATATTAGAACTCCTTAAAATCTCACCATCCCATAAGGAGGATTTGGAACAAGCTTGTGTGGCCACCACAGTACCCAATAATTTGTATGTCTAACAATTTCGAGCTATGGTGGGACATTTAAACACACCTCATTATCTATCATTCTCTGAAGAAGATGGTGTATCACTTAATCATCCACACAATGCAACACTACATATCAAAGTTTTAATCCATAAACACCTTGCTAAACGTGTCCTAATAGATGGTGGAGCTAGTTTAAATATTTGCACTTTATAATTGATCCATGCACTAGGTTATTCCGATGATGCTATCGATAATAGAAGGAAAATAACAATAAAAGCCTATGACGAAGAAGAGAGATCCTCTAAGGGATTGATTGTGTTTCCTATTCAAGTAGGACCAATTGTGAATAATATAGCTTGCCAAGAGCTAGAGAAATAGCTAACCTATAATATACTCTTAGGATGTCCATGGATTCATGAAATGAAAGCGATGCCTTCAACTTATTATCAATGTGTAAAATTTATAGTCAATGGATAAGAAGTGACTATATCAATAGACTACAACAATCCTCAATATTGCAACACACTTAAAAACAACTCAAGACACTTTTGTGCCCCATAATAGAGAAGAAAATACTTCTACGTCATCAAATGGTGAAAAGAAACTAAACGTTGTATCTAAATGGGTTGAGAAGAAGGTCCAATCAAAAGATGCAAGTGTTGTTGATTCCACTTTATCAGACAATGAGGGTCACTTGAATACTCTATCACAACAATTTCAAGAAAAGGTCCAATTGACCGACAAAGGTATGGGAAAATATTCCATTGGGAAATCACTATCTTTCACAATTGCTACCATCTCCAAAATCATATGGACAACCATCAAAAACAACACACCAATCATCACAACCTACCACAGTTCTGAATGAAATATTTGTAAAAGCAGGTACTCTAGAAGATAAATCAAAAGATAAGGCCATCCTTAACTGGTTATACAAAGATGAAGAAGCATCAACATCAGCGAATGTCAGCATAAAGACAAATCAGCGTGGAAAGGGAAAAGATATCTTAGAGAAAATGGGGTATGAAGGAGAAGGTCTTATTGGAAAAAGAAAGGAAGGTGTCATATAACCCATTCAACCTCTCACTCTTCAACCAAAAGGCAAAACAGGATTGGGTTATTCAAAGGAAGCAAAATAAGAAATGACTCAAAAAGCTATTGAAAGAATCCTTCAAATGAGAGATAGTTCTAAATTCAATTCCAATGAGTATGAGTGGGATCTTTTATCTGATGTATCATACATAGACATAGAAATCGACGTCATAAAAAGGTATGCACCCACATGTGAGGAGGGATAAAGCTCAGGAACTAGACCACTAATATTTGAATCACAAAATATCGATGACTCAAGTGAGGATGGATAGACATCGAGTGGGCTAGATGACCTAGACGAAAGTAATATCATAGACCTTGAAATCACTATTGACAACCCTGACAACATAACTATTTGAACCCTCAATGTCATCGACCTTAGTCAATCTGATGAATTTTTACCCTTAGTGCATCTTGAACTCATCGATTGGGAACCAATTGAACCTATCAATGTACCCATCTTTGCAAATGATGATGCTATCGTAAATTTCCTTTATTGTGATGAACCTCACACTAGTTCTAATCATAAATATCATAATGACACATTCAGTCAAGAGGGTGTCAAACCTTCTAGTTACAAAATTAAAAATAAGAATAATGGATCTAATGGTGAAAACCATTTAATGGCAACATCAGATCTCGAAAAACTAAAAATAAAGAACGCATTTGACGGTGAAAACCTCTCAGAGGCACTGAAATATGGGAGATTTGACACCCTTCAAGAGCATTATCATGAAAGATCATCAATATTGGTGGAGCCTACATAGTCTATAAAATATTGGAACAACAGAAAAAGAAAAGAATTTACATCTGGCAACATCTATGACAGAACAAGAAAAGCGAGAATTTATCAAGTTCTTTGAGGAAAGAAGGATTAACTTTGCTTGGTCATACTCTAATATGCCAGGTCTAGATCTAGAACTCTTGATGCATCATTTATCTCTACCATATGGGATAAAACCTATGAAGCAAAAACTAAGAAAAATTAATCTACATATTGCCTTGATGGTAAAGGTTGAGCTGAAAAAGTTGTTAGATGCGGGATTCATCAGGCCTATCGATTATGCGGAATGGATATCTAATATTGTACCTATATCTAAACCAGACAATAGTATCAGAATATGTACGGATTTCAGAGATCTCAACAAGGCATGTCCAAAGGATGATTTTCCTTTACCAAATATTAACATCATTGTGGACTTAACAACAAGACATGCCATGTTATCAATAATGGATGGTTTCTCGGGTTACAATCAAATCAAGATAGCACCAGATGATCAGGAGAAAACATCATTCACTTTTCCATGGGGAACCTTTTGTTGGAATTTCATGCTCTTTGGGTTGAAAAATACAAGGGCCACATATCAACAAGCAATGACCACCATCTTCCATGACATGATGCATACTTTTATGGATGATTACATGGATGATATCTTAGCAAATTCATACTCCAGAGAAGGGCATCTAGAGATCCTGGGCAAAAATTTTACAAGGCTGGAGAAGTTCAATGTCAAGTTAAATCCTAAGATATGTGTCTTTGGTGTCACATCAACAAAACTCCTAGGATATATAGTTTCTAAGAAGGGTATGGAAGTGGATCCTACCAAGGTCAAGGCAATAATGGAAATGTCACCACCTAGGAACATCAGTCAACTAAGGTCTCTACAAGGTAGGCTACAATCAATTAGGAGGTTTATCTCCCAATTAGCAGACAAAAGTCATCCATTTAATCACTTGCTTCTTAAGAATGTTTTGTTCAAATGGGATCAAGGGTGTGAAACAACTTTCAATCAAATAAAATAATATCTAATGTCGCCACCCATACTCATGCCACCTACAAAAGAGAGACCATTGTTACTATACATTGCAACAACAGACATTTCTTTAGGAGCGCTATTAGCACAGGAAGATCCTAAAGGAAAGGAACAAGCTATTTACTATATCAGTAGGACTCTTAATGGCTATGATATAAGTTACACCTTCATCGAGAAAGCTTGTTTGGTGGTGGTATTTTCTACCCAGCAATTGCAACATTACATGTTGACTCACACAGCTAGGCTCATAGAAAAGGTTGATCCATTAAATTATCTACTCAACAAGGTTGCTTTAACATGGAGACTAGCGAAGTGGGTCATTATGTTAAGTGAGTTTGATATCCAGTATGTGGATAGGCGATCCATCAAAGATCAAGTGATTTTTGATTAGTTAGTCGAAGCCCCATTACCCGATGATCGTCCTATGAAAATTGAGTTTACTGATGCAAACATTCTTACTGTGACAACATAACAATGGAGGCTATATTTTGATGGGTCATACACACAATGGGGGTCCGGTGTAGGAATATTTTTGTTACACCTCAAGGACACACCATCCCAAGATCCTATAGACTCATGTTTCCATGTACAAATAATGTAGTGGAGTATGAGGCACTAATCATTGGTGTCAAGGTAGAAATTGAATGGAAAATCACAGAGCTACAAGTATATGGAGATTCACAACTAGTCATCTATCAAGTAAATGATTAATATGAGATGAAAGATGAGAAGTTGATTCCATATAAGAAGTTGATTAATAATCTCAAAAAGTAATTTGTGGATATCAAGTTTGAACAAATTCCAAGGGCAAAAAAAAAAGCTACAAAAGTTATGGCGACAATTGCTTCTCTCCTGCAGTTACCAAAAAAACATGGTCATTAAGAGTTTATGGTAGAAAAAGTCTCTAATCTTGCCTATGATAACCCTTAATCACAAACCATATACCTTTTAGATGATGTTGAATCCTCAATCTATGGAAAGACCTATGCTTACCTAAAAGACGATATCTTTCCTCTTGATCTTTCCAAAAATCAGAAATGCAACTTCATCCACCAAACCACACGACATACTTTTATAGCCGACATACTTTATCGTCGAGGTCTAGATAATACTCTTCTCTGGTGTCTAGAACATAACAAATCTGAGACAACCTTACATGAGGTCCATGAAGGTATTTGTGGAACTCATTCAAGTGGACTAACTCTAGCCAAGAAACTCCTTTGTTTGTGTATTACTGGTTGAACATGGAGAAGGAGTCTTATCAGTTTGTTAAAAAGTGCCAGATACATGGTAACTTAATCCACACCCCAACATAGGAATTGCAACCATTTAATTCAACTTGGCCCTTTTGTCAGTGGGAACTGGACTTGGTAGGAAAGATTAATCCATCTTCATCCAACGAACACAAATTCATAATCACAGCAACAAAATACTTTACAAAATGGATAGAGGCGGATCCTTTAATAACAATCACTAGGAAGAATATTTGTTCTTTTATACTGAATTACCTCATATGTCGGTATGACATACCTCAGTCCATTATCACAGACAATGGTAGACCCTTCAAAAATCAGGATGTCCAAGAATTGTGTGAAATGTTTCACATCCAACATCATTTTTCAACACCATACTATCCTCAGGGAAATGGTCAAGCAGAGGCCTCCAACAAAACAATTCTATTTTTTTAAAAGAAAATGGTCAATGATGTTGGATGTGATTGGCATATTCAACTAAATCTGGCTTTGTGGGCATACTAAACTAGCATTAGAATACCTACAGGAGCTACACCATATGCCTTGGTATATGGATCAGAGGCCATACTACCTATTGAGGTGGAAATTCCATCACTTTGTGTGTCACTGAAGGGTATAATTTCAGATGAGAATTATAGGGTGTCTAGACTACAAGAACTGGAATTGTTGGATGAACAACATCAACAAGTTGTCAATCATTTAAAGGCATACCAACAAAGAATGTCCAGAAGCTACAATCACAGGGTAAGGCCTAGAGTCTTTCAAGTTGGTGACTTGGTCCTAAAGGAAAACCATAGAAATCAACAAGACAGAGAAAAGAAAGGGAAGTTTGAACCTAACTGGCTAGGTCATTTTTTTGTCATATCAGTCTATGGATCAAGAGCCTATCAACTATCAACACCTAAAGGGGATATGTTCGACAAACCTATCAACAGTATCTATCTTAGAAAATTCTACACCTAAATCACCTAGTGCACGGTTCAAGGTTTTGGAAAATTTGCCTTGATGAAAACTTGGCAAACAGGCGTCTTGGTAACAGAAAAATACAAAAAAAATGAAAAAATGAAAAAATGAGAAAAATAGAAAAAAATAGAAAATGGAAAAAAAAATAAAAAATCATAAAGTATGAAAAAGTGCAATAAAAACATGTGGTGAAAACCTGGAAATAGGTGCTACTTGTGATTTAAACCAGAAATTCCATCTATTAGAGGCATGTCATGGTCGTTCACTTTCACCATCATTTCCATTAAAAATATTATATCATTACAAATATAGTTGTGTCTCACCCTAGCTTGGGGGAAAAATCTTGAACTCATTGGGGGCAATAAAAATGAGCTTAAACAAATAGACAAACAATAGTATGAAAAACATGGAAAACACAATGATCATAGTGGAATGCAACGTTGGACATATATCAAACATCAAAACACTTCAATAAATCAACCATCCATATCAAACAGTTGAAATCAGAATCAAATCAAGGTGAACTTTAGGGGGATGATATTCTTTTGAATTATGATTTTATCGCTATATGCTTGAATAGTCAACATGTTATACTTTGATTATTGTTATCATTTCTTTGGAGCAACTCGATGATGTATTGAACTAGAGAAGCTAGGAAGGACAATGGTATTTTATTTGTCTATTATCTGTGAATTGTCGTGAGAAGTGCTCTACAAAGTATCACTGATGACATTTCAAATTTACATAGTATAATTATTCAATTATTGTTTGTTTATGCAAGAAATACTCAGGTGATCTCGATTTAATTATACCTAGATGCTTGTGTTCACTTTCAATATCAAAAATCATGAAAGTAGTACTCAGGTCATCATGATCTAACTCATACCATCGATGCTTGTACTCACTTTCAACATTTTAAAAGCTCAATGATGATAAAAGCACAATAAATGGACTATTAAGATGACAAGATTTGCATATATAGATTTGCATGGTTAAATTAGATTTCATTCATATTAGTTTTGCATCTGCATTATAAATTTTCCAAGGCTGGTGAATCAATAACATGATAGAGCAATCATAAAATATCTGACTGAATAAGTGTACATCATCAAGTTTCAGTACATTAATCAATCCTATCCTAGGGCATATCAATCAAAGTTTATAAACAACATCGAATGATGATATCTATATCGGCATGCACCAGATGCGGAATCATGTCCCACATCTTTGGGAAGAACTCTAAAATCCTCCTATGATCATAACATATCACAAATCAGCATATTATCAATCTATCAATTTATCATTGATCCTCGCCTATCATGAGATCAATCAATATATCATTGAACCTTGCCTATCATGGGGTCAAACATCAATCTATTATTGATCCTCGCCTATCATGAAGTCAATCAATCAATCTATAAATGAACCTCACCTATCATGAGGTCAATCATCAACCTATCATTGATCATCCTCACCTATCATGAGGTTAATAAATCAATCAATCATTGAATCTCACCTATCATGAGATCAATAATCTTCTAATCTATCAAAATCATCAATCAATATCAAATCAAAGGCTGACATGATCGAAAGTCATCAAACACAAGGAGGCAAAGCAGGGCAACATTTCATCAACTGGTGGAGTAAACATCATTTTTATGCCCCCTCAGGAGATAAATCAATTTTGCATCATTGAAATTGCAAATCGTTATCAAATCATCATAAAATCACAAAAAATCATAAATTTTTTGGAAAAATCCAAAAATATAAATCAAAAATTCATTAATTTATCTCCTGAGGGGGCATATATCCATCATCACCTAAAAATCAACGTCTGGGGCATATTTGTGAATTTTTCATCAATACTAACAGCAGCAGCAAAATTTTCTTTGAAGCAATGCGTAAACACATCACTTCAAAGAGGTGCAAAATGTATACACCTAAAAATGGTCTGGATAATCTAATTAATTAAATATGATTTATTTGATTAATTAACCAAAAATTATTCTTCTATTAAATAAATAGAAATATTTATTTACATAGTTCACTTTTAATTCTTTGTATCTTCATTATTTTATTTCTTCTTAATTAAATAAAAAGATTTAATACTTTATTTTTATTTTATTATCATTATTAAATTCTTCTATCAATTATCATTTTTCTCTATATTTATTTAATAAACATAGACTTCTAAAGGTTATTTTATTAAATTAAATATCCTCTTTTTTTAAATTGAATAAATCCAAATATTCAATTAAATCTAAACATTCAATTCTACAACTAATCATATCTACCTACCAAATTAGATATGAAATGTCTACTTAATTCATCTCAACCTTCACGGGCCAATTTGGAGACAAATTTGCAGGCAACTCCTCAATATTCTTCCATGGATTTTTCCTATCCTTTGGCTGAATGTTTTTGTGGGGAGGAACAATCTCCATAATCAGCTCCAAATCCTTCATCCTTCACCCTTGAATCTTCACGATTGAATCCAAACCTCTGCTTTGCTGCCCCTTCACAAATTTGTTGTCGAGAATCTATAAATACAGCCCCTCTCTACAGGAAAAGGATCCCAACTTTGTGCAATCTTACTCTGTAGAAATAGCATTAGAACAATTGAGCATTCAAGCAATATAGCAATAACATATCATTTTAGAATAGCAATCATAATCATGGCTTTTCATTTACCTGCATCCTAATTTACAGTAGTTTCTTTTATCATTTTCATGTCAATTTAGTTTGCTATAGCATCAATATCATTTAGCAATCATCACATAGGATTAGTTTCTTGCATTTAAGCAGCATCTCATTCTCTAGATTGGAATTTTAATAGTCACAGTGCTTACACAATCTGAGAGCCATAGTGATTTAATAAATCTTTGGAGATAGAGAGCAATATGAAGCTTTTAGGAGTTTTAATGTTTCAATTAGATTAATATGGTTAAAAATCTTGATATAATGTCTTATTAAGAAGTGTTTAATTATTTATTATTATTTATTTATTCCACACTTACAATGTCTATTATTGAATTTACATGGCTTGATTTAATCTCAATATATATTAATAAGGATGGCTAAATTATTATTTTTGTAGGCTATCATGTACTAAATGAGGTATGAATGATAGACTAGTTTCTAGTGCATTTCACTAAGGAGATTCTAGAAAGAGTTAAATAGGGTACGAGGTTTATTCTTTCACTAATGGGTTTACAATTTACCACCATGTTTAGATATAAGAAAAAGATAAGAGAAAGAACCAAAAAATTAAAGAATGTTGTTACACCCCACCCTAGATTCCTAAATTACTTTTCACTTTATGGTAATTACTATGATGAATCATGAGATTATGAAATCTTGAAATATTTATATTATGATGGATTGTACAATGCTATGCTACTACATTCAAATGGAATGTTGATGATTATTTGATGTCATGAATATGATGAAATACAATGCGATGATTTTATTTCTTTAAAGTAAATGATTAATGAAATCGCAATGATATGAACATGTAATGGTTTCCAGGCTAACTACTTGTTTGTTTTCCTGAGTGAGATTGCAGGAGTGATCCAAACACCTCCAGAGAGAAAGAGGGGGAGTATCACCTGGGAGAAGGGTAAAGTAATGAATCCTCTTATGATTCCATATAAGCTTAGCATCAATCAAGTATTGTTTCCATAAACCTAATGAGTCTGGGGATGTCTCTAACATGCTTGGAGGTAAGTCAACCTAAGATAGTTGAGTCTTGCTCATCCATTGCATTTGGTATGGATTTTGTAGGATTATTAACTCTTTGTTTTTATATAGATAAGTGAAAGTACACACACACACACATATGCATGTATGTATATATTGTGTGTTGTTCTATAAATGTTATTACTTGATGCCTACCAATATTAAAATACAAAAGGACATTGATCATGATGGTCATCCTTGAGTTCATATTGTGGGGTGAATACGTCATGAGACAATGTCATTATCTATATCATCTATCTTGTATGACTATGTTAGCAACCCTAAATTTTTGAATGATTCATCATTTATATGGGTATATATCTTGTACGATAATTTTAAACGGATTAGCTAGTTGTTGTGTCTTATTTTGACTCAAATACTATTTTTTGGAGGAGCATGATATATTGATAAGTTCGCTTGACTCAATTGAGGATCTTATTGATTATTGAGACAACATAAATATGCCTATATATGTGTGTTTTACTTTATATACCAATATGGATTTTTGTTTAGCCATGGCCCAATAATATGAGGGTGGCGAAAGTTTAATAGTTTTCAACATTTTCAAACCATTATTGGTCGTGTCAAAGTAATATTCACATAGCTGAAGTCTATTATTTTAAATGCTTCTTTTAACCTTCAAGGCCACAAATATTCTCATGATATGCTAGGCATGTTATAATATTTTAAATGTTACTTTCCAATCATTTATAAACCATGGATACATGTAGTACCAATCAGGGTTTGGAACCACGTAAGTCCTACATAAACTTCATTTTTGAACCATTTATTGATCCTATCCTCATTGAGTTATTCTTTGGGTGTGAAGGGAAATCTGTTATGCCTTGTAAAATCGGTTTTGCCTCTAACCTATAAAATTATTTTGTTGAAAAATAACTACCTTTATCTTGTAACTGATATGTTTATAACAGAGTCATGCAATAGCAAGATAGATGGTTAAAGTTGGATATGTGTTGATCAAAATAATGAATTATTGGTAAAACTCAGTGGATATCTAAGGTAAATAGTTGTATACCTATCGTCAACCACTTTTCAAAGGAAAAAAAGGATCTCTATTGTGTGGGAGTGGTTGAGTCAACAACATTGGGAAACAGTTTTAAAATGCCCAGCTAATTTAGATACCAATTCCAATGGGGAATTTGAGGGGAAAAATGATCACTTGAGGAAAGGGAATAGCATTCCTATGGTGGGTGTGAGATGGAGAAGGAAGATAGTTATTCCATGTAAGAACAAAGGGTTGGGAACCACAAGCTAATGAAGGGAAAAAAACTTTGAAGTATGTGGTAAATCATGTAACGTGGGAAAAGGAATAGAAATTTGAAATTTAATCATAGAACAAATAGGTTCCTTAGCGGCTTGATACAATGCCCCATCCCATATGAGGCTCACTAGATCACCTACATCTTTTCAAAAAGCTTGATGCTGGTGAATGGTTGGATGATGTATCAATATTGAGACCTTTGCAGGGGATGATTGGTGTTGATGACTCAAAAAATCTTGCAAAGCTCATGGATTTATCTCAAAGGGCCTCAACCTAGAATTTATCATTAAGATGCTAGTTAAAACTTGGTGTCTTGGCTTGAAGCCAAAAGCATAAAGGATAATGACAATGTTTTGAGGTGAAAAAAAGATTCTATTATTGTTTAATTCCATTCCAAAGGTCTAACTGAAAGAAGGTAGTTTACAAAGAGTACACCAATTGTCTTACTTTTGCAATGTATTGTAAGAGTTTGGATTTCATCCATGCTCAAGGAAAAATATTATGAACAAGTTCAATATTATGATTGTTGAGCTAGGGAAGCTGGGCACAAATTCATTTTACTTCCATATTAACTTCAAGTTCAAAGTCTGATTAGTTGAGAGATGACATGGATTATCACGTTTACTGTGAGGAAAGTAATCTTTATTTTTTGATAAAGGATATAGTATTTTCCTTGTATGTATACACGTGCAAATTGTGATGATAATGGTTTATTAAAACCAGTTGTTAGGAAGTTTGACCTATAATCCATTTCACACAAGAATCTCTATCGGTTTTCTTAAAATATCCATGTTGAGAAAGTTTGATTCCTAGATTGCTTTAGAATGATTTAGTTTCTTTAAAGTTAGTTTAGAGTATTTTACCCTCAAACCCTCCTTGGTGTATTTATTATTTGGGATGAATCATGGAAACTACCATTGAATAATAAGAGACTCTCTTTATTCTTAAAAGATATGTCAAACCATAGTTCCTTAGTGGGTGTTGAACCAAGCTTGAATAATTGGGAAATAAAGAAGCGAATTTTTTTTCTAAAGCATAGCTAAGTGCTAGATTCATTACCAAGGATGCATACTCAAGTAACGCATAGCTATTCTTATTTTTCTTTTTTAACTAATTTTTGAGTGACTTATCATATAAATTGGGTCTTTGGAAAGGAAGACCTCTTTTCCTTCTTGATATGTTCTTTATTGAAAACACCCCAGTGGGGTATTTGTAAAGTATGTCTTTACACTATTATATAACCTTGTATAAATCTTGATGATGACTTATTGTCATCCATATTGCTAAAGAAGCCTAAGAGTTGGTGAGAGGGTAAAACATTTTGATTTATATTAGGACTTGAATTAGAGGCAGTAGCCTAGACCCGAGCTATTGCAAATACGTAACAAGGGGATTCAATGCCCGAGGTATTTTACAATGTTGGTCATATCATAAACTTGGTAAGCACTTATGTTATGCAAATTTATTGTAAGGTGGGCCAGTTGGTCTACAATTATGTTTCTCCTTAGTTAACATTATTTCCCTAAAATATACGAAGAACAAAAACCTAATGGAAGTTATATTCTTAAGGAAGATCTAACCATTACTTTGTAGACTTTGTCCATGCAATACTCATTGTGACTAGGAAGGTCAAGAAGATATCAATTTGTGTCAAGATTTATTTAAAGTTCATATTTCGAGAGTAAATGCTCTCAAGGGTTAGTGTTAAGACTCAAGCAAGTGGTTGTATACAAGACCGAGGTAGTTACATGGAAGTAACTTGGGTGCTCAAGTAATAAATAACCAATAATCCAGATGAGTTGTGTACTTAGTGAATCTTCACTTTTTGAGGAAGGACTCTATAACAAAGCTAAAATACCAAACATTTGAGACCATAATAAGGAGTCTTCAGCTTACGGTAAATATTTTATTATATATGATTGAACATTTTATTACTACTTTTAGTTTGTGTCTATGTGAAACCAGTCGATGGCAATAAGTCATTAGTAATAATTGTATGTGCATAGAGTAGGAGATCAAACATTTTCATGGTTAATACTAAAGACTTGAATAATTGGTAGTTGCCAAGTCCTAAGAAGTTATGAGAATGTAATATGGGTATTCAAAGTTAGAAAAGTAATTTAGTCTAATTGTTTACCGACCTAGTAAATAAGGACTTAAACCAGTGGTAGTTGCCAAGAACCATTAATTATGCTAAGTAACATGGGGGTTCGAGAATGGTCTAACACCTTATCATTAGTTGAGCTATATTTAGTTAGACAAGTTTTGTCATATTATAAGTTCTTTGTATTTATTCATTGGGTGGAATAGTAGTTCCAATATACACTAGGTTAGGAAAGGTACCAAGTCGAGTAGTGTGGGTGAACAAACAACTTTTCTCTTAATAGCGATTGTATCCATGATAGAAATACTATGGCCATAGTGAGTGTATTTGTCTCTTTATGCACTTGTCAGTTCATTATGACCCATATACTTAGCTATTCAAATATGTCATACATAGTTGGAAGGTATCCATAGTTGTGCAATAGTATTAATTAAGTAGGGCACAACACCAGAGATCAGATGGAAAAACTAAGAGGGTTTCCAACTAATCCCTTTGTTGAAGGGTAGGGCCACTTCCAATTAGGAAGGTGTGTGGGGGACCACTTAAGCCATGGTTGGAGGTAAAGAACTCAGGTGATGCTTTCCCTCTTATAGATGACATGTTGATTCTTAGGAGACAAAAAGAATCTAGATAAGGATCTCTAACCTTATTCTCTTTAAGTTATTTTTTATAAGCTTACTTAATTGAAATTTTTGAATTGTGATGCAAAAATTAAATGATGTTAATCTTTTCAGTTGAAAAGTATTTATAGATGCTTTGATATATCTAAATGGAAATAGTATGCAGTAGCATGTTTCTTTTATTGAAAGAAAAAATATATCTCTTTTACCTTGAATGTCAGTTGTTAACTTATTTGGTGAAAAACTCATGGTAAATATTTTGTAAGAAGGAGATGGTTGTTACAAATGTGATGTCATTTAAATTGAATAATGTGTCAATAGTATTTTCTAGAATATTTCAAGGATTTCATACACAAATTCTTATAGGTGTATTTGGATGACTAGGGAATGTATGAAATGGTAATAATCTACGTAGACCCCAAAAAACTTAAGTTTGAACTTGGTGTAGATAGTTGCACACTGCATTCAAATTGAATAAATGCACATCCATTACACCCTTTGGTAAGATTCTAGGTCACATTATCTCCAAAGATGGAATGTTGGTCAATCCAACCAAGGTTTAAGTCATCCTCAAGCTAGAAGTATTAAATTTACTATGTGAAGTACATGTATTTATCAAGAATTCTAGATATCATATAAATTTCGTGAAGAAATATGTGTGAATTTTAACACCTCTTAAGGATATACAACATAAATATGAGATCTTTGAATAGATAGAGTAGCACCAACAAACATTTGTAACTCTAAAGCTAAAATTAGAATTCCCACTTATCTTGAAATATTGAAATTTGATTTTTTCCCAAGTTCATGTAGATGCATTAATTATGATCATTTGCATCATACTCACTTAAATCAATAATGGTAATATGGATCATATAATCTACTTCTCCAACTAGAATCTCACATCTATAGATCACAATTAGACAACCATAGAGTGTGAGGATTTCACCATGGTTTATTCCTTGTAGAAATTTTGACAATACTTATTGGACCCCTCATTTGTGTTCTTCATGAATCACTAAATGATCAAGTATCTAGTTAATAATTTATCTTTCATGAGTAATGTAATTGGTTAATTTTATTGTAAGTTTTATTATAATATTGTACTATACCCATGAGGCATAAAGTTCAACCAAACTATTTGTCATGTATTGAGATAGATGAGAAGAGCATAGTTATTATTAAGGATAGAATGCCCAATGTATAACTCTTGTGTATCAATAAAGTACATCATACCATGCAAGAAATTACTACATTTTTACATCAAGAAATCAACCACCTACTTACATAATTATAAAGTGAATGTAGTTTGGGTTGTATGTAGCACCCTATTAGCTTATCAATGGCCAATTATATAATATGAGCTTGAACAAACTACTATGCTATTGTATTTTAATTCATGATCATGAGGTAGTCATTTTGGTCTATTGTGGGGGTGAAGTACGATTCCATCATCTAGGGCATTCAGTTACACAAAAAAATCTATTAATAAGTCCTTGGTGGCCCATATCATGAAATGGTGTGCATTATATTTTGTAAAATTGTGATATACATCAATTTAAAGGTAAGTTTAATCCAAGAGATGAATTTCTCTTAATACCAATGATATCTAAAGAGATGTTTGAAAATGGGTTATAGACTTTGTTGGGCCAATAAATTTATCGATGTAACACATGTTGGAACATATTCTATCATTAATGTCATAGATTATCATATAAGGTGGGTAGATGTAGCATTAACTAGGGATTGTATTTCAAATATAGCTTCACATTTAATTGCTAAAAATATTATCATTAGGATTGAATTCCTTTTAATATTAAACAATGATAAAAAAAAAAACCTAATTTATTATGCAAACTACTTTTATTTATTATGGAATTTCATGGTATGTATCACACAATCACACTATGACATTCTTCTGTTGAAAAGGCTAATGTTTTATTCCTATCAAGAAGGATGATTATGATCTTATAGAAGAGTATGATCCTTATTGATGGAATGATGCTCTCTACATAGATCCTCCCCCTTCTCAGGAATTACAAACACGTTATGGTTGATGAGTCTAGTTTATGGTCTAATTATTGATAGAGTTGTTGTCCATTTCCTGTAGTTGTCATAAGACTTTGATACTTGGGAGTTGATCTTTTTATAATATTTCCTTAAAACTATAGACTTTGGGCATGAACTTATTTTCATAACTTTCAAATGATATTGACATGTTATATGAACTGTTTGTGTTAATTTTGCATGTGATTAATGAATGTCGCTTTAAGATGATTATGGATATGCAGTTGTTGTGCATAGTAATATTGTCATGCAGATATAATTAGAGGCCTGCAATTCAAGAAGATTTTTCCAGCTGGACATGTGCCATATCGTTCAACAAGGTGGTCATTTAATGGAGGGAAGACTCTCAGTGATTGGAGATTCCTCATACAAATCTAATTGTAACTACCTTGTAAATGCTATTAATTTCCTATTGAGTGGATGTAGGCATTACTGTTGTGCCAGAGTCGCATTAAGGAAAACATGTCTGACAGATTATGCACGTGCATAGCTGCCTCTCCACTCTTTCGACGCTTTCCCTAATGTGGTGTCCTCCAGTTCTGTCAGAGTTGACTGCCTTGCTAGGTGGTTAGATAAATAAGACTCAGATGCTCCTTCAAAGGTTTAATAGTCTAGTTGAAGAATGTTAATTTGAGGATGTACTTGCACTTCTAAGTTTTTAGTAATACAATCATGTTTCTCAATTGTACTCATGTTTTCCAATGAATGAAATGAAGTTATAAGTTTGTGCGCATGATTTTACTTTAGTCTTAGGGAATACTTATCCAAGGGGGCCCACTTGGTGAGTATTTTGTCTTGTCCCTTAGTTTAGTTTAGTTGTTATTTTATGTTTAATAATTAGTTAAGAATCTGGCACTGACTGTTCTTGCAAGCACTAGAATTCCATTTTGTGATTGTTCCTGCAGCCAAAGCAGACAAAGTAATTTCCTTTTTGTTCACTCAAATTTTCATTTTTGTCATGCATTTTAGTTTGGTCTAGTTATTTGTTGATGTTCAACATTTATGTTATTTCCTTCCAAGCAATTTAGTTTTAGTATTGTGTCTTTCTTAGCTGTAGGATGAATGTGCCTACTTTGGATTCCTAGTGCACATACAGTGTTGACCTATTTCAATTTTACATCCTTGGGTTGGCAATTTAAATGAACCTTCATGATGATTGAGATAGCTATTCAGGTTAGATGTCCAATATCTGAATCACAGTTGTAAAGGTTTAGTTGTTGAATCATTGTAGGAGGCCAACAATGATCTTGGTTTTAACCTTCTATCTAAATATGGTTATGGATGTAAGGGTTGTGGGAATAATGACAAGGTATTCAAGTCCCTATAGAATGTATCCCTCGTAAGCGTAAAATGGGGCTTGGATACTCTCACATGCAATCTAAGAGGAAAGCATGGTTGAATGTCAACATGATTTTTGTTGAACCTCATTCTCTTGAACTAATTCATCCTAAATTGATTGAAAGTAAAGTGGACTCTAAAAAAGTCCCTCTAGATTTTTTCTGTTTGGAGGAAGCGTTGGAAGAATTCCTAGGTGTCTGCTCTCATCTACCTTCCTATCACCATAAGTGATGATTCTTGTGTAGCTTGAATAAACAAGCATACTTTAGAGAATTCGTTATGAGCATTGATGAGAAGTCCCCTTTGGCTAATGTGGATGATGATGTTCCTATATCTCATCCTAAAGATTGTAGTGCTCTCCTTAAAGGGGATACTTCTGATTTTTTTATGCATCCTAAATCTTCTAAAAAATTAATTAAGATTAGAAAGTGTCTTTCTTTAGAGGAATCTAAACAACACTCTGATTTGTTACATGCTCATCCCAATATATTCACTTGGTCATATGAGGACATGCCTAGCATTGATGAGATTGTGGTGGTTCACAATATCGTTCTATGTTTCGATGCTAAGCCCATTAAATAAAAGATTTGAAAGATGAATCTCAAGGTTGCCTTATTAGTCAAAACTGAGATAAACAAGCTTCTAAAAGCTTGTTTTATCCGTCTTATTGACTATTCACCTTGGATATTGAATATTGTTGATGGTAGGAAGATTAATGGTTGTATTTGTATTTGTATTGATTTTTGTGATCTCAATAAGGCTTCTCTTAAGGATGATTTTTTGCCACCTAATATTGGTATGATTGTAGATTCAACCACAAGCCATACCTTATTGTCTTTCATGGATGGATTCTTGGGCTATAATTATATTTGTGTTAACCAAAAATATTAGTATAAAATAGTCTTCACTACCCCTTGGGGTACCTTCTCTTATGTAGTCATGTCATTTGGGTTAAATAATTTTGGAGCAACTTACCAATGAGAAATAACTCTTATCTTTCATGATTTCATTCACAAGATTCTAGAAGATTACATAAATGATATCTTGGATAAGTTTATGACTCTTCAAGATCATATTGAAAATATCTTCTTATCTTTGAAAGGATTTGACTCTATAAGATGAGAATAAATCCTCTTAAGTGTGTTTTCAATGTGGATGTCGACAAGATTTTAGGATTTATCATCTCTCGTTTGGGAATGAAAGTCAACACAAATAAGATTGATGCAATTGTTAACATGCACCTCCTCCTAAAAAACTCTCAACTACATAGTTTGCAAGGGAATATTTGAGCAATTCATAGATTTCTATCTCATTTGACTAATCATACCCTTCCATTCACGCATTTGTTGAAGAAATGTGTTTGCTTCTGGGATGATGAGTGTGAAAAGGCTTTTGAGTCAATTAAGATTTATTTGGCCAATCCTCCTATCTTAATGTCGATTGTACAAGATAGACCCTTTTTTATTTATATCTCTACATCACATCATTCTTTAGCATATCTTGACATGATCATGATGGTAAAGAAAGAGCGATCTACTATATTAGTTGCTTTCTAGCTGATTATGAAACTCGTTATTCTGCCATGGAGAACAATGTTGATGAGGTAAAAATAACCTCATCATGATAACATAATAAAACCCTTCCTCATATATTCAAAATACTTATTCTCTGCCAATTAATTAAACTTTAGACATAATAATTACTTATCTTTTGAGAAAAATAGTATAAACCTTATTTCTTGTGATTTATTGAAGTATCTTTCCAATACAAATTTAACGAGTAGTTTTAAGTGTTTTGTAGGATAATAATCGGTCATTATATAGTATTCAAAAGCATTCAACCAACACGAGCTCTAGAATAGGTTAAAGACATGCATTGGGAACATGCTCCTAAACTTAAGGATGATGGACCGAAATCACAGTTTCTTCTAGTTGAATTTATGTTATGTTTTAAAGTTTAAAGACTTCATGGCTCAACTCGAGCCTCATTAATATTTATGTAATGGGAATTTAAAGACATAAAGTCTGTTTAAAATTTGTTACAATTTTTTTCAATGGTAATCTAAAACCATCTAAAATATAGGATTTAGTTAGATGCTTTTATAAATATATGTAATCTCCAGAAGTTAAAAAAACATAGAATAGTACTGTTATGTTGTCGACATGCTTTTTGAGTATATGTGAATAAAGAAACTATTGCATATCAATCTCTGAGTTTTTGAAATTATGGATTAATATTATCATTAATGGGGAAGCTTTCAATTACATTGTGCATGTGACCTAAGAACGTAGGAACCTGCGAGCTAGCCACTCAAGGGGTGATAGATTAAATAGATGAGTACTTTCCTTTACAGAATTTTGTCATTTTTACTGCATGGATAATAATTAAATTTGTCATCATAAGAGGCTAAAGCTCTAGAGCACCTGTTGTCTTTCAATTTAGTAGTTAATTTTTGTTAATGGTTAAAACTATTACTGATATTACTTAGATGTTTCATAGATTGTTTACGAGTTTTACTACTTCTGTAATTTACATGCTTCTTAGTTTAGTTATTTATATATTTTCTAGTACAGTTATCATTTTTTCTAGATTAGTTGTCTTATGCTTTCTAGTTTAAATACTTTCCAGCTTTTTCGATAAATTAATTTTCGGTTAACTAGTTAAATGGTCTTAGGTTAAAATTAAGTTCAGTTGCTCTAAACAAAATATAGAAAATATAAAAGAGATAGTCAAGTCATTGTCTATTCCAAATAGCCTTGGACATTGCTCGGTCGATATATTGAAGTTTTATCTTCTAAAATAATGGGACCTAACGACACCCTATCACTTTTTGGCACCATTATCGGGGACCTTCTTTCTTGAATGTTAATAGGAGATACCTGGAATACCCCTTTTAGGCCCAAAATACTCCTTTGGCTTCCTATTCTACATGGTCAAGAAAAGAGGCCCTCACGGAAGATTTATACCAAAGACCCCCCCCAAAATACGTTCCAATCATACATAGGGAGGACCAAGGCTTATAAGACCACTCTGTTGAAGAATTACTTGAGCTTAATCCACCAGAGACTTTCCACTATTTTCCTAAAGATCATCCAGAAGAACAAACTGTCATCGAGGAAATTATCCAAGAGGAACACATTCTTTTGAACATCATGGGTGTTCGTAGGGTTGAAGCTAACCGAAATGATGCTAACCGTAATAATAATGATCATCTGGCACCACAAACATTCACTTATCCTATAACTCGGGATGCAAATGATGATACTACGATGAAAAACATCTCTCCAACTTTCTTGCCAACCTTCCAAGGTTTGTCCTCGAAAGACCCAAACCAGGTTTTTTTCGAATTTAAGGTCCTCTATCAAACTTATGACTATAAAAATGATAACCAGAAACTAAAGTTGTTTCCTTCTACTTTTAAGGATATGACCATGCGTTGGTTTATGGGATTAATTGTTGGGACTATTACGTCTTGGGATGACATGGATAATGCTTTCCTACAAAAATACCAGAGCTATTGCAGGGTGAGTGATCGTAAGGAGTTGTTTAAACTTAGGAAAAATGAGGATGAGAGTATAGAGGATTATCAAAATAGGTTTATTTTCTTGTCTAAACGATGTGAAGAAGAGACAATTAGTATTGAGATTCTCAAGACTATATTTCTTAAGGGACTTGATGAGGATGCAAGAAGAAACCTTGATCTAATGGGAAGAGGAGACATGTCTTTGTTGTTCCTTGATGACGTATGCAAGTTGTGTCATAATTTCTCACATACTCACAGAGGAATCCACAAAACTACTATTTTTAAAGGGTCCAACGAAATAGGCAAGTTCCGAGAAGAAATAGTGAACCTCAAAACGGACATACTTGTTCAACTGAACACTACACTGGATGATATACAAGATAAGACCTGTAATCCTAAGACTTTTTCCATCTACTATCCTCGATGTCAAAATAAACATCTTCTGAGTAAATGTCTGCTAGACAAGGCTCATGTTTGTCAACTTTGTGAGAAGAATCATCCTACAAACTAGTGTGATCTTCTTACAGAACTCAAGAATTTCAAGAAAAGGACCGCACAAGTTGAAGAAGAAATTAATATGGTAAATCAATTCCAAGGAGGGAATTTTTCTTATGGGAAAAACTCCAATCCTACTTGTAGACCCCAATACAACTGGCCTAATAATCAATGGACTCCATCTTGGCCTCAAGCACCATCTCAAAAACCTAATTGGGGAGCTCCCTATTGGGGACCCCCTGAATAGGTGAACCAATCATGGGGAATTCAGCAGTGGCCAAACTAAACTCAACAACAGTGGTATCCACAATAGACTGCTCCTCAATGAAACCAGGGAAAAAATCAATTCTATACTGGCCCTTAGAGAAATCAACAACTGAATTTGCTACCACCACCCCAAAATCCTCCATAAAGTGAATAGATAAATCAACCTCAGCTTTCAACACAACACTTTCCAATCCTAAGAACAATCGACAAAATACTCTGGTGTACTCCACTAAACAAGATAATGTTACTGGACTAAATGCCATACATTGTGGAAATGTTCAGTTGCGCTCTGGTAGAACACTTCAACCACCAACCATTAAAGAAATTGTGGATGAACCTACTCCTGAAACTCCTAAAAATGCCACTCCACCTCTAGACCCCACTCAAACTATTACCACAAACACCACTCAACCACCATTATCAATGCGATCTTCTGACTTACCTCAGGAGGAGGGAGGTCAGTCTCTAACTGATCTTAGGAAGGATACCACTCCAAAAGAGAAACCTCTAGCACCATTTCTAGAACTTCTTAAACTGACCATTTTGAAAGATACTTTGGAAGTGCCTTTGACCTTTGAAACAACTGCAAATAGAGGTTCCCTTGATGCAAGCAATAAAGGAGATTTCGGAGTTGAACCAGCTGATCAACCAGTTGTGCATTAAAACTCTGGGGAGGAAAGCAAAGAGAATAAATATTGTGCATATCGATGGTTATTTAGCTAACTTTTTGTTTGGAAAGACCACTGCTCCAAAATATGATGACCTCGATAGTCCATTGATAATTGTCATGATTAATGAGGTAGCAATAGCTAATGCACTAGTGGACTTAGGAGCAACCATTAATGTAATGACTGTGGATGTGATGGAAAAATTAGGTCCCACTAATTTACATCCCACAACTACAGTCTTGTAGATGGAAAACTAGTCCATAGCCATTCCCAAGGGTGTTATTGAAAACACTATTGTGAAAGTTGATGGATGGGAATATCTAGTAGACTTCCAGGTAATTCAATCGCTTACACCCAAAGATAGTAATCCAATAATTCTTGAAAGATCATGGTTGGCCACTATCGCAGCTAAAATCGACTGCAGAGAGAGGAATGACCATTTCACATGGTCCAAATAGTAAACATTTATTATTATACCCTCCTACTAAACCCACCAAATGTAACAAAGTATGGGTTAATGAACCAGAAGAGTCTAATGGTCAAGACAGTTTGTCCTCGTTAGCCATGGTAGTGATTAAACAACATGGAGAAGAATTAGAGGATGAGTTAGTAAATGATATAACACACCTTTTCATAATCTTAGGTGATGAGGAAATGGTGGATGCACCAGAAATTTTGGGACAACCAATCGATGCACATGAGATTGAACATGAATATACTACTATGGGAATGCCTTGTCCTTTGGCCAATATGATTCCCATAACTAACCATTTTTTTAGGACATTGCTAGATTTCACTGAATTATACCTCATATTTGTCCTCTCAATACTTTGTTATGACCAATACATACTGTCACTTCTGCCCACCTGGGAACAAAAACAATTATGTTATTGTCGAGAAATACCTTGAACATCAATAGTTGGTTGGAAAAATCATAAGAGGATAGGTTATTTAATGTTTTGGTAAAAAGGTCTAAAGCTTTTTCTTGGGACTATACAGACATGAGGGGAATTCACTCAAGTGTTTGTATGCATCACATTTATATTGATCCTAATATAAAGCCAATACGTCAGCCACATAGGAGACTCAATCTTGCATTAAAAAATATTGTCGAAATTGAAAATGAGAAACTCCTTCAAGCGAGGTTTATTTATCCCATTGACAATAAGTGGGTTTCACCTATGGTTGTAGTGCCAAAGAAAAAAAGGAAGTGGAGAATATGCGTAGATTACAAAGCCACTCATCGAGATTATTTTCCCCTACCATTTGTTGACTAGGTTCTGGACAATTTGGCTAGGAGGAAATATTTCTCCTTTTTAGACAAATTTAGTGGTTACAACTAGATTCAGGTAGCACCAGAAGATCGGGATAAAACAACATTTACTTGTCCATGGGGAAAATTTTCATATCATGTTCTTCCCTTTGGACTTTGTAACGCCCCTACAACTTTCCAAAGAGCCATTTTGGCTATATTTGTTGTGCTTGTTAATGACTGCGTCGAAGTCTACATGGATGAATTCACTGTCTATGGGTCAACCTATGATGAAGCCCTTAAAAACTTGGAAAGGGTTTTAGAGAAATGTGAGGATCACCGTCTATCCCTTAGCCACAAAAAGTGTTTGAGAATGGTGGAACAAGGAATAGTCTTAGGTCATCATATCTCTTCTAAAGGAATTAAGGTTGATCCCAAGAAAATTGAAGTCATTCAACAACTGACTACTCCTCAGACACAAATGGATGTTAGAAGTTTTCTTGGGCATGTTGGATATTATTGGAGGTTTATCGAAAGCTTCAGTAAGATAGTGACCCCTACGTTTTCCCTTCTCCAAAAAGATGTGTACTTTAACTGGACACTTGATTGTCAACAATCATTTGAAACAATAAAGGATAAACTTATCTCTGCTCCTATACTGTGTGGGCCAAATTGGAATCTCCCATTACACATATGTCGATGCTTCGGATGATGTAATTGGTGCAGTATTAGGGAAAGAATATGAGAATGGGGGTAAATACGCCATATATTTCATTAGTAAAAACTTGACATCTGCTAAGACAAACTACACAACAACAAAAAAATAATTCTTGGTTGTGGTACATGCCATTAAAAAGTTTTTCCATTATATTATAGGGTACAAAGTTACTATTTATATAGACCATTCGGCTATGAAATATCTGATGAATAAACCTGTAGTAAATGGATGAATAATTAGGTAGTTACTACTCCTTCAGGAGTTCAAAATAACAATAGTTGACAAGCCAGGGAAATTTAATGTAGTAGCAGACTTTTTGTCTTGAATTAAACAAGAAGATGGGGATTATGCACCTGTACAAGATGAGTTTCTAGATGAAATATGTTTTCTATTTCTACAAAGACCCTTTGGTTCGTTGACATTGCCAACTATTTAGGCACTTCAAAAGTACCACCAGGTTTTACGTCAAAATAAAGGAAGCGACTTATTAGAGAAAGTGCCCCATTTAAATGGATTAATGGGATACTATTTCGGTGTGGCCCTGAAATGGTATTGAGAGGATGTGTCAAGGTAGATGAAATGTACAGTATCCTTAGATCCTGTCATGATGATCCTTTTGGGGGTCATTATTATGTAATGAGAACTTCTCATAAAATCTTGGGTGTGGGGTATTATTGGCCTTCAATGCATAAAGATGTCAAAAATTATGGTCATCATTATGATGAATGTCAAAGGATTGGAAGACCAACAACTTATGTTGAAATGCCTTTGTAACAATAGGTAGTCCTTGAACTATTTGAGAAATGGGGACTAGATTTTATCAGTCCCATAGATCCTTCCTCTCAAGGGAAAGAATACATATCAGTTTGAATTGATTATTTGACTAAAAGGGTAGAAGTTCAGGCCCTATAGGTTACAAGAGAGGAACAAGTCACTGACTTCCTCTATACTAAGACCTTTCTTAGGTTTGGAACTCCCATAACCATTGTTATAGACCAAGGACCCCAATTCATGTCCAAAGTTCTCTTGGAATTCATGAACCATTTTTAGGTGAGTCGTGAGAAGTCATCTCGTTATCACCCTCCAGCAAACAATCAAGTAGAGGTGACTAATAGGGTGCTAGAAAACATATTGACGAAAATAGTTTCTTCAGGGAGAAAATATTGGGATAGAAAATTACCTAAATTCATTTGGGCGTACAATACAACATGGAAGTCCAAACCTAGGTTTAGCCCCTATGAGCTAGTTTTTGGGAAGAAACCTCTCTTGCCCATTGATTTTTAACTCCAAACTTTTAGAACATCTATGGAGTTGGGACAAGATCTGAAATGAGTTCAAATAAAGTGAGTTTTATACCTAAGTGAGTTGGATGAGCTTTGTTTGGATGTTGTCCATTAAACTGAGTTGGTTCAACAACAACAAAAGGTGTGGCATGACAAGCACATTAAAGAAAGAGAGTTCCATAATGGTGATTGGGCCTTGTTGTTCGATTCCAAATATAAAGATCACCAAGGAAAACTTAGAACTCATTGGTTGGGTCGATATGAAATTTTTGAAGTGTTTTCAAATGGAACAGTTCAGCTGAAACCTATTGATGGTGATACACGATCTCTCTTGGTAAATGGTCATTGCCTACATATCTACCAAAAACCTATCAACAAGGAGGAATTTAGAAAATTCATAGAAATTCAAGATGAGATCCAATACATCGACTCTACCTTGGAAGAGTCAATTTAAACCTTGCATATTGCATATCAAAAAAAAAATTATATAAATATATGAAAAATTGTAATAAAAAGGCATGTGTACAAATTTGTTTCAAAGCATTCTTCATGAATTCCTATTTTCATTGGACTTGTCTAAATTTTGTTTTCATTTTGTAGGACTTTATTATAAATCAAAAACAAATTCCGAAGCACCTTGCTACAATACTCCAGAGCTTGTTAGTTCAAGTGCCTCGTTACTCCAAAACTCACCTTCGGTTGCGGCGATACTCTTGAACTTATGAACTTGATTGTGGTGGTGCTCCAAAACTTGTGAGCTTTGATATCTAGATGCTCTGGAGCTTGCATTTCAACTCATAGCATCATGAATTTTGTTCCTGTAGAATGGTGATTGGTCGAGAAATGCAACAGAAGTTCAAATTCATTCATACATTCATTTTCTTCTTTTTGGCTGCATCTTTTGACAATGCTCTGGAACCTTGCCTTCGGTTGCTGCTCTGGTTGCATCTTTTGATGATGCTCTAGAACCTTGCCTTTGATTGCTACTCCAGCTGCATCTTTTGATGATGCTCCAGAACTTGTTATGTTCGGGTGCTCCTATGCTCTGGGACTTATCCACCTTCTTTGTTTCAAGTGTATGCCTCAAGCATGCTCTAGAACTTACTTGTTTTGAGAGCATGCTCATAAGCATGCTCTAGAACTTATCCATTTCCATTCCATCCACCTCTTCTCATAAAATTTAAATTTATTTTTGATGCTTTGATTTTTCAAACTTGTGTACACATGCCTCCTTTTTAAAAATTGTCACTTCGATACCCGCAGTTAATATAGTTATTCCAAATCGCTGCCTTTTTTCCATCATAAATAAAAGCCATTATGACAGCCTATCCTCATTTGACTTCATCATTCACAAGTTTCCTCACTCATGTCATAATAAATATGCCATCACCTCAACCAATACCATTCCATCCTCTTGTTAAATCAACAAAGGTACGTAATCTTCAGGAGATCACATAATTTAAGTATAATTTTTTGCTTAAATAAGTAGTTATTTTTTAATAAGGTGTAATTAATTGGCACGAGTATCTCCCCTCATAATTTAGTAACTTGAACCACTAAGTGATTGACTGGTAGTATGACACCCTTTTTGTTGGAAATTGGATGCCATTTAATTGCAATCATAAACATTAGTTATTTCACGAGTCTCCTAAATCCTTGGAATGTGTTCAACAACACTAGGGTTAGGAAGAGAATAATATTTGATGAAATAAATCATATTAATTGACATTTGTAATTAATTATAAATGTTAGGAGCATGTGGGGATGCCTTGGAATGGGCTCCTACAAAATAGGAGCACATGGGCACACACATGGGAGGTGACACTCACCTTCAGTTCAGTTAATTGGTTGGTAAATTGAGTATACTTTAAAGATGCACCCTAGGTTCCTACAAAATAGGGATTTTGTTTTATGCATGTTGAGTACTAAGTTAACTAGTTGGTAAATTGAGTACACTTCAAAGATGCATCCTAGGTTCCTACAAAATAGGGATTTTGTTTAATGCATGTTGAGTATCTATAAAATAGGGTTTGAAGTTCAGTTTAGTTAAAGTTCAGTTCAGTTCAGTTTAGTTAAAGTTTAGTTCAGTTCATTTCAGTTAAAGTTCAGTTCAGTTTAGTTCAGTTTAGTTTAATTTAGTTTAGTTTAGTTCAATTGAGTTCAATTCAGTCTTGGTTCAATTATCTTCAGTTATTTTTAGTTGAATGTTAGTTAACCTTAATTAACTTGGAATCCATGGCTAATATCTTGAGTTACATGACAGATAATAGGGACTACCTTCAGTTAACAAGTGATGACCATTCTTACATGAATGGTGTTGAGAAATGTTTCAGTTAACAAGAATTAACTTGGACCCACCTTGGGCGCCCAAGTTGGCTTCTTGGAATTAACTCCTTTGCATGTTGAGATATTTTAGAAGGCTTAGTTAATTGGGCCCTCTTTTGGGAGCCAACTTTGAGGATGAAGCCTTGAAGTTATCTACAAAATAAAGGTTGAGTTATGACTTCAGTCTGGGATGCCCAAATGGATGAAGGAGAGGATTTGGCATTGTTCTTCATGGCACAACTCTACTTGCAAGAGATAGGCGTACCTTTTATGGATAGGGTTTGAGCATTGTTATTGTAACTCATTTGGAGTTTACAATGTTGATTAAATTCTATTTATCTCAAGCAAGTTGAAGAGAGAAGTTGTGAGTTTTATTTATAGGTTGTGAAGAAGTTTGGTGAAGGCAAAAGAGGAATTCTCAAGCAAGAATTGAAGCTATTGTAATCTACTTCAGAGATTGAATAATAGATTAATTCTTGGTGGAGGTTTTCACCTGAAAGGGTTTTCTCCATGTTACATGCTTGTGTAATCTTTCTAATATCCTGTCTACTTCTTCTATCAACTTATGTCTATATTATACAAATAGTAAAATGGATTAATCAGGTAATCACCCACAAAGAATCTGTAACAAAGGAAAATCATATTTAGATTAGAAATATTAAAGTTTTATAAAGTATTAAGCAAAGAAAACACCTCAATTTTCAACATTTGGTATCAGATCTAAGGTTGGGTAGAGTATTTGGACACCTTTCTCTTAAATATTGAAGGATTTATTGGCTTAGTGGGAGCTTTTATTATTTTGGTTATTTTTTGATTTTGGAAATAAGTTTTGTTACAATGAACTATCGTTTAGATATTGAAAGGTTCAATGGATCTAACTATGAAATGTGGAAATTAAAAATGGAAGATCTTCTTGAAGATAGAGATCAGTGGTTAGTTGTTAATTATCATAAAAATACACCTACAACTATTTCAGATGAGGATTGGGATAAGTTAGGTAAGAAGGCAAGAGGAACAATTAGATTATGTCTTGTTGATGTTGTTCTCTTGAATGTTTCAGAAGAAAATACTACATATAAATTGTGGAAGAGAATAGGTGATATTTATCAAACTAAAAGTCTCACAAATAAGTTGTATCTGAAAAGGAAGTTGTATTCATTAAAAATGAAAGATGGTGATTCTGTAGCACAAAATTTAAATGCTTTTAATTTGATTCTCAGTTAGTTATCATTTGTAGATCTAAAGCTAGAAGATGAGGATAAATGCATTTTATTACTTTGCTCTTTACCAGATTCTTGGGAAAATCTAATTGTTACAATCAGTGGTAATGGTGCAGATCCAAAGATGGACAATATAATTTCTACTCTCCTATCTGAGGAGATGAGGAGGAAGTCTAAAATTGGCTCCCAAGATACCTTGTTTGTAAGAGGTCAGCCTAAAGAGAAGGAATCTAAGGCAGACAAGAAAGGAAAGGGTAAGTCCAAAGGACGGTTAAAAACCCCTCGTAAGAGTAAGGTAGAGTGTTGGAATTGTGGAAAACTTGGACATATTAAAAAGGATTGTAAGAGCAAGAAAAAGGGTTTTGATACTACTATAGATAAATCCATCGATGGACAATAGTGATGCATTAGTCATTTCTTCTAATACTATTGTTGATAACTCTTGGCTTATTGATTCAGATTGCTCCTATCATATGACTCCTAGAAAGGAGTGTTTCACTAAGTATACTGCATATGATGGAGGGGATGTATTGTTTGGAGACAACAACACAACAAAGGTTGTTGGCAAAGGAGAGGTAAAATTTTGTTTCAATGATGGTAGGGTTTAAACCCTTAATGATGTTTTACATATTCCAAGACTTGCTAGAAATCTTCTTTTTGTCTCTAAGTTCAATGATTCTTGAATGCATGTGAAATTTGACAAAGGTGGTTGCAGATTGGTGAAAGGGAATATGGTGGTTGCTAAAGGATCTCGGATTGGGACTTTGTTTAAGTTGAATACCTCCAATGTAAATATTTTATCCAATGTAACTGAAGCTGAAAATACATGTATGTTATGGCACCATAGATTGGGCCATATAGGTGAAAAAGGTCTCAGGACCATTCTTAATAAAAAATTGGTTGACGGTTTTCCTAATTATAATATGTGTAAAAATGACTTTTGTGAGCACTGTGTGTTTGGAAATAAAATCTAGATCTAAATTTCCTAGTGGTACAAATAGAGCTAAGATATTATTAGAGATTATTCACTCAGATGTAACGGGCCTTGTGGATATTGACTCTATTGGAAAATCTAGATACTATGTCACATTTATTGATGATGTCTCAAGATACACTTGGATATATTTTATGCATAACAAATCTGATATGTTTAATAATTTTAAGGAATTTAAGGCTTTGGTTGAAAACAATCAGATCATAAGATAAACGTGTTGAGATTAGATAATGGTGGTGAGTATTGTTCTAGAGAATTTGATGACTATTGAAAGCATGCAAGGATAGTGAGATAGAAAACTACTCCATATACACCTCAACAAAATGGAGTAGTAGAAAGGATGAACCAAACCTTAATGAAAAGAGCTAGGAGTATGTTAAGTAGTGCTAAGCTAGACCGGTCTCTATGGGCTGAGGTGATATGTACTTCTTGTTATTTAATCAATAGATCCCCTATTTCATGTATTGAAGATAAAACTCCTTATGAAATGTGGTTAGGAAAGAAGCCTAGTGTTGCACATTTAAGGATCTTTGGTTGTGAGGATTTTGTTCATGTGCCTCAAGAAAAGCGATCTAAATTGGATCCTAAAGCACATAAATGCATATTCATAGGTTATGGTGAAAATATAAAAGGTTACAAGCTTTGGAATCCACTAACACGAAAAGTTTATTTATCTAGAGATGTGATTTTCAGGGAATTTAAAGCTTATTCAGGAGAAGAACAACCAAAGGAGAAGGATACTTCTCGAACAATGCATTTTGAGATTGATAATCAAAAGCAACAAGATGCACATGTTGAAGAACAATTGGATGGATTGGAAGAGGAGAGTTCAGAGAGTTCTTCTGAAATAGAAGCTCAAGATGAGCATATTGAGGAACAAGTAGAAACCCCTTTGAGAAGATCCACAAGACAATGGAATCCCATTGATAGGTATAGCCCACCTAATTTCCATTGTATTTTTTCTTTAATGAGTACTAATGATGAACCCAGTTCTTATAGGGAAGCTTTTTCTTCAGACGAACACAAGCTTTGGTCACAAGCTATGCATGAGGAAATGGAATCCTTAGAAACTTGTGACACATGGGATCTTGAGAGTTTTCCCAAAGGGATAAAAGCCATTGGTTGTAAATGGATCTTTAAAAAGAAGATTGGTGTAGATGGTAATCTTGAAAGGTACAAGGCTAGATTAGTAGCCAAGGGCTACTCCCAAAGAGAGGGATTTGACTTTAATGAAATATTCTCTCTCGTTGCTAAACTTACTTTTATTATATTCTTTTTGTCCATTGTTTCTGCTTATAATTTAGAAATTGAGCAAATGGATGCGAAAAATGCATTTTTGCATGGGAATCTTGATGAGGAGATTTATATGAAGCAACCTGATGGTTTTGTTGTAAAAGGAAAATAAGAATTGGTTTGTAGGTTAAAGAGATCTTTATATGGATTGAAACAGTCACCCAGAATGTGGTACCAGAAGTTTGGTGCTTTCGCATTGAAAATTGGTTATGTTAGGAGTGAGGAAGATCATTGTGTTTACATACAAATAATTGATGATCAGCTTTTAATTATTATCTTATATGTTGACGACATGTTGTTTATTCGTAACAACAAGGTAATGATCAAAGAATTGAAAGCACAACTCTTGAGCACATTCGAGATGAAAGATATAGGGGCTGCAAAATATATACTTGGTATGGATATTAGCAGAGATAGAGGTAACAAAAAGATTTTCTTAAGTCAAAGCAATTATATTGATACTATTTTGAAACGATTTAACATGTAGGACAATAAACCAGTTAATATTCCTTTACTAGTTGGCATGAAGTTAAGTTTAGACATGAGTCCTAAATCTTATTTTGATTATAAGGAAATGTCTAAAATTTTGTATGCTAGTGCAATTGGTAGTTTAATTTATGCAATGGTCTATATGAGACCAGATATAGCCCAAGCAGTGGGAGTTCTTAGTAGGTTTATGTCTAACCCTGGTAAAGAACATTGGACTTATGTTAAGACGATGTTTAGATATTTACGAGGAGCTTTTGATTACTATTTAGTTTATCATGGTTCTAATGACATTGATATTATGAATAGATCATTAGACATATAGGGTTTTGTTGATTCAAATTGGGTAGGAGATCTGGACAGTCGGAGGTCAACAAGTGGTTATGTGTACACTTTGTTTGGAGCTGTAGTTAGTTGGATGAGTAAAAGGCAGCCCACAGTTGCTTTTTCCACCACAGAAGCAGAGTACATGGCTGCCACACATGCCTCTAAAGAGGCAATTTGGTTACACAGACTTGGGAAAGGTATTGGTTTTAATTGCAAGCAAGTTAGGCTTGAATGTGATAGTCAGAGTGCTATTTGTTTAGCCAAAAATCCTATGTATCATGCTCGTACTAAACATGTAGATGTTCAGTATCACTTTGTGTGAGAAATGGTTGAAAGTAGAAAAGTATTGATTGAAAAACTTCACACTTTGATTAATGTTGTAGATTATCTTCCGAAGCCAACTCCTACAGATAAGTTATCGTGGTGTAGGAAGGCCATTGGCCTCGAGTCCTGTACTTGATTTAAAATTATTATTCCTTGTTTAGAATAATTGCAATGTATAATGTCAAGTGGGAGAATGTTGGAAATAGGATTTCATTTAATTGCAATCATAAACATTAGTTATTTCATGAGTCTCCTAAATCCTTGGAATGTGTTAAAAAATACTAGGATTAGGAAGAGAATAATATTTGATGAAATAAATCATGTTAATTAACATTTGTAATTAATTATAAATGTTAGGAGCATGTGGGTATGCCTTGGAATGGGCTCCTACAAAATAGGAGCACATGGGCACACACATGGGAGGTGACACTCACCTTGAGTTCAGTTAATTGGTTGGTAAATTGAGTACACTTCAAAGATGCATCCTAGATTCCTACAAAATAGGGATTTTGTTTTATGGATGTTGAGTACCTATAAAATAGGGTTTGAAGTTTAGTTGAAGTTCAATTGAAGTTCAGTTGAAGTTAATTGAATTTCAGTTGAAGTTCAGTTCAGTTTAGTTAAAGTTCAGTTCAGTTCAGTTTAGTTTAGTTCAGTTCAATTTAGTTTAGTTTAGTTCAGTTCAGTCTTGGTTCAGTTATCTTCATCTAGTTTTAGTTGAATGTTAGTTAACCTCAGTAAACTTGGAATGCATGGCTAATATCTTGAGTTGCATGACTGATAATAGGGACTACCTTTAGTTAACAAGTGATTACCATTCTTGCATGAATGGTGTTGAGAAATGTTTCAGTTAACAAGAATTAACTTGGACCCACCTTGGGTGCCCAAGCTGGCTTCTTGGAATTAACTCCTTTCATGTTGAAATATTTTAGAAGGCTTAGTTAAGCGGGCCCTCTTCTGGGTGCCAACTTTGAGGATGAAGCCTTGAAGTTATCTACAAAATAAAGGTTGAGTTATGACTTCAGTTTGGGATGCCCAAAATGGATGAAGGAGAGGATTTGACATTATTTGTCATGGAACAACTCTACTTGCAAGAGATGTGCATACCTTTTAGGGATAGGGCTTAAGCATTGTTATTGTAACTCATTTGGAGTTTACAATGTTGATTAAAGTCTATTTACCTCAAGCAAGTTGAAGAGAGAAGCTATGAGTTTTATTTGTAGGTTTTGAAGAATTTTGGTGAAGGCAAAAGAGGCATTCTCAAGCAAGAATTGAAGTTATTGTAATGTACTTTAGAGATTAAATAATAGATTAATTCTTGGTGGAGTTATTTACCCGAAAGTTTTTTCTCCACGTTACATGCTTGTGTAACCTTTCTAATATCCTGTCTATTTCTTCTATCAACTTCTATCTACATTATACAAATAGTAAAATGGATTAATCAGATAATCACCCACAAAGAATTTGTAACAAAGGAAAAGCATATTTAGATCAGCAATATTAAAGTTTTACAAAGTATTAAGCAAAGAAAACACCTCAATTTTCAACACTTTTCACACTCCTCCATGCAAATTATCATCATTGCACAATAAGGTTTCAAACAAAGATAAATAAATAATCATTCCTCGTTTATATCTTCAAACAATTGTGCACAAGCTTCTTGCACTGTAATATTGTTAACACAATTGGAAGAGCGGAGATAGAAAATGGGAGGTTCAAAGAAGAAATTAGAGCCAACCTCAACAAATAAATTATTGGGATTACGCCATATTTCTAGTTTGTTTCAGGAAGTGGGATGGTTAGATTTTATCAAAAGGTTTGAAGGATATAATGAGCAGTTGGTGAATGCATTTGCAGAAAATTATTCCAATGGCCAAGTGATACTACATGGGAAGCATTTTCAGGTGAGTCCAAAAATCATTTCTCACCTCTCTAGTTTAGATAATTCTAGTATTAAGTTATCTAAAACTTCCCAAATTACATATCAAAAGTTATCAAAATTATTTCTTAGAGAGGAAGACCCTCAACCCATGATAGTTATCAGTACTAGAGGACAAAACAAAGGGTTTCAAAGAATGTCCATATTAGAACCCTGGGGAACAACTGTTGCATGGATCATAAAATATTTTACTTGTGAGGGCCAACTAACTATTGTGGTAGGACCTTCATTTCAGATGCTTATACACTTGCGTCATGGAAAAGAAGACCCTGCTCTTAGGGTCAATTTGCCTGAATTTTTGAGTGAATCTATCATTTCCTCCATAGAAAGATATAAATTTGGTTCAAGTTCGTTAAAACACCATGGGTTAATTCAATTAATTTGTAAATATCATTTTCGAAAGAAACCTGAAAGTAAGTGGGAAATTTTTTTTTGAAAATTTGAAAATTTTGTGCCCAAAAGAAAATTAGAAGAAGGGGAATCCTCCAAAACAATTTACTTCACCTTCTGGGGGAACTTCTCCTTAGGACTCAAAAGCTCTTAAAGCTCAAATGCCCACAACCCTCAGTGATGAAGCATTGGAACCTCTGGCCAATGAATTGAAAACCCCAAACCGGTCAAGGGATGTTGAAATTATTCATGCAGATGTAGAAAGAGTTCCTTTAGGAAAAGGAAGAAAAGATCAACTGTTACTTTTTAGAGCATTCCTCCCTTAAGAAGAAGCAAGAGATTCTCCTTTGAGTCTATAGAAACCCCAATTCAAGACATAGGGAGTACTTCAAAGGAAAAGAAGTCTAGAAAATTGGAAAAGTCAATATAAATTGAGGACCCTACTGATAATATATAAATAATGGGAACAGGGGAGCAAGTTTGTCAATCTTCAAAGATAGAAGGAGAATAAATATGTTCCCACATAGGACAAGATGAAAAGGCCCTTGATGAAGAAATACAAAAAGAATCTAGAGGGAGCAATCTCCAAATTTTATGGAGGTTGAGGATAATGTTTTGGAAAATTTATCTCCTATTGTAAATAAAGTTATTAAAACAACTAAAAATGATAGTGCTAATGCAGAGCTAGAAAAAATAAAATTGGAAATTGATAAGTTAAGAAATCAATTGCAGAAAAATGAAGAACATGTTGTACAACAATAGGAGGAAATAGATGTACACATTGTTGTAATAGCAAAAATAGATCAGGAGATTCAAAATTTAAAACTGCAGATAGAAGAGAAGGACACATCTATTAATGAATTGCAAAAGAAAATTCAAAAATTAAATCAAGAGAATAATACATATAATGTTAACCTACAAAAAAATTGAAAGTTTGAAAAACAATTTCATATAGTTTTTTCAAGCTTTTGAAGAGGAGAAGAACAGACAAAATGAAGAATTAAATGTTTCTCTTAGTAGGATTGTGGAACTGGAACATGATTTGCAAGAAAGCATCAATAAACCAATAATGAAATCAAAGGGAACTCAAACTGAACCAACTGTAACTGAATGGTTCCAAGCTTGAATTCCCCCATTATTAATGAAGTGGATGGAAAGATGCTATTTCTTGAAGAATTCTAGGATTGAGAATATCAGGTTGAAAAAGGAGTTGGTACTCTTGAAAGAGTCATTTGATAGGGTCTATAGGGAAAAACAAGATGCATGCCAAATAGGATAATTTCTACTAGCATGTATGAGACCATCAAGGCTATATTCTATGTTTTTAAATGAATAATTGTTAAGATGGAAATTGCTAAGAATTTATCATGACTAGCCACATGACCCTGATGATCGTGAATTTGTTAAAGTATTTTTAGAGTCAACTCCTGAGAAAAAAGATATGTTATGTGAATTCTTTGTTCACAATTTATTGATGTAAACACATACTGATTTCTTTATTAACCTTTTTGTTGGAGAAGTGCAATTGAGATCTTTTTTATCTACCATGCATAATCAGGTTCATTGGCAAGAACGCACTCGAGAATAATCTTGAGTAGAGAAGAATGTGGGTCTTTAGATGAGATCCCCCAACAAGAAACTTGCAGCTTTCAAAGCACACTTTTTGGTTGTTAAAACATAAGAAACTTTGAATCAGAAATATAATGATAACCTCCGACTATGTTACAATCATTTCATAGAACAAGGGAAAAAACTGATTGGTAAGGCTTGGCATGCCTGTGAAGAGAGATACACTCCACTACTAGTATACTTAAAGAAAAGAGAAGTGATCTCCCCTTTTAACATCAAATGGTCCTACAGAAGAGCAGATACCTTTGGCCAAAATCATGAAAGACCTCAGAATAGATTGGATAGGGATGAGGTACAAACCTTCCTTGTTGCTTTTTCCATCACCTACTTTTCATATTAATATAGATCAAGATAATGGAGTCGTGGAGAAGAGAGGTTACTTATCATCAAGACTTCCTACACACGCCTAAAATTTTTGATAAGGCAACAAATGATCTGTATGATATTAATGCTAAATATGAAGAATTGAACAAAGAAGAAGGGCAGGGGTCACAATAGAGGGTAGGAGGACCTGCTAGAAATTAGGAAGGGGAGAAAGTGATGAGGTAAAAATAACCTCATCATGATAACATAATAAAACCCTTCCTCATATATGCAAAATACTTATTCTCAGCCAATTAATTAAACTTTAGGCATTATAATTACTTATCTTCTAAGAAAAATAATATAAACTTTATTTCTTGTGATTTATTGAAGTATCTTGCCAATGTAGATTTAACGGGTATTTTTAAGTGTTTTGTAGGATAATAATTGGTCATTATACAGCAATCAAAAGCGTTCAACCAACACAAGCTCCAGAATAGGTTAAAGACATGCGTTGGGAACATGCTCATGAACTTAAGGATGATGGACCGAAATCATAGTTTCTTCTAGTTGAATTTATGTTATGTTTTAAAGTTTAAAGACTTCATGGCTCAACTCGAGCCTTGTTAATATTTATGTAATGGGCATTTAAAAACATAAATTTTGTTTAAATTCTGTTATAGACTTTTTCAATGGTAATCTAAAACCATCTAAAATAAAGGATTTAGTTAGAGGCTTTTTATAAATATATGTAATCTCTAGAAGTAAAAAAAACATAGAGTAGTATTGTTATGTTGTCGACATGCTTTTTGAGTATATATGAATAAAGAAACTATTGCATATCAATCTCTGAGTTGTTGAAATTATGGATGAATATTATCATTAATGGGGAAGCTTTCAATTACATTGTGCATGTGACTTGAGAACGTAGGAACACGCGAGTTGGCCACTCAAGGGGTGATAGATTAATTAGATGAGTACTTTCCTTTAAATAATTCTATCATTTTTATTGCATGGATAATAATTAAGTTTGTCATCATAAGAGTCTAAAGCTTTGGAGCACCTGTTGTCTTTCGATTCTATAGTTAATATTTGTTAATGGTTAAAACTGTTACTGATATTACTTAGATGTTTCATAGATTGTTTATGAGTTTTACTACTTCTGTAATTTACATGCTTCTTAGTTTAGTTATTTCTATGTTTTCTAGTTTAGTTATCATTTTTTCTAGATTAGTTATCTTATGCTTTCTAGTTTAAATACTTTCCAGATTTTTAGATAAATTAATTTTCGGTTAACTAGTTAAATGGCCTTAGGTTAAAATTAAGTTCAGTTGCTCTAAAAAAAATATAGAAACTCTAAAAGAGATAGTCAAGTCACCTTCTATTGTAAATAGCCTTGGACACTGCCCAGTCGATATATTGAAGTTTTATCTTCTAAAGTAATGGGACCTAACAACAACCTATCAAATGTCTTGCTCTCATTTTTTGTAACACAAAAGTTATGACATTATCTTCTTCATCCTAAAACCCATGTTATTGTGAAAAGTGATTTTCTTAAACATCTATTTTCTAGAACCAATCTTTCTAGAAGGTTGGCAAAGTGGGTAATATTTCTCTTTGAGTTTTATATCAATTTTATAACTCATAAAGCAACAAAAGGTCAAGTTGTTGTCGATCAATTAGTAGAAGCTCCCTCATATCACTCCTTCCCTAATTTGGATTTATTTTCAGATGAAGATCTCTTTGCATTAGATCATAAACCTATATGGGAGATGTATTTTGATGGATTGAGATGTCAACCTCACTCTGGGGAAGGTATAACTCTAGTCTCACCTGAATGTGAGAATTTTCCTCTATCCTTTCGATTGGAATTTCTTTGCACTAACAACATCATTGAGTATGAAGACCTTATTGTTGGATTGTGTGCCACGATGGCCTTAAATATTAAACATCTGTGTATTCATGATGATTCTGAGCATATAGTAAACCAAATTACATGAATGAATCAAGCCAAGAAGAATAAGCTATCTCAGCATTGGGAAATGGCCTAATCCTGTCTTGATTGTTTCTCTTCTTTCACAATAAACAGTGTCTTTAGGAGAGAAAAGTGATACACAAATGCAATGGTGACTGCAACCTTCCTTGTGTCTTCGGATGATGGTGTAGACACCTAAAAATGCCTTGATGGATCACATTGGCTAACTAACATTATTTCGTTTTGAAACCCATCATATTTTCGCTTAATTGATTAAATTAGCTTAGCTATTTAATTAATTACATCGTTTGCATCCATTAACGTCATTAATTAAATTGGGTTAATTCACCCCTTTTCATGCTAACATTTCATCTAATTAAATTAAATAAATCAACATATTTAATTTGATTTCCTAAGTCTTCTAATTTAATTAAATAACCCTAAGTTATTTAATTAAATGTCATCTCACCCTTTTCCCATTCATTAAATCATTTAATTGAATGAAAATCACTTTATTCCTCCAAAATCCACACATTGTGTGATTAAACTTTGTTTAATTAAATAATTAATCTAATTTTCCTCTAAAGAGGAATATTCCCTTATCCTTTTTTTGCACAATTAAGAATTTCTTTTAATTTGAAAAATGTCTTTTATCCTCACCCCTGAGAATATTCCAAAAGAATATTCTTATTCCTCCATCATTTGAAAAAGGGATATTTTCACTTTGCTTCAAATGCAAGTTACCTTGTAACTTGAATTACAAGTTATCTTTTAACCTTTTGAACAAGTCACCTTTGACCTATGTGTGCAGGTCAAAAGTGTGTTTGTTTGAAGCAAATGTGAACCCTTGATTAAATCTTATCGTGCATTCTCATTCGTTGAAGAGAATCCATGATCCATGCCTCTCCTTTCTTTCATCTTGGACCGTTGATTAATCTTTTCAATCTCAACCCTCCATTTCTCATTTGCTCTCCTATAAATAGGTCACTATTTGGAGACAAATGGATTCATCTTTTTCAGAGAAAACTTATGCTATTGAATCTCATCCATCTTTTTCAAATCAAACTTATGTTGTTGAATTTTATCCATCCCACACTTATATTTTACTCACATTTAACAAATTTTAGTCTATTTTTAGTTGCATAATAGCTTTAAGCTTCAATTAATGGCTTCCATGCATCCATCTTAGCTTGTTTTTAATTAGGGTTTGTATCTTTTTAGCTTAAATCTTATTTGGAGTAGCTTAGCAATTGCATATCTACATCTTTTAGCATAAAATCATGCTAGATTAACTCTTGCATCATGTTCATTTTAGCATAAATCAAGTTTTAAATCCTCTTCATCACAAAGGTTTCATCAATTCTCTTCCATAGAATCGATTGGAACAAGCTCACTGATCACGGGATTGGGAAAGGGTCATTGTTCCACATCAACATGACACCAATTCCATAATGGGATAAGTTTCAGATGGATTAGAGTAGACATTTTCAATGCTTTCGTAGTTTAGAATGTTTTGTCTCAATAAATGTTTAGTTTAACTTTCATTTGAATTATCTTGTTGAGATTCACATATTAGTGGCATGAATATGCTTCGATTCTTCATGGATCAAGCATAATCGGCCCATACTAAAATCCTTGTCTCACATTCTGGCACTAGAAGGAGGGCAAGCCATTATCTTAATAATTTTTTAGCTTGAATTTCATTTGTTTGTTGTTTTGCAGGTTACAATGACACCCAAACTACAAAAAATGATGCTTTCTATAGAGCATTGCCATATAGCAACGCTATTGCAATTTGAAACATCGATGTCGAATTAATACACCGATGCTGATTTAAATATGGCGACATCGATTTAATCTGGAGGTATCAAAAAGTTCAAACGATGGCACCCAACTTTACCATAGAGATGCTGACAAATTTGAAATCGTGACGCTACTGTTAGCAGCGATGTTGAACCAAATACTGATGCTATTGTTCTCACTATTTCTCCTGTAGATCAACGCCCATTTTCACCAAAGCGATGCCCAACTTTGTTAAGAAGTTTTATGATCATTTTTTCAACATATGCTTTAATTTTTTGACTTTATCTAAATGCTAACATGTCATTAACTTCTTATTTTTCTTTTTAGACTAATTGGTTTTGTAGATTTGGAGAAAAAACTAGGAAAAAATTTACCCCAACTTGTTGGGGTCATAAATTTCTACTTAGTGCTCAAAATTCGAATGCATTTGCACTGTTGGAAAGCTCTCCAAGAGGACTAATTCAGTCCCTAAAAAAGTGTGCCTTTGACAACCCATTTTTAGGTACTGACACAAGTTTCAACCCCAAATTTTGCTCCGAAGGTCTCTGAAAATGCGATTTACTACAACATACAAAAAAACCGAAAAAAATTTGAAAATTTTAATTTTTGGTGTTTCTTAGTTGTAATTGTTGTAATAGTGTTTTGACACTTGTGGGGAAATTATAACCCATAATATGTTAGTTTGGTTTATGTTTTAGGACCACTAAATTTCGATTGGATTTTAAAACTTACAATCTTAAGACCAACTAGCTTTCAATTGGGCTTAAAATTCACTTTCAAAGTTGGCTAAAGTTGAACCCTCATGTCATCATTGTCTTTTGGGCTTTAAAATTGAACAAGGCAACTTCATATTTCATTTGGTTCTTAAAAAAAACTCATCACTGCTTTGAGGTTTTAAAATTTACAACTATTTGCTATGTTTTGTGATTTACAACGTTATTAGTGAATGTGTATGCAATTCTCTCATGCCATTTGGCGACCTTGAGAAATAAAAACATTCTCTAACACTTTGGAAAATCACCTACATCTTTCATTTGGATTAAATCTGAAACCCCTTTGCGAGTGTGATAAAAAGACATGGAGTGTGTTCTCTCTTTGTTCATGCAAACAAAGATGATCAAACTATGGACGTACTTCCTTTCTATTGTTCACCTTTAGAGGGCCTACCTCCCTGCTTCAAAAGGAGGGAACAACCCAAGCGGTAACAAGCTAAATACAAGCTCTTCCAAAATGCAATATAAATGTGTGGTTGTAATGAAAATAGTGATCAATGGGAAGTGGTACATGATAGATCTCCCCCAACATCTTTATGATGTGTAAAGCTCTTGTTCTAAGGGTTGGGAGACCTCTCACAAGGATTTTATCATTACACGTCCTAAATTGGAAGCCCTTATTATGAACCTTTGTTAAGAAATCCAAAAATTCGTAATACTTGTTGGTGCAAGAACGGTCATTTTGAAGTCATCCCACATTCTCACTATTCAATTGTAGAAACAAAAAATTCCTTTTGATCTTCAAATTTTAAGGATTTTAAGGTTTGGTGGTCCCAAGAAGTGTGTGCCGAGAAAGGGGGAGCCAGTGTCACCAAATCTCTAACTGTTCACATTTTTAGTATTTGGAGAAATCCAAGTGGGAAATCAACAAAGTATAGCCATTTCAAACCTAGGATTGTAAGTGATTGTGAGTTAGTTTGATACACTGCTCGGTTCCAAAACATTTCAAAAATAAACATTCACTATCTTTAAAATTTCAAACACTTCGGTTTAAATATGGATTCCTCTTGATTTAGCCTAGATATTACTATTGGTCCTAAGGGTTTCTATCCTTAGCGATTTCTAAATATCTTGACTTGATCTTAAATCCATATTTCCCAAAGAAAATGTAGGCAATTATGACTCTAATCTCGTGATTTTCATGAAATGGAGATTGTGAAAGTTATGATGTTTTTGACATAAACATTTAGTTTGAAAACACAATCAAGATGAGTGGTTGTAAAATTAATTCACCTAAGCAAGATAAACTTGACACAATTAAATCCCACATGACCATTTTGGCAATCGATCACGCTAGTTGAATAACTTGACCTTACGCCCGCTATCATACAAGCAAAACATTACAAACATTGAGTCCAAAATCCTTGGATCCTATTTCCAAAATTATTTGAGTCCTATTTTACCAAAATCAGTGAGTTCTTGGAGTATTATCACTTTAGAGGTCTATCATGTTTCCCACCACCTTGGTCTTGGAAAACAAAAGGTTCACTCTAGGTCAATATTGGGTCAAACATTCTATCCACCCCTTCATAAAATTTCATCCTTCACTTTACCAAACTTTGCAAAAAAATTGAATACACCAACACTCTTTGACTTCAACATCCAATTAAACCCAACCTTAAACTTGGCTACTTTGTATGTGAAATGCATCCTTTTCCATACATTTGGTCAAGTTAGTTATCATATTTGAATTATTTTATCTTGAAGGTCACGAGTCTACCCTAAAGATTTCCAAGTTCATAAACATCCTTTATCAATCATCAAACATCAAACTCTTAAGTCAAAAGTGTTGTCCCAAAATGTTTGCAAAGATCACTCTCCACATCATCCACCTTTTCATCTCCCATTATCATCATTGCTCCAAAAATACTTAGAGCATCCCTTTTATCTAGATTTGAGTCAACTAAAGATTTCAAACATTACAAATCTCAACACACCTCTCCCATCGTTGACCCACAATCTATGGTTACAACAAGATCAAAACATAAGAGAATCATGGAGAAAACCAAAGTCTCATCTACCATCAGTGACATATGAGATTGAAGACATCACGATTAACCCATTTGGACTTATTAGGGAAGAAATCATGGAACATCAAGCCTTAGAAAATATGGCTCCAATTTCCCCATCTTTTGTTGCACAATCATTGATACTATGCTTGACTTCATCTATGATTCAACCAACTCCATCCCTTGTGCCAAGTCAACCCTTAACATCTAGTCTTGCAACTGGGCTAGGAACCAACCTTAGTCTCACTTCATGTCTAGGAAAAAAAACAACTTTAGGTATTCACAAAATGACCATTCCATTAACCAACAACCTTCCCCAAGACACAAGTTGGATACCAACCTTTGGCAAGCCACTTACATTCTATGACACCATGACAATCTCGACATTTCGAGTGCAACCATCTTCATCCATCGTCACAAATACCCCAAGTGTGCCTAATGATATAAAAGGTAATGTGAACCAAGTGCCTCAAGTAGGACAACAAGGGAAATTTAACACTCTCACACAAATTAAAACCTTCACAAGTGGTTCCAACAACCCCATCGACACATCGAAACAAGTGGTTGCCCAAGCTACTCAAGTCAATCAACCATCCACATCAAACCCATCTATCATCAACCCAAATCAAAACAACACCTTGGTTATGAATCCCATCAACCAAGGTAATACCTTGATCCCACCTCAAATACAATAAGGAAATACTCAAGACATCGGTCTAGGAAACCTTTTTAATCAATGGACTGAAGGTCCTAATATGTCATTACCACCATAATATCCAATGGCATCATCATCTTTCCCCACGGTCCCTCTCACCATTAAAAATCAAATGACACCTCAAACTTACATTCCTCCATCTCAATCCACCATCTTAAAAGGAATATTGAACTAAGGGAACCCACAACCTCTCATTAGCAATCCACAACCCACTCAAAACATCAACACTCAAAACACATCGCAAAAGTCCCAACAACCACTTGATCCTACATTGCAAGCACATGCCTTAGCTTTACAACAAGCATAATAGGCTTATTATCAAGCCCTCGCAACACAACAACAACAACAACAACAAGCAACCTTAGTAGCACAACAACAACATCAAGTAGCCTTAGCAACACAATGACAACAACAATAGCAACAAGATGCCTTAGTAGTACAACAACAATATCAAGGCCAACAAGCTGCCTTAATCGCACAAAAACAACAAGCAACCTTAGCAACACAACAACAACAACAAAAAGCCTATCAATCTGCCTTAGTCGTGCAACAACAACAAGCACAACAACAAGCCCTCGTGGTGCAACAACAACAAGCCTTACTAGCTCAACAATATGCCCAACAAAAATAACACCAAATTTACTACTATAACCCTCAACACAGTATCGTCAACCTGAACACATCAGGAACATATACATCCACACCTCAATCACCTTCACCATACACCCCATACAATACATCATCATATCAAAATCTTGTGTACAACCCATTCCTCATCCCAAAATATGTTCCTCCACCAAACCCACAAGACGATCTAGCATCACAACTCAAAGCGTCATCACAAGAAATGCAATATTTTTGAATGGGCAAGACAAATAAGACCCATACATAGAATCTATGTCCATATCCATTTGATTGAAACATAGCTATGGTACCATTCCCTCCTAGTTTTGAAGTCCCAAAAATTTATAAAAACAAAGGGAGAGGAAGTTTTGTGGACCACATGAAAGAGTTTAACGTCATGTGCATGGAGGTGGCCTATAACATGTCCTATTTGATGCACCTCTTTCCATGAAGTTTAACAAGTCCTACCATGGATTGGTTTTCACAGTTACCTCCAGGAATCAAAACTTCCCAATAAATCATTGACAAATTCATAGATCACTTCTCCTTCAATATTGACATGGACGTAAGCTTAGAAGAGTTGTATACTCTCAAACAAAACAAAGGAGAATCTTTCACCAATTTCTTGCAAAGATGGAGAAAAAGAGCTAGTAAAAGCAAGTGGACCATTCTCGATAAACAACAAGTGGGCATTATCATAGTAAATCTAGATCTATATCTATCCTTCTACTTAAAAATGCAATGCATTACCACTTACGATGAGCTTGTTCCTAGGGCCCTGAATATTGAGAGAGCTCTAATCTCACAGGGAAACACACAAGCATATAGAGACAACCACCCATCCACTAGTTTTAATGACAAGCCCCACTATTGGGACAAGAACAAAAATGTTACTAGTGATGGTGTTGTTGATGCAAGGGTGGTCTTAACTGTTCCTAGACAAGAAAATTCCCAAACCATGAATACAAAACAACTATACACATCACCATCGAACAATCAACCAATGATCAATGCTACAAACACTCAACGCAGACAACAAAGAACAAAAAATGCTCCTAAATGACAATTCGCTTCCTTAGGGGAACCTATGGAGGATGTGTTGAAGAGGTTGATACAGTCTAATCTTACCACACTCATAGATTTCTCAAACTATTAAGAGCCACAATTCAAACCTCGTAGCTATAGAGAAGATCATTTTTGTGAATTTCACCGGTACAAAGGTCATAACACACAAAATTGTTTTAGACTCAAAAATCTAATAGAATATCTTATTAAACAAAGAGAAATTGAGGTTGATCAAAAATTTGCGAATGAAAACATGAAAATTTATACAAACCCTATGCCTGACCATACCAAAGCAAAAGATTCAGGAAAGGCATCAACCTCAATAAAAGTAAACAATACTCATGATACCACAATGGGACATATTTATTCATCACAATATGAGGAATCAGACACACATCAAGATACAATTTTAAAACAAATTCCAAACCCACCAATAATGTTTAACACTATTTTATACCGTAATGACATCAAGTGGATATCAGATTGTGATATATCTCCCACATATGAATCAATGATTGGGCATGTTGAAGAAGTTCCAAACAAGCCATAAATATCCCTTATTACATCCATACCCACAAAAGGTTTTGAAGAGTCTTTTACCGATGATATATCATCCACCCAAAGATCTTGTCAAGAGGAGGCTCTTGAGGATAATGAAAGTTACTCTGAATTGAGTCGGGATCAAGAACCCTTATCCCTAGAGTTTCACAAAGAGTTGAGTGACATCTTCTAAACCATTTTAAGATCCAAATATGTCCTCAATATCACTCTTGAGATGTTTCTTTTCGATGGACATATAGATGTTCTTCATCCAAAACAAGAATCTCCCACTCTTGATAATCCTACACAAGACCAAACAATGGTCGAGATTCTTGATTCTTACAGGATTGTGCATCATCGACGTCCTTTGAATCATCATCATCTTTTTAAATAGCATTAACAAAATCAAAGAAAATAGTTCATATTCCTAAACAAGATTGTGCATCATCGATATATTTTGAGTCAACATCAACATCTTGTGAAGCAACATCAACAAATAATGATGTCATGGAATCAAAGCAAGCAATTCATATTCCTAAACAACATGAACCATAGCAATATCATGTGTTCATGATAGGTCATATTCAGTGGCTATGGATCAATGGATACATTATCAGGGTAAAGGATTAGGTATTGATAATACCTTCACAACACCAGGGGCAATCTTGTCTACAACAAACATGAACATATGGCGCATGAAGGATCTTTATGATGAAAATACTATCATCGCTACGACTAGTCGCATATTGAGTTAGCATTCACCCATCATCTCATACACAAATTGGGAGCAACATAAAAAGAAGAATTCATATCAAATCAAGGTAAAGATTGTCAAAACAAATGAAACGGTTAATAAAAAAGGACAAAGAAAATACAAATGGATACCAAAGAAAAATAAAGAAAATCATCCCTCCAAAAATCCATTAGTCAAAGAAACTATGGGGAAAAATAAAAATGGGAAATGTATCCACCAAAAGCGTCCTCAAATACAAAAGCAAGCTTCTCAAGCAAGGAACAAAGTATATCCAATGGTTGGTCCTAATTCCTTGAAAACCTCCATTCCCACCCATCATTTCTCATCTTCCCAAGTTTGGAGAGTCAAATTTTCCAAACCATCGACCAATCCATTTCATATTTCTTCATGCTTAACACCATACATGCCTTTTCTTCACAATATCTAATTCTCACATTGACCATGTGTTGGCAACTAATCTTCATCATAAGGATTCTAAAGGTACCATATCACGATGTGCGTACATAGATAAAATTAATTTTGATACCAACAAGGCAAATCTCAATTCTTCAAAATTACATTCAAGTGCTTGTATCTTAGCAAAGAAAATTCTTCAAGCAGGATATTGCTAGCATGTTATTACAGTGGCCTCTACATCAGTTCCAAGTTAGATGGTTCAACATGAGGGTAAAACTTCCAAAAAAAAAAAGGTCAAGAAAATAGTAAAAAAAAAATGTCCTCTAGTGAAAACCACTACGGTGGCGCTTTAGGCAAGTACTATGATGAAAACTTGGCAAACATGCATCATGAGTAGAATCAAGCATCTATATGATACTTCTCAGACAAAATAATCTCATCCTTGTCATGATAAATCCAATGTTCTCTCCATCCATCCAATGCAAATTTATCCAGATATTACACTTTATCTTGATATTGACAAAGATTCGGTGTATACTTCAACTCTACTCATGGAAATTTTTTGACAGGCTCTTTACCAATTTATCTCGTGAAGTCCCATAGCCCATCTCTAGCATGATAAAAATCTGTTGAACTCTTTGCATATACATCATCTATCTTGGTTATCCATTGCATTATGAAGAATCGCTAGACACTAGGGGCAGGATATTGCACTCTTGTTTTCAAATAACTCTTGATCCATTTCTTTTATCTCACAACGTGGCATCAACATCGTGATATAGGTATTGTTTACCTCAAAATCTCATCGAAAATGCTAAGAACATTCATAAAAAATCATCAAAATCCAAAAACATTCAAAATATTGTACTGCTAAAATCCAAAAACATTTAGAAAATTGTAAAGTCAAAATCCCAAAAAACAATCCAAATCACTAGCCCATGGCACATTTTGACAAGAAAATGTTCCTTATCAAGCTTTATCTCTTCTTGAACATCAATCCAAACAATCAATATCAGTTGAATCTACTTTGTTCCAAACCGAGCTTCAAAATATTGATCAATCTTATCCAATCAATCCATCATCATCTCAGGATATCCTTCCCAATCCTCGTGTTGCTTTACACTATCCTTGCATTATTGTGTATCCTCAACAATGTTATCATCATCAATCCATCAATCAGATCAATCAATCATAAGCCTGGTTTTCAACAAAATCCCAAATAGATCATAGATATGATCACTCCTATCCATGTCCACATCATCAAAATTATGTGAAAAGTCCAAAACATCCAGAAAACATCAAAATCCCTAAAAGGGTCAAACATCAAAAATCCAAAAAAGTGGTATCCTTATTGAACTACGTCATCTCTAAGTTTGAACATAGGCAAGGCCACCATTGATGTGCCCCCGAGTCACCCTAGGTCAATCCTTTAGGAGTCTGTCATAATAAACTGATTCTCCATCAATTGTTCATATCTTCATCATGTAAATGGGTCGAATTTGTCAAACTATGTGGTCTCTGCATGTACAATGTAGGCAAGAATTATCTTTGATTAGCCCCCGAAACCCCTAGGATAGGTCTTCTAGGTTAGGTTGTTGATCGAAACTCCTCAAAAATCCCTAAACATTGAAATATTCCAAAAAATCTCAAAACATCCAAACATTTTCAAAATAAAATAAAAATACCAAAAACATTAGAAAACGTTCAAAAAACCCTAAACAACCTCAAAAAATTGAAAACCAAAACATTCATAAACTTTCAAAATACCAAAAATAGCCTTAAAACATTTTCAAAATACCAAAAATATTGAGATATTATAGAAAACCGGAAACCACCCATCTCATCTCACTTTCACCTGTAATAAACCATCCACCCATAATAAATCAAGTGTCACCTTCACTCTTTGGTGAAACAAATAGAAATCAAGTATAACATGTCATAAAGTGAAACCTAAGTGTCAAATTCTCAAGTCTAGATCATAGGTAAATACATCAGTGAAGTTTGTATCAATGGCTCATCTTAGCATCATAATCCTAACATCAAACAACCTCTGATCAACATGTCCTAGGATGTATCCTTCCTATAATGGGCATCAATATCAGTTATCAGTTTAGCTAAATTAAATAAGGTAGGAGATATAGATGACACTGACTATTTGTCTTTAATCTTTTCTTATGATTCATCTTAATGACCCATTCCCAGGACCTCTCGATGATGTCTATCAAAACGATTTAGAGAGAAAGGAATGGGACATCGATCATTATCTTTTGTTTACTGTGCTTGTGGTTATTCTTGTAAAATAATCTTGGCACATACTTGCTTAGTTGTGTGTAGGGAAGTTGTTTGGGGTATGTTGTTGACTATTGTGTATGCTTTGGTCCAATATATTCTAAACTCCTGACTTGCATTTCAATGAGGTTTCCATATGTCAAGATGTGAACAAGAACCATCCTATCTATTTTTAGAGTCAAAGTCCATTACACTAGATACCACGTCGTCCTGGTTATCAATACCTTGATGCATCATGTCTATATGTTATATCAAACAATAAATAAAGATGAAAAATCTGAATCCCGATATGTGAGCACCTCATTATCTTGCATTCATCCTGCATCTTTTACATCACTTCCTTTTATATCACCAAAAAATAAATTCTCTTTACATCAAATTTTGCCTAAGTTCACCTTTGGGATGGAGGTGCATCACATAAACCTCTTCACGATGCACTAGCATCCGAGGTTGAACACCTCCCAACAATAGTGCGCAAGAGGGATGGCTACATAGTTGAAGGTCGCTGACAAATTGTTTGTATGACAACACACCAACTGGATGCCTTTACGTTAATTGGATGCTTCTATTGCTCAAAAAAGAGAAAAAACTAAAAAAATTAATGAAATGACAAGTTGGGTAAAAATTCCCCGTATCTCATCAAGCTCGTCACCCACCGCTACTACCACATGGAGTTGCTTGATCCTAGGGGCCACGTACTCTTATCTGTGAGGCATTTTTTTGACTCTTCTCTCACAAAAGTCAACAAGATCCTCACCATGAATAGTTAAAATGACCCTTCTATAGGCCCACATGAGCATATATAGGTCATTTTAGGCCATTTTTTCATGGCAAAAATATTCCTTCCATCCTTTCTATTTTCACCCCACCTTGATAGGGGAAAAAATAGGAGGGGGCATATATTCACCTCTTCATCATATTTTTCTTCTAAACCATCGAATTTTCTTAAGCATTCTTCTTGTCGTGGTAGCTTCTTTTGATTTTAAATTTGACTTCAACTTGAGTATTGTAGAATGAAACTTCACATCTAAAGATGTAGTTTCTCATTGAGCTCGAACACTAGGGGCATCGTTAGTATCTGGCTTCTCAACCTCTACATCCTCTACAGTATCCTTTTTGCATATAAATCTATAAAAGTTTCAAATTTTCAATCTTGGACTAATTTTTTCTTTTCTACTTTAGTGCAATTGATTTTTCTCTAAAAATTTAGCTCACTAAACTGGGGGCAAATGTAGTGTCATAAAATTATACCCTGTGACAATTTCACACTTGTGCATTTAGCCTATTGCATTTATGCTGTCTCACCACATTTATAACAAAATCCTTACAAGTTGAAATTTCATGATTTCAAATCCATAAGGGATAGTGACAAAGCTTTAACAGTCTACCACCTCATTTCTTGTAAAGTTTTGAATTAGATTCCTGTGCAACACATAGACGTCCATGCGGTGCAAAAGCGTCCCTGAACTTCTTGGGTTCAAATGAGGGAATCTCCTGAACTTTTCCCATGACATGCGTCGTCACTATAGAATTATGAGTGTAATGACTCTTCTCACCCATGCAACCTCACAAAACTCTAATATTTTCCTCATTCTCATTCATTCTTGCTTCCTCTCATTGATTCTCACTTCTTCTCACTCCAACTTGCTCTCTAGTTCTATTCTCTTCTACATCTCTTCTCCATAGCGAAGCTCTTCCAAATTCACGTTTCGTCAATAGCCAAGGCTCTCTTGCAAGCACACAATGTCTCATCTACCAAACTAAGAGGAAGCCACAGACTATTGGTAATGCTCTCTTATTGATTTGTCTTGTCTTGTTTATTTTATTCATGATAGGGGTTCTCCTCAACAACGGTTTTTTTTTCTATCACACATCTCATTTATTTCATTTCATGTCTCATCTATTTTCTATCTATCTGGCTATTTGTGGAGGTGGAAACACCAAAAATGGGGTTTGATTAAGGAAAGCCCTAAAACAACCCCACCATTTTCCCTTGTCCTTGTTGTGTGCAGGTTTTTAGATTTGAAGAGAGTAGTTGTTACAGATTTCTCGTTTCTACCTCCTAGTTTGATAGAGATGATAACACGATGCAAAGACATTTGTGCGACACACTGACATTCGTTGGTTGTGATTTTGTCCTTCTCAGGGAAGGATTTGTAAGTTCTTCTCTTCATGTTTCTATAATTTATATTATGTAATCTTTTACCCAATTATTTTAATTTACAAATTTCCCTTCATAGCTTAGTATTTCATTTAATCACATTTTTTTAATCTATTTCATCTTGCACCCCTTCACTTGAGCTTGTACTTTGAGGTAATCAAGGGCTATTCACTCCTTGTAGACTGTTTCTTGTCCTAGAGACTCGAGAATAGTGAATATCCACCATTACACATATAAATATCATAACTTGACACACTATGAAATACCTCCCACTTGTCAATGAATGAGCTAAAAGTGCTCTATAATAAATGTTTCATAAGCCACAACACTCGTTGGAGGTTTTGCAAGCTAAGTGAGATTTTGCTTTTGAGAGAAACTCCATGGTTAAGTACACTTGAGTTGAAGTAGTACTAGGATGTGTGACCTTTTGAGAAGTCCCAATGCTTCACCCCTATGAGTATCACCTAGATACAATGAGTGTTAAGTGGGCCATTCATTCTCATGAGAGATGGGTTCATGTGAATCACTACTCGTAAAATACGGGTCAATGAGTTTGACTAAAAAATATTGCAATTGAATCCTCATATAAATATCATAATTTAATACATTGCAAAAAACACCTACTTGTCAAAAGACTTATTTTTGACTCAACATTTTTTTACCAACTTCAATGCAAAATAGACCATCTTACACACTAATTTTTTACATTAAAGACAATCCAATCTTTATAAACTCATATATAAAAAAATATAAATGAACATTTTTCACCACTACATATACACAATGCCAATAATTTACTTTACACACCCTACAACATAGGGAAATCATTGCTTTAAATTTATGTTGCTAGTCTCAAATAAATCTACATTTAATTCACCAAAGGAAACCATCTTGAAATCTATGTTTGAAACACTATGGAAAATACCTCCTACTTATCAATTGACGAGCTAAAGGGGCTCTATAATGAATGGTTCATAAGACACAACACTTGTTGAAGGTTTATAAAAAAGAAAATGGGGTTGCAAGCTAAGTGGGCTTAACCTTGGGGAAAACTCCATGGTTAAGAGCGCTTGAGTTGGAGTAGTATTGGTATGGGTGACCTCTTGAGAAGGCCCAATGCTTCACCTCTATGAGCATCACTTAGATGCAATGAGTGCTAAGTGGACCATTCATTATCACGAGAGATGGGTTCTTGTTTACCACTACTCATGAATTATGGGTCAATGACTTTGACTCGAAAAACTACACAACTAAATCCTAATAGCAATATAATAATTTGAAAACACTTTATTAGCCGATAGGCTATTTATAGAGTGAATGTTCTACCGATACCTGTCTCACACAGGTATATTGCTCTCGTCCACCATAAATATCTTTTAATCCTCACTTCAAATATTTGAAGGTAGTAAAATGTTAAAGTTGAGGTTTTTTTTACTAATTTTTTTCACCGAGGTTAAAGTTGAATGGTAGGGGAGTTAAGCCCTCTTTGCATGTAGTTGTTTCAATAAATAAATGCAAAATATCTGCATAATTACACTGCAAAACCGTCAATAAAATAAATGCAAAATATCTTCATAACTGCACAGCAAAACCGTTAATCAAATAAATACATAATAGGAATGGGAATGAGTGTTCGCTTGTTTCTATCTTGCTTTTAACTAATTTTTTTTCTCTCTTTGGCCAAGTTCCTTCAGTTATAGTCGTTGCTACACTCTTGCTACTCTCTTCCAGTGAATGAAGGTATTGTTTTACACCTCTATATTGTGCAATGTTTACTTGTTTCAATGTGAATATATAGTATCTTTTGTATGGTTTTGTTTTCATTATTATATTTGTACAGGTAATTCATTTTTTGTTTAAAAAAAGATAGAAGCCAACAATGTGTGCATTTGTTTCTATTGTTTTGTGTGTGTACAAACATCTGCTCTTGTGCCAATGCTCCTTGGCAATCTAGTAGTTGCATCTCTGATAAGACATAGTATTATCACATGAGGCGACCTATCAGGCTTAAGAATAAAATGGTCTCAACCCTTTGATGTAGGCTTGCCATCACATCTTATCAATGGAGCAACAACTGCTTTCTTTCCATCTACAATAGTGTAAGTAAAGGCCCTATCTAAAAAACCCAAATAGAGTATGAAAACTAAGAAAGTTGGAGAAAGTATGGAAATGCTATTCAACAAGCATTTCCTCAAGCTATTTTAAAGTTGTTTTGCTAGAAACAATTGAACATGAAAAGGATAAAATAAGATATATAGAAGGGGTAGTTTAATGAAGACGTATAGTAGGATAAAACAATTTCCAAAACTTTATCCCTTAAACTACTCCTTTCACAATTTATCTTTGCAAAGATAGTCAAGCTGATAATGCCGTGCATACCAATAGAGTCATATTCATCACCATTATAATCACAATAACATAATATGAATAAGATAATGAAGTGAAATCTATACCTCCATGACAAGATCATTCCATGCATCTTCAAAGTCCTGACCACAAAATTCACTCTCTGGGGAAACCTCTTGAGAAGGGGGCGAAGCATTTGTCCTCCCCATCAAACACAAAAACAATACACCTCCTGTTGCCATATCCTCTGCTCTACATTTCATGAAAGCAGTGACATCTTTGTGAGACTGCTTTGAGTAAATATCTACAACCTGTTGCTTGGCTCTGTTGCTCCACACTCTTCCTCTATTGTAGAATGATGAATCTTTATGTAGAACAACTTCAGGCACCTGCAATAGCAATCATAATCATCACTTGCCTTACAAAGTTTGTATCTAATATGGTGTTACGACCAGTAGCACAACCAAGATCTGCTATTACGACCAATAACATATATGACAAGGCGCTGTTCAAAAAGACAAATGTGTAAAAATATTATACTACCGGAAAAACATATATGTTGCCACCACAGATTCATGTAGCTACGTGTAGAAGTCAGATTACATACTGCCATGAGAGCTATTTTCATCAGACATGTTATATTTTTCATGTTGTTCTTTGTATGACTCTGCATTCTTAGGGACCTCATAATTTTTTTTTTGTACGAAAGAAAACAATCACCTATAAAGAGTCTATATCATCGCAGTCTGTTGCATGCCTCTTTCTATCAACCAATCTCTACATGTCATATGGGTAGTATAAGCCCTAAGATATAGTAGCCTTTGGCTTACAATAATCTATTTAATTATCATATGTTATTTTAATTAATTATAAAATTACAGAGGAGAAGAATTGTGCACTATCCTTCTACCATGCCTGAAGCAGAGCCCAAGCTAATGTGCATCACATGCTCGATGGGACCCACAATAGATCCAATTGCGTATCTATCTATATATGTCTTCTAGCTACATATATATGTCTTCAATGGATATACATATTAAGTGTCTTATTATGGTAGAAGTGAACATTGAAGTACAGTTGCAATCCCCTGAATTGGCTGTGGAGAGCTCAAAATCATTCACATGCTTCGTATTCTCCAACAGTTAAAAAGAAGTTCTGCAACATTTTCTCATAAGTTTCGGTTTGTTTGTCTGTATGTAGAAAAGATTTGTCAAATGACCGTTGGAAATACAGTAGTTTTTATATGTACAAGAGTATAGAAAAAAGTAGAGAAATGGTGTAACAGTTGCTCAAGATTGTCTAATTATAGGCAACTCTTTTGATAAAGGCTTCTATAGTCTGAGTGATCAGGCACTGGTTTCTGTGTCATAAAAGTATATTGTAATCATATTGTCTGAGATGAATATATGACTTAGATTTTTGAGAAAAAGTTGTTTTTGCTGAGTATGGCAGCCAAGATGATGTTCAAAGTTGTTTTGATGTTAATGGTGGTGAACTATTTTTCATGGTATGGTAGTGGGTGGAGTTTTCAGCGTCATAACCAATCTGCTCTTGAAGAAGTGAAGAAAGATTATGATGTATGGCTTTCATGGCAGATTCTATAGAGAAGTAGCAATTTTGGTATTAATAGAATAGGAGTAATTCATTAAGTGAACTTGAGAAGAAACTTAGGGAGGCTGAGGAGATTAAGAGAGTAATTGTAGTCTGCCCAAGTGGGAGGGGAGATTTCACAAGCATCAAAGATGATGTGCACAATATTGATATTAATAATACAAGGAGAATTGTTGTATATATCAAATTTGGAATTTATAGGTCAGAATCTGTCATTGATTTTTTTTAGACTGAGTTAGATTTATTAGTTTCAATATTTAAGTTTTAATCATGTGTTTTGGTGTTTATATGTCTAAGTTATTTACTGAAACTTTTGTGTGGATTCAAATTCAAAAGTATTTAATTGTAAGTTTTGAATTTTTAATCTTGATCACCATATTCTATGTAATCTGGGATTTCATCTTCTCATAAATTGCCATGGATTCCAAGAGTCCCCAAAATCTCTTTTATCCCAGAAAATATTACTGTAATTAAATTGAAGTATAAGATCCAACTGAGTATGATTTGAATTAACTAATTTTAATGGTATTATATTTGAATTACAAAATAATATATATTATAAGTTAAAAAGGAACCATTTTAAAATTAACATGATTTTACATAGTTTTATTTACTTTATCAACAAAATAGTTATCTTTCATAAGGGAAATTGAATATAGCTTATAAATCATTACACAAATAGTATATTGTTTACCATTTGTATACAAAATAGTTATCTTTTATAAGAGAAATTGAATATAGCTTCTAAATCATTACACAAATAATATATTGTTTACCATTTGTATAATTTTATTTTATATATTACACACATTTCTATGTGATTCAAATAAAATTGTATATATTTTACACTACAGTTATTCTTTATGTTTATTTCTATATAATTTTTTTATCGACATAATCCTTGCACCCCTTGATGTAAATGCTAGTAAAATACTTCCACTTATCAATCCATAATTAGTTAAAAATGTTTCACTTTTTAACAACCTCACCAATTTACGAAGTATTTGATTGCACGTGTTATATATAAAGGGCGCGCTGGCATTATTAAGCTCTAAAATCTACGGGACAAGCAAAATAATTGTATAGGGTAACCCCTTCTATTTAAACAGGGGTTTAATGTGCTAAAGCTGTCGCAGTTTCGAAAACTCTTTTAAACCCAGCTAAAACCCTAACGTCTATGATCCATTTCCAAAGTAACTAAATGTACAGTCAATCTCTGTTCGTTTTTAGCAGAATTTGCTGATGAAATGCACGCCAGAAACACCATAGCGGGCGCTGCTCGTCGCTGTAAAAAACTCCCACTCAAACGTGAATGCCCGTTACATGAAAACATCCTTCAACCAGAGGCCTTTCTAAAGTGTGCTGAAAATGGCCTACTGTCGGCCATAATTGGTAAAACCCTTAACACGGTCGGCAGAGGCCAGAAACCTCACTTCATTCGCGGGTTTTCCAGCTCATCCAGCGCTAATCCACAGAATGATGATGACTACGATGCATACAGCTCGGTCACAAGTTCGATTCACAGGAAGGAAGAGTGCAAGGCCTCAACCGCCGAGCCTATTTGGAACGCTGCCTACAGAGCTAAGGTCGAGGAAGTTGTCTTCGGCATCAAACAAAACATACAGAAAAACAATGCTTCAGAGAGTACTTCAAAAGACAGTTCGGAAAAGGCTGAAGGGGGTCGGGGGTTCCAGGCCGCTGAAGAAAAGCTGAAGAAGGCTAAGGAGTTGATTATGAAAGAATTTGCAAAGGAGAAAGAGAAAATCGTTTCAAAGAAGGTTAAAGGAGGTCCATGGATAGAGCAGGTGGAGGCCACGGTTGAACTTGCCGAGGGAAAAGATAAATTTATGAAGGGAAAGGGTCAATTTGCCAACGAAAATGCAAAACATGATTCTAAGAAGGGTAAGGGAGGTCCACTGGCTAAGCAGAAGGAGGCCAAGCAGAGATTTGCAAAGGAAAAGGACGAATTTGTTAAGAATAATGATGGATTTGCCAAGGACAAGGGAAGTTTTGTGTCGAGAAACTTTAAAGAAGCTCCATGGATAGAGCAAGAGAAGGTGAAGGGGAAATTTGCCAAGGGTGATGGAAAATTTGCCAAAGGAAGTGAGACGGTTGAATTGAAGAAGGTTAAGGGAGGTTCACGGGTTGAAGAGAAGCAGACCAATGGCAAATTTGCGAGGGAGAAGGATAGAGTTGCTAAGGAAAGGGATGAATTTGCAAAGAGAAAAAAAGATAAATCTGCAAAGGAAAAGGAGAACATTGGGAGGACAGCTAATGAATTGGAGGAGGGTGAGGACGAAGATGAAATAGAAGGTGAAATGCTAGAGACTGATGAGAATATTGATGATTTGTTTCCCCAGCATAGTTCCGAAGAGAAGGAACGGATGGCATCGGAGTTGACCAAGGCTATAAGCTCATTCAAACTATCATATGAAAATAACGTGACGAACGGTCCTTCCAAAAGAGGTTCCATAAAGTTTGAAGAAGGATTGCTGGAGGAATCTATTCCCGTGACAGGCAAGCAGAAAGAGAACAGGACAATTGTTAAGGGAACTGATAAATTTGTAAAGGGGAGGACAAAAGTTGCAAATGAATTAGAGGAGGAGGATGACGACAACGATAGATTAGATGAAATGGAGCAGACTGAAAACTCTACTGAAGATTGGTCCCCGCACTTGAATCCCGTAGAAAAGGAGTGGAGGTCGTCAAAGTTGGCTAGAGCTTTACTCGAAGCTTCTTTGGCACAGCCTGATGATGAATTGGAGGAGGAAAAAGAAGGGCAAGTTAGGGAAGAGGACCAGAAATCGCTCTCTGTGGGGATTATTGGGCCGCCCAATGCTGGAAAATCGACCTTGACAAATCACGTGGTTTGTCATTAACTTTTCCTTCCAAGTTTTGATTCACGAATTGCAGTCTATAGCATATATGACATAATTTTAGATTGATAACATTGATTGCATTTTTCAATTCATATTTGCTTCTTTAATCTTATTAATATGAATGCAATCCGTTCATGCACCTGTTCCATTCTTTCTGTTATTTTTAACAATTACATTGATCACCACAATGCAGCGTTTATTTATTTATTTCTAATCAGACTTAATAAGATCCTGGCTGTGTCAGTGTGTATTTTTGCATCCTGTCTACCATCCGTGTGTCTGAGTTGCAAAGCTCTCAAAGAGTATTAGAAATTAGAATATTTTCATATGTTGGTCTATTTATTAGCCATATGTTTATTGGTCAAATACAAGTGGCAGAATTTACTCCAAAACCAAATATCCCATCTGCGTCCATTGTCAATTGAGTCAGATCAGAGTTGAACTTATATTTCTTCAATTAAATATATGCCAAACTTATATGATACGAAACAGAAAAGGGGTCTACATCTTCAGTGATAAACGTCATTAACTTCAGCAAACTAATAACACTGGATTCGAGGTCCCTACGGTCAAGACTAGAGTTCAGTTTTTTCCTGTGCATATTACCCACTTTGCTTACTAAACGCTTTTAACATATTGATTTCTCGCCGTATTGTAGATGTTTATTTTCAATGCGATAGTTTTCTTCTCACTCTAAGTTTCTTGTATATCTAGATTGACATTATGTAGTGATTAAACCTTTTTTGTCAACTATACTTATCGGGTATTTGCATCAGAAACTATTAACATCTTCTTGAAATGTTCCTTTAGAAGCAATAAATGTTACATTCATTAATTGCAATCTGTTTTGTACTTTGAATTTTTATATAGATGCTTCTAATATGATCTTAAGACATTAAAATTTAGTCACACATTCTTCAAGATAAGCATGATAAGGTCCACACATATAATAATGGCAATAAGATAATGTAGAAATTAGATCAAACCCAATACAAGTGATGTTTGTGGGCCTAGATGCCCTAATATCCAACATATGCAGAAATATAATAAATTCTTGAGGTAGGGCAATGTAATGTCCCCTGTCCTACTTTGCCCTAGAATTCACCTATGGGTCACAATCTTCACAAACTAGGGTTAGGGTTTTCACCTTATCAAATGAATAGCTCCTTGATGATGTAATCCGGAATTTGCAAACCTGCATTCCATCCAAGAACAACATTGCCAAACATGCATATATACATTTGTTAGCATTAATCCATGGTAACATATTTATAGACTATCAATAATACAACCTATTGTGAACTAGGAGGAGTGACATGGCGGGTCCGCTTGAAGCCATATACCAACCTAAGAGGTTGTATACCACAACTCTTCTTGTTGGTGACTTGTACATGCTTTCCCCAACCATGTCACAACCTTGGAAAACACTTTGCCCACTTGTGGGAACGGGCGGAGCTCCCAAGCGGTGTTGGCATTTCCACCCCTCCATGGCCCATCCTTTTCTTGGGATTGGGCGGACCATAAGTGGAATCTCTAGGCATGCACCGCTCTCCCTAGGCCCCTTCCCCCAAGAGGGTTGTAGACAATCAAGCACATCATATACAAGAAATCATTCATTAAATGTTCTTATTATCATATAGGCAATATGCACACATATGTAAGTAAATACACTTGAATATAGGATATATCTGATGATAATAATCTGTGGTGATGACTGGGACAGTTCCTTCTGTCTCTTGAATGTTTCTTCTCCTTAATTAATGCTCAAAGTATAATATTAGTGTAGATCAAGCAAAGAAGAATCGATCATTCCTATTAAAGTTCTGTAATTTCTTATAAGGCTTGATAATCACTACAAGCATCATTATTGCACAATTTCGAATATAATTCATATGAACATATATATATCTACACTATTATTGATTAATCTAATTGCCTTTGCTTGTACATATTATTTATAGATATATTAAAACACACACATATATACATACATATATTTATATATATAATTATTCATATATATATATATATATATTTATTCATTACATACATATATATTCATTTATTGATGATTATATTATCTCTTCTCAAACCTGCATATATATAGGTACTCATATATATGTACTCATATCTGCTCTAAATCTGTTCTTTATTGGTTCTTCCTTTCTCAGATTTCTCCTTCCTTTGTCTACTCCAATCTATTCTTATTCCCTGTTGTATATCTTTCTAGCAATCCCTCTTCATTTCTTAAGCTGCTCTATATATCTCCATTCCTTCGGATATAGCTTAGCTTGAATCTGCATATCCTTCTTCTAATTCCAGTCCTTAATTTCCAGTTATTCCTTTTATATATTTCTGTCTTTCTTCTTCCATGCTTTTGTCTTGGTTCGATCTTCCTTTTATGGTCTGATCAACCAAGAGGCTTACCTTTGACTAGGGACGTGTCCCTTTTGCCATCGTTGCCCCTTTGGAATTGATTCCTAACTAATGTCGTGTGTTTTAGCAAAACTGTAATCGTTGCATCTTTTGACAGAACCGCTATGACTAGGAACCGTTTCATGAATCGGGGCTTTTGAGTGTAGTTTATATTTGTTATTTGTTTATTTAGTCAACAGATTTCATTATTATATTAGTCACCAAAACAATATCTGTTTTGTTTTATTTATGACATTTATATTATAATAATATCTATGGTAATTACTTATATTTATATTATAATATTATTGTGATAATTATAATTATAATGAAATTGCTAATATTTATATTTTTCTATTTATTTGCATTTTTCTATTTGATTATTCCTATATTTTAGTGTCACAGTTTGGGGACATGACAGGTAACACCGTACAATATTCCTCATGGAAGCAGCTACTCCATGCTATATTTCCAAGAGAGCCCAAACACAATGCCATACTCTTCACATGTCCTTACAATAATATTCACCTTCTTTATATGAATCTCCTCTTAATAACATAATGGATGGGCAAACCACTAAACCCATGTAGGCCTTCTCATTACTAAATGCAATTAAGTAAACAAGTTGTCTACATGACCCAATATAATTAACTTAAGGGATTTGTGCCACATGTTGACATCTCCATCAACCTATATATGTTGTAATATCATACCCCTAGGTATATAACATGCAGTCCTGCCTTGACATATTCAGTCTTTGAAACATGAGAAGAAACCCGATGGTAATACTTCTGAAATCATTACAAATACGATGCCATTTACTATCATCTTATCATCCATAGGTGATCTTCATGATAATTTTATCTTGATGGTACGCAGATCCTATCCTTGACCCACATTTCATTGTGTCCATTTGATTCCATTCTTAGCCATAGTGTTAGTACCAAAATTAGTACCTCTATGAAAATTTCGCCAGGATTGTAGTTATTATATATGTCATTCTTGTCATGTTATTAATCCTAGTAAGTCTCCTTCCTATCAAGTCGCCAAGTTGTCAAATGTCAGCTTACTTGTGTCATAACTAACAATGTTTGTAGGTTACTCTACGAAGTGGAGATGATGAATAAAGTGCTCTAGAATTGCGAGTTATTGAATAAGGATGGAAGAAATATCAGAATATTTGGACCTGAATACAAGATTAGTGAGCATCAAAAGGAATCCTTTCGCCAACTTGTCCAAGTGACATGCTAGCGGAAGGTGAGGCAAGGAAGTAGCAGCATAGAAACTTCTGAATAAAAGACAAGCATAGGTTTGATCACTAAATCCAAAGTAGCAAAAGATATTGGAAAGCTTTGCCATGAGAGTAATCATCAAGTCTATGATGTCACATATTTTAAATGGTTGAACCAATGAATGTTGCACTCTAAATGGCAATTATAGCAAGAAAGCTCAACAAGGCGAAAATGGTGATTCAAGTGGGTATCAAAGAGTTCAAAGTTTTAAGTCATTTCACACAAACTGGGTGGCTATGCAAGGGAGAAAGAGTAACTAAGGTAGTTGAAGTGGTTGCACAAGTCTAAAAGAACGATCATTATAGTGGTGATAGCTAGAAAAGGCAACCAGCTGAAGAATTGATTTTATCAAGTTAAAATTGCATATTTCAAGTGGCATTGCTACTTAAAATTGGTGATTCGAGTGGCAGTAGTGGTTAAAATGTGTGACTAGGCTCTAAGGGCTCAATGATAAGTTATTTCGCTCCTTTCATATAGTTATAACCATAGAAGCAAAAAATAGGGACAAAATCACATTACTTGTGAAACGGTAAAAATCTTGACTTTTTTCCTTGAAAAACACTTTTTGCTAAAAAATCGTTGATTGTTGAGTTTGACCACTTTTCTCGATTTTTCATGATTTTTTTGACTTCAATTGTGGACAATATGCTGGTTTGATGAATTTCAATGTATTTTCACCTACTCATGTAAAATCATTCTTGGTAGGGTTTTGCATTGTTTTTCTTCCTTCTGGTTTGCTATGATGACTTTGCATGACAATAGGCTAGGGTTTTTTTTCGCTTGCACATTCGCCATTAATATCTTTCTCGTTTGTTGTGAGCTTGTGATGATTTCACATGATGAGACCAAGGTTTTATTGGTTCACAAGGACTAACTGCCAATGCTTTGAAATTGCTGCAACGGGAAGGTTTTAAGTGTTAGCTAACCAACCAAGGTTAGGCATAAACACCCAAATAGATAGTTCATGAATTTTGTGGTAAATTCATTTGAAATGCCATTGATTCTTCTAAACATAAACAAAATTTAATTCTTACTTTAGGTTTGTTTTGAAAGCTCTCATTGGTTGAAATGTAATAACCCTCATAGGGCATTAGCTCAAATCCCAATATTTTTTTTGCAATCAACTCAATTCTACTCTTTCTGATCACTGAGTTCTCTAAATGGACAAGGTGAGGGCATACAGAGTAAAAACAAGGACAGAGGAAAGTCAATAGATGGCATCAACACCAAAATGGCGGATTAACTCCCCAATTCCGATTCACGCCATGCAAGGCAGAAAACGAACAAAAATTAAAATGGGATCTAGTGGTACTACCATTGAAGAATTTATTATAAATAAAATGCTTGGAAATGAAAGAATCCAGCAGAACACCTTGCAGATTCTAAGTTATCGGTTCGGGTTCGGGGACGGGTTCGGGTACGAGAACTTGGTACCTGGGTACATGAATTTGTTTTTAGGGGTTTGGGTACGTATGGGTACATGTATATATATACAAAAAAATAAGAGAAATATACGGAATTGTAAAACTAAATCATTTCATAGTATGATACTTGATCATTGATCAATGCCAAATGCCAAAGATAAATATTAAATGTCAATTGATAGTTGAAAAATATTCAAATACGCCATATCAATGATATCAATTATTGTATTTTATTTAAGTTTGGGCCCACTTTTTAAGTGCTGGGCTGTGGGTTCTTCCATGTACGCCCGGGTGCGCGCTTGTGCACACCCGGGAGAACCCACAGGGCTGGGCGCGCACCCTGTGCGTACCTAGGGCGTATCCACAGGTGAACCCGTACCAGGTTCGTACCCGGACCGGGTTTGAGGCATGTGGGTGCGAACCTGGTAACACAGTGGACCAGATTATTACAATGATGAATGATATTCATTAACAAACATATTTGAACCAAATTTAGATACATATTTTCAAAATTCTGAATATGAGCATTTTTTCAAATAATTGGCATGAAATTGAAAGCAAATAATTTATTACCTGGAATGAGATGTTGAAACCTTTGAGCGATGTAATATGTTGAATATGTCAATGCCTCACTACTGACTTGTCTGTTAACTACTGAAATTCTTTGTATGATCAACAAGAATGAATGTAACCAAACTTTTGCAAACTGAATTGGATGGCTCTATGAGTTGTATGACACAATCTGGAAACAGTTGAGGACTGATATAACTGCTGTAGCAAACTGGTTTGCATTACTGACCAATTGTACAGATGCCCAAGAATGGAACAGTAGGTTGTAAGACATCACAAAATGTTGCAATTCATAGAAATCAATTATTGGTAGTTAGTATTCATCAATATCACCTTAAAGGAAGCTTATTTTATGGCATTCATAAAGTTAACTCCTTTTAAAAGCTATGGTTGGCTGATAAAAATTCTAAAGTTGATCAATTCTCAAAAAGTTGATAAAAATCTGTTTTTTTAATTATATGTGACCAATAGACAAAATAATCACCATAACCCGAAATCAAAACCATAACCAGAAGCAACATGGAAAACAAAAACACTGAAATCATACACCAAATTGGAAACATAGAAAATCTCTGCAAATCTAAATATTGAAACCACAAACCATAACAAGATACACATTGAGTCTAAAACTCGGTTTGTAACTTTTAACACAATGGTGATTCTTGCATGAAACCACTCAAAATGGAATGAGGGTTTTTGTCCCCAAACCAATCTTTGTTGCACATTGGTAATCCTTGGATGGAATTACTCTAAAAACTAGGAGGCTTTTCGTCTTCGAAACTTCCAAATTTTCAAAGGGTTTCCATCCTTAGGAAGTGGAGAAGATGACCATGTGTTCATTCTTGAGAAATAAATTAACTCCAAAAAGAATGGAATCTCTATTTTGATGACTCTCCTTTTATAACTTTTTTAGAGCCATTTTAGAAAAAAAAGGGTTTTTTGCTTTTTCCATGCTTTTTCAAAAAAGAGTTTTTTTGTTTTTCTATTGCTTTTTTGAAAAAGTGTTTTTTGCTTTTTCGTTTTTTTTGAAAAAATATTTTTCCCTTAATAAAAAAACATAAAGTGTCCTTATGGTTGCTTTTTAGCACCTCGAGTCTAGCGACATTTTATCTACACACTTTATAACACATTTTAAAAATAATATATATAAGTTGTCATTTAATTTTACTTCTTTGACAATTTTAATATTTAATTATTTAATTAACAGTGTTCCATGGAGTTACCTGATGAGGATGTGTCCCTTGTCGGGGATGGGGTTTTGGGGACGGGGGGACCAAGGGTCTAAGTTCGGGGACGACAAGGGGATGGTGGCCCGGATATCGAAATGAACCCTCGAGAGTGTCTCATGACCAAGATCAACTGCAAGTGTGCCATCACTGACCCCAAATGTCACTTACTAAAAATAGTAAGTAACAAGGACAAGTCTTCGAACCCCTCAGAAAGATTCCCTAATCATCTTGTTAGCCTATGGGAATCATAGTAATAGGCTAACCCTGTTCCTCGAGCCACTGGCTAGGAAGGGGACATTACAATACCTTTGAGATCAAAAGATAGGTCTAAATTGTTTCTTTCTAGCATTTTGCTTACATGCAAAACTCCTCAAAAAATCATTTGTACAGTTGCTATTTTGTGTATTTGTTTTAGATTTTAGGAAAAGATTAAATTATGGAGCTGTCATTGCTCATTTGAAGAGAGAATTTCCTTAGATATTGTTCTATTTTGTGTTGTTATGAAAGTGACAAATTAAAATGCTAACACATAGTAAGCCCTTTTTTACCTCAAATAGCCAATGCTTTTGTGATGCAACTAATTATTGTAATTGCTCCTTTGATTCCATGAAGTATTATGCCTCCACGATTCTTGATTCTCACAATGATGCAAATGTCAATATTTTGCATCCTCTGCTATTTTTGAAACATTCTTTGATTCTTGACCCTTTTTTGCCATTTGTTTTGTTGGCTGATGAAGGGATGTCATGTCCCCTCTGCTGTGGATAAAATGAAAATATTTTAAATATACTAAAAAAATGTTTTAAACAACTAAACTAATAATATAGTTATATTATTAATATAACTATATTATTATAATATAGTTATATTATTATAACAATATAAATATTATTAATAATATAGTTATATTATAATAATGATATTAATAATATAATATAATTATAATAATAATATGATTATATTATAATAATAATATTAACATTATTAATAATAAAAAATAAAATAAAAGATTTTCAAATTCAAAGTGCTGGTTGTCGCCATAAGAGGATCCAATCTCAAATAAGGTTGGCCACTCAACACATCTTTAATAAAGATGTTTATTAAAACCCCTTAAATATAATTAAATAATAAATATTTAATATAAAATATAAATAATTAAATGAAATAAGGCAAAGTAAATTTCAAATTTAAATTTTGGTGCCCTAGGGTGAATTTCAAAATTCTAAGTTTGAGTGCCCAATTTTGGGCTTTCATCCATCCTCTATCAAGTATAAATTGCTGTTCTTGGGCAACATTTTGTTTCATTCAAGAATATCCTAAGCCATCTATAGTTTTAGCTTTTACCACCTTTAGGATGGAACCCCTACTGGTGCACATATAGATTGGGACGAAAACCTCAATATATTTTATTTACCATTACCATCCATCCTGCATTTTCCCTAATTTGATTATTCAAATCTGCACAGGAAATTGGAGTACAGTGAGCAGAAACCTACTGATTCAGGTGCGCTGTGTGGACAGTCATCTAGGTATCAGTACATCATATCCCCCCATTTGACTAGGCAGTTAGAGCACCAAGTTAACTTCATCATTCACTCTGTAGTCCTGGCTGAGTGACAAACATTTGGATACATGACAAAAGGGTAGGAAAGAGGAGGCGTCTATAGGTCATTCGCCATACCAACCCTAATAGGTGTGCAACAAATCAGAGGTTGGGAGTCTGGTTTTTAGGGTTTAACTGCGCCAAGCAGCAACAAATGTGTCCCAGGCAACATATTTAATTGCACAGTGATCCACACCATCATTTACACTGGAGACAACTGCAATCGGGCCATCTGCAAAAGAGAACATTAGACAAGGCATTGTATTGCCACCTTGGAGCATTACCAGCACAGCAGAATCAGGAATTTCCAAGCACAACATACATCAACTGAGGCCATTCTACCATCAAACATGGTGATCTCCTACAGCACCAGGTGCCGGTCAAGGGAAAGAGGAATTCTACGCCCAGATTTAAATCAATAGGATTGCAGATTGGATCTCAGAGAGCACACAGGATACTCCTTCATAAAAGGGGACGGTTCCATTGTGTAAGGCCTAGACATTACATCAGTAAGGGAATTAATGCAATCAGATCCATTGTAATATATATGATTGCAGATTGGACCTCAGAAAGCACACATGGTACTCTTTCATAAAAGGGGACAGTTCCATTGTGTAAGGCCTGGACATTACATCAGTAAGGGAATTAATGCAATCAGATCCATTGTAATATATATTATATATATGATTGCAGATTGGACCTCAGAAAGCACACAAGGTACTCTTTCATAAAAGGGGACGGCTCCATTGTGTAAGCCTGTAAAGCCTAGACATTACATCAATAAGGGAATTAATGCAATTAGATCCATTGTAATATATATATATATATATATATATATATATATATATATATATATATCAGAGTAGCCGGATATGCCCCTGCCCCTCCCCGGGCACGTGTATCCCCCGATATGGATACGGCTACGATACACTGCAGGTACACGTTGGATACCATACCTATGTGTGCCCAAAAAAACTTGATTTTCTAGCCGTGCCAGATACCATGTGATTTGATTTTCAAAAAATCTGACGTGAATCTTCTTGAACTTAATTTCAAAAAAACTTCAGTCATGCAATCTTTTTTGTTTTGTTTTGTATATGTTGTACCCAAAACAATTTTTTTGCTTGATTAAGGCATTTTGATGAAAATGGTCTAAGCCTCGTAAAATTGTCATCAAAAGTCAATTTTTGGTCAAACAAAGTATGGGCTTTTTGAGGGTTTACTATCTAAAAGATATTGGCAAAATTTGAAAATTAGGGTTTTCGGGCCCTTTTGGGCCCCTATTTTTAGGAAAAAACCCTAAAAATAGGATCTTTCCAGAATTGATTGAAAATTATTTTGATTGGCTTATTTCACTTCACGATCACATTGGTGAAGTCAGAATCAAGAAAAAGTTAGTTTAGCTTTGGTGGGTTGTTTTCACTTTTTCAAGATAAAAGTTAGGACCTCCGAGGTCAATAATGGCAGATGGCCAGATGCTAGGTGTCAAAATCTAAGCTTAAAACGCTCCAGCGAAGATTCTATGGCGAAATATGTTCAAAATGATGCTTCGTGACGGAGGGGATTTTTGTCAAGGTGAAAATGCTTGAAATTTTTCTTTGGAAATAAAAGCGCCCTTGCTAGCTAGGGGTGCCCAAGGTTTCAAGGGCTTAAATCAACCTTTTGGGATTTGTCACTTCCAAGAGGTCTTCTTTGGAATTTTGCCAGCTTTGCGATGAGCCTGCCAGCCAGTCTAGAAGATTTGTCTAACACTTGAATTTGAAGATCAGATGAAGAACAAAGGAGAACGAGGGAGATGAAATTAGTCAAAATTTGACTAACACTGGTGAAGAAAAGCACCCCTACTAGCCTGCGGCGCCCAAACTTTTGAGGCACCTATTATAACTTTTTGATCAAATGACACCTAGGATGTTTGTCTCAGAATTGATTAGGCTTCGCAATGAGTCTGTCAACGGATGAATCAAAGTTGCCAAACTACTAGAATCAGGAGTCAAACATAAGGTTTTTGTCATGGTCAAAATGTGAGCTCAGAGTACAAAAGTGCCCTTGTTGGCCAGGGGCACCTAGGGTTTTGAGCCCTCAAATGTAGTTGTTAGGGTCTACTCAAATGCTCATCCTGTCTGAGATTCTTCCAGCTTTCCATTGCATATCTCAGCCTGATCAGAAGACTTTTCAGTACCTGACAGTCGGAGATTGAACGAAGAACGAGGCAAGTTGCAAAATTGGCTAAGTTTGGAAATAAAAGCGCCCCTGTTGGCCAGGGGCGCCCAAGATTTTGACTTGCCAAATGAAGTATTTAGGGTTTGTGCCCTCTAGGGGATCATGTTCAAAATTGATCCAGCTCTGCAGTGGACCTGTCAGCCAGCTCAAGAGATTTGTCAAGTGTCGGGGAGTGCAGGCTGAAGGGAAGCAAAATCAAGTTTAAAATGATGAAAATCCTTGAAAATTTGACTAAGTCTGATGAGAAAAAGCATCCCTGTTGGCTAGGGGCGCCCAGAGTTTTGATGGACCAGAAGTCAGAATTAGGGTTTGCAACCTCAAGAAGTTCTTTGTCAATTTTGATCCAGCTCTTCAATGAGATTGTTAGCCAATCTACTGGATTCGTCAATCATTTAGAATTAGTGATGAAACATAGGCTTCGGTGGCATTTGCAAAGGCTAAAAAATAGAAAATTTCGAAAAAGTTTCCAAGTCTGAGAAAGTTGGCGCCTAAAGTCAAACTTTGACTTAAAAGATTTTCAAAACTAAAGTGCATGCTTTCGCCACCCTATAATGGAGGGATTTTTGAAGTGAACTTAAAATAATAATAAAACTTTAGTTTCACCTCAAATCGAACTGCAAATGACTCCATTTTTCTTGCATGTGGCATATTTCTTCTTTGCATCCTGAGTGGCGCCCATTTTAGGGTTTTATCTTCATTGAATTAACTGAATTTAGGTTATTTCATCCTAAATTTAGGATTTAACTGAAGGTGACCCCTTAATTCATGAAATTTATTTATTAAAGCACTTGGGCGTCCATTTTCTTCATCACAGGTTGGAGGAAAAACACATATTTTCTCATGCAAGCAAGATTTGAAGGCGCTACAGGTGATATTTTTTAGTGTTCTTTGCAGTTCCAGGTCCAAATTGTTTAGACAAATAATTCCAAATTCCATCATTTCAGCACATGCTTGGCAGACTTTATCAGATTGGGTAGAAGAAAGCGTTTTTTCTTGAAGATTGACAGAGGTAGAAAATAATTTCTATCTTCTCCCCCTCACATTTCTTCTATCCTCGTCTTAGGTTTTCTCTCGCATGTCAAAGTAAACAGCAGTTTTTCACAATTTTGGCCATCTGGGTTCGTTGAGCCTAGTGTTGGCGACAAAATCCATGTTTCAAAATTTTTCGAGAAATTGTCCCGATACTTCTCACTTTTTGAAGTACTGTGCTTTTTTCTGAAGATTCTTTTGCATGCTAGTGAAAAAGGCAACTTTAAAAAAAACGGAGAAACTGGGTTTGATCAAAACATTGGTGCCTACAAAACCCATATGCCAGATTTTTTTCGAGGAAAATTGCCCCTGGTGCCCCTACAACCTCTATTATTGAAAAACTCTTGCATGCCTAAGGAAAAGTCAGTTTTTCGAGTTTCTGATTATCTGGGTTGGCTTAGAATCATTTTCTCTACAAAACCCATATCTCAGAATATTTCGTAAAAGTTGCCCCTCGATAGGCTATTTTTATTCTCGTCAAAAGCTATTTTTAGCCTTTTCAAAATTTCAGCCAAACATATCCGAGTTCACAGTCAAAAGTCTAGTTTTTCAAAATGCAATTCAATCCAATTGAATACAAGACCAAATCGGTCTTAATTCATGACTTTTTTGAAAACCTTTGACACTGACTTGTGCCATGTTCATCCAAGGATCAAATTAAGTACGTTGGAAGGTGTTAACACTACAATCAAGCATCTTGATCGCTATGGGTTGTTCGAGGCAGCTTCTATTCCCATCACAGTGTCAGATCTCGAGTTTGTCATTGCATGTATCAAGCATTATCTTCTACACGACAGATTCGATTAGCAGATGGGTGAGTTGTTTGCAGCCTCAAGTTGAGAGATGTTGAAAAATGCTTCACCATTCCACCTTGTACAAATAATTGCATCATAATCATGGAGGAATGTGACAAGATATGGTAGGCAAAAAAGGAAAGATCTTAGAAGGTCACTCAAACGTGGTTGAAAGAGCAGAAAACTAACTTGCCAAAGAAGCTTGGGCGTGGAGAATTCAAGGACGAGATAGCTATCCTAATTACCTTGCTCAACCGGGTCACGGGTCTGTTGTACCCAAACTAATTTTTTTGCTTCATTAAGGCATTTTGCTTAAAATGGTCTAAACCTTGTAAAAATGATGTCAAAACTCAGTTTTTGGGCAAATCAAGTATGGGCTTTTGGTTAGTGTGATGCCAGGAAGATACTGGCAAAAATTGAAAATTAGGGTTTTTGGACCCTGTTTTCAGGTCAAAAAACCCTAAAAATAGAAACTTGTCAGAATTGGCTGAAATTAATTTTGATTTGCTTATTTTGCATCACGATCACAATGGTGAAGTCAGTTTCAGTTGAAAGTCAGTTTAAGCCTGGTGGGTAGTTTTCACTTTTTCAAGAGGAAAGTTAGGACCTTCGATGTCGTCGATGGCAGTTGGCCAATACCAGGTGTCAAAATCTAAGCCTGAAACTCAAAGCAGAACATTCTATGATGAAAGATGCTGAGAAAGATGCTTCTCGGTGGAGGGGATTTTCAAATGGCGAAAAGTGCAAAAAATATTCTAAGTCTGGAAACACTTTCACCTTGTAACATGGGAGATGCTTATGCAATCAACGTGCAAGTCAACTTTACAGTGTCCGTACATGTGAAAATGGTGAAATACAGTCACACACTCATCAGTGGCAGTAATGCTTCTACGTGGTCAATTCAATAGTTGATACAGTGATCGTAGAGCGCGAAATGGAGGAAATTACCAAATTCAAAGCAGTATCTGCGCCCCTGTAGTCCAGGGGCGCCCTTCAATATGGAGGCCAAGATTTAGTTGTTTTGGGTTGTAAAGACATTCAATCTCTTCGGTTTTCTGTTAGCTTTCCGTCAAGCTATGGAGTGAGTCCGTCTGAGTTGCAGAACTCTGGCAAATGAAGGCAAAGGCAAAAGTTATGAGGAGAGTACTCGTCACGGAGGCAGTCAAGATTTGCAAATCTGCACCCCTGTAGCCTAGGGGCGCCCTTGAATTTGACCCCTTAGATGTATGAATTTGCAGTTCTCATTTTCGGGGAATCTCTTGTGATTGAGCTTCGCTCCGCGTTGCACTTGTCCGCGAAACCGTCAGACAAGCTGAGTGACCATGACAGTGGTTCCAGTGAGCACGTAAAACGGAGGATAGTATAAAATGAAATATCAAATTGCTCCTCTGCTGGCTAGGGGCGCTTTGCCTTTAGGCCAGTCAGATGAAGTTTTCTGCAGCTGTCATCTTCACAAGACTTGTGCGAAATTCTCTTAGCTACGCAGTGAATCTATCCGTCAGCCGTCGGGATCTGTCAATCGTCTGTAATCTAAGAATCTGTGCAAAACGAAGACAAGTGGAAAAATAGTTTAGTATGGGTTTTACACATTGCCTTGAAAAAGGCGCCCTTCTTGTAGAGGCATTAAATGCAGTCTTTTTGCTTCGTCTATCCCAAGAACATCTCTTCCAAGTTGTTCTAGCTACGCAGCGAGCCCGTCAGCACGCGAATCGGAGTAACCCAGCTCTCAGTAGTGAGGGTCAAAGTAGGGCACTTAGTTGAAATTGACAAAATGCAAAATCATGTTGATTCCTGTTTCTGCTCCTCTGCAAGCCAAGGATGCCCTTGCATAAGGGGGTCTTAATTCAACATTCAGGCTTTGCACGTGCAGTCATCAGGTGCGTAATTCTTCCAGCAATGTAACGGATCCAACATTTAGTCAGTGGGAGTCAGCATTCACCAGCAACGGCAAATTGAAGTGTCAGATGGCAAAACAGAAAAATGGTTTAAGTATGGAATTTCTTACGAAATTACATCTCCTTGGAAAAGGCGCCCTTCATTTTGAGGTACCAGATTCAGTTTTTTGAGGTCACAACTCTTAGTAGACATTTCATCAATTTTGATCTGGCTAAGCAATGAATCATTCAGCTGAGTTTCAACATCACTCGGGCACCCTCACCCGGGCACCCGAAAAGCAGGGTTCAATAGAGGCTTCTGGAACGTTTTCAACGATCTACAAAGTAGGAAGTTAGCAAAAAGTCTCAACTTTTGCAAATGGATGCCTAGAAAGTCAAAGTTTGACTTTTTGGAATCGGGAAAATATTCTAAGGCGACCCAAAAAGAGAGATTTCAGTTAACTCATTAAAATAATATTAAATTTCAGTTCCCGCATGTCAGATGTGCAAGGGCATATTTCTTCAATATTTTTAAATTTGGCGCCCATTTTAGACTCACATGTTGAGTTGGAACTGAATATTTTAATATTGTGAGACTTGAACTCAGTTTCTGTTGCACGAGGTGGGGTCCAATCAGATTGCTTCTTTCTAAATTAGTGTTTCTTCTTGCAGTTGACGCCATAAACCTAAGTTTTTCTCTATTTATTTCAAAATGGCATCATTTCTCTCATAACAGGTTTCATGTGCAAGTGAATTTTCTCTTGTGCAAGCATTCAAAGGCATCACAGATATCAGTTTTCAGATTTCCTTGCAGATACAGGTCCAGATTCATCAGCAAACTTCAGATAATAGAGGCGAATTTCTACAAAAGCAGAGAAAATAAACAAATTAAAACTTCTATCTTCTGTCTTAATTTCTTCTATTTCTTGTCTTAGGTATTCTTCGCATGTCAAAGAAAATGACAGAATTTTCAGAAACAGAGCATCTGGGTTCGTATATATGAGCATCAACAACAATACCCATGTCTTAGATTATTTCGTGAAAATTGCCCCGTTGCCTCTATTCTAGAGCTCTGTGCTTTTTTCTGAGATTTTCTTTTGCATGTCAGCTTAAAACGCATTTTTTTCAAAAACTCTCGATCTGTTGGAATTCAGTTTTGCACAAAACCCATGTTCCAGATTTTTTCGGAAAAAATTGCCCCAGTGCCCCTAACTGTTAGTTCAGATCTCAATTGAAAACCTTTTGCATGCAAGCCTAAATTACAATTTTTCAAATTTTTGATGTTGAGGGCCATCTTAGAATTTGATTTTGCACAAAGCCCACTTCTCAGAATTTTTCGTGAAAATTGCCCTCCAACATATTTTTAGCCTCATCTGGAGTGATTTTCGGCTTTCTAGAGAAGTTGTCAAAACATAGCCGTGTTCACAGTCAATAGGCGATTTTTTTAGAATGCAATTCACACAGAACGAATTTTGGACCAAATCGGTCCTAATTCATGATTTCATCGGAACAGTTGACACAGATTTGCATAAGGTGCTTCCACAGGTTGTTTTGGATCCGAAAAAGATAAATTCAACAATACTTCAAAACATCGAAAGGTCTGGGTTGCTAGAAGCTGCTTCTATCCCTATATCAATTCAGAGCATTGAATTCATATTGTCTTGTATCAAGCATTACAATTCTACTGTTTGCCAAATTCAATAGCGGATGGACGGGTGATTTGCAGTCTCAAGCCCTAGGACATTGAAAAATGTCTTGGTATTCCTTCACATCCGAACAGTCGTGTCATTACCATAGAGTTGTGTGAAAAAGCGTTCAATGTTGATAAGGACGTGTGTCAGAACAAAATGGTTGAAAGGTGGTTGAAAGAAAAGAAAATCAAATTGCTACATAATGTCGGTTGCGAAGAGTTCAGGGATGAGTATGCGATTTTGATAACACTTCTTAATCGTGTCTCCGGTCATTCAGATGCAGATAAATTCCAGCCTTGGATGTTGTTGTGACCTTTTTCACACATCACCCCATCAAGATGGGGACCCCTAAATTTTGCTCCATTCTGGTCTTTTGGCTTTGGTTCGCTCTCTCTCTGGTCTCTGGTCCTTCCGGGGATGTCCTGTCGTTTGACCCAGGTTAAAGTATTGGTTAAGTCTGTGTAATTAGGGTTTTCATCCTTCAGGCTTATTAAAGGTCAAACTGAGTTATAAAATTGAAATCTAAGCTTAGTGCAGCAGTCAGAAGACTTCCAGCAGAGTCCCCCTAAATTTTCACTGTATTCCGGCAACTTACTATTTTTAGTAAGTATTCAATTTGGGACTATTTTATTGAGATTTTGGAATTCTGTCAGTTCCACTGCATCCGGGTAACATCAAGCTGCCTACACGTAAATTTTGAGCCAGATCAGACGACTTGCTATTTTTGGCAGTTCAGGCTTCAAGAGCCATTTTCAGGGTTTCCACATGAGCTTTTCAGATCATGTCTAGAGAATCCTTCTGGGTTTTCCAAAACCTTCGCAGTGATGTAACATGCAAACCGAGACGACCACTTTCAGAGTTCAGCCTTCGGAGGCTATTTTTAGGGTTCGCATGCAGTGTTTTTCAACGCATGTCGGGTTTTTCTTTATGGGTTTTTCGAGAGCTTCGCAGCGGTGTGACTTGCAAGCGGAGAAGATCGAGTTTTGAGGACTTACTATTTTTAGCCAGTGCATGCATGCAGACCAGTTTTCTGGGTTTTCTGGGTTTTTGAGATCCCACGGGCAATATGACATGCAAAACCATCCGGCAGTGGATGAGTCACTTTTCAGGCAGTTTCTATTTTTAGCAGGTACACTCTGGCAGCCGCCCAACACTCCAGTCAGCAAGCAGAACGACATGCAGAAGGAACGAAGTCAAACGGAGACCGTTCGGGATACATGCAAGTCAAATTAGGGTTTCCACTTTTATAGGGAGTAAAATCCAAAAATAGCCGAAACGAAGTACCCCACCCATGTCAGCACACTTCAAGGTACCTGCTGGCAAAATTTGAGCGAAATCGGAGAACTTACTATTTTTAGTAAGTCAGGGCACGGCTATAAATAGCAGGTCTGCACCCGAGGTTGGCATCAGAGTAACACTCGAGCTATCAAGATCAAGCGTTGCAACTTTCAGGCAAAACGGAGCTACTGAAGTCAGAAAGTCAAAACTTACTATAAATAGCAGGTGGCTATAAATAGCAGGTCAGGGCAGAGGACTGGCAAAACAGGTTCACAAGGTGAAGAAGATCATATGATGAAATTTTCAGGCAAAACGGAGCCTTAGAGGTTGAAAATCAAGGGACTTGCTAAAAATAGCACAACTTGCTAAAAATAGAATGCGTAAACAAAGGCAGGCAGAGGCATGGAAAATATTCTAAGTGTGGGAAAATGAAAGTATCCCCTTCAAAATGCGCCCACCTCACAGATTGATAGCTTGAAAATTGTCTAAGGCAGAATTCAAAGTTGAGCATAGCAAATGCGCCCACCTTGATGGAAGCCTTGAAAGTTTCTAAGGCATGAAACAAAAGCTCATACCTCAAAATGCGTCCTTGGCTTGAGGTGAGGGAGTTTGGAAAATTCCTAAGTTACGAAATAAAAGCATGGCATATGAAGTGCGCCCTCACATGAAACCTCACTATGTGAAATGCGCCCACCTTGATGACTCTCTCAAAACGTCTAAGGCATGAAAATAGAAGAAGACCCATGTAAATGCGCCCACCTTGGAAGTGCCTTCAAATTATTCTAAGGCATTGGAAATCAAAGCATGGCACTTGAAATGCGCCCATGGTGAAAATAAAAGCAAGCCCTCTAAAACGCGCCAAGAGAAGGAGTGGTTAAGTAAAATATTTCTAAGGCATGTAACAAAAGTAGCCACCCCTATTTGCGCCCTCAAGAGAAAGTGAAAGCTCACCCTCTCATTTGCGCCCCTAGATGAAAGTTGTCTACCCAATATGCGCCCAAGGAATAGGCTAAAAACGCCTAAGGTAAAAATGGAAGCTTGGCCTAGCAGATGCGCCCATGATGAAGAGGAGATGGGAGAATTCTCTAAGGCATTAAAAGCAAAAGTTGAGAGTATCAATGCGCCCAAGGTGTAAAGTGAGCTTGAGATAAAGTTTTCTAAGTGTAAAATGAAAGCCTTCCTAGGCAAAATGCGCCTTCACTTGAAAGTCTCACCCCTCAAATGCGCCCATGATAAAAATCAAAGCTCCACTAAGGAAATGCGCCCAAGGTTGCTGGAGACTTAAATTTTATTTCTAAGGCACGAAATGTGAATAGCATAAGCCATTTGCGCCCAAGGAGGGATGAGAAACTTGGAAATTTCTAAGGTACAAAATGAAAGTGGGTTATGTTAAATGCGCCCTCAAGGAAGAGAATGTTAATAAAATTTCTAAGGCATGGAGATTTTAATTAAATAAAATAAAATGCCAAGGGGAAATATACGCCTAAGGGGGGTGAAGATTTAAATTTTCTATCAGGTGTGTGAAGTGAAGAATGTCTAAGGCGTGGGAATTAAAAATTGAATGAGATCAAATACGCCTGAGGGAGAAAAGGATTTTAATAAAATTCCTAAGTCATGGAAAATAAAACGCCAGAAGTATGAAGATGTTCGAAATTTTCCTAAGTGAAACAAGTATTTCACTAGATAGAAATACACCCTTGGCATGAAGAGTTTGAGAGACGATATGAGAATTTTCCAGACATTTAAACGGGGTTGACAACTTGATGAAATATTTTCTAAGTGAAAATTTAAATGAACCCGTTTAAAGTACACCCATGAGTCGAGAAATTTTAAAATTAATTTCCTAAGGGAAATTTTAATATTTTCAGAGGAAACTCGTTTTGCCTAGATTATTTTCCTGACGGAAGTTAAATCTCAGAGGATGAATTATTTCGAGCATGCAAATAATTTTTAATCACCCGGAGTTGAACATTTTAATGAGAGAATTTAAAATGTCTAAGGCAAATTTTATGAAATCGAGGATTTAAATGACAGACATTTTAAAAGTTGGAAATAAATTTACAACTCCCACGAAATTTTTCGAGTTGAATTTATTTAAACACTGCGAGATTTTAAAATGGAATTTTAAATCAAGTCAAGTGATTGTTTTTCTCGCGAGTTGTTTAAATCGCCAAGAGTTAACTGGCAGACTAAGAGGAAAATTCGAATTTGAAGAGGAAGGAATCATTATTAATGGCAACTGCCATAATGACCGGCTGACGACTAGCCCACTACTGCGCTTGAATTAGAAGATTCCGAACGAAGAGAGTGGAAAATTGATGAAGGTGCTAAAAATAGCCCCAGCACTACTTAGCAGGATTCTCCGAGAAGAGTTATTTAAACAATCTCTTCTCTCATTTCTCCTCACATTGTTTCGAAGTTGAAGTTGCTGAAGAAGTTCTTGAGAGATTGAAATATTTTCGAAGTGGTTGAGGAGAGAAATTCTTTGAGAGTTTATTTTATTTCGGAGTGTTGAGTTGCTGAAAGTACGAAGTGCTGGAGAAATTTTCATTTGCTGAGACTCTTTCTTTCGAAAAGCTGAAAGTGTGTTGCTGCAACTTCGAAGTTGAAGGTTGAAGTTGTTTTCCAGAGTTGCTGGAAGATTTATTTGTTGAAGTTGCTGCAGAGTGTTGGGTTGCAGAAATTTATATTGTTCTGGGGGATTTATTTCGAAATTGCTGAATATTGAAGTTGCACGAAAGTTGAAGCTTGCTGCAGATTTTGCTTATTCAAGCTGCTAGAAGTTGAAAGTTGCTGAGGTTGACGAAGTCAAGACAAAGGATTTAATTCGCTTTGTGCTGAGAAAGTATCCACATTGCTGAAAGTTGGTAGTTGGCTGCAATTTTCTTCGCCAGTCGGAAGTGCAGTCGTTGAAAGCTTCTTTATAAGCTTGAAGTTTTTTTATACAGTACGAGGTTTGGAGTTAGTAATTTATGCTGAGAGTTTTTATTTTCAAAAAGCTAACTCCACGTTCGCAGCCGTCTCGGAGGTCACTTCATTTTATTTAAAAAAATCTGCAGCCTAGCTTATTGCTATTCTATTTTATTTTGCAGATGGCCGGAGCAAAGGATGTTGCAGGAACAAGCAGAGCCGCAGGCAGAGCTGCAAACACTGAAGCAGGCAAGGCTAGCTCATCCCGGCAGGCAATGATTAAAAGGCTCGCTAAGCCATTTCTCCCAAAGTCAGCAATAGTTTCAAAGTTGGCGGGATTAAATGACACCAACCTTGGTTCATTTAATCTAAATGCACTCAAATCGAGGATGTTCGGGCTAGGGGGCCATCAACCATCAGTCACGGCACATAATATAATGAAGAGTGGAATCTACGCAGCTGCTAGTTTTTCGCCAGCAATTCAGTGTCCAGAGCTAATTATGGAGTGCGCCAATCACTACAAGCCAGAACGTAGGACGATTGTCTCTCCGGATGGTAAACTGCTCGCCAACTTCACACCGGATGCCATCGGAGAGGCATTTGGGATTCCACCTGCTGAGGAGATGTTATACAGGACAAAAAAAAGGGCAGACAAGATGTATTCTTCCTCTTTCGAAAGAGTCACTGCAGTCATTAACAGAGTTTGGATGCAGAAGCCGAGGCCACCCCGCACTAAGCTCCCAAAGCAGATAATTGCCGAGGACATGAAACAAGAATATTGTGATTTGATAATGATGTTGAGCCGGGTAAATGGGAGTGCACAGGCTTACATTTTCGAGCCTTGGATGTTCTACTTCATCGAGATCATCTTGGAGGGAAAGGAGTGTGTCGATTGGGCTAGGATGATTAGCAACCACATCGATGAGCAATTCAGGAGCTTGAAGGTGACGAAGACTTTCTACATGAGCTCATATGTAATTTACATGTTGGCCAGAATGACTAAGTACAGAGGGATTTCGTACAAGGAGCCAATCGGCTGTGCCCCTGGTCAATTCAAAATCCATGAAGCCTGCACACAGCTACATTTAGCTAACATTGCCAACTATAAACGGGCAAATGATGCATTCACAATGCACATTGCGAGGACACTTCAGCAAAGGACGCAGCAGAGAATATCTAAAGAAGCACAGACATTGATTGAGGAATATGGGTATTGGCTCATCCAATTCCCGAAATTCACATATATTAGGCTGCAAGGGTTCACTTCGTATCCGTATCGGTTACCACGATACCCCACTGATCACATAGTAATGCTTGAGGTATCTAGGCAATTGATTGCCTACGATAAGATTCAAAAAGGAAAAAGAAGGGTGGACTTGATTTCCCTATCACCATAGGGAATTCCATTGAGGTGTGTCCCTCTTTGCAGGCAGCCCGAGAGGCAGAGGACGAGCTGCAATCTTATCATTTGTCATATCACACAGGCAGGCAGGATTTCGATCCTTACAGGAACATCCGGATGATACAAAACGTTGAATACCGGCACAGAGCTCATCTGGAGGACTTTTGGGCAAATGCAGTGGATGAGGCTGAGATAAGAAGAAGGATGTTTTCCAGACTTCCTCTCAAGTTGATTAGAGAATGTGAGATTATTCCAGTTCCCGACCAGGTGGAGGAGGATGTCAACGTCATGCAACCCGACTATGGGTCAGTTAGGGATACTCCTGTCCCACCACCTGATTGGTCCGAGCCAGAGATCATGGACTTGGACACTCTTTCTATCCCGGTGATGACTTTTACCAGGACTTGGGTCGACAGACATGTATGCAGACTCAAGAGCAAGTCGATCGCCCTTACTTATAGCTTGATGGGTGACCCAAGGCCGTTATCGGTAAAAAGGGGGAAACAAATTGCTCAGACATCGAGGGCACAAGTGGAAGTGCCAACCCAACCGATACCGTTGAGGATAGAACAAGCATCACCCGTGCACTCACAAACTCAGTCTTCGAGTTTGAGAGTGGTTTCATTATTTGCCGATCAGAGGGCAGGATTAGAGGAAGAGCGGGGACTTGAGGAGGTAGATCAGCCCAACGCCCGGGAATCAGCTAGTGTCAGTCTATCCAGGGGCGGCCAACAGGAGGAGGAAGAGGAAACAATGGCCGACACCCATTTTCAGCAGATGTTGGACACGGCTTTGGAAGAAGAAGAAAACACAGAACAGGGGACCCAAGGGTCGGGAGATACCCAGCTTATAGAGGAGGATGAGCCTGAGCAAACCAGTGCAAGAAGGGAGGAAGTGCACGAAATGGAGGCAACAGAAGAGCAGCCCCTTGTCGTTTGTAATCCACAGCAGACAGTGCCTGATTGGCTTTCCGACAGAATGAGGAGAGAACCCGAGGATGATACGGATCCGGCCATTGAGATGGAGGAGTTCCTCAGGAGGATCAGTGCGCCACCAGAGAAGAAAAGGGCCCGAAAGTTTTCAAAGATCTCGACCGACGAGTCAGGCTCTCGCACGCTTCAGGTGGCTATTCCGAGGGAAGATTGTGATCGAACCGAGGAGAGGCCTGAAAATTACGTGATCACCACAGTAGAGTTGGGTCGTCCTACGGGAGCCCAAGTTATCGAGGAGTTCGATAACTCCTATCAGGCATTGAAGGATCAGTTGCTCCGCACGGAGGGGAAGTATAAGAAATTGAAGAAGGAGCACAAAACCTTGATAGGATACGTGCAAAATCTAGCACATCCAGGTGAACCAGCAAACCCAGCAGTGGAACGTCCATCAGAGCTTCCGAAGGAGTCAGTTGTTGCCTTAGAGGATTTGAAGAAAATGGAAACGGAGGCGGACAAGTGGGTTAGCCGTGTTCATACTGAGACAGGGAAATTCATGGAGGACCTTGCCGATGCTTATCGACAGGCCTCAAATATTTTGGCACGGATGGATATAGTAGATCAGGCCTGGGGTGATACTCGCATCTATCAAACGAAGACTGTACTTCGTTTGGGGGCTTTGATGCATATACCTCTAGAAACCTTGGTGGATGGAGGTGTAATTCAGAGAGGTGATAGGTATGATTTCACCAGTTGGTACTCCTCGGTGGTCACAGGCCGTGGATTTCACGACGCAGCAAGGGCAGATTCAGCTAAAGTGAGGAAAGCAATGGGCAACATCTTGGGGGGAGTCCTCAATACATTAGAAGCCATATTTGCTAGAAAGTTGGTCCCAGAGGAGATAACTGCTGATGGCTTGAAAAGTAGACTGCCTCCATTCTTCTCAGCTGCGAGGTCACTTGTCCTGGATGACTTTGAGAATGTCTCCATGTTCTCTAGTATAATTCAGCATACCCAGGACGCCTTAGTGACATGGAGGAAATCTTACACCAGATACGGACAGACGGTAGCAGTCTTGGAGTTCCAGCTCAACCATATTCCACCGATCTCTACACAGAGGTTGAAGCAGTATTGGCCCGGTTGATCGAGTTTGCTATCCGGGAGAAGGCCAATGGGAACGCGCTGCTTGATGAGGATCTTCTTGATGATGGTAGTGGGCATTAATTGCTCATTATGATTCCTGCAGGGGAGTGGAGAATATTCTGTGCATTCATTACCCACTCCTCTCTGTGGCGGTTTTTAGGGCAGAAACCCTAATCAGGGCATAGGTGGCTCGATCTGAGCCCTTCATTGTAATTTGATCTGAACCGTCCACTGAATTGGACTTATTATAAAAGGGGCATCCCCCCTCATTTGTAATCTATTAGAATTAGAGATTAGATCAAGAGTTGAATCAGAGCTAGAGAGTAGAAGGCATATAGCATTTAGCTTAGAAGTTAGCTTTAGATTGAGGAGGGAAGAAAACTTTCCTTTGAAAGTTTTGTAAAAGGTTGTTGTGAACACTTTTCATAATACAAAGAGTTTCATTGCTTGGTGATTTCTTCTTTGTTATGAGTAGCTAGCAAGGCCATTTCGTCTTTCCAATTCAAGGTAGATAGAGTAAAGTAGATTTTTATTTCATGCAAGTAGTTGTTAATTGTGGAGTGTGGCGTTGTGATTTGAGCATATCTTCTTTCATCCATACCACTAGCGGGCTTACTGATGGTAAGTTCGCCTTGCGTGGTCAACTGGAGTATCAGCACTTAACTTCGATTGTGGTTCATATGTTTGTATGCGTCGTATTGACGGTATGAACATGTTGCGTCATAGTTTGAACACTTTTCTCATCCTTTGAAGATTGCACCAACTTTGTCGGAGTTGTTCGAAAGGAGACAAAACAAAGTTTGGTTTGAAGATTGTTTAAGTCGATCCTCGTCCTCCACCCTTTAGAAGTAGATTTGTAGAATCCCTATCCCTATCCCCTTTAAATTCTGCATTTTCCGAGTCAGTCTAGATACCAGAACATATTGCCAAATCATTCATGTCCTAATTGCTTCACAGAGTTGAACAACTACGTAAGTCCCCTTGAAATAACCAGCAAAACACATCAACCAACTGAGTCTATTCGCGATAAAAGGAACCTTGGAGTCGAACACATGAACTTTCAAGCAATCTTAGCATGTGGGACACTTTGATCAAGAGAGAATAGAGTGACCGTTGGACAACTTTATTCTGTGCTGGCGCTGTCATAAAAAGCACGCCAACAGATGTATTATGTCATTGCTCAGACTGTGTGTGTCCAAGGAAGAATATTATGACTGGGCTTCTTTGATAAACGACGTCATTCACAAACAGATTACTGAATTCCTTGTTGCCCATGAGTTTCACATGTGTTCTTATCTCGTATATTTGATTGCATATCAGAATCAATTTAGAGGTTTGAACACCATGGGCGTTCTTAGTGTGTAGAAAGTCTATCAGTACTATGATCAACTTGAGTTCACAAAGGATGAACGTCATTTCAAGTGTGTGCAGGAAGCATTCTTGATGTACATAGTGAGAGATCAAGACCGAGAGTTACATATTCGTATTTCAGCAGTTGCTCATGAGGCAATGGCAGAATGGGCAAATTGGTTCATTCAGTTCCCTACATATACTTACATCCGTGTCTACGGTTATACAGGAAATCCAACCATGCTACCACGTTATCCTTCGGATAAGACAGTATTCATGGAGTTTTTGAGGCAGTTGTCTGAAGTTCATTCACAGTTGCGTCACAAGCGCAAGCCGACAACCAATTTTCCTTTGCAAATGGGAATCTACCGATGTAAAACGACAGTTGATGCCAAGATTGCAGGTCAAGAGTTAGAGAATCTCAAGCTCAAGTACCTTATTGATGCGCGCGCATATGACCCCTGGAATTATTATTCAACACGTCTTGGAGGTCGTCTGCATCACAAGCCTGATATGGAGGACTATTGGGTCAGTTGCAAAGATGAGTTTGAAGTGCGCCGACACAGTTACAGCAGGTTCACTCTCTCGTAGATTTCCCTTTACATGTTAGAGGATGTGGAGGGGTTGTCAGGTGATGATGGGGATGTATGTCCTCAATTCTTCAGAGAGCAGGTTGATACACAACCACTCCCAGCAGATGATTGGTATGCCTAGGAGTATTCATCCATAGGAGAGAGAACAGGTAGAGCTATTCAAAATAGCATACTCTACTTAGAAAGCAAGAAGACAAGGAGGGTAGTCATGCCAAGCACAAAGTTGCCATTGGTGGGATCTACATTGCCATCCTCGTCAAAGCCTAAACAGAAGAAAAGGAGTAACCCTACTAAGAGAAACAAGGTGCTTGATAAATCAAAAGGGAAGGCACTTGTTACAGAAACACGGGTGGAGCCAGTTACGAATCCAGTTCAGAGCACGCCAGAGCTAGAGGTACAACCTCCTTTGCCATCACTGACACCACAACAACTCCCAATTCCAGTTCACATTGATTTGGACTCGCCACTACATAGCCATACTTCTACACTTTCCGCCTCATCAGGACCTCTTGTGACTAGCACCGATCCATCCAGTAAGATTAGTCGAGATTCGTCTTGGCTTGAGAATCAGCTGGGTAGGAAGAGGAGGCAGCCGTCATACATACTGGACCATTCAGACTTTGATCACATTTACCTGGATACATCAGATAAGAGGATCAATAAGCAAGTTCATGTAGAGAGGAATGCTGAAAAAGAAATCATTGTAGAAACTGCAATAGCTCCATCGAACAAGAATTTGAATGAATTGGAAGTTGAGGACTTTGAGGTTATCAAGGTCAATCTTGGTAGGAGTACACGCCAAACAGATGTTGATTTGCTTCAAGTTGCAACTGACAGCATAAGGGATAGAGCGACGAAAGATGGTGAAAATAAGGTAGCCTTGAAGGTTGAGAATCAACAACTTTGTCAATACATCTCTAATCTCGTCCATAGGCTTGAGAACGTTACCGCTTCACTCCCACAGATGGTAGAGCCACCAGTAGAGTAGGGACAGCTAAATCAAATGGTTGTGTATGGCAAGCGCATATGGATTAGGAAGAGGAGTTTGTCACTAAGGGCCGCTTTGTACTTGCAAAGCTATTTCAGCTGAGATACAACGCCTGCGAACTCCGTTTGCAAATTCAAGATTCAGAGTGCAGTCTGGCGGTGGACAAACCTCGGGATGATATCTTGATCGCTCACCTAGGAACGGCATATGACTCGGTCACTAATGAAGAAGATAGAGAAGCTATTTATGATTGGAGAACACAGTTGATCTTCAAAGTAGAAATACAAGAGAAAATAACTTCAGAGTTGGCCGAGAGTAGAGGACATGTGACTGCTGCGCTTCATTATACGAGGTCTTTTGTGTCACAAGTTCGTTGCCGATATCAGCGTGAGGGTGGTGAGTATGTTGACCTTGCAAACATTCAATTAGAATTGCAAACTCTCATCCATGGTATTTTAAGTGGGGACTCTATTGGCTGTAAGTTAGATCAACTTACAGTCATGTCAACATTGTTCGATGAGGCAGTCAGAAGAAGAGGTGAACTTCAGAGCCAGATAACAGGTGGTGAGGATATGCTGTGTAGACATTGTGTGTTACGAAAGAGTATTAGTTCCCCAGATTGTGATGCAGTCAATGACCTCATGGAGGGGTTAGTTGCATGAGATCAAGGCTAGTGAACTTCAGTTTAGGGCGTCCCATCTTTTCCAAGATAGACATTAGACACAAGAGTTAAACTCGATTCTTCTTTCCGAGTTAACTCGTTGTTCCTTTTCTGCACGCCATGTCTTTCTTGGAATCATCTTTGTATAGTTGGAGTTATTAGTTAGTTTTCAATAAGGACGTGCATGTTGCACATTGTCCAATTAGTCTTGTTTGTATCAGTTAATTGATGGTAGCTTTCTAGTTAACTGTATAGTTTATTTTCATTAGGTTTAGCAATAAAAGAGTTTGCATGCTCGCAAGACTCTAGTTGACTCAAGGTGATTTTAGGGTTGCCTACACCTTTGATGTCCATAAATAAGAGCTTTCAGCTCATTTGTAAATAACTTTTGCATGAGAGAGTAATATATGCTGTGCTGCCTTGCCTGTAATATTGCTTATTTTGTATCTGTTCACAAGTATTTATTATGATGATGAATTGTTATGCCACTCGGGTTTCATGCAGTTATTATGGTGAATGCTTATCTTAGTTAAATATAGTGGCTAGTTTGATCGTGGATTGTACTCGTGTCTCGCCTATGCAATTTATTGTCCTAGTTGGCTATCCTTTATGTTTTGTTATTAATTAGCCTATTCAGATTGAGCAAATTGTTGTGCCACCTTGCCTTCATGTTGAGAGTTTGAACCTAAAGCTTATCGTGTGATGTGTGTGTTAATAAACCTTTTCAGCCAAGCAAATTGTTGTGCCACCTTGCCTTCACGTTGTGAATCTGTACCCGGTTTATCGTATAAAAACATTCCTGCTCCGTTTCCTCATGCTTTATTTTCTTGAGGAGATTGGATAGTTTAAAGATTTTAGTTTTTAGTTGTATTTAAAGACCTGCGAAAACAGAGAAAATCCTTAGCTGCAACGTCCTTGGTTTTCTTAACCTTGTGCCTCTTCCAGCTGGGTCAAAAAGATAGGATTTAGTTATTTTACTTTTAGAACGCATATTAGCAAATGAGGGAGCTTCCCCTCCTAATTTGAAGAGCACTCAGTATGCAGTGTGCATAGCTATCCGTACCAACTTGCACTCCAGAGGTGCTAATTGTTACATCAACAGGGTCAAGAAGAAGCTAATGTCTTTCGGCCATGGATGTTCTATGTCATCTCCCAGATTATCAATAACAAAGAACATTTCGACTGGGCTATGTTGATCAATGAAGTTCTTCATCAACAAATCACGAGATTTCTCAAGATTCATGAGTTTTATATGGTTTCTCATCTCGTCTATTTAATTGCATTTCAAGGCAATTTTAGAGTGCTGAAAACCATTGGAACTCATGGCGTTCAGCGTGTGCATGAATACTTCCCACAGTTGGAGTTTTCGCGAGTTGAACAAGATTTCAAGCGGGCGAATGATCATTTTCTGATGAAGATAGTAAGAAATTTTGACAACGAGATGCACATAAGGGTTTCAGCGGATGCCAAATCAGCAATGGAGAATTGGGCGGGTTGGTTTATCCAATTTCCCACATTCACTTACATCCGAGTGTATGATTTCTTTGGAGAGCCTTTGATGCTACTGCAATACCCGTTGGACAAAGTCCTGTTCATGGAATTCTTGAGACAAGTTCATTCTTTTCTTCACAATCACCACAAGACAACATTCACTTTTCCATGTGGATTGGGCATATACAAATGCAAATCAGCAGCTGATTGCAAGTTAATGAGCAACGAATTGTTCAAACTTCATCTCAAGTACCTCAATGAAAAGCACTCGTATGATCTTTTGGGCCTCTTTGCGTCTCATTTGGAGCGAAATCATTCACACAAGCCAACACTTGAAGACTTTTGGGTCAATTGTGAGGATGAATTCGAAGTTCGTAGGTGCCATTATTGCAGACTCACCGTTCCTCAACTTGCTGATTTATTATCAGAAGATGTTGAAGGTTTGCTTGATGATGATGGAGAGGTTTTGCTGACTTCATTCGTCAAGGATTAAATTGCTCGCCAACCGCTTTGACAACCAAATTGGTATGCTAAAGAGAGCACTTTAGCTGAGGATTTGTCAAGCCGAGTTGTCAAGACTAGCATGCTTTTCTTGGATGGTAAGAGGAGGCAAAAGGTAGTTCTAGTTGCAAAGCCGCCAATTGTATTTTCTTTATTGCCTTCCACGTCAAGATCAAGACCTAGAGTCAAGGCCATAATGCATCCTCCTGAAGGTGTCAGGGTCAGTGGAAAGACGAAGAGAGGAAACGAAAGTCAACAAGATCAATCAAAAAAGGTGCCTGAGATTATAGTAGAGCTAGTGGCGCAAGTTGAAGCCGAGTCCTCATCTCCTTGTCCGCCATTATCTCCTCAATCTCCTCCCATTTAGATAGATTCAAAACCAGAATCACTAGTTCGTGAAGTCTCACTGCTAGTTCATTCACCAAGAATTGACACAGCTGCAACCGTTTCTCCCAGAGAAGTCAACATAGACCATTCATCTTGGCTCGAGAAGACTTTTGGTAGAAGGAGATGAAAGCCTTCCTATCAGCTTGATCTTTTAGAGTCTGGCAATGCCTATTAGGACATGTCAAACAAGATCAATAAGCAGGTACACATAGAGTAGAATCCTGATGCAGAGATCGTCATTGAAGTTGCTACGCCGCCAAAGGGCAAGAGATTGAATGAGGTTGAGGTTGGTGATTTCACCTTTGTCAAGGCCAACCTTGGTAGGAGCTCTCGACACATGGATATGAGCCTCTTCAAGGTAGCTGCAGGCAATCTTCAGGAGCGGGTGATGAAGGATGGAGAAGACAAAGCAACCCTCAAGGCTGAAAATAAGCACTGCGATGATATATCTTAGATCTTCTTAATGGAACTTCAAACGTGGCTCCTCTTCTTCCACAACTTCGAGAAACACCTGTAAATCAACAAAAGTTGGGTCAGTTAGTCAATCATGGAAGACTTTTGGAGAGCTAGATTGAAGACTTTGTTATCGGTGACAGATATCTTCTTGCAGAGTTGTATCAAATAAGGTACAATGCCCATGATCTTTGTCAAGGAATTCAACAACTTGAGCTGAGCGTCGCAGAGAACAAACCAACGAATGAAATCATCATTTCTCAGTTGGCGGTAGCACATAATGTCGTTGTAGCAGATGAAGACAAAAGAAAGCTTTTTGCTTGGAGAGAACAACACCTCTTCAAAATAGAAAATTATGAAAGAGTGTCTGCAAAGATGGTTGAAATCAAAGAGGATGTTGCCGGTGCTATCAAGCTCGTAAGTGGATTCATCACACAGATCCCATGCCATTATCTTCATGAGGATGGTACCTACATCGATCTTGATGTCGTGCAAGCAGAAATCTAGAGTTTGGTTCATGATGGTATTAATGGTGATCTTGTGGCATCCAAGTTGAATCATTTTTCAGTGATGTCAACAAGTTTCGACAAGGTAGCTGAGGAGGTCAAAGAATGTCAAAGGATGATCACAAATGATGAGAAGGCGTTGAGCAGACAGTCTATTATTTTGAACATGCAAGTGCCTAAAGAAGATGCAGTTAATGATTTCCTGGAGGAGATGATTGCTCATGATAGCTTGGAGTAGACAGACACTTGGTTCATGATGGTATTAATGGTGATCTTGTGGCATCCAAGTTGAATCATTTTTCAGTGATGTCAACAAGTTTCGACAAGGTAGCTGAGGAGGTCAAAGAATGTCAAAGGATGATCACAAATGATGAGAAGGCGTTGAGCAGACAGTCTATTATTTTGAACATGCAAGTGCCTAAAGAAGATGCAGTTAATGATTTCCTGGAGGAGATGATTGCTCATGATAGCTTGGAGTAGACAGACACTTGGATCCCACAGTCTCCCTAAGGATATAATCAAAGGCAACAGTCAACTCAACATCACTCTTGAGTTTAGATTGCTGATTTCATGCATGTTTATCTTGTCCTTGGGGATATCTTTCGTGGAGGTGGAACTTTCAGTTAGGATTTAGTTAACTAATTTTGATTATCAGTTGACTCTCATATCAAATAAGACTTGCGTGTTGCAAAGTCCAATCCGTTTAGTTTAGAATCAGTTAACTGAGGTAGTTTTTCCAGTTAACTGTTAGGTTGCATACATTTAGACATAATAATAAATCTTGCATGCTTGCAAGACTGATTGTTAACTCAAGGATATTTTAGGGTTCCCTACTCCTTTGAGGTTCTATAAATAAGAGCACCCTGCTCATTGTATTTTAACTTTTGTTGTGATAACGAATTGCTGTGCCCACCTTGCTATGCAATATTGCTATTCTGTATTGGTTCACCTTGTTTAATATAAAGCTGGTTTGATCGTCTATTGTGTGTGTGTCTCATTATGCAATTTGCTGTCCCAAATTTATTGCTGTTTTAATAATCTTTCTTTCATATCTACACCTCAGATAGGTATTCTACCTCCTTGGGAATTTAGAAATAAAGATTATCATTTGATGTTGTTTTTAATAATCTTTCTTTCATATCTACACCTCGGATTGGTATTCTACTTCCTTGGGAATTTAGAAATAAAGATTATCGTTTAATGTTTGTTTCCAATAGTTTACTTTCAACCTACACCTTGGATAGAGTGTTCCACCTCCTTGGGAATCTTGAGAACTAGCTTATCGATTCATGTTGTCTCCAATAACCTTTATTTCAGCCTACACCTCAGATAGAGTGTTCCACCTCCTTGGGAATCTTGAGATAGAGTTTATCATCAACCATTCCTAATTGCTCCTAATTCCTCTTGCTTTGTTTTTCTAGAGGAGATAGTTAAGATCTGCGGAAACCAGAGAAAACCTTAGCTGCAATGTTCTTGGTTTTATAACCTTGTGCCTCTACCAGCCGAGTCAAAAAGATAGGAACTTAGAATACTTTACTTTTTATGCATATCAACAAAAGAGGGAGCTTCCCCTCCTAATTTGAAAAACAGTTAATACTGTGCATAGCTCTTCGTTTCCAATATGCACTCTAGAGGTGCAAATTGAAATGCCAACAATATAAACAAAACCTACACCAAATGAGGAAGACAAATGAAATGTTTTTCTATTTCAGCGACCCATTTTTCTAGGTCTTCTTCTAGTGCAACTCTACTATTTTTTTGGCGTTTTAATTTTTATAGATTTAAAGAAGTTGATTGTTTATAATTTTATATTTATATTTAATATTTATATTATGTTGTTTAAACATTAGATAGTTTTAGAAAATTAAAATTTATTCTTTAAATATAAATTAAGTTTATTAATATATATTAAATTGTTTATTCTTTACTAAATTATTAATATTTAAATTTTAATATTATTTAATTTATATTTACTTATTTTCTTTTTAAAGTAATGAAAATCTCCTCTAATAACTTAGAAAATTTGCATTTATGTGTTTTTTATGAATGTCGTATCCAGCTGTATCCATATTAGGGGTCTTAAAAATGGCCGTATCCGTATTTGATACCGTATCCATATCCGTATCCGTATCCGTGTCCATGCAACTTTGATATATATATCATAGTTACAAGACTGGACTCGCCTCGGACTCGGCAAGCCGATTTTTGACTCGGACTCAGACTCGGAGCCTAGACTCGCCCAAGACTCGGCAAATAGAAAAACCCTTGAAATTTAGAGATTTTTAAGGATTTAAAGCTTGTTTCATGCACCCTTTAGTGAATAAACCTCAAATACACAATAACATCATGAAATAGAAACTACTATGATCCTATACACAAACATATATCGATCACATAAGTATAAACACAAATTTTAGCTGAAGGAAATAACACATTCAGATATATAAATATTGTCAAATGTATACAAAACTCATGGAATATGAAATCCATGGCATCAAAACAAATATCAAAACTAAAAAAATAAGTCTATGGCTCAGAAGAGCTTGCATTACTCATCCCAATATCACGACAAGTCATGCGCTAGTGTCTAAGTTAGGTCCTAGATGATGATGTAGCCATGATATTTGCTTGTGTCTCAATGATTGGTGTGTATATTCAAGTGAGGATTTTATTATTAAAATTTTATTGAAGCCTTCAAGACTGCATGTTTTGTTGTCTAATGTATGAATTTTGAAACAAGATAATCCTTGATTATGGCTTTGACTGTGAAAGATGCAAAGATTTGCAACAGGGGATATGTATTTTGTAGGTTTTTATGATCATGATTCATCATTGGCCTATAACATGCTTAGACCTATAGTTTGATGAGGGTTTGGGGGAAACGCCCCAACGGGGTCAAGGGGCAGCGCCCCCAGCGGGGTCAAGGGGCAACGCCCCTTGCGGGGGTCTGGGGGCAGCGCCCCTCGCAGGGTCCCGGGGCAGCGCCCTGGGCGCGCTCCCTGTCGCGATACAGGGCGGGGTTGAGGGGCGGAGCCCCCGCCACCAAGCCCAAATGAAGACCTTCAAAACCACACAAACCTTCATGGCGCACACCATTTATTTAAAAAATTTGAAAAAAAAAGAATGCAATTTAAAAAAAAAAATTTAATCAAAGTGGCCGAGTTTGAAAGTAACTTCTCGAAAAAGGTCTCTACACATCTCGACGACATATATATATATATATATGATATATATATATATATATATATATTCCCAATTTAATTTGTAGAAATATCATGACTGTGATTTCTAAACCTTCATTGTTGGATCAGAGTTGTATGTGTTAATTGGCTGTTTAATTGTTGTGTGATCTTTTGAATTCTGTTTGTGAAGAAAATTCAAATATTAAACACTTGTATATCAAAATATAACCAGGGAACTGTAACATCTCACAACTTGAGGCTCATTACAAGGGAATTAGTCTTTTCCTTGTTTTTTTTAATATGTTGCTCCTCTTGTTTGTCCTTTGATTCTTTGGTGCAATCTTCAATAGATTCTTGAATTTGCTCTACTTGGACTTTCCTTTGGTCTCCATTATGTCTAATATCTTGCAATGTAACTTCTTTCTTTCTATACCAAAGTTTCATGAATTTCTTTTGCACATTAACATTTATTGCCCCCAAAGATTCTAACCAAGGATATCCAAGGACAATATCGAACTCATCTACATTTAAAGCATAGAATTTGAAATTTATCTAATTGAATATCCTTACCCTCTATTTGATTGTGCTTGATTTTCTTTGTTTGTACCTATAGTTGTTTGGCTAAGTCCATGCTAACAAAGTTATACATGTTGCTAGAGTTTATAGAAACGACGACCTTTTCCTTTTGAATGCATCCATGAAATTGAAGGATTGAATCTTCTTTACTTGGAGCTAAACGGATGTACTTTTATCCTTCATCTTCGCTTCATCTTCTTCTCCTCCTCCTTCTTCCATGTCTTCTCTATCTTCTTTCTTATTTCTCATAGATGCCAAATTAACTATACAAGTCATATGAATGACATGACTTCTGGCAAGGTCCTCATGGCTCTTGAGATACTCTTTGTTTGAGTATTTCATCAATATCTTCTTTCTTAAACCACACTATGAAATTAGGGTTCTAAAAAATTCCTTCAAATTCTCACATATATGAAAATAAAGTATTGTAGAAAGGTAGATTTAAATATTTCTATCCACTTGCAAAAATGAGAATTTAATTTCTTCACAGGATTACAAGATACCATTTTTTTCTTAGAAATCATGAGTAATTATTGGGTAAACTTTAGATCACCATATCTACCTTGATATGAATCCAAATATTTAGTGTGACCAATTTTTGGAAAGCTCTCAAAGTCTTCTTTTTTGTGAGTCTAGATTTACTTCTTGTAATGTTTGTGTGAGACACACAGCCTTCTGCAAGAAATTTGTCCATCGTTGGGAAAAACTCAGCAATAAAAGCTTCCCACTTTGCCCTAGAAAGAGCTTTGGTACCACTTGGTAAAATCTGCACATATGATGGTCACAATAAAATAATGTAGAAGTTGGATCAAATACAATACAAGAGATGTTTGTGGGCCTAGATGCTTTAATATCCAATATATGTAGAAATAGAATAAACCCTTGAGGTAGGGTAACTGCATACAATCCTCCTTAAAGAAGAAGCCACTACACACTATATCTCCAAGAGATCCCAAACACAATACCATACTCTTTATATATCCTTACAATGATATTCAGATTCTTTATATAGATATCCTTATAACATAATAGAGAGGTAAATTACTAAACCCATGTAGAGGCCCACTTACCTAAGATAATTAATTACACAAGTTGTCCACACCAATCCAATATAATTACTAAAGGGATGTGTGCCATATATCGTCATTTCCATCAAACCATAGACATTATAGTCTCATATACCTAGATACATAACAAAGCATCTCAGTCATCATATCACTGGGTTTGCTTGTTAGAGAAAAGGTAACTATTTGTGTTATGCTAAAATTTTCACTATTATTGATATGGAAAACATACCTGATGATATCATAAACTACAGAAATAGTATGCCAAAATGATAAAATATTGTCTTTGTTCTCAACTCCAGGTATTCAAGAACTAGATAAACAATTTTTGGATCTGAAACATATTCACAAGATAAAGCTTAATTTTTCTTTTTGCGTAATGCTAATAAAAACTTCAAGCATAAGTAATGTATGGGATAACTTTCTTATTTGTTTCTGTAGTGTTGCTACTAAATATCTCCTGGCAGAGTCTTCTTATTCATGAATTATTTGTGTGATTTAAACTGTCCAGCAATATTAATCATCTAAATTATTCATGGTTCAGGTTGGAGCAAAGGTTGCTGCAGTTTCTCGAAAGACAAACACAACAACTCATGAGGTCCTTGGAGTGTTGACAGAAGGCGATACTCAAATTGTATGCTAACTAGATCTCCTTTCTTGTTGAGATTGAAGGTCTGAGGTTCTGATAATTTGAATCATCAAATATTGTGATGGGGAACAATATACAGTCTATGTCAAACAAGTTGCATTTGCATTTTAATCTGTCATTGAAATTTAGGACAATTCAATGGGACATAGAAAGATGATCTATGCAGTATTTAGGTGGACTAGCACGGATGCCTACAGATTCTGTGAAGCAACATTGACTTTTACATCTAATTGTTATGTATTAATGTACCTAGAATAAACATAAATGCTAATCTAAATTGTTCTATGTTTAAGGGTAGAATAATGATGTCATATCATGCGTAGATTAGATATTTGACAAACTTTGGCATGGATTTCATTTTTGCTAGATCATTGAAGTCATTCCTAGTTTGAGTTTGCAATTTTCATGAAGATTCACATCATCAAAGTGACATTGGCTTTTATTTTGTTGTTTGCAATGGGACTGAAATCTGCTTATATGTATCAAGCTTCAACCAAGCTACCTGTGAGCAGGTTGACAGTCATCTCAACTAGAGGTCTGTCGACAATGAACATATCTATTGGCGAAAACCATCCAGCCACTTCCTTACTAGTGACCAGCTAACAAAGCAATGACAAAATCATGTCCAACTTTGTTCCTCTTACCATCCATTGGACAGTATTCAGAGTTGGTAGCATAACCGACTATTGTTGGTAAGAAATAACTCTCTCTATATATGCCTATTTATATATGTATACATATATAAACACACACACACACATAGAGTTAACAAAGCTTTCCAAAATGTGATTTTAATTTTACATAACTAACTCAGTTTAATGGTTATTGGTTTTAATACTATGGAAACACAATTAAGAAGTCGAGCAACCGAAAGAAGGGAACTTAAAGCAATTAATGGAAGCTTACCATACACCAAAGTGAGGCAAAAGGAGATTTTCAATGGGGGAAACTTTAGTGGGAAGAAAATCGTCATGTGTAAAGAAGTTAGCAATGTTACAATAAGAGCACTCTTACAATACTTAGGTCTTTGAACTGTAAAGTGAATTTTAATAGGAAAGGAAAGCTCAATAAAGAAGAGGGGAGATATCTATTACTAGAGGCAGAAGAGCATTTAGAACATAACTCCATCATGACGTGCTTGCTAGTGTCCGCAATCCTATTTGTGAGGGTATGAGTGTGTGTTAGGTGTCATAGAAGTTGTATATGATCTGCAACTCCAAGATTCCATATTAAAAGGACAAAAGAGGTGTAGAACATAAGTGATATCTCACATATTTCCTTCCTTTATGGCTTATAAATTCATACAAGAATAAACACATTGACTTAAGACTAAAGGTGTAATTTCTACCTTTGTTTTCTACATTAAGTATACATAAAATAGGGCAATCTGTACATCCACTCAATTGCCTTCATTTGAGGCATGCCATGGATATGTTCTAGAAAGAAGAGAACTTTGGGAGGATGGAAAGCTTTTTATGCTCTTCAAAATAGATGTAGAGAGGTAGAGCTATGGGATTGCAAAACTACCTAGATTTTTTTTGGGCATTTAGTGCTTCCAGTAGTGCTCAATGGGTGTGAATTGTGGGCTAGCAGCACGTCAGACTCGAAAGTGGAAATAAATTGACAAAATCCAAAAGCGCTTGGTCACAAGCAAGTTCAAAATAAAGGTTTGGTTCCTTATGAGATTATGCTGAGTGAAACAGGGGCAGCTTCTATTGAAGCAATTGCTATGGTGCGTTTCACTGCCCAATCCTTTTGTCTCAAGAATGTTTTCAGTTTCACTCTCTATCTTCATAGACTCACGTGTTTGGACATTTCACACTCATTCTTATAGAAAAGTAATTATGATGGGTCAAAGAGTGATATATGAGGAGCGATAGCATTCTGAATTTATCATCACTAGTGTAGGGTATGTTTAGTGTGTTGAGAGGGTTTCAAACTATTATGCTTGAACCTTTGATCTATTGCAAGTAAGCAGTTCCTTACTGCATTGCCCTACTCAGTTTGTTTTGAATTCCTTGTTTAGAAGAATGTCTTTCAGGTCACTTACTGTCTTCACAAATTTAGGTGCCAGGTTTTTTGAAGCTCACTTGTTTCTTTATAGATGGTTGCCTACTCAAGCATTACTGAGTTTTGATACAGTAGGCATTTCAAGACAAGTTTGCTTCTTCAGTATATTGACATCTCCAATAATTGGTTTCCTCCATACCGATACTCCTTGGATGCCCTTCCTTGCCTTCTTTCCAAGGATGTGGTCAATAGAGCTGTTATGGAAGACGTCTATCCATGGGGACCATTTTAGATCACATGGAACTCTTTTCCATAACCTCTTAGCCTCAAGATGGCTTTCTACACCAAGCATTTCTTACATATTTTGATGGCAAAGATGAGGTTTTGTTTCCATAGGTTGCGAGTCTAGAGAAACCATTATCATTTTGATTTTGTTCTTATATTTGTTTTGTCCAGGATATTTAAAATGATAAGCACTTTATGTTTATGTAACTCGGAATGAAGACATTTTTTTAGGTAACTCATAACTAGAAGCACTTTATTGTAGCTCTGTTTGTCTACAGAATTGTATTATTATCAATCTTCTCTCTATCATTAGGGTTGTCTAACCTAGTCCACTTGTCTCCAAGCAGTCTCCTATTAGGTATTAACAAATGCTGTATTGGCTTGGTCATGGTGGTGGATAATGATTTCAGATTTTGAGCTTTTATCCAGATGTATAAGAATGTTGGATTCTCACATCAATCTCCAACTTGATCTCTTAGCAGCGTCTTTCCTTTTAATGGTCCTCTCTTGAAAGTCCCCTCATATGGCTATTTTTATTTGTACTTGTATAATGGTTAGGGTTTACTCGCTTTTGGGTTGATACTTCATCCCTCTAGATATGTTGACTTTGTTTTAGTGTTTTAGTTTCTAGTTACTTTTTCAGCTCCAAGTTTCCTTTTATTCAAGTAGTTTTCTCTTGTATTTGGATGTGCTTTCAAGCTCCATTGCCTTACTTTAGCTGCTAGTGGAATATTAATATGGTTTTTTAAAAATTTTCTCAATAAATTATTGTATCTCCTTTTTCTCTTTTTTCTGTTAGTATTCTATTGTAAATCTCTTCAAAACATATAACACAACAGACTCAGATTTGTGGTTGTGATTTCAGTTGGATCATGGATTTCTTAAGATAAGTTGCATGCAATGAATCCAAGAAAAATGAAATGTTTGCATAAACTTCTTGCCCATGCACTCTTAGTGGTCCTTAGTTAAAATTTACTTGCCTAGTTGCTTACTAGATAATGATAAAATAATGGCTGTTTTGTGTAGAGAACTATGATTACCTTGCCTTAACAGTTTTTGGCCTCACCAAAAATTTAGTTAGATGGGTTTGCTAATTATGCGTTTACAGTTGTTTTATGATACACCAGGTCTCATGCTGAATTATGCTGGATATCCTTATAAGGATGTTAGACAGCGTGTTGAAAGTGCATGGAGTTCAGTTGAGCTGTATGATTTACTCATAGTCGTTCTTGATGCTCATCGGCATCTTACAAGGTAACTTCTTGCTCTATAATTCCCCCCCCCATTCTCGTAGAGATTAAGCTAATAATGTGTAAGTTGTTTCATGTTTTAGTGCATATATAGTCCCATGTGATATTGTATAATCTATCAAACTGTCTCTCTTCTTTCAATGTGGAGGTTGCTTTTCTAGTGCCTCCATTGACCCTGCATGTTAATTTGACTTTGATAAAATGGCTTCCTTCTGTGCTACAAGTTTAAAACTATCAGGGCATCAATCGATTTTTAATTTTATATGTTTAGTTTAAAAAATTCTTATTTGTTCAATGGAATCTCAAGGTCTGTTAGGAATTCTTCATTTAACTAGTTTTCAGAACATCACTTGTGAGTTATTCCAGTCCGCAACACACTATCCAAAACATCTTTTTATTTTTGATTTTGGAGGTGTGCTTTCAACTCCATATGATAGATGTATAGATTTTTAGAACGAGTGCATTAATATTATTGGAAAGATAAGGGTGAACAATGCATGTGAAGAAACAACTGGTAATATCATTATAAAAATGAGCTTTTGTTATAACCTTTATTAAGGGGCTAGGTTATATTCATATTGTTGATAATATAGCAGCCGCAGGACTCTACTTCCAGGCGCGATTTACTAGAAGAAAATAAAATTGAATGTAGCCTTATGGCTATTCAATTTTATATATATGTGATTTCGATTTATGAGGAGGTGCCTCATTCTTTTATATATATAATTCATGATTAATGAATAATAATCATTTAATGAATGGGGCCGACTTTATGAAGAGTCACGTTTTTTTAAGGAGGCCGACTTGTAATTAAAAGAACACGTCCTTTCTGATTGGACCGACTTCTTTCCTTGAAGAGGCATGAACCCTCTCCCTTGCATACAAATAGAGGATGATTGATCATTCATTTGGCATAAAGTTCATTCAGCATAATTCGCATTTCTGGAGCAGCAGATCATATTTTGTAGCAGCAGGTCAATTCTAGGAGAAACATATCATTTGTATCTTTGCATCTAGGAGAGGTGCTATTCATTGTATCAAATAGGCATTATGTTGTGCCTGAGTTGTAAGCAGATTTCTGCTCTTATTCAATCAATATATAAGAGATATATTGGCTGGGTTTTTTCTCCCTCAGGCTGGAGGGTTTTCCTAGGGTATCTTGCTGTGTTAATTGTCTTATGTGCTGCATTTTCTAAGTGTTCTCTGTTTTAAGATATCTGATCATGAAAAACTAACATGGTATCAGAGCGGGTTTGAAGAAGATCTTGATCAGATTTCTTATTTACAGCGATACCCTTTGTTCTCTTCTTCTTGTTGATTTCCTCTTTCACTTTGTCAAGATGGTGAACGGACTCAAGGTTGAGGATAGACTCGAGGGAGTATCAAATTTCACATCATGGAGATTTAGAATTATGCTCACCTTGGAGGAAAATGAATTGGCAGAGTTTGTGGAGAGCACAGTCCCCGAGCCTACAGAAGAGGAAGAAAAGGTTCAATGGAAGAAGAAAGACACTAAGGCAAAGAAGATGCTAGTTGATTCCATGAAGAACCATATTGTTCCAATCATCTCTAAGTTGAAGACAACAAAAGAGATGCTTAAGTCTTTGGAGGAGATGTATGAGATCAACAACACAAGCCGTGCACTTGCATTAAAACAACAACTTCATCATGTCAAGACGATGAAAGGAGAAACTGTCATCGCTTACTTCATGAGGATCACCGAGTTGAGAGATCAGCTCTCTACTATTGGGCATATTGTTGATGTCAAAGATTTGACCATGTTGGCCCTCAACGGTCTTCCTTCATCTTGGGAGTCTTACATTCAAGGAATCAATGCGAGATCGAAATTTCCCAAGTTTGATCGTTTGAGGGTAGATTGTATTCAAGAAGAGTCTAGGTTGGTTGAAAGGTATTGGTTGAAGCTCTACAAATGAAGACATTCATGTTCTTTTCGCTCAATACTCGAAGGAGGAAGGAAAAGGAGGAAACAAAGGATACTTCAAGAGGAATAGGGATAAAGGTTGTGATGATGCTCCCGCATTCAAGAAGAAGAGGGACCTCTCTTTTGTTCAATGTTTTAGATGTGACAAGTTTGGTCACTATGCTAAGGATTGCCCAATCAGGCCTAATCAACATGCTTCATTTGCGGATGTGGATAAGGTCTCTCCTCAAAATGATTCTAGGGAATTTCTATTCTAAGTCATGGGCCCGTGTTCAAGCCATGAAGGTTGTGGACTAATCTAAGCACAAGAGCAACGTATCTTATTGTGTCCACCCATCAGAATATTTAAAGAGATAAGTATTCTTTGTTTTGTTTGTAATCACCCTTCTAGGCTAAAATTCAGTTTGTTGAGTTGTGCAAATCTGACATTATTTGCTTGGATTACATGTGACCAGTAAATAGTGATCACTAGGATAAAATTCTCTAGAATTAAGAATTATTCATTGCTAGTTGTTTCATGCTAATTCCTGAGTGTGACTCTGAAATAAAAGGAGAACTAAAATTACGATTATGATTGATTTTCTATATGCATGATCTATGATTCTGTGTAGATTGTCTTTTGTTATGCTGAGATTAGCTCTTCCAAGAAAATGGAAGAAAGACATGTCAGAATCAACAAAGATGAATGATGAATTAATTATCTGGGGTTACTCAGGAGATCCTGATTTCAATGAGATAAGTATTGCATGGTTGAATAATGTTCATGAATTGTTATGTAGTTATTAATTCATGCTATAACATTGAGATAGTCAATCATGTATGCTTCTAGCAATGGTACTTCTGTTCGAGATAGTTGAGTTCCATGAACTATTAGTAATCTCTTCTTAATGCTTTCAGGATGGATCAAAAAGTGTAAGAGATTGCTTTCAAGAAGAGCTTGATGCATTTTGTAGGTTGAAGAATGGAGACATTGATTGCAGCTATGAGACTGAGTGAATGGCTAAAGACATCTCTTCGAAGAGGAAGAATTAACCTTTAGAGGGAGTTCTATGTCTCACTGAGAATAAGTAAGGGTTGCAGTGTTGCGAGGCCAGATGCTAAATTCTTGAAGTACCTCTTCAACAGTTGAGATCAAAATTGCTCAAGTTAGTCAACCTGGATTTAACATTGGTAGCTCCACAAACCTATTTAGAATAGAGTGATTTGGGATGCGGTCGAAGAGGACAACCCTGAATCTCTACAAAGGTGTGCGTTAGAAACCATTTCTCTAAAGCAAGCGTTGCAGGCAATCTTGGACGATGAGGTCAGGAGGTTGATGCAAGTGCTTGAAGATTCAGAGGGAGCCTACTGAACCTAAAGAAGATGGCTGTGTTGCTGATCGGAAGAGTTCCTCTGGATGTTGTTTCAGTTGAGGTCTGTGATGATATCGTGGTATAGTAGGAAGCAGTCTTCTGTGGCACTGAGTACAACAAAGGCCAAGTACATTACAACTTGTGTGGTAGCTCGAGAAGCAGTGTGGCTTCGGAAGCTCCTTGCAGGATTTTTTGGACAATCATTGGAGCCAACTGTCATCCATTTTGATAATCAAAGCTTTGAGAAGCTTCCTGTCATTCCAGTGTTTCATGACAAAACTAAACATACCACTATATTAGAGATATGGTATCGAGGAAAGCAATTCAGTTGAGGTATATCAACACTGATGAGTAGATGATAGACATTCTCACCAAGCCTCTCTCCAGGATAAAGTTTGTGTACCTTCGAGACAAGCTTGGTATGGTGGAGAATCAAGCCCTAGCCGAGGAGTCTTAGTATCAATGAACCTCTTTAATGCATTTCTCTCTGAGAGAGATTTGAGGTGCAAGCCCTTGTTAATGCATTTCTCTTTGAGATTTAAGGTGAAAGCCCTTGTTTCCACCCTCTGGGAGAGCCATGGTGGATGTCATGTGTGTGACTCCATGACAACATCACGTGAGGGAGTCCGTGATGATTCACTTGTACTTGTGTTACACCCTCTGGGAGAGCCATGGTGAAATGTCACGATGAGGTGACAACATCACGTTGAGTGATGAGCACTTGTACATACCATACATGGGTGTAGCCATGATGGTTCATATCACGATGAGGTGATATCTAATATCACGATGAGGTGATGAGGTGATATGTTTTCACGATGAGGTGATAAGCTCTTTTCACATGGGTGAAGCCATGTTGATCGACATCACGATGAGGTGATATGTCTTGTACAGCTGGAAGTATTCCTCCCTAGCCAAGAAAGAGTGTTGATAATATAGCAGCCACAAGACTCTACTTCCAGGCGCGATTTACTATAAGAAAATAAAATTGAATGTAGCCTTATGGCTATTCAATTTTATATATATGTGATTTCAATTTATGAGGAGGCGCCTCATTCTTTTATATATATAATTCATGATTAATGATTAACAATCATTTAATGAATGGGGTCGACTTTATGAAGAGTCACGTTTTTTTAAGGAGGCTGTCTTGTAATTAAAATAACACGTCCTTTCTTCTTGGGTCGACTTCTTTCCTTGAAGAGGCATGAACCCTCTCCCTTGCATACAAATAGAGAATGATGATCATTCATTTGGCATCAAGTTCATTCAGCATAATTCGCATTTCTGGAGCAGCAGATTGAACCTGTAGCAGCAGATCATATTTTGTAGCAGCAGGTCAATTCAAGGAGAAACATATCATTTGTATCTTTGCATCTAGGAGAGGTGCTATTCATTGTATCAAATAGGCATTGTGTTGTGCCTGAGTTGTAAGCAGATTTCTGCTCTTATTCAATCAATATATAAGAGATATATTGTTGGGTTTTTTCTCCCTCAGGCTGGAGAGTTTTCCCAGGGTATCTTGCTGTGTTAATTGTCTTATGTGCTGCATTTTCTAAGTGTTTTCTGTTTTAAGATATCTGATCATGAAAAACATACACACTAAGTGTTTTCTGTTTTAAGATATCTGATTATGAAAAACATACACATATTTGCCACTTCCTGTGGATTCCTACAATGGGCTAGAGACCAAAAAGAAATCCACAACACAAGTTGGATCCCTCTTCTTATGCCATGATATTAATTATGAGTTAATGGATATGTCATCTTTGATAATTGATACTGATCCCAGCAAGCATAATTACTTAGAAATATTGTTGTATCCTTTCAGTTTGAGATAAAGGCCTCAATGTAGGAATATGAAAAAATGTCAAGATTGATGCCATTTCTTTTGCTATGGTGTTAGTTATGAGTTGATGGATGTATTGTATGCGTAGTTATAAAAATAAAGGCCTAGCTCAAAAAGATTATTGCTTTGAAAAGTATACTATATTTTTTTAAAGTTTGAGATATAAGCCTGGATGTCACACTTATAAGCTGGAGAATGGAGGGGGTAAGTTACAGTTTCAGCTCAGGCTTAAGATAGAGAATTCTATGATAGTTTAACAAAGAATACATTATTGAGTCAACTCAATTCAAGTTTGGGTTTAACAAAATGGGCTCTGCCATAAGTTTGCTCCAATGTCTTCCACAAATGGGCTCAAATAGCTCTCGTAAATCTTTTCAAATACTTTCTACAAATCTGCTTGAATAACCTCTTATTTCTGCTCTTCATACAAATAACAGTCCTTGAAAATTTGATTTCATTTAACTCCCTTTCAACCCTCTATTTATACTTGCCAAAGCATCACTTCACCCAAGCAAGGCGACTCCTCCAAGGGGGTTGGCCAAAACAGCAACAAAATATTTTTATTTATTTTATTTTTCCTGCCCGAGATGGGCGTACATCTCAAGGGGGTCGTCCCTCTGTGGGAGGCCCAAATAAATTTATTTTATTTTCAATTAAATAAACCCAAATTTGGGGCGGAACCATTAGGGGGTTCATCTCAATTTTTATAATATTATTTTCTATTTTATTTAAAAACTCCTCCAAATGGGCGCTAGACATGGGTCGGCCCATGTATAGAATAAATCCTTATTTTGCAATATATTCAACTCCTCCTTGCCCAATGATATCTCGATAATAATAGTGCCATAAATTTGGCACAATTTGACCTCTAATAAATTCGCCGTTGACTTGCCCTTTGACATCAATGACAATAATCCAACAGTTTTATAATATTTTGAAATAAAGTTAATAGGACTAGCTTAAAATATCATTATTAAACTATTTTCCTAAATGTATACCTTAGCCTACGGGATATAAAAGAAATAGGCTACAGGTCTCCCAATTATTTTAATTTTGAAAAGGAGACATGACACCTTATAATGAGCATCAACATGTAAATATGGCGTAACTCTAGTAGCATAGCAATATTTGCAAATTGAGTATGCATACTCCATCCTAAGCATCAAATAAATAGATTAAGCACAAACAAGAAACCATCCAACGGTTTTGGAAAACCATGTACCAACCTGCAAGATGTATGGCACTCAAAAGCTGTTGGGACAAATTCCAATGTCATAGTCCAAGTGTTAGTTTTATATGATCAGATGTAAATGCACAGATTTTAATTCAAAAATTAACTCACAACACAACAAATACCTTGGGAAAACCCTCCAGCCTGAGGGAGAAAAACCCAGCCAATATATCTCTTATATATTGATTGAATAAGAGCAGAAATCTGCTTACAACTCAGGCACAACACAATGCCTATTTGATACAATGAATAGCACCTCTCCTAGATGCAAAGATACAAATGATATGTTTCTCCTTGAATCGACCTGCTGCTACAAAATATGATCTGCTGCTATAGGTTCGATCTGCTGCTCCAGAAATGCGAATTATGCTGAATGAACTTGATGATAAAACACAAATGAAGAGCATCATATATATAAGCAACCAAGAGGTATTGCACCCCTTCACTAAGAGAGGTCGGCCTCGAGACAAAAGACATCTTTGGGAGGAGGCATGATTTTCTAGATGAAGTTGACTTTCTTAAATTAATTTCATCTCTTCATTAAATGTCGATTTTCCCAAGGTTGGCCCCATTAATAATTAATTAAATATTAATTATTAATAACATAAAAAATACAATGTAAATGATGCACCTCCTCATGTTAAGTGTCTTATAATAAATTTGAATAGCCAAAGGCTATTATTCAAATTTATTTCTTCAATTCGTGCTTGGAAGTATTTCTTCAGACGCTGAACATCAACACTCCCTCTCAGCTAGGGAGGAATACTTCCAACTACATAAGTCATATCACCTCATCATGATGACAAACATCATGGCTACACCCATGAGTGAAAAGAAGCATATCACCTCATCGTGATATCGGATATCACCTCATCGTGATATCAACCATCATGGCTACACCCATGTATGGTATGTACAAGTGTTCATCACTTAATGTGATGTTGCCACCTCATCATGACGTTCACCATGGCTCTCCCAAAGGGTGAAACACAAGTACAAGAAAATCATCACAAAATCTCTCACGTGATGCTGCCATGGAGTCACACACATGACATTCACCATGGCTCTCCTAGAGGGTGGAAACAAGGGCTTTCACCTTAAATGTCAAAGAGAAATGCATTAACAAGGGCTTGCACCTCAAATCTCTCTCAAAGAGAAATGCATTAAAGAGGATCATTGATATTGAGACTCCTTCTCAGCTAGGGCTTGATTCTCCACCATACCAAGCTTGTCTCGAAGGTACACAAACTTTATTCTGGAGAGAGGCTTGGTGAGAATGTTTGCCGTTTGCTCATCAGTGTTGATATACCTCAACTGAATTGCTTTCCTCGATACCATATCTTTGATATAGTGGTATGTTTAGTTCTGTCATGAAACATTGGAATGACAAAACGCTTCTCAAAGCTTTGATTATCACAATGGATGACAGTCGGCTCCAATGATTGTCCAAACAATCCTGCAAGGAGCTTCCGAAGCCACATTGCTTCTAGAGCTGCCACACAAGCTGTAATGTACTCAGCCTCTGTTGTACTCAGTGCCACAGAAGACTGCTTCTTGCTATACCACGATATCATCGCAGACCTCAACTGAAACAATATCCAAAGGAACTCTTCCGATCAACAACACAACCATCTTCTTTAGGTTCAGTAGGCTCCCTTTGAATTTTCAAGCACTTGCATCAACCTCCTGACCTCATCGTCCAAGATTGCTTGCAACGCTTGCTTTAGAGAAATGGTTTCCAGCGCACACCTCTGTAGAGATTTAGGGCTGTCCTCTTCGACCGCATCCCAAATCACTCTATTCTGAATAGGTTTGCGGAGCTACCAATGTTAAATCCAGGTTGACTAACTTGAGCAATTCTGATCTCAACTGCTGAAGAGGTACTTCAAGAATTTAGCATCTGGCCTTGCAACATTGCAACCCTTACTTATTCTCAGTGAGACATAGAACTGCCTCTAAAGGTTAATTCTTCCTCTTCGAAGAGATGTCTTCAGCCATTCACTCAGTCTCATAGCTGCAAGCAGTGTCTCCATTCTTCAACCTACATAATGCATCAAGCTCTTCTTGAAAGCAATCTCTTACGCTTCTTGATCCGTCCTGAAAGCATTAAGAAGAGATTACTAATAGTTCATGGAACTCAACTATCTCGAACAAAAGTACCATTGCTAGAAGCATACATGATTGACTATCTCAATTTTATAGCATGAATTAATAACTACATAACAATTCATGAACATTATTCAACCATGCAATACTTATCTTATTGCTCTATATTTGCTTGAAATCTTTAATTTCTAAATGACAAATGAGTTAGAGAATCTTTTCACTTGTTTGAAACCTTGATTGAAGTCCTTCAATCCTAATCGATTTGATCTTCACACTTAAAAGATATTGTTAATGTCGATCAAGCGGCTAAGAACCTACTATCCATACTTATTTAAAATATCATAATTATTTATAAAACTTAATAATTGCTGCAAGCATCATTATTGTATATTCACAAATTATATATATATAAATACACATATATTTCTAATTAACTTCCAAATATATATACATATAAACTTACAGTTCAAATATATCTTGCAATAATACTTTAATTCACTGGATCTCTTATCATTTATTTCTTTTTCCCAGCTTGCTGTTTTATTTCTTTGATTTCAATCTGCTTTCAAGAACATATTTTATTCTTCCTTGATTCATGCCCTGTTCTTTCTTTTGATTTCTTTATGATTATATCTGCTCTTGAACATAAAGTAATTTCTGTTATTCTTTAATTGCTGCTTCTAATTCTTTTCCCTAACTTCAATCCCATTCCATGCTTTCTTGTTTTGACTTTTCCTTCCTTTTATATGGTTCGATTTGCCTCAAGGGATATAGCTATTGCCAAGGGATGTGGCTCCCCTCCCTTTTCATGCTCTTTGGCTTTGATCACACCTTTTTAACGTGACGTGGCTGTTTTGCTAGGGGTTTATTTAGCTTTCTTTCTTAGAAATAGATTTATTTATTTATTAACTAATGCATAGTTATTTTTATTTTCATTATTATAATATTAATTGTTCTATTTCATATTGTGATAATTATAATATTATTATTTATGCTTGCACTTTATATTAATGTTTTCTCATTTGGATGTATTTATTTATATATATGCATTTAATATTCATAATGCTATATTATAATAATATTTATATTTTATATCTGACTATTATAATAATATTATCGATGATAATTATATTTATAATGATATTTAAATTGCATTTATAATATTTTTAATCATGTTTAATATTATTTATGTATTGGTTATCATATTTGGATTTTTTTATTATAATGATTAATAACATCAATTTATAGTATTATCCTATGTTCGTGTCTTATATTAATTTTATATATTTTAATATTTATTATAGTGATCATAATATTTTATATCTATATTTTAGTATTCATAATTATAATATTGTCTTTCAACAATTATTATTATATCAAATGGTTAGCCTTTTTAGTATATATTTTTGTACCTTTAATGTCGCGATGTCGGGGACATGACAACTTGTCACATATAAAACATTGAACACGAGAGAGGTCCCTCTTCTTCTTGAATGCGGGAGCACCATTAGAACTTTTATCTCTATTCCGCTTGAAATATCCAATCTTTCCTTCTTTCCTTTTCTTCTTCAAGGAATGAGCGGAAAGTACATGAATGTCTTCATTTGTAGAGCTTCGACGAATACCTCTCGCAGCCAACCTCGACTCCTCTTGAATACAGTCTGCCCTCAAACGATCAAACTTAGGGAGTTTTGATCTTGCACTTATACCTTGAATGTAAGACTCCCAAGATGAAGGAAGACCATTAAGAGCCAACATGGTCAAATCCTTGTCATCAACAATATGACCAATAGTAGAGAGTTGATCTCTCAATTTGGTGATCCTCATGAAGTAAGTGATGACAGTTTCTCCTTTCATCATCTTGACATGATGAAGTTGCTGCTTTAATGCAAGTGCACGGCTTGTGTTGTTGATCTCATACATCTCCTCCAAAGTCTTAAGCATATCTCTCGCTAACTTCAACTTAGGGATGATTGGAACAATATGATCCTTCACCGAATCAACTAACATCTTCTTCGCCTTAGTATCTTTCTTCTTCCATTGAATCTTCTCTTCCTCATCAGTAGACTCGGGGACATTGCTCTCCACGAACTCAGCCAATTCATTTTCCTCCAGGGTGAGCATAACTCTGAATCTCCAAGACGTGAAATTTGTTGCTCCCTCAAGTCTATCCTCAACATTGAGTCCGTTCACCATCTTGACGATGAGGTAGATGTGACTGAAATGTGAACAATAATGGAGGATATTTCTGCTTGAATGAAATCTGATCTAGATCTTCTTATACCCGCTTTGATACCATGCTAGTTTTATATGATCAGATATAAATGCACAGATTTTAATTCTAAAATTAACTCACAACACAACAAATACCCTTGAAAACCCTCCAGCCTAAGGGAGAAAAACCCAGCCAATATATCTCTTATATATTGATTGAATAAGAGCAGAAATCTGCTTACAACTCAGGCACAACACAATGCCTATTTGATACAATGAATAGCACCTCTCCTAGATGCAAAGATACAAATGACATGTTTCTCCTTGAGTCGACTTGCTGCTACAAAATATGATTTGCTGCTACAGGTTCGATCTGCTGCTCCAGAAATGCGAATTATGTTGAATGAACTTGATGATGAAGCACAAATGAAGAGCATCATATATATAAGCAACCTAGAGGTATCGCACTCTTTCACCAAGAGAGGTTGGCCTCAAGACAAAAGACGTCTTTGGGAGAAGGCGCGATTTTCTAGATGAAGTCGGCTTTCTTAAATTAATTTCGTCTCTGCATTAAATGACGATTTTCCCAAGGTCGGCCCCATTAATAATTAATTAAATATTAATTATTAATAACATAAAAAATACAATGTAAATGAGGCGCCTCCTCATGCTAAGTGTCTTATAATAAATTTGAATAGCCAAAGGCTATTATTCAAATTTATTTCTTCAATTCGTGCCTGGAAGTATTTCTTCAGACGCTGAACATCAACACCAAGATGGGTCTTGAGCTAAGTTTAGAAGTTGCTTTTATGACTTGTTGTAGTCTGTTATAACTTGTCATAGCCACCACCCGACTTAGGCACTCCAATTTGTCTCCATTATCTATTCAAAGATGCTTTATGACACATGTCATAGATTGTCATAATAGTGGTTGAGATTTCAATGTAACCCTCTTTTTAGATTTTCATACACATCATAGAATGCATCATAAATAGCTTCCAACATCTTACAATCTCGTAAGATGCTCTTACAACTTGTTACACACATCTCAAGACCCTCTTTCCCATGTGAGGACAAAATAATAAATAAATACAAATAAATGATAAATATGAACATTAGGATGCAAGGCTTATGACATCTTTCCCAACATTGACAAGGATTATTTTGACTAGTTTCCTTAAGTAATGTATCAAAACTTTGTATAGTATAAATCAAGAGTTGAGAAAGAGAATGCTGCTTGTTTGAGAAATGACATTCAATCAAGAGATGTCAGGTGGGATGTTTGAATGAGGACATAAAAAATGCCATTATATTGTAGTAGGGACATGTATAAGGGGCACTCTGAGATAATAGACTTGAAAATTTGAGCTATCTTTCTTCCAAGTCACAGTGGTGAATTGTTAGATAAGATGTAAAGAACTTGTTCAAATCTATTCCTTGAACTGCAAGAAGCCAAAACTAAGAAGAAAATGTGCTTAATTAAGCCAAAGCTGAGAAAGAGATCATTGTTTAATTGAGAATTGGCATTCAATCAAGAGGTGGCAGGTGGGAAGAGTTTTTTGAATGAGAAATATAGCAAATGCCATTATATTGTAGCAGGGACATGTATGATGGTAGCTTTTTAAGAGCTATTTCTTGTATTGCAAGAAGCCATAATTGAGAAAGGAAAATGTGCTTAATTGAGATCATTGCATGTTTCATCAAATTGTAGAGGGATTTCAAAGTTGCATGGACACAGATAAGGAGACAAATATGGATACGGTATCGGACACGGATACGGCCATTTTTTAAGACCTCCAATATGGATATGACTGGATACGACATTCATAAAAAACACATACACATATATTTTCTAAGTTATTAGAGGAGATTTTTGTTACTTTAAAAGAAAATAAGTAAATATAGATTAAATAATATTAAAATTTAAACATTAATAATTTAGTAAAGAATAAACAATTAAATTTATATTAATAAATTTTATTTATATTTAAAGAATAAATTTTATTTTTTTTCAAAATTTCTAATGTTTAAACGGCATAATATAAATATTAAATATAAAGATAAAATTATAAACAATTAACTTTTTTAAATCTATAAAAATCAAAATGCCAAAAAAATAGTAGAGTTGCACTAGAAGAAGACCTAGAAAAATGGGTCGTTAAAATAGAAAAACATTTCATTTGTCTTTCTCATTCGGTGTAGGTTTTGTTTATACAAAACAAAAAGAAAATTGCACAATTGAAGTTTTTCAAGATTAAGCTTAGGAAGATTCATGTCAGATATTTTGAAAATCAAATCACAAAGTATCCGCATGGCTATCCATATTGGATACGGGGATATGTGCACCCGAGGAGGGGCAAGGGCGTATCCGGCTACTCTGAGGGATTTCTCTCAGTCTCTGAATTTTTGTGAGTTTTATCGGTTGAAAATTTCAACTATGTTCCTTTAATATTACAGTGGTGTTTTTTCAGGTATAATGTAAAGGAATTATTGAAAGTTGAACAGAAAAAATGAAGCATACTGCATACTTGCATTTTCATAGCAGTTTGTCCTTAGCACAGAGTTGAATTTATAAGATTGCTATGATGTTGGCCTGGATGACTTCTGTGCATTGTTGTTTTCTGCTTCATCCTTGTGGAAGTGAGAAACCGTGATACCCATAAGCTTGGTTATCTGGATGTTTAAAGAAAATTTTGAAATTGCTTAGTACTTCATTTATTGCTTGTACATTGGAAATTTGTTTTTTAACTTTATTTTCTATATTATTATTTTGAGCAGATACCTTTAACAATGAGCAGCTTATCCAAAGTTGAAGAAAGTTAGGATTTTCATTAATTATATTGATGGTGGTCTTCTTCCTATTTATTGCAGGCCTGATTCAAGAGTCATAAAGCTTGTAAATAAGGTGGGTGAAAAAGTTCATCCTAATCAAAAGAGAATTTTATGCATGAATAAAGTTGACTTAGTTGAAGTGAAGAAAGATCTGTTAAAAGTTGCTAGTGACTTTGGACATCTGCCTGGATATGATAAGTAATGCCCTCTTATTCTCTGCTAGCATTGGTTGAGCTACATATTCTGCAGTTCTGTCTAATATTCTATTCTATGGCTGATTTAAGTTACTCTATCTCACTTTCTTGCTTTTTATTTTTTATGCTTTTTTTCAGACTGCCTAATTATTCTGTTCTCATGATGATCTCTCATGCAGATTTTACATGTTATCAGCAATGAAAGGCTCTGGTGTTAAAGATCTTTTAAAATATTTAATGGAACAGGTAGTGACGGCTTTCTTGTATTTTTCCATCTTTCTAAGATTGTAACTGGGAGTGTATCTGAGTAAACTTGTCGTTGTCTGAGCCAACTGTATTCAAGACTAGATATTATGTTTGTCATAGAGATGTGGCATTGGGATTGTTTATTGTGATGTAAATTTCTATAGTGAAGCTCTCACATCCTCATAGATTTAGTGTTCTGGAGGTGACACTTTGGGTTGCATTATCATGTTCCCTTTTTTTCTGTCTTTGATAGTAGTGTTTACAATTGATTTCCATAGTGGGATTCTATGCAGTTGGATAAATGTGACACATTGTGTTAAAATGTCTTTGTTATTAGGAGATCAACAGATGTTATCATTGTTTGTTTAGAGATGCACATCTCTCCTTGAGGACTTTTCTATTATGTGAGGACCAAGGTGTCTTATATGCTACTTCTACAACAAAGAACCCTTAGTGATAGACTCTTCCACAAAATCCATAGATCTAGACATAACTGACACATCCACTATTTGTATGGCATGCTGTAAGACACCTTGAGCATCCACTGCTAGTTAGAGTGCATACTCAAGGTGTCTTACAGCAATTGTATTTAATTAAGAAGAATATGAATTATTAAGAGCAGCAAATTGTATTAATAAACAAAGACAAGTGAAAGGCAACAAATAGAACAAATAAGAATAAAACAAAAATCATATAAGACAAAATAAGAAAAATAAAAAAGTCAGCAGAAGAGTGTTAAAAGGCAGCGATTCATATTTTTAAGAAAAGACAAAAAGTCAAATAAAGACAAAAATTAAAAAAAAAGACAAAAATCAGAAAAGAGCGATTATAATTGAAGAGGTGCAGCGATTCATATATTAGAAAGTGCAGCAATTATGTTATGTCAATGCTGCAGCAATTATATTATGAGCAAGAAGTAATTACTTTGTAAGATGCAGCACTTGGTATTAGAAGGCAGCAGTTACAATTAAAGGGTAGTAATTATATTAAAAAGGCAAAGATTAATACAGCAGTTAAAAGGATTTGAATTAGTTAAAAGGCGGTGATTGAAGTATCTTTTAAGGACGGTTTGCTAGCAAATGACATATCTTTTCAAAAGGTTGTCTTCATTCAAATGGATGCCTCTCTTCATCAAAAGGCATAAGGAGGTATAAAGGGAAAATGAGAAGTATGGTTGAAAGTCAGTGTTGTGTGGAGAAAAAAACAATATATCAAAAACACCAGCAACTGTGTGTTAAAAACAAATAGATAAATCAGATATACACTAGCAATCTCATGTGAAGAAGAGAATATATGCAAACTGGTAAAGGAAATATATTCAGATTTATGAAGGAATTTGGAGCAGATTTGTGAAGGGATTTAGAGCAAGTATATGAAGGAATATGTGCAAAATTATAACAGATTTATGAGAAGTCTTATAGTAGATTTTTGAAGGGCTTATGAGCAGGTTCATGGAGAAGTTATGAGCATATTTATGAGTATGTATATGCAGACTTAAAAATATTTGTGAAGGGGGTTTCATACTAGATTAAAAGAATATTTTGGAGCAGAATTGTCATGAGAATATAAGGAGAGAATATGCATTTAAATATATAATTCAAACATATATAAGCATATTTGTTATGATTAATTCAAGAAGACAATTATAGAGTGAATAAGAAGAAGATTTTATGAAGACATAGAAAGAGTTAATCATCTATTGAAGAAGACATATTTGTGAAGGAGATTGTGATTGCCCATCATCCGTTAGAGAAGCAACAGTCAAGGTGGAAACTTGTAATGTCCCCATTTTCGATGTCCTTAGCTAGTTTGGTTTTGACTCACTATTTTTAGTAAGTACTATATTTAGTAATTGGTCCTAATGGTAGTACAATGTAGGGTTTCGTGTTTGGGCAGTGCATGGAATTGTCCAATGAGCTTATATGGTTTGTGCCAATCTGTTATTTGGAGAGTAATTACTATTTTTAGCAGTTTCTATTTATAGTAAGTCTATTTCGAGAGACTAGTCTCAGGCCCATAGTGTTCTCAAGAGTGTTATTTCTATGGTGGCATTGGAGAGCCTAAGGTTGAATTATTTAATTTTTTTCTATCAGTCACTAAAGTTATTTTATAAAAATAACTTTATAACTTAAGTGAGGGGACAGGTGGTCATCGAAAAGTATCTTGGTGCTTAATGAGATAACTTAACGTTGTTTTAGAAGGCTGAATAAGGAAAAATAGTTTCCTTTTGAGCAAGGATGCCCCTTGAGGAATATTTGATTATGCTTTTAAATATAAAGCAAAATATTATTAAAAGGCAAGGTTGGGCGTTGGGCTTTTTCGAGGGAAATTATTCAAATTGGAGATTGCCCTAATTTCTCCCTCCACTTCTATTTGTTCTACTTTTTGGCTCTCATTTGGTTATGATGGATTGGACAACTTAAGGAGACTCTGCTAGATTGTTTCCACTTTATCGTTTATAGCTGATTGAGGATGGAAACCCTCATCTTTAGCATTGGTTTCGGTGGTGAGAGATCCACCTTAGCTGGTTTGTGGAGGGGATCATACAGATCTTCTACTTGGGTGTTAACTACAACGGAATCCAATCAATTTTTATTGCAAGGGTTTCAACTTTGAAGCTAGATATTTGAGACGATATTCTTTCTGAGCTTTATCTGCATGTTCTTATTTTTGGTTTGGAGTATTGACGTTTTGGTTTATCGGGGGTTACATTCAGTTAGCCGCTATATCTATTCTCCATTTGGAGTTTGACTTGTTGAGGATGTTGGCCGTAATCCCTAAGGGTGTGAGCCTTATTTGAACTTAGAGTTGAAGTCCAAGAAGAATCGTGGGTTTAAGGAAGCTCGTGGTCTTGATGCTAACGTCTAGATGCCATGAAGAAGGTCGCAGTTGCTTAAGCTCTCACCGCCCCAGCTTTATCAATGACGTGAGACCTATTGAGGGTTGTGTGAGCTAATTGGAGGTCAACTGTATATCTCTAGGTGCTCATTTGCAGTCGATGCCTCTTATTACCATTCATTGAGTGACCTACGTGGAGTTTAGGAAGGGTTTGGAGTTGTTTGGAGGCAAGATGTGTTGCTGATGGTGTTGTAGACAGTCATTTTGAGGTAGACGAGTTCTTGATATTGCTCAAAAATTATCTTATTCCTTGCCGTTGTAGTTATTAAACCTGTTTGAATGGGTTTGAGGATGATTATTGTTCATATGGACGTTGCATGAAGAACAAAAAGGGTGGACGTGCATGTCAGAGAGTGCATATTCCAATTACTTGTCACCGAAGGTCATTTCCCAGGTTAGGCATGTCTCTTGCAAGGTCTAAGATATATTTATGAACTCATCTCCAAACTGCTGTAATGGTTTGTTTCAAACAGTTTGCAAATCTCTTAGTGCTGCAATAAATTTCCAAGTGTAATACTCTTAAAATTGCTCATTACCATTTCTCAAAAAAGAGTTTGTATCGGTCTGAAAAGTATTCACTGTTCATATCATGAAATGCTCAATCCAGTATAGAGAAATGAAGTTCTGAATATGAATATCAGATTATTGCATGCCTTTCAATATGTAATTCATTATTATGCAATTTGTTGAACTTAGTTTGATAAAATGTAACGTATACCAAATTGAAAAATTGAGCAAAAAAAAAGAACTCAAGTCAAGACCCAGAACGGGGTAGCCCATTACAAAACTTGTATTGGGGGTTGGTGTCTCCAAGAAGAAGAGATTGGAGTCTCTTACTGAGTTGGTGCTTAGGTGCAGGGATTGGTGTCTCTAGTGGGTTGGTGCTCACAAATTGAATGAGGGGTTGGTGCCTCTAGTGGGTTGGTGCTCACAAAGTGAATGAGGGGTTGGTGCCTACAAAGTTTGTAAAAGAGATTTATATAAAAGCAATTTTTTGCCGTGGTTTTCTCTCGTAAGGGTTTCCATGTAAATCTTGGTGTTCTTGTGTTAATTGTCAAAATCTTGCATGGTTATTATTGTCATGATTAATTTAGTTTAAATTGGTAAAAGTTTATATTATATTGATTCACACCCCTCGCCCCCCTTCAGTATAATCGTGTGCTCACCAATTGGTATGAGAGCGGGTTCCTTCAAATAGTCTAACCACTTGAAGGTAGGTCTAAAAGAGCACGCATGGCAAGAAGAAAAGGAAACAAGGAAAAAGGTAATATCAAGAAGAGCGTTAATCAACAAGAAATACCAAAATCAAATGGAACACAAATGACAATAGAAACAAACGATGATATCGTCAAAAGAGAAAACCACCTTGTGAGTGGAAGAAAAGAAGAGATAAACTTAGAAGAAGAAAATGACGAAGGTCCTAATGTAGTGGATTTTGAGGAGGAACTCCATTATGCCTACAGTGAGATCAAGAGGCTTAGAAAGGAGAACCAAAAGCTAAAGCTACAAGTTCAAGAGAACAATGAATCTAATGTAGAGTTAGTATGAAGTCTTGAAGAATTCGAGAAGATAATTGTTGAGCTAAAATTTCAGACGAGAGAAGGATACAAGATGAAAGAGGAAGTCAGAGTCCAATTAGAGAAAAAGAAAGAAGATTGTGAAATGTTAGAGTTTGAGATAGTTTGTTAAGGAAGGAACTAGAAAAGAGATCCTCCAAGTTGAACAAGAACCTCAAGTTTGATAAGAGTACCAAGATTTTAAATGATATATTAAATAAACAGAGGTTACCATTCAATAAGAAAGGACTTGGATATGGAGAAAATCAAATGGACAACAAGGATGACTCCAAAGAGGCACCGAAGAAGTCAAGTAAAAAAGAACCAAAAAGCTATGAAGAAATCCTTAAAAGTCCCATCAAAGGTGAAAGAAGCAAAGCTAAGGAAAGCCAAAAGTTAAGCACTCCTCCAGAAGTTGAAACTAACATATTCAGAAAGCCCCTTCCATCGAAGCAAGCATATAAGATCAGGTTCCAGAATCCATTTTATGGATATTGTTTTTCTTGTAATAACTTTGGTCATAAAGCAATAGATTGTTGGACACATGCAAGAAAATTTGGTTGGAACAAGAATAGAAGTTCATATGGATTGTAAAATAAGAATTACAACATCATATGCTACAAATGCAATAACTTTGGGCATACATCATGATTTTGTAGAAGCTGTCTTATGGAACCTAGACACAACAAGAAAGTAGATGCACATAAAAGAAAGCCTACTAAAAGTTTGGAGAAAGAAGCAAGACCAAGATAGCTAGAAGGAGGAATCTATGCAAACACATACAATGCACTCTAACTAGGAGTCAACAAGAAAGGTAGATGAGAGAAGATGATTCAAAGAACTTTGGAAAATCACTGCTCTTAATAATTCATATTCTTCTTAATTACATGTAATTGCTGTCTCCTTTGTAAATTGCTGTCCAAACTTAATGGTAACTGCTGCTATATTGATCACTGTTCATTAAATTACAATTGTTGCACTTTATGTGCGGTCGGCTGGCAGCATGTTTGAAAACTCCAACTATGGTTGGTCAACATAATTATATAATCTACGATTAGTGGCCTTTGGCAAAAGTATCTTATTCAAACGATCTTTTGACAACGATTTCTTTGACATCCCAAACATATCTGACAACAATACTTGCATCATAAAAATCCATAATCTTCTATCTTCAAACCTTATATCGAAGCATCATGACATCAATGACAACTTCCACATCAATGACAACTTCCAATTGTCTATATATCGTTGACATCAATGCCAACATTTCCAACAATACAACCATCCAGGTTTAAAATGGGGAAAACTTCACAAATCTCAGTAAACTATAAAATGATGAAATATATGGGAAAACAATGCGAAAGATTAATTTTTAATTTCAAGGCAAAGATAGTGTGTACAGATAAAAATAAACATAATACATTTAAAAAAATGCTAACCACCAAAAATGCATAGCGTTTTAAAAACCCATTTTACTTTTACTTAAGAGGGTTAATGTAAAAAACAAATGGCTGGCCTAAAAATCATTGGCTGAGTTGTTGTGGAATGTCTCACTATTTTAGGGGCAGCCCTATGTTTTAAACCTAAACCCATATTTGGGATAAATTTAAAAAAGGTCCCATTAAGGTTTGATAACTTTAAAAATACATTTATTCAAATTTTGATGTTAAAATACTCAAAATTCCGAATTCCTAACCCTGAACTGAAAACTATCAGTTTGCTTGTGCTTTGTGCTTTTTTTTGCCTCATATATATATATAATGCATTGAGCTGCAATTACTTGCAGTTTTTTGGTGAGTAAAGCTACTATGGTATGGGTCGTTGCCTTTGTCCAGAAAATTGTCATTTCCAGTTTGACTATTTTTGGATTTGTATATTATATACCAAATGTGACCAAACTCTTTTAAAGACCTTATTAAATCTTCTTAATAGATCCAATGAGATTTACAGTATAACACCAATATAGAATAACTTGAGAAGGAAGCAACATGGTATTTATTCATCTTCAAAGATGCTATGTTGATCTAGGTAGAAATTTGATACCAATATAGAATAAATTAGAAAGGAAGTAGGAAGCAATATGGTATTTAATTTAATCATCTTCAAAGATGCTATGTTGATCCAAGTAGAAATTTGAGACAATTTTGAAAAAATAAATACCGAAAAACTAATAGGTCACTTAGTTGAGGGTGCAGCTCCTTCAGCATTGATGAAATTTTTAACTTCTTAATGTATTAGAATGTTTAGGTTGTGCTCTAAAACCCGTCAAAGTGGTTGCCATAGGTAAATAATTTGACTAGAAAAGTTTGAAAAAGGGCCCCATATTACAAAATTTAAAAATGTAAATGTTTTCTTTTGGAATATGAAAATTTTGTGTTTAGATGAGTTACATGTATTAGATTGTCACAATTTCTCGGGGAAACAATTTTCACAGAGGTTTCTAGATCCCCAAGTAAATCTCATCACTTTCTATTTTTAAAATTTTCATTTATTGCTTAAAATAACTATAAAAGAGTTGTCATGAATGTACAAGCTTTTATTGCGGTTATAATATCTTCTTAGAGATTTGTACTTTTTTATAAACTATTCCAATTTCCAATAAAGCTCTTATTTACATTGCATATTGTCTTTGTTTGTTTGGTTCATTTCTTTAGCCTATTTTCTTGATTTGGTTGGTTCATTTCCTTTGCTTCTTGTCTTTATGAGGTTGGTTCATTTCCTTTGCATTAGTTTATTAATCTTAGGGTTGTCAATAACATTGAGATTTGTATTTGAGAGTGGTTTGTTCCATAGATGACAAACATGACGAGTATTGGCCGCTTTTTTCCCTAGCAAGTAATTCACCAAAAAACTCCAGAGTTTTTCTCCCAAGTTTTTGGCAATTATTTGGCGAGTTTGTACCAAAAACTTGTTAGACGTAGTAGAGATGTGGGATGCACTTGGGACGTAGAAAAAGCACCAAAAATCTATTGTTTTTTGGCTTATAAAAGCCAACACACCCCTCTCACTTCCTCACACAACCCTCTTGCATACATTTGAGCTAATTGTAAGGTTTTTTGGGCAAATTCGATGGGCAGATTCAAAAATTTCAAGGGCAGGGTAGTCATTTATATTTTTGTTTTTTTTGTTTTTTGTAAGAATTTAAATTCATTTTAGTTGCTAAAATCTAGCATGTAGAATGTAAACAATTCATAATTTCACAGTATTTAGTAGTAGTATATTGCTCAAGATTTCTGGATTTGATTGTGTACATTTTTTTGCATCAACTTTTCGGATCACACTCCGTGATCCATCATCAGGATGAATTAGATTTGAAACACAGTTCCCTCCCATGACGGGTATCAATTAATGATTTCATCTTGATGATGGATCACGAAGTGTGATCTGAAATGTTGATGCAAAAAATTGTACACAATCAAATCCAAAAATCTTGAGCAATATACAATATGGATTGTGGAAATCTGATATCATTAATTTAGTAGTAGTTACAATTTTACATCTGAAAATTTGGATTTACGAGCATTTTTCGTTTTTTCATACTGATTTTTTAAATGAAATCATTTTTTTTGGATAAATGAATTATTTCTATGATATACTTTCTTTTTTGGAATAAAATCACTAAATTATATTGAATTTATGCTGATTTACACTAATTATGCTGATTTATAGTAATTTATGTTGAATTTATGCTAATTTCTTTGTATTTAAAAATTAAAATGTTGTACTTTGTACTTATAGGTTAGATACAATGGAAAATAGAGTACCCTTAGCCTTTGGATCAGGCTCCCACTCTACATTAGGCATAGGCACAACCTAGGTGATGCGGGTCATAGGAACTTGTCCTCCTAGAGCTATAGACCCCACTTGGAAATATGTTGTACATAGACCAACACTTGTGATAATCATTTGCGTAAGATGCCAAAACCTATATTATGGAGGCATCAATCACCTCAAATACCATGTTGCAGGCATTACTCATTATGATGCCAAGGCCTGTGACAAGACCATAGAAAAGATGAAACAAGAAATGAATGCACACCTTGCATTGATGAAAAAGAAAAAATTGCAAAGGGAGAAGGTAAGAGCAGCCTTAGCAACATCCATAGCTAGTGCTCATGGTCCTCAATTGCAAGCAAAAACAGATGAAGATACGGCATTCAAAGGCATAATGGGCTCCATTCATGGCCCACACATATGAAGCATATCAGCATCCACTTCATCTACTTCGAGTAGAGCACCTACATGAACACCACATAGCTTTTTTGTATCTAGAAACATACTTGGAGCACAAGTGTCATTGGAAGGTACAGGATGGAATAGGGAGGTGCACCAAGAAATAATAAGGAATGTGCCAATTTTTGGTACATCAACAACCTTCCATTCAATGTGGCAAACATCCCTTATTGGGTGAATTTGGTTATTGCATTGACAATCGTAGGAAAAGGCTACAAGGCACCTTCTCAAAAAGTCTTAAGTGAGAAGTTGCTCATGGATGCAACTTTGCTCATGGATGCAACTGAAGAGGCAAAGTTAGTTGTGGAAGAGCAAGAGAAGCAATGGAGAAATTATGGTTGCACTATTCTTTCAAATGAGTGGACAAATGGAAAGAACCAGACCCTTATCAACTTTTTGGTAGCATCAAATGGTGAGGTAATTTCTTGGGAGTTAGTTAATGCCTCTAAGAAAGTAAAAATGCAGAAATTTTGAATCTAATGTTAGAGGAGGTTGCCTTAGAGGTGGGCATAGAGAATGTAGTGCAAGTTATGATTGGAAATGCATCAGCATATGTGGCGGCATAGAGATTGCTTCAAGAGAGGCATTGGTCACTCTTTTGGACCCCTTGTGCATCACATTGCCTTGACCTTATTTTAGAGGACATATGCAAAATTGATTGGGTGAGCCTTGTTGTAGAAGATGCAAGAAGCATAACAAAATTTATTTATAATCACCCTTGGGTTCTTAGTTTGATGAGAGATCACACCAAAGGGAAAGAGCCGATGGAATCGAATGCCACAAGGTTGGCAACAATCTTCATAATGTTGTAAAGGATTATTGGTTTGTTGACTTTTTTGAAGCAAATTTTTGCAAGTGAAGCATGCCTAGATTCATTATATTCAAAGAAGCTTGAAGGAGAGAGGATTGCAAGTATAGTCTTTGATAATCTCTTTGCATGAAGAGCTATAGAGATTGTCAAGTTAACCTCAAGACCTCAATTTAAAATATTCAAATTGAATATCTTTTATTTTTTTTAAAGTATTTACTTTCATTATAAATTTGTAGCTTTAATTTATTTGTATTTGTAGGTATCAAAGCCCTTAGTTAGAGTTTTGTGCTTGGTAGATGGAGATCAAAACCCAATAGAGTACATTTATGAGGCCATGGATAGGGCCAAAGAGCCCATTTAAAACTATTACAAGGTAGACAAACTTAAATTGGATCCCATTTGGGAGATCGTTGATCAAAGGTGGAACAATCAACTCCACTAACCCATTCATGTAGTAGTGTAATTAACCTCGTTTTTTTCTATTTGGATAGCTTTGTAGATCCTAATGGAGAGGTTATGGAGGGCCTTATTACATACATTGAGAGAATGACACTTGAGGTAGAGGTGAGAGACTTCATTGTTCAAGAATTTCTGAATTGCACAATTATAGGACTGGTAGGGGTAAGCTCTTTTCTTTAACACTAGCTATTTGAGGAAGAACCACTCAATCACTAGGTGACAAAAATTGGAGTCTTTACATCATATGCATCTTACAAGTTACAAATTTCAAATTTACAACTATTGATAAAATATCATTTGGTTACAAAATCTTGAATATCTTATTTTGTGGGTAGATTGGGATGCAAATTCACCAAATATTCAAAGATTAGCCATCTTGCTATGAACACAACTAGATTTTGTTTGAGGCCATTCACACAAAGAAGTGGAATAACTTAACTCAAAACACCTCAATGACCTTGTCTTTGTACAATACAACCTTCAAATTTACACAAGAAAGGTAGAGGACAAATTAGAGGAGATATTTATTTGGATGACATTGATCCTTATAGTGATTGGATAGGGTGGGATGGGGAGTCCTCATTGTTTATTCCAGACGAGATTCTTGATTTGGAGAGGTAAGCAATGGATGATGTGGTTGTAGCAGAAAGAGTTATTGGATTGTTAGTGGATGACATTGATGGGGAAGAGGAGTCATTGCCATGTAGTAGAAGGATGGAGGTCGAGTCGGAGCCACAAGCACAACCTTCTATACCAAATGAGGAGCCACAATAGAGTGCGAGGATTAGAACCTCTCCCCAAGGTTTCACTAGATTAGGGAAGAGGAAGATGTAAAATGTTGTAATATGCAATTTATGAATTATGATGATGATTATCAAAGGCAATCATCATAAATTCATAATAGTTGTTAAGTAACTATTGTATCAAGATTCTGCATGATGATGTGTTTTTTAACTCAATTTGTATTCAAAATTCAAATTAATCAAATTTAATAAAAAAAGCTTTTGTACTCATTTATGGATTCATTGGATACATTTTGTCGTTGAGTTTTGCAAATAGAGCGATTTTAAAGAAATTTAAGCAATTTTTTAAGTTGCTGAGTTTTTTTTCTAGTTTTTCCCAAGTCACAAATTTTGGGTCTGTTGAGTTTTTGCCAAGTTAGAGTTTTCCAGCTATGGTACAAACACCAATTGTAGGTGTTTTGTGACCCTCCCCCATGTTATTATTACCAATATATATGATACAACGCTCATAATAGAGATAAAATGGGTAATCTTGCCACTTTATATGATACAAAGCTAAATAAGAATGATTACTTGGGGCAGGTCCCCATGCAGCTGCTTAACTTATTTTGGCTAGCAGCCACTGCTCAAATTTTTTAGGAGTAATTTGTGGGGCTGGTGGCCCCATGAAATTTAATTAGCTCCTTATTTTTAAGCAGTCATCTAAAAAATATGCAGTGATTATTTATTTATATGAATGAATAAATAATAACAATAACTATTTTTGTAGATAAAATTGGAGTGAAAAATTGAAGGCAAATAAAAAAGAGGGCAATTTTTTTATTGAGACACCTAGCAGCTTTTTCAATATGCAGCCACTGCTTATTTCCAGCCCTCTATTTTTTTTCTTTGCTTATTTTCAATTCCTAAACAATAGCTGCTCCACCAAATAGAGAAGATTCCCAATTATCCTTTTCCAAGTATTAATGATCATGCCAAGATTGTAAAAGGTTTGTGTGACAACCATTGCTTGGTAGGATATACGGTAGAGAGGAAATGATTTACAATGTCTCTTAGAAATGTTCATATGCTGTGACTTTTGGGGTATGGATCCAAGTTAAAATTAGCTACTTATTTATTGATTCTCTTAGCTGGAAGGAGTCCTCTTGCGCGACTATTGGATGATTAAGGATAATTCTAAACATTGATATTGCATTCATTTGACTTATCAGGTTGCAAAGGAAATTTAGGTGTATGGTTATCTTTCATAAAGACTCTTCCCCACTTAGCCTATAGGAGAGGAGAATGTTATGGCAACAGTTGACGTTATTGGTCAAAGCTAAATTCAAGTGTTTCTGCAAAGAGGTTGAGTCCTCATTCTTGGGTACATGCACAATATAAAGGATAAAATATTACACTAGAGAATATGGAGACTGAAAAGGTAGCAACAATACAATCGTAATGATCACCTCTCCATTACATTTCAAGTGTTCTTTGTCTCTACTAATGTTTTAATTTGTCCACTGCCTCTAGACTACCAATTAACTCTAATTGCCAACTAATAATTAACATTTCATTAATCACCTCAGAAAGCTACTACGGCTGTCATATAATATTCTAATGCCCTCCCTTAATGATCATTCATGATACAACTTAAAGCTTAATAGTAAACTTGACAAACTTGTTTGATCCAAGTGATTTTGTGAAGATATCAGTTTTTTTCTTGAGTCATGCCATATTGCAACTCTCAAATGTCAACAAGCAATAGAGTATAATGAAAATGTCCCTCAATATATGAAATCACTAGATTCTTTGTCATTTTAATTCTAATATGACCATCACAATTAATCATTGCTGCTTTTATTTGAATCCCCTGCAAATCAGAAATTACTCACCCAAGCTACTCCACAAGAAGAACAAGTTATGATTTTCTTTAGTCAAGGAAAGAGCTACTATTTTGGATTTTTCTAGCCCATGAAATAACTCCAACTCCTAAGCCAAAATTTAATTTTTCTTAAGATGTAATATCATTTGTTTAACCTGCCTGGTCAACATTAGTGAACCAAACAAGCTTGAAATGATCACTTCAAACATACTAAATAGGAAACTCTACTGTACTTTATATATGTCTTGAAATTCATTTTTCATTTTCTAGTGGCCTCATCTTTGCTTCATTCATAATCAATCTACCCACCAACTCATGGGCCTTTAGTGAGTCACCATTGTTTGGAGATTTCAAACAAGACTCAATCAAAGTAGCAACCTGCCTACAATCATACGTATTTCATTTATATAATAAAAACTCCACCACTAATCTACCAAAACTATACTCTTAAACAAAATGGAAAAGAAAATCTCTCATGTCAAAAGTAGAGCACAAGTATGATTTAACTTGCTGAAATGTTTTACTTGTCTTGCTGCTTGATATCCCCCACAAACAATATAAATAACTATATTTTCTTCTGAACTATTGATGTAGAGGTATGTATCGAAAATAATGTTTCTGATATTACATTAGTAAGATCGAGATTGATTTGTATAACCTTGCTCATGGAATTTGTGAGACATAAAAAAGTTTGATTAGGTTACATGTCATGTTTTTACATACAGACTTGTACCCTTGTGGCAAAGACATACACTTTCTCCCAAGGAAGTCCACCGAGGAATGCATTCTTTACCTTCATTTGACATAATTTATAGACAAATTGTGATGCAGTGGCTAGAACTAACCTAATAGTCACCATCTTTCCTATAATAGAATAGTTCTCATCATTGTCTATACCTCTTTTTTGGAAAGACCCTTTGTCAATGTCACCTTGTGCTTGTAAAAGGATCCTCTAGTCTTGCACTTTGTATACTAAAGGCAAGGTTAGTTCTAGCCATACATCAAGGCATTGGGTTTCTTTCCAAATGACAATTCAACAAGAACCCAAGTTTCCTTTACATAAAGGGATCACACTACCTTACCTATCCCTTCCCATTCTCATTTCTCCTTTGTTTCATCATACAAATCACATTCACATAAAATGTTGAATTATCTTTACAATTCAATGAACTTTACACTTTCTAGTTATTATTGTATAGGAAGTACTTTCTTAAAGTTTGGCTTTTATCTCCTTTAGTGCAACACAAGAGGCAACCACTACAAAGTTGTTCTCAACTACTATATCCCAAGAGAAATGAGAGCAAAATATTCTTGGTAGCAAGTAAGGAGAAGTGCGTACCCTAGGCAAAAGTGTACCTCGTTTGTGACTACTCAAAGGAATGGAAGTACCAAAATACACCCCTAAGAGTAGATACCAACCTTAAAAAAGAAGAGCTCTAATAAAGAGGGGGGGAAGGAGGAAAAAGCAAAGCATGGCCATGATACCCTCAAAGTAGATGCAATTCTACCTCCCTATAGGAACATGATTATCATTGGTGAAAATCAAATTCAAAGCACACCATGGCCAAGAAAATCTAAGTGACTTGGATTCATTGTGTAGCCCAAATATCAATGTTCTACCTCCCCTATAGGAACATGATATATCATTGGTGAAAATCAAATTCAAAGCACACCATGGCCAAGAAAATCTAAGTGACATGGATTCATTGTGTAGCCCAAATATCAATGTTCAACAAGAGAATTTTGCATTCAACAACAAAGTTGGTGGATATGTTTAAAAGTTTTCATCCAACCATAGCCAAGTCAATTCTCTTGGTCAATAGTCACAAAATAAAGGTTTCTTTTGAGCATGAAGATTTAAATACGAACACAGGACTATCTTGCATAACATAAAAGGTGGAGAATGTGAAGGTGCATAGAGACAAGAATAAGTTCATTGATATATATTGTGAGGAAAAGGTACAAGATTGGATAGCATCTTTGAGAATCTAGATTTATAAGAAATCTCTTTCATCCAAATCACCATGTCAAAATCAATGGTGATGACATTACAATTCTTGTAGTCTATCTTGGCCATCTTGCCATCATAGGTAGCACAACTATTGCACTATAATGAGTGAAACCTGACTTATGTTTTTCTTTGCACACCCTAGGGTTTTAATAATTTTACCACCTTTTATGTGCAATTTTCTATGCACATCTGCAATGTTTTGGCCCCCAAAATTTGGACGGTTTATCACAAGGTATTCTCTACATGAAGGATTTTACCATTCTCTACATGAAGGATTTTACCACAACAGGGTTTACTACAAACTTGTCTTTTCTAGTTTCTTCACAGAAATGATTTCCCCTAGCCATGATTAGTCACATTTTCCAAGGAAACCTCCATAAATGTTCTCTGGTTTGCCTCTATCATTTGTGTTCTTGTCACAAACTAATAGCATATCCTATCTAACCAGGGTTTACTTACTCCTCCAATTGTTCATGAAAAGGTGAATTGTTCCATCATCTTCCTCCATTGTTTCCTCGATGGATTCATCATGTAACAATTTGGAAAGATCTTTTCTTCCCTCTTTGTTTGAATCAACAAGGAATATAATAGAAAAGAACACGTGTCTCAAAGCCATGCCTCTTATAGTCTAATCTCATTCTATGGGACATACAAACACGAAACAAAGTAAGATACATAAAATTTTTCTAGAGAAATTCATTGTTTCTACTAATGATTTCACTTGTGATCCTTTGCCCTGAATCTCAACAAATAGATAGTAGTTGTATTGGCATGGCAGCTAGGCATATTTGCATCATGTGGATTAATTGCTAGTACTTGCTGCATTGTGATATTATATGTGACACTCCAACTGATGATGAAACACCAAGATTTTGGTTTTGGAGTAGTTGTCATCTTTGTTTAACAATCTTTTACTTCAAACTTTAGTTGGTTTTGGTTGTGGTGGCTTAGAAGATGATAACTCCATTTTATTTGAGTTTTGACCAAGTTTCCACCTTGTTATTTATTATACAAGCCAAAGCCATATCAATTGCATAGTTTGCTAATATGTTAGCTTCTTTAGTAATTTATTTATAAATATATTTGGTAGTGAAGCTTTCTAGTGAATCCAAAAGAGGCCATGCACCTTGGAGGATGTTATTGATTTTCAAATTGGCTGATTTTCTGTTTCTCATAAGCATTGATCATCACCATTTATTCTCCCTTGATCTTTACTTTGCGGATACCATATAGATTACATGTTTGCAATCCAATGAATAAGGCTTGGGTTTCAACCTCATTATTTGTTCCCTTGTTGAGTGTTTTAGAAGCAACACCAATCAACTTTTCCTTTTCATCTTTAATTAGATAGTTGGCGCCAAAAATTCCAAGGTTTCTCGTTGATGCACCATCAAAATTCAATTTTGACCAAACTTGAGGTGGGGGGATCCATTTTATACCTTCTATTTGATTTGGAGAATTAGATCTCCCACCCCCATACTATGTCACAACATTCGCCATATTTTTGGCTTGAGATTCAAAATTTGGCGAATTTGAAGAAATTGCATAAAATTCGTTGTAATTCGTCAAACATTCGTACGGGAACAGGGCATCAATATTTTATTAAACTATATTTCCAGTGAAATGTTCATTTTAGGGTTTTTTTTTTTTTCTTGTAAATGTATGCTGTGCCCTCACGAAATACAAATAATTTTTCTGAAGACGATTTTTGGGGCGCAAAAACAAGAATTTTATCTATTTGCAGACTGGTGTTCGAATTCGAAGGCAAACGTTGAAGCCAAAGGGTCATACGATTGTGGTGAGTCTGGTGACTGCCGACTAGTGCGTGACACGTTGTGCCTCCTCTTGCTGGATATCAATCAGTCGTTGGTCTAGCTATCCCGTCACGGTTTCATCGTCGCATCGGCTGCACCCACGACACCGGATCTTCTGTGCTGATCCTCGTCATTGAGCTCTAACCAGCTACATTTATCGTGAGTTTCCATTGTGTGAAAGATAGGCCGCCATTCATAAAATAATATTAGGTTTTTTTTCGGGCTTTCTTTAATTTTTTTATTTAATAAAATTTCAAAGTTTTAAACAATGATTAATATTAAATGATTTTATTGTTTTATTTATATTAAAAAATAATATTTAATATATTTAATTTTACTATTATTTTTATTTTCTTATTAATAATATGTTTTTTTAAAATAAAATAGTTATTTTATTTATATTAAAAATTAATATTTAATATATTCTAATTTACTATTATTTGTATTTCTTTTATTACTGATATGTTTTTTAAATAGAATAAATTTATTATTTATTATTTTATTAAACTTAATTAATTGGCTTTATTAATATATTTAAACATATTAGAAAAATATATTTAAACATATTAGTATTCTTTATTACTATTATTTGTATTCTTTATTTTTTAGATATATTAATACATTTAAACATATTAGTATATTAATATTATTATTTGTTACTTATTTTAAATTCATTATTTATATTTTATATTTTAAAAAAATCAAAATTATATAGGCGAATTTAATCCGAATTTTTTATTTTTCAAATTTGTTCCTCGTCGAATTTCATCCGAATTTCAATGTTGCCGAACTTGAATTCGAATTCGAACCTTGTGACTTAGCCCCCATAGATGGGGCATTCTAAAAACTATTATTTTTTTTATAAAACTTTTTAATAATTATTAAAAACAATATTTAAATTTTAAATCTTAATATAGTTTTAGTTTATATTTAATTTATTTTATTGTATTTTTTAATTAAAATTTAAATGTGAAAGTTGATTTTATTTAAATCATAGTGGCAAAAATCATTTGGGGAAAAAATCGGCAAACCAAAAGTTTAGGATTTTTTGAAAAAATAGAGAAAAATTTGTGAAAAAATCGAGAAAAAATTGGATTTGAAAAAAAATGTAAAAATAGTAGAAAAAGTGACAATTGCTACTCTTTTTAAAAATTTAAGGTCATTTCCATAGCATAGAGATATAGAGGGCAAATAAAATAGAGATTTTAACCCATGAATTGTAGAAAGCTTGCATGTTGTTTATCAAGTTTATGTTTGTTGAGCTTAAAGGCATCTGTTTCTTGCTTAGGTTGTGAACTAAAGATCGTTTGGAGCACCTCATACAATAGAGTAGTGTATATGTGAGATATGGAATCAATTGTAATGTAAAATCTTTGCAGAAATGACAACTGAAAAAAGTAGAAAAGGCTAGTGTATGAAGGAATCATAAATAATACAAGTGACCAAAAGCTTTGAGAAGGCAATGACATGAATGAAATAAAGTGGAGGATGAAAAATTGATAAAATAAAGGATTGGCGAAGGGTTAAAATCTTAGGCAGATACTCTTTAAAGTTGTGCAAGCTTGAAATCAGAGACACTGCATTACTAGTCCAAGAGAATGGTTAAAATCTTAGGCATATACTCTTTAAAGTTGTGCAAGCTTGAAATCGGAGACAGTGCATTACCAATCCAAGAGAATGGTTAAAATCTTAGGCAAATACTCTCTAAAGCTATGCAAGCTTGAAATTGGAGACAGTGCGCCAGTCCAAGAGAATGGTTAAAATCTTAGGCATATACTCTTTAAAGTTGTGCAAGCTTGCAATCAGAGAATGGAGTTTGAATTCATGGTAATGCACTGTCTCTGATTTCAAGCTTGCAAAATGATTTCTTTGAATTACAAACATAATTTGCATGCTTGGCATAAAAATGGTAGTAGGAATGAAATCTTTCAAGAGCTATTTTATAAGTTTTGAACATGAAGTGAAATTATTTTTGATATGTCTATGTAAAGTAAAGTGCCTATAGGCTATGTAGGTTAAAGATTTAGTATTAGAAATTTACATACTTTCATTTTATTGCTGTAGTCATCATCAATGAGGAACCTCATCGTTTTTCATTTTGGAATAGTACAACCTTGGACATTTTCCAAGAGTTAGCTAAAAAACTAGACCAAAACATGACAACCCTGCAACCTGATAGGGGGAAGACTATAACTGATTTGACTTGACATTTAAATGATGATTAATCTATGACAAAAAGAGAGACAAAGTAGTATGATCATTGATTTTTGTATAGGTACCACAAATGTTATTTTCTTTGGGGACCTTTGGACAAACTTGGGCCATATGAGGACTTCAAAATCTCTGGGAAATATTCGATCAATGTTTTTTCTGAGGGCAATAGAGTCAAACCTATCACCTAACATCTAAACATACAATGAACTTAAAATGATACAATAAAGTTATTTACAATTTGGACTGATTTGGTGTAGATTGCTCATTCTTTTTGTAGGTTTCATATGCAAAATTTTGACTAACTTGGTCATCAAAGTTAGCTTTTGAAGTTTCTTAGCATGGAGGTGGTAAATGCTATAACCATTTATAAGGTCACCTTACACAAGCATGACTAGTGAAAATGGTTGGAATTGCTTATTTTAATTAATGAAGAATCCCTTGCTTTATTTTATTGTGGTTTACTTTCTTTTAGGCCGTATTGACAAGATTGCAAGCTTAAAGTTCAAAGCAGAAAGGAACTTGTTCATGCATGTATGTAGGGCAAACTGTCGAGTTGATGACGGTCACCCTTAACTTATCGCGACCCTGGTTTATAGCAGAAAACACACCAAATTTAGAGTTTTTAATGCGGGAGTTGTTAGCGCGATTTATGGCGATTTTTTCACGATTTTATTGTGAAAAAATTTGCGATTTTCAATGATTTTTTGCCAATCAATGGTCTGCGAAAAATCTTCAAAAATTGGGGAAAAATTCGGCAAGCTCAATTTTTTAAAAGTTGCCAAAATCGCGATTGTTTTAGGATTTTTGCTTCTATGATTTAAATGCTAATTTAAAACTTTATTTGGATACAATTTTATATCGACAAGTTTAATGTTCTAATTTAAAAAAAAAAGAATCTAATTTTATTTTTTGAAGAATGTAAACTTATTTGTATATCATTTATCCATGTCTTTTTATAATTGTATCTACCTAATACCTGGTGGTATCTATCTCTGCTAAAAATAATGGTCTCTATTGATAAATAATTTGTTGAAGTATAATGGTAACTATTTAATGCAATGAATAGATACCATTATTTATTGATATTTTTTAATAATTTTGTAAAATTAACAAATGAGATTGGGAGTTAACTTGTAAGTTGAAAAATGGTAAAAACTATTAGCAGGGGCATCAAATCTTATCCTTGGTTCTCATTTGCCTACTTGGATGGTTGGATGCATTTAGGGAAGAACTGTACGACAACATTGACAATAGATTCAGGCAACAAAATTTTAAAAGGCAATTGCATAAAGAGATGAAAAATAACCCACTTACAAATGCCAAAAATCTAGACATGCATGAGATGAAGACAGGGAAAATAAATATCTATGCACACTTCTGCACATGCCATCCATTGTCTTCTACCTGCGTGCTTGCTTAAAAAAAATTTAACTGAGGTTCAGCCCAATTTTTTTAGGAAGTTTAATCCAAATGCATCTGGTGTGGTTCTATATCTGTAGTAATACTTGGTATAGGAGGGTATAGTATCCGAGCCATATTTGTACTATACCTTACTTGAATCCATATTGGGTACGCTAGTATGCTTACCAAGGGAGGGTGTGGCTTATCTTTCAACATTGTTAAAAATTATTGTAAAGCAAATCTCTTTGCTATATCTTCTATACTAAGCAAATAAAATATTTTTTAAGACAACTAATTTATGATAATCAAATAAATACAATTTGCCTAAGTTAGGCTCTCATATTTGCTTGAAAATAAATATGGGTAAAAATGGAAAATAGTTATAAGTTATAACCATTCTGCATTATCATTTTCTATCTCTGCATGTAAATTTGAATTATTTGAAGGATCAATTGATTCTTGTGAAGGTGTAGTCTTTCTCTCTTGCCAATCATATTTTATTGAAGAATTCATTAATTTTAGTGATTGGGGGTTTCCAAGCCAAAACCTCCCAATCCAATTTGTAAGAAACTTTTGCTGCTCATATACAATATCTGGTACTTTAGTAACTTGAGTGTGTATGCTGTGATTCTCAATGCAACCTTCATCAATTTATTCAGAGTCAATATGGAAGGCTAATCCTCCTAATTGAGTCATGATTAATTGTTTGAGATTGTTCTTCATTGCATTTGGATCACCTTTAGTAAATTTGAAAGGCAATGGTGAACAAAAAGACAAAATGTTGTTTTCAATAATCTTTAACTTATCTTGTTTTCTGTAATCGTTTGTAAAGCAAGCTCTTGCAAATCAAATAGTACTTGACAATTGGCTATCCACTTTGGAATTTTATTACTAGCTGGATTAGCTATTACGTTCAATCTCATTAGCTCATTAACATCCCAAAAGACCATGGTCTAGGCTGGTCAGAACACTGCTACATGCTGCAATATTGATTTCCATGTAACACTTCATTTCAATAGACTTTTGAATGGTGTCTCTAATCTCTTTTAGTGAACTGAACAAATCATCAGCTGTCCTCAAGCCATCTTCACACATTTTTAATCCATTGCTGAATTGTGCTTCCATGTGACACCATGTAATTTCCCCTTCTCTATGATCATCCAGGAGGTTATTTTAGCCTATTTAATTCCCATAGGCTAAAGGCGGAATAAGGGAATTCATTTATTTAATTATTTAATATTATTTGGCAGGAAAAGTGAAAATTAAAAAGGTAATGTTAAGTGATTGATTAAATATGTTATAAAGTGACTTTTGGGGAAATATTAAAAGGTAACTTAATAAAGTCACTTTATTATTATTTGAGCGGGAAATTGAAGTGAGAAATATAAAAGGGGATTTGGAGGCTCATTTTCACTATGCTTGGTTTATTTTCTCACTTTCACTTTTGGAGAGCTCTCGAAGTTCTGGTCTTGGGGATAGGGAAGCCCTAGGGCATCCGGTTTCGGTGGTGAAACGAATCCACCCTAGCTGGTTTGTGGAGGAGATCATTCAGGTCTTCTAGTTGGGTGATTAATGCAATTTTTTGGGTCTCCTGTGGAGACAAAATTGGTGATATCAATTTCTATTCAGTTTATATGTGAAGCAAGGGTTTGACATCTGTGTTGGAGATTGAGACGCTATTCCTCTTGAGCTTTTGCTACATATTCTTATTGTCCTGTTGGAGTACTGGTGTGCAGAATTATTGGAAGAGTATGTACAGTGGGTCACCATATCTTCTTGCTTGATATTATTCTGTGCTAGGCATAAAATAGGGGCTCGTGAGCATTCTGTGTATTCATACATTAAGCAACAGCTATCCATATTCCTGGCCGTGGTCTCTAGAGGGGACGTGAGGAGTTTGGTGCAAGTCGTGAGTTTCCTGAGGGAGATATCTTGCTGTAGCTTGCTCTGTGTAAGGGCGCCTGGACTTCCAGTGGGTTGGTGTGATTATTCCAGGCCTAGTCACAGCAGATTATACATCCATTAACCCTGTAGCAGTCCCACGTGAGAACTTGTGCTCAGTAACTACTGTCATGAGGGTCGATTTAAGGTATTGCAGCTAGACGTGTTTAGCTGGGTGCATATTATACCATTCTGGAAGTCGCAGGAGGTTCTCAGATGCTGGTCGTGGTCTTATTTCCTGATCTCAGTCCTTTTCTAGATTGCTGCTAGCTTATTCCAAGCCTGCATTGGATTCCAGGTTGGAAATACTCATTTAATTGCTGTTATTGAATGTTCAGGTCTGATTATATATGTAAATCTGAGCTATGTATGTGAGTATTTCTGAGTGGTTTATTGCCAGCCATTGGTCCATTTCCATTGCTCAAACTGTATTTTAAGGTCTGTAGGTGTTGACAAGTATTTATCTTTGTATCACAGTCATATAGCAATCTGAAAGTTACCATTAACAGTCTGAAATCATTCTTGTTTGCAACCTGTGTTGTGTTAATGGTCATTCTTCCATTGTAACTCAGTATGCTAAAGTAATAATGAAATCAGAATGTGTGAAAATATGTATGACAGCAGTTTATCTGGTCAATGAAATGCTCAGAAAAAAATCTTATAATGCTAAGTCCAGTTTATGCTAACTTAATTGACAAATGAAATATGTCAACTTAAGTGTTGGAAATTATTGTTCAAATCTAGCAAGGGTCTTTACACACCAACTCATCAAAATGTTTCCTTTGCAGACCCTCATCCAGTCTTGATGGTGAACTACTTCCTGCTTTTGATATTGGGTTTACAAGATGGACAATGTGTGCTCTCAATTCCCTGTTTTCTGCCTTCAATTGTGCCTCTACCTCACAATCTTTTTCCATCATTTCTTCTGGATTGTGAAAAACAAAATGAAATAGATCAATTTTCCCTTGTTTGTTGGCAAGACCAAGATTAACTCAAAAAATTGAAAATCAGCAGCTTACACTTTATAAATATTTATATCAATTGGGGGAATGGCAGTCTTAGTAGTCAAATACCCCTCTTCATTTTCCTTGAATCTTGTTTGGTTTGGCTTTCTTGTTTCTCCTCAGTGATAAGGTGTGAAACTGCTTTTAAGTTCAGTGGTAGCACTACAACCATTCTTTTTTTGTTCAAATTTTTATGAACCCACTCAGTTTTCCATGTACCTGATGCTGGAAATTCCACCTCTAGGGCAGGGATTTCTTCCATGGGCTACACTGTTGGAGGAGGAGAGGTGTGTAAAAGAAATTTATGAATCTGAGGAATTTCTTCTGATTGAATTGGAGTTGGGGTAGGAAGAGTAATAATTGCTGCTTCAGGGATTGGAAAGCTGCTTATGTGAATAAGTTGTGGAAATTTACTTTCTTCTTAGGCACTAATTATAGCTTATCAGGTTTAGAACGCTCTTGAGCTCCACTGTAAACTTGCATTTTCCCCTTTTGATCTTCACTACCACTCACTAAATCTCTAGCAGCCATCTCATGACTTCTTTTGAGTAATCTTGACCCTTTTCTTTGTAGCATAACCTCTGAATGTTCTCTTAACTTATCTGAAAATGAAAGAGACCTATCCATCACTGCTTTGTTCATTCAATCTTTGGCTATGCCATCTCAGGCATACCAATCAATTGGAGGCAATGTCTGCACATCTTCTCTTGCTTGAACAAATCTAGGAGACAAAACATCACCTGAATCTTCTAGATAATTTGGTATTTCCTCAGATGTAATCTCCTTTAGCTAATCCATTGCCATTTTGTGTTTCTTCTTTGTGCCTCATACTTGTCGAGGCAATTTGCCCACAAGTCTACAATGTCAGGTACATGCGCATATTTGGGACCCAATCTCTTAACCATGATGTCTTTGGAGTCAAAGCATCTATTCTTGTGATGATATTTCAAGTTGTAATTGGACAATTCAGCACTTGTGTTCTTTGCTTCCATATCATTTGCATACTTGTATGGCCCAATTTGTTTTGGAGAATTGGCTCTTGTCTCATGTTCGTCATGACAATATCTATGTCAAACTTTTAACTAGCAATTGCCTACAATATTCCATGTGGAGAATTTGATCACTTTGATATTGTGGAAGCCTCTAAGGAGATCCATCGAATTTGTATACACTAATGTAATTGAAGGTAGGAAATTGGATGAACCAATTCGCCCACTCCATGATCACCATTTGAGTTTGATATGTATTTCTTTCATGGCTTTTGTTGTCCAAATCTTTGACCATGAACATAGTAAAGATGTCATTAACTCTCTTGAAATGCTTCATTTCCTCTCGGTACTCTAGGAAAAAGCATCCTCTTGTTTGGATCTTCTCCAACCCTATAAAGGTATTTTCTTGCACCAATGATTAGACTAAGTAGAGGATACCATATGGAAAGATTTGGTATTAGAGAACCTTGAAAATTGGGAATGAATTGAATTGGTGACAAAATACGCCCGATCAACATGTTTTCTTCCATCACAAATGATGTTGACGATATATAAAACATCTGGCTTTTGAAAGTTCTTGCCTCTTCTTGGCTTGTGACTCTGTTAAGCATGCTGATCATGAGGTTTAGTTCTTCATTGAAATCACTTTGATACAAAGTTGGCAAGCGGGAGGCTCTCTTGGTTTCATATAACCTCTTCCATGCAACCTGCTTTGGCATTCTTGTGCATTAATTTTCCGCTGCATTTTACAATCCTCTAAATTGGCCAGTTGTGTCTCTTCATAGAACTGCAATCCAAACACAAATTTGAGGGTGTCAGTATCCAACTTGCAAATGCCTTGGTTATTGGAAGACACGATTCTTTTGGTGTGGAGTCTATAATGATGAGCACAAGCTATGATCAATTCGAGAGGCTGAATTGTAACAGGGAAAGAAGCAGTCTAAACAAGTCCACTTTCTACTGGTTTAACTGCTAAATTGCTTCCAGCTCTCGCCCTTTCATCCATCTCCAAATCTAGAATATTCATGTGACCCAACTTATTGTCCTTGGCATGGTAAGGACCATTGGATAGATGTGTTTTGAGTTCCACAGTATTTTTATGTAATTTCATTGTTGACAATGACTTCTTTTTGCTCTTTGTGACTTTGAAAAATAAGAATTTGGAAAGAATGAGCTTGCTGTTCGCTGTGTAATCATAGCTTTTGAAAATAAGTTTTTTGGTAAAATAGCAAAGAACCAAGAGAAGCATATTGCCTTTTTTGGAAATAGAGGCTGGAAACTCTCAACATATGTACTCCTTTAGCTGTTTTGATTGATTAGATACTGAAATTCAGCGCTTTTCTGATATATGATAGTACCATTTTAAGATGGATTTGAGCTGATATCTCACTTTTGTGATGGCATTTTTGTTAATTTGACATAGATGCTTTGAACTTGAAAATCTCCCACTTTAATGCCTTTAATCCTTCTTCAAAAACCTGCAAAAATAAGAAAATGGGACTGTACCTTAACCTGACAGCTGAAACCAAGGTTGTTTCGTATTTTGTGTGACCAAACACTCCATTATAAAATTGCTGGAATGGTTTTATTCTTGCTTTCTTTCCATCCTTATCCGACTAGGATGAGGGTGCCAAAGATTTAAGTGTTTTTTTGTTTTTTATTGCTTTTTCACTAAACATAGGCATTTAGATTTTGCCTTTGGCTGACTAACTCACCCTGTTGTGTTTTAAGCCACCTTGACCAGCTTTGTTGTGGTTTTGAAATGGCATAGCCACTCAAAAAAGGTGACATCATTAGTTTTTCACTTAATTTTACTTTGTTGTGCCTTTATGACACAATGACCAGTGTTGTCACACTTTTTGGGTGCCATAACCACTTCAAAAGAGTGAAATAACTACTTTTAATTTGCATTGCCAACCTTTAAGGCAATTTGCTCTTATTTTTTACCTTTAATTTCCCTTGGCTCACATTTTGTCCACCCTTGGCAATATGGTCAGGGTTTGTAAGTGGCATCACCATTCAAATTGTGGGAAATCCCGACTTAGTTTGTTTTCCTCTTTCTCTTGTTGCACTTCTCAGCCACTATTGCTATCTTGGTTGCACATTCTTTCTCTCATAGTTACTTCAAAGGAGTGAAATAACTTAACACTTTGAACTCTTTGATGCCGGTTTGCCATTTTAGCTGCTATGACCACATGGATTGTCGCTTTTACCATATGTTATTTTTGCCTTCTAACTTCCTTTTCTGATATTGTCTTCAGTTTCATGTCATGTTCCCGAAATAACAAAACCATAAAGATCAAGTGTTAAAATACAAATCAATTAATAAATAAAATAAATAACAATATTAATATTAAATATAAAATAAATGTGTATCATATCAATATATAAATATATAAAATGAAATAACAAATATAATAATAATATATAGGCAAATTATTGTTATTACATTCTAGTATTAAATAACTTAGTATAAAAAAATAATAATAAATAAATATTATAATTATTACACATCAAAGATTGTAATACATTAGAATAAAATAATAATAAGATATTATCAAATTATTTTATTATTATACTCTAATGTTAAAATATGTTCAATAAAATATCAAAATAAAATAATAAAATAAATAGAAATCTGAAATATCATAATTATAGTAATAATATATTATTTTAAAAATAGATATTATTGTGATAATAAAGGCAGCAATTAAATCTAACAAAGGGATGTATTTTATGAAAAGTCACCTCTTTCACCAAACAATACATTCCCCCCATGAGTCACCTACCTTGAATGGTATAAATAGAAGGAATGAAAATAAGAAAGGGGGGAAAAACATGGAGAAATAGGATTTGCAATTTAGAACAGTAGCTGAAATAAACCAAGCCAATTTTTTTTTTTCGTTTTTTAGTTGCAAGTTACAAACAATACGCACCCGTTAAGGTTAGCCCAAAACCAAAACGATGTTGAAGCAACTCTAACCATAATGTACACCAGGATCCCAATGTGGGCAAGGTGTGAGCATTGGTCAGAGGATCTGAAAAGGAAAACAGAGCAGAAGGAACTCTAACCAAGAATGGCGCCAGTGATGGCGAGCATATGGTCAGAGGATCTTAATGGAAATGCTGGTACAAGAACTCTAACCAAGAAATGTGTCGGTGAACGACACGCATGTGGTCAGAGGGTCCCTATCATCTAGTAAACTGAAAGCAAACTCAACACCAAGTATGTGCTACTCAATCCAATACGGAGATGAGGCGACCATATGGCGGAGATAAATGAAATACAAATGCGATTACAGAATGTAAAGATGAGCATTACAAATCATGATAAAGCAAGATTAAGAACGGCTGTCAGTACTACTGTCAGCTTACAATATAAAAGATAATGCCTTGCTATGATTGTGAATCGAGAGTTAGAGAGAGCTGCAATATTAAATATAACTTCCTTCACTGAATAATAAAGATTAGACCCGAAACTGTAATTAATAGGACCAACTTCACAAACTGATTTATGACAGTCCTGTTTTTCTTATGCATGAACAGCAGCCCTGAAACTCACAATTTTACTCATAACTCACTCCAAACCCATTCAAATTTCACGAGACGAAATGCAATATGACCCTAATAAGATGGCGACCAAGATAGGACACTGAAAGCTAAACAAAAGACTCTATGTATTTAATGCACCAATCCCAAGGCAAATCTGGAAAGTACGGCCCAGCAAGAAGGGCGATTTCACATTAAAAATTCAAAGCTTCTCCAAAAAATCTGCAACTTGGAGAAATGAGTCGCCCCTTACAAACACATAGATTTAGACAATACCCATAATGACTTTTTTTGTATTTTTGGACTTATGAATAAAAACATCAAACTGCTGTAGATAAAAATGAAATTCCAGAATCTCTCTAATATGCATAAACTGATCTACAATACCAAACACTGACTACAATGCACCAACTTCACTACAAATCACTCAAACTACACTATATCACCACTAGTCGCTATCTTGCAAGCGAGAAGCAATGCCAAGCTAGGAGGCTTTCATTCCCCGAAGCAATCCCACAGCCAATCCGGTAGCATAACATTCCTGTAGACAAAAGATAATGAATTGAGGATCAAAGTCTTCCTTATATAATTTTCGGTTGACTCTTCTCGAAACCCTAACCTTCTCTTAAGAGTCAAACCCTAATCCTTCAACCAATGGCGTCCTTTCCTTCTAGCTACAATTTTGACTTTTAATTATTAAATTATTCCTTCATTGAAGATGGCGTCCACTTTTGCTTGGGAAATAAATCTTTTAATAAGAAATATAATCAATTTCTTTAATGAGGTGCCCACCCATAAAGAACCTCTTTTAAAAACAACTTAAGGTAAAGTTGCTAGGCCAAGGGTCAATGTTAAAATATAACATTAAACATAACTTCTTCAAAATAATTCAGTTTATCACCTCGAACTGCATCCCGAGGCCAGAATCTGAATATGCCAACTGAATCAGCTGAAGAGGAAAGTCAACTGCCTGAGACCAACCTGTTTACTGCCCGGAATAGAATTTACTAAAAATAGTAAATTCCTGAAGATGCTCAGAATGCCCAGAAGAACATACCACTGTGAAGCTCTCTGAAAACCCAGAAAGAATCCGCCATTGAAACAACCAACTCCGAGCAAGAACTTCCATCAAAATAGGAAACCCTAGTTTTACCTTTCGACTAGCCTATGGGTCTCCGGAATAGGCCAATGGTCACTGAAAAGATCAGGTTTGAGACGGGGACATTACAGTCTGCCCTCCCCAAGATTGCTTGTCCTCAAGCAATTGCAAACCTGGATGCTGCAGAACATCATCACTCTCCCAAGTTGCATCCTCCATAGGCAAATTTTTCCACTTCACCAAGTATTCTCTAATTGTTCTTTTCCTCAAAGAACGTTCTCTGAAATCAAGTATCTCCTCTGGAATTAGAACCAACTGTCCTTCTTCATCCAAAGGTGGCAACTGTGATGAAGCAACCACATTATGTCCAAGTGCCTTCTTGAGGCGAGACACGTGGAAGACATTGTGTACTCTGCTATTAGAAAGTAGCTCCAACTCATAAGCTACTGCTCCAACTTTTCTGATGACCCTGAATGGCCCATAGAAGCGAGGTTTGAGCTTCTCAGCTCCACTCTTCTTGAGAGTAGACTGTCTGTAAGGCTGTAATCGGAGATAAACCATATCCCCAACCTCGAAAGAACACTCAACATGCCTCTGATCAGCATACATCTTCTGCTGATTCTGTGCAATCTGCAGATTATTCTTCAATGATTTCATGATGTCTTAACTTTGCTGCAACAAATCCTTGGCTTGAGGTGCTTTGCTATCACCAAACACCAAATCGGCAAAGCTAGGTGCTTCATACCCATAGAGAGCCAAGAAAGGAGACATCTTAATTGACATATGAAAGGAAGAATTATAACAGTACTCCCCTATGTGAAGCCACTTAACCCATGCTCTTTGCTGCTCCGATACATAGTTTCTCAAGTAGCCTTCCAACCACTTGTTCATTATTTCAGTCTGTCCATCTGTTTGGGGGTGATAACTAGTGCTTGGAGTGAGCACAGTACCACTCATTCTGAAAACCTCTTGCCAAAAAGTACTTAGGAACTTGCTGTCCCTATCACTCACAATGTTCTTTGGCAACCCATGCAGCCTAAACACCTTGTGAAAAAATAGATCTGCAACTTGGGCTGCAGAAAAAGAGCTGGTAATGGCGAAGAAATGAGCAAATTTGGTTAGCCTATCCACTACCACATAGATACAATCCTTCCCTTGGGCCTTGGGTAACCCTGTGATGAAATCCATCGAGATGCTTTCCCATTTTTGATTGGGAATAGGAAGTGGTTGCAACAAACCAGCTAGTAGTGTATGCTCATTCTTGTTCATCTGACAAACAGGACACTCCTACTAGTGCTTGGAGTGAGCACAGTACCACTCATTCTGAAAACCTCTTGCCAAAAAGTACTTAAGAACTTGCTGTCCCTATCACTCACAATGTTCTTTGGCAACCCATGCAGCCTAAACACCTCATGAAAAAATAGATCTGCAACTTGGGCTGCAGAAAAAGAGCTGGTAATGGCGAAGAAATGAGCAAATTTGGTTAGCCTATCCACTACCACATAGATACAATCCTTCCCTTGGGCCTTGGGTAACCCTGTGATGAAATCCATCGAGATGCTTTCCCATTTTTGATTGGGAATAGGAAGTGGTTGCAACAAACCAGCTAGTAGTGTATGCTCATTCTTGTTCATCTGACAAACAGGACACTCCTGAATGTAGCGTTGTACTTCTCCTTTCAATCCTTTCCAAGAAAATCTTTTTCGGATCTGCCTATATGTCTTAAAAAATCCTTGGTGACCAGCAAGCGGAATGTCATGAAATGTCAATAGAATCTTCTTAAGCTTAGAATCAGCCACCAAAAAGATTCTCCCCTTATAGTGTATCAACCCCTCAACCACCTTGTACCTTTCATCATGAAAAGTACCCTCAATAATGCTGGTTGCAAACTGATTTTTGGCATAATCAGCAAGCAACATGTCCCTCCGATCCGCAGTAAGCTCACACAATGAGCTAAGATGGGGTCTCTTTGACAGAGCATCGGCCACAACATTATTTTTCCCTTTGACATACTCAATGTCAAAGTCGTAAGCTTGAAGCTTACTCACCCACTTTTGTTGCCTCTCGTTCAAATCCTTCTGATGCATGAAGTGTTTGAGGCTATTGTGATTAGTCTTGACCACGAACTTGTTTCCCACCAAGTACTGCCTGAACTTGGCTAATGCATGCATAATGACAAGCATTTCCTTGTCATAGATAGAGTATGTTCTTTCAACACCCCTCAGTTTTCTGCTCTCAAATACAATAGGATGTTTGTCTTGCATTAAGACAGCCCCAACTCCTTCACCGGATGCATCACATTGTAGCTCGAAAGGCTTGGAAAAATCCGGGATAGCCAGAACCGGACAAGAACTCATGATCTTGTTAAACCTGTCAAAAACAGTTTGAGCCTTTTCTGACCAACAAAAAGCTCCCTTTTTGGTGAGATCAATAAGAGGAGCAACATTCTGTGAGTAACCTTTTACAAACCTCCGATAAAAACCACAAAGACCCAAAAAACCTTTCAATTGAGTCAAGTTTTCAGGGGGTGGCCAATCAACTACTGCCTTGATCTTTTCAGGATCCACCTTCACTCCCTCAACACTGATTATGTGACCAAGGTACAGTAACTCCTCCATTCCAAATTCACATTTGGATGCTTTTGCGAACAAGCTCTCCGATTCCAGGATGCTAAGCACTTCCTCCAAGTGCTTGAGATGATCCTCCTAGGTCTTACTAAAAATCAAAATGTCATCGAAGAATATTAACACAAACCTTCTCAACTGCTTCTGAAAAACTCGGTTCATACATGACTGGAAGGTAGCAGGAGCATTAGTCAACCCAAATGGCATCACTAGAAACTCAAAGTGGCCATAGTGGCATCTGAAAGCTGTCTTCTCAACATCAGATCCCCTCATTCTAATTTGGTGGTAGCCCGATCTCAAATCGATCTTCGAAAAGAACTTGGCTCCATGTAGCTCATCAATGAGCTCATCTATCCGTGGAATGGGGTATCAGTTTTTGATGGTGCTTTGATTCAAAGCACGATAGTCCACACACATGCGCATGGTACCATCCTTCTTCTTCACAAGAACCACTGCTGAAGCAAAGGGGCTCTTGCTTGGGCGAATGAAACCCATCTCCAAGAGTTCCTGAATATTTTTCTCAATATCATCCTTCTGCTTCTTAGGGTACCGATATGGAGTTGTAATAACTGGTTTAGCTCCTTCCTTGAGCTCTATGATATGCTCCGAACCCCGTTCAGGTGGTGGTCCAGGAGGTAAATCAGCAAATACCTTGCTCTTCTTTGTGAGTAAAGACTGCACATCAGGAGGATAGTCTCTCTTAGTGTCAACTGGACTAGCAGGAAGGATCATACATTTTGCAGCCCACTCAACTTGATCATGATGAACCAGCCTTGCCATTCTCTTGAATGACACAACCCGAGGACCCCCATTGGACATTCCTCTTAGTACTACCCTCTTCCCATCGGATTGAAACTTAAGCTCCATAGTTTGCAGATTTAAGGAGATCTCTCCCAGTGAACGCAGCCATTGAATGCCTAAAACGACATCCGTATCTCCAATGTTAACCACATAGAAGTCGTCCTTGACTTCATAGTTTCCCAATTGCATAGTCATGTTTGAGATCTTCTTGGTGCATGAGATGTGGAATCCATCAGCAACCATGACCTTGAAGCCTTCAAACTCTTCTATTTGCAGCCCCTTCTTTGCCACCACAACTTCATCAATGAAGTTATGTGTTGCCCCGGTGTCAATCAAAGCAACTATTCGCTGCCCCTTAATCATCCCTCGAACCTTGAAGGATTCATTTCTTTGAAAGCTCGAAAGTTGAGCCAAAATAACTCCACTTTCTTTTTCATCTTCAGACTCTTCTGGAACTCTTTCCATTTCAGTATCTTCAAAATCAGATTGCTGGTCTGAAAAATCAGAATCACTTTCACCAGCTGAACAGTACTCAATCTGATTAAATTTAACTCCCTTTGGACAAACATGATCTTGAGACCATTTTTCCCTACACCGGAAACATAACCCCTTTCTTCTGAGTTTGTTCACTGTCTCTGGATCCAATCTTGTGACATGAGGATTATGCTGTTTGAACTCCTTGTGCTGAGGTCTCGAAGGAGGTCTTTGATGAGGTCTTTTTCCTTTATCCCCTTTGTGAAAGGGTGGATTGGATTGAAACTTTGCCTTAGGAGCAGCCCACTCCATGTTTCTTGCCTTCTTCATGGCCTCCTGTAGGGAGGGTGGATCAAAAGCTTTAATCCATCCCTTGAGTGGTTCCATCAATCCTTCACTGAAAAGGATCACCAATCGCCTCTCCGTGATTCCAGTGACCATGACTGAGAGTCTCTGGAACTCCGCTATGTAGGCATCAACTGTGCCATACTGCCTCAACTGCGCCAATTCTCTGAAATGAATTTCAAGATCCTTTTTCTCAAATCTCTCGATGAGCCTATTGGTGAACTCATCATAAGTTGTGATAGACCGATGACCCAAGGTAACTAGGCCATGGTACCACCACTCGTGCGTCACCCCATCAAGGTGTAACGTAGCGAACTTGATCGCCTCTTCTTCTGCCATGGGTCTGAGAGCTAGATAGTTATCCAGCTTCTGTATCCAAGCTCAGGCTGAACTGTTATCACTTCCGTCATAGTGTGGAAGTATAACCTTGTTGACAGCTTGATACAAGTCCCCTTGCACCGGTGTTCTTCTTTGCTCATAATGTCTCTCTTGTCCTTTATTCTTTCTTTTATGATCCATAAAGTCATTATAGGACATATCCATCTTGATGTCGTTAGGGAGAGAATCATACTCCGCACGGCCAAGCCTCAACTGCTCCACGAATGAAGCATTTTCTTTAGGATCTGGCTGAGTGTTTACAGGTGCCAAGAAGGTGGGTTTGAATGGCCTGGAAGAAATATATGTGTTGTTTGAAGTATGCTGAGCAGCATGTCCATCATGCTAGTTGGAAGCACTATGCTCTCCTCTATGCCCAGTGTTGTTCTGTGGAATGGTGTTCTGGCCCACTTTCCCCATCATGAGCGATACCATATCCATTAAGGCATCCATCTTTCTTTCAAATCTCTGTCCCGGATTGATGGATCTCTCTCTTCCCTTTCCACTATCATCTCTGTTGCTGGTAACCCTCTCGTTACCCCCAACTAATCTCTCACCTTCTGCCATGTCTGTTTCCTGAGAAGACTCCCAATGAGCCCTCAAGACTTCTGAAGTAATGAGCCCTCAAGACTTCTGAAGCTGTCTGACCTTCTGGAGCTTGATAGGGCTGGAACTGTTTTCCAACCTTCTTGTCTTCCCTTGCAATGTACCTCTTTTCTCTGTCACTCATAGACAGTTTGTTCACAGGATGGCAAGATCTTGGCTTTGATACCACTGAAATAAACCAAGCCAATTTTTTTTTTCGTTTTTCAGTTGCAAGTTACAAACAATACGCACCCATTAAGGTTAGCCCAAAACCAAAACGATGTTGAAGCAACTCTAACCAGAATGTACACCAGGATCCCAATGTGGGCAAGGTGTGAGCATTGGTCAGAGGATCTGAAAAGCAGAACAAAGCGGAAGGAACTCTAACCAAGAATGGCGCCAGTGATGGCGAGCATCTGGTCAGAGGATCTTAATGGAAATGCTGATACAAGAACTCTAACCAAGAAATGTGTTGGTGAACGACAAGCATGTGGTCAGAGGGCCCCTATCATCTAGTAAACTGAAAGCAAACTCAACACCAAGTATGTGCTACTCAATCCAATACGGAGATGAGGCGACCATATGGCGGAGATAAATGAAATACAAATGCGATTATAGAATGTAAAGATGAGCATTACAAATCATGATAAAGCAAGATTAAGAACGGCTGTCAGTACTACTGTCAGCTTACAATATAAAAGATAATGCTTTGCTATGATCGTGAATGGAGAGTTAGAGAGAGCTGCAATATTAAATATAACTTCCTTCACTGAATAATAAAGATTAGACCCGAAACTGTAATTAATAGGACCAACTTCACAAACTGATTTATGACAGTCCTGTTTTTCTTATGCATGAACAGCAGCCCTGAAACTCACAATTTTACTCATAACTCACTCCAAACCCATTCAAATTTCACGAGACGAAATGCAATATGACCCTAATAAGATGGTGACCAAGATAGGACACTGAAAGCTAAACAAAAGACTCTATGTATTTAATGCACCAATCCCAAGGCAAATCTGGAAAGTACGGCCTAGCAAGAAGGGCGATTTCACATTAAAAATTCAAAGCTTCTCCAAAAAATCTGCAACTTGGAGAAATGAGTTGCCCCTTACAAACACATAGATTTAGACAATACCCATAATGACTTTTTTTGTATTTTTGGACTTATGAATAAAAACATCAAACTGCTGTAGATAAAAATGAAATTCCAAAATCTCTCTAATATGCATAAACTGATCTACAATACCAAACATTGACTACAATGCACCAACTTCACTACAAATCACTCAAACTACACTATATCACCACTAGTCGCTATCTTGCAAGCGAGAAGCAATGCCAAGCTAGGAGGCTTTCATTCCCCGAAGCAATCCCACAGCCAATTTGGCAGCATAACATTCCTGTAGACAAAAGATAATGAATTGAGGATCAAAGTCTTCCTTATATAATTTTCGGTTGACTCTTCTCGAAACCCTAACCTTCTCTTAAGAGTCAAACCCTAATCCTTCAACCAATGGCATCCTTTCCTTCTAGCTGCAATTTTGACTTTTAATTATTAAATTATTCCTTCATTGAAGATGGCGTCCACTTTTGCTTGGGAAATAAATCTTTTAATAAGAAATATAATCAATTCCTTTAATGAGGTGCCCACCCATAAAGAACCTCTTTTAAAAACAACTTAAGGTAAAGTTGCTAGGCCAAGGGTCAATGTTAAAATATAACATTAAACATAACTTCTTCAAAATAATTCAGCTTATCACCTCAAACTGCATCCCGAGGCCAGAATCTGAATACGCCAATTGAATCAGCTGAAGAGGAAAGTCAACTGCCTGAGACCAACCTGTTTACTGCCCGGAATAGAATTTACTAAAAATAGTAAATTCCTGAAGATGCTCAGAATGCCCAGAAGAACATACCATTGTGAAGCTCTTTGAAAACTCAGAAAGAATCCGCCATTGAAACAACCAACTCCGAGCAAGAACTTCCATCAAAATAGGAAATCCTAATTTTACCTTCCGACTAGCCTACGGGTCTTCGGAATAGGCCAACGGTCACTGAAAAGATCAGGCTTGAGATGGGGACATTACAGCAGCAACAATTATTGTTATGCATTGGAATATAGAGCCATTTAATATATATATCATTTAATAGGCATGCAAGTATATATGCATAGATATAGATAAATTTTATAATGAATAATATGCAATGAATAAAGAATATATATGAATAAGGAAAGAATAATTATATAAATATATATATTTGGATTATCCTCATCCTATAATCAATTTAGTACAAGGTTGATGGAAGTGAGTAAGGAAACATGGAGAGATATAGCAACTCAGGTGATGCACTCACTTAGCAATAATATTTAGCATATTTTGAATATAAGAAAGAAATATTTCTAACTTGATTATTGGTGTAATGCTTTCTTTAGTATTATCATGATGATAATGATGCTGATATTAACTTAAAGAATTAGTAATAAATGCAAATGTATTTGATTGCTAAAAGATTGTCTTCTCTGTGTTTGTAAGCCTACTAGGGTGGAAGGGCCTGAGACAGGTGGTGCCTAAAAACCCCACTTAACAATCCGCTGTTGCCATGGAGGGGTGGGGGTCCCACTTAACAATCCGCTGAGGCCATGGAGGGGTGGTAGGCCTGGAACCCCTTATAAGCTCCGCTGGCTTCCCCCAGTAGGTTGAGTGTCTTTCGAGGTGATGGCATAGGTAGAGAAAGCAGGTACAAGTGTTTCTTCTAAGCACGCCACTTCGAGACGTTCATATCACTCGGGGCCAAGGGGTGGGTTGTGGGCTTAGATGGATAGCTTTAGGCGGCTCTACCCATGCCACTCCTCATATGTTTTTATTATTGATTTGTGATTATATTTATATTTGGATATCTAAATATTAATGCTAATAGATATATGTACATGTGGAAATATTAAATGCAGACTTCAATCCAAGATTATTTAGTCAAAGGGAACATTCATTTGAAAAAGAAGAATTTCTAACCCTGATCAACAAGCGAATTCTAGGGCAAAGTCGGGTAAGGGACATTACATTTCACTAGGAATATTCAACTGTCAAAGCTTGAATCATTGTACTTGGCATTCATCACTTGCAAATGATCTGTGAATCATGGTTAGCAAACAACCTAGGCTAGAACCTAAAAACTTGACGACGACTAAAATCGACTATCATTTTCAGGGAAACTGACTGTAAATCAGACATAAAATGCAAAGTTTCGTAGGGGTACCAATTTTGGTATGAACACTTCCGAGTCCTCTACTTTGATTGTAACAAGGCTGTATTTGTTGAAAATTGCAGATCAGATCTTACATTTATATCAAAAATAGATAAAGAAGAATCATTCTATAGTTTTGGCCAATGCAAATCATATTTGTGTGGATCTTGATTGCTATAGGTGAATTAATTTAAAGCACCTCCACTTTTGGAATTGCCTACTAGCAGTGCTAGGGTTACCAGGACCTCTGTATTTTTGTTTAGTACAGAAATCATAATCGATGCAGTAATTTTGTTGTGTCATAGCTTTCCCTTGCAGATTACTCTTTGTAGGGCTGTTTGTGTTACAAGTTGCTATCTACTTGCACAGTTCAATAATACACAGAGTGTTGTGCAGGTAGATATATAAAAGTCACATACATTTGTGTCATGGGCATTTATTGTTTGTTTGCACACTTCTGGCTAATTGAGTTAATGTTTGGACAAGAGTAACCATTTTTGTGATGCATCAGATTATGTTTTTTTATGCTCTTTAGAAAGTTAGCAATTAAATCTGGTAGTTAAACATTTCTTATCAGGAAAATGTAGCATACTAGTTTAGAAAATTTAGAGAGTGAATATGATATTTTAGCATTTATTAATTTGTTTAGTTTTGTTAGGCGGTTAGGAGACCTTGGGAAGAAGACCCCATCACCTTGGATGAAGATTCTCTAAAAAACACATCCCTTGAAGTTGTACGAGAGAAAATGTTGCACTATATACATCAGGTGAAGATTTAGGATATTCCACTCCTCTTTCATCTACATTAATTATTTATTTTCACCTGCAATTGCTATTTGTGTATATATAATTATATTCAAGTTCAGCTAAACTAATCATTAATCTACATGTAGGAAATACCCTATGAAGTTGATCAACGCTTGATTGATTGGAAGGAAATGGAAGATGGTTCTCTACGAATTGAGCAACATTTTATTGTACATAAGCATACACATCGCAGGATTATTGTTGGGACAAGGGGATCTAAAATAAGGTAGGATCAATCTTCTAACCTTGTAATAGATAATTTTCTTCTTCTTAGGAATTCTTTCGATGCTTGTTCATTCTTGACTGTGTGTGCATGACTGATTGAATGGCTCTTTATTTTTGAGAAACAAGTATGAAATTTCATTACTTTCAAGTTTTAAGTGTAGTCAATAAGAGATCAGTGGTGAAGTTGAAATTTGTTGGTATTTAAGCACTTGCTGCATTGGGAAATGAAGAGTAGCCACAGTATTGGTGAACCTATTATGCAAATACCTGATGCCAAGGAAAGCTCATATAATATGTGAAGTTAAAATAAGTGTATGTATCTGTATCTAATTTTTAAGTAAACTGAGATATGTGCCACAACATGGAAAAATGCTCTTACTGCTGTGTGGGCATTTAAATTTCATTCATTCTGAGGGCATGTAGTGCTTGAAAGTTGAAAGCATTGAAAAAATAATCTTCATGAATGCTCATAGAATGTATTTGAAGATTGCATGCTCAAGCTGTTTTCAATTAAATAACAGGTTAGTACTTTAGACAAGTTCTCTACTTTAGGGCTTGAACTTTGGTAGATTGCCTTTGTTGCTATCATGTTTTGACTCTTTATAGAAATTTTAGTGGTGAGTTCTTATACAATTTTGGAACCACTTTATAGTTGACAGCACACAACAAATTTTTTTCCTCTTTCTTCAGCTTCTCTTTTTATGATGGTTTTATCTAAGAATTTCATCCTTTTTCTTTCATGGTTGTCAGCCTCATCAAGGTAGTCTATACATGCCTTTCACTTCCAAAAGAAAATTATTTTATATCAAATGTGGTTGGGCCTAATAAAAACTATCATACGAGCATCAACGATTAGATCATCTTACTGTAGTTTGGTTGGCTGTAATTTGGCTTATTTTTTGATAAATAGATTCCTTCCATGTTTTTTTTAAGCAAAAGGCGGAGGGCATGTAGATATATTAATAATTATAAAATTACAATAGGTAATAGCTTATGTGGTCCCAAAAACACCTTTACAACAATAAACTATCTGACAGCCCCTAGTTTGCTACTGAAGATGGGCTGATTATACAAAATATCCAGAAAAAACAAAAAACTTGTTTTTATGGCCTGAAACTTAGATTTGGGCATGAAGAGAGAAAAACGAAATAAACCCCTGCACGACCCCTGGAGTGAATTCTCCCCTGGGTCTTCTTGCGCTATTAAGATCATGTTTGGAATAGGACCCTGAACCCTTTTTTCTTGAGCCAAATCTGATATGTATTTCTAAATCTGTTGCTCCAAAGATTGATAATCGAGTGGTTCACTACCAACTAGCAAATAGTAGATAGAGTAGGCCGCTCACCTCCGAATCTGTTGCTCCGGAATTTTGGCATTGACAACAGAATTCTACTTGCCCTTAATGTACCCAACATCGAAATCATCGGCCTGTATCTTACGGATCCATTTCTGTTGTTCATTAAGGTCCTTTTGTTTTGATGCCACTGACATATCTCTATTCAAATCTGAATTGTGTTTTCTGAATCTGTTGCTCCGGAACTTGGTGCTTCAGAATCTGTTGCTTTGGAATTTTGTCAAAAACTTTCCTTGTAAACTTTTCAAATTGCTGCTTGTCTTTTCTTTTGTATTTCGATACATATGAAGAGACTGTCCAGAAGGGTGGGCTTTCAGTGCCACAATTGACGTCACCTACCAAACAGATTCGTCTTTATTATTGCCACTTTCATATTGCTTCATCAATTTTTATTGCCACCTTCGTCCTACTCAGTCGGCCTGATGACAATGCATTGATTTGATGCCGCTGACATATCTCTAGCCAAATTTGAACTGTGTTTTCTGAATTTGTTGCTCCGGAATCTGTTGCTCCAGAATTTTGTCAAAAACTTTCTTTGTAAACTTTTCAAACTGCTGCTTGCCTTTTCCTTTCACCCATGGCCAAAGTCGTGGCTTCCTTAACAGCTAATGCAGCAACTTCCGGGTATGCTTACAATTCTATGGCAGTATTCAAAACAATTTCTTTCCCATCACAACCCATATTCACCAATTTATTTGCCATGCCATTCCCCTCTTTGTAAGTATGTGAGATGATAAAAGCTTGAAATTTGTCCAACAAAAACCAGATTTTATGTAAAATATATTTCAAACACCAACTATGCACCTTTCTCTCCTTGCAACATTAATTATAATTAAGGAATCCCCCTCGATATAAATTTGTGTAATACCCAATTTGAGGGCAATTTCCAATCCTGCCAGAGCTGCCTGAGCCTTAGCCACATTATTCGTGCCTAGTGGAAGTGAAAATGAACTAGCCACTATTATTGATCCCAAAGAGTCTCGGATACAGATTCTTGCCCCTGAGATGCCCAGATTCCCTCTCGAAGTACCATCAAAGTTAAGTTTGAAAAAATCAGGGCATGGGGGCTTCCATTTGATTTCTTTTCTATTCACCTTCACTCTGCTATTTTGATGTAAACTTCTTGCAAACAGAAAAATTATGTTCTTCTAGTTCTTCAAAACAGAGTCATCCCAATTTGTGAACAAGAAGGATGTGTTCTTATGTTTCAAAACATAAGCATTAACCACTTCTGAAACTGCCTTTTCAATCTTAACTTTGACTACCTCAATTGAAGAACTTGATTTCCTGAAAATGCGTAAATTGCGTTCCCGCCATATATTCCATATTACTAGTGGTGGGATAACTTTCCATACAGCTGCAAAAAAGGATTTATACAATAATGGCCAACTTTGGAAGATGTTCCAAATAGAATTTGGCAAAGGGTTGTATAACTTCAACTTGCTCTTTACAAACATCCAACATTCTTGCGCAACACTGCATAGTACAAAAAAATGGTCTACATTCTCCAACTCTTCCTCACTTAAAGGAACACTTGAAGGGATTGACAATTCTTTGTTTAGTTAAGCGATCACTCGTTAAAATTCTCTTTTGTAAAGCTAGCCATGCAAAGCTCCCAACTTTTGGAAGAATCTTATTGTTCCAGCAAAATGAATAAGCCCTTTGAGAAACCAATTGATCCCTACGTTGGATTAGAGCTTTATATCCTTGCTTCACAGAGTAGGAGCCTTCTTTCGAAGGAGCCCACATAATCTTATCAGGCTTCCCCGAAATGAATACAATTCTACTTTTTAGAGTGTCTTGAAGCAATGAAAATTGATTGGCAGAAAGGGATGAATCAAAATGCTTTTTCTAGATTACTTTACTTGTAAGGCCTTCTGTTGAATGTACATAATCTAGAAAATTCTCACCCCATTCTCTTGACAATACAACCCTTACCTGCTGTAATTCTTGAATGTTTTCCAAAGGGGGCTTACCATTCCATGAGTCCTCCCAAAACTTCATGCTTTGCCCATCATGAATTTCCCACATGATGAATGAAGTAATAATTGATCTACATGATGTCAAGAAATTCCACATGGCTGATTTTGAAGGCGGGTTTGAAATAGTAAGAATCCTCAAGGGGTTTAGAGTGTCAAGATACTTAGCCTGCATTAGCTTGCACCACTTCGATTCAGGCTTTGTATACATTTGCCAGACTAACTTGGCCCCAAATGTCTTGTTCCTGATTGAAATATTGTGGATACTTGCTCCTCCTTGAGAGTTTTCCAATGCCATACTGTCCAAGGATATTAGGGGCACTTTTTTGCAATCATTCATTTTAACCTTCCATAGAAAATTCCTAATAATGCTCTCAATTTCAAGGATAACAGACTTTGGTGCCTTGAGAACTGCCAGAAAATAGTTAGGGATTGCAAATAATATTGATTTTATTAAAAGTATTCTGCCTGATAGTGATAACTATCGTGCCTTCCACATTAGAATCCTTGCCTTTAATCTTTCTATTACTTTAACCCAATAAGCAACTTTATTTGGACCTTTGAAAAAAGGAATACCCAGGTACACATGGCAACTCTGCTTGCTTAAACCCCAATATTTTAATTATCTTGTTTTTTATAGCCTTGTTTGTATTGAAATTATAATTTTGGACTTGGAGGCGTTAAATTTCTGACCTGATGCTAAGCAATATCTGTCTAGCACTTGTTTGATTTGAGTGGCTTCATCCACAATTGATCTACCAAAACAGATGGTATCATCTACAAACAAAGAATGAGTTATTGAAATTTTTGTGTTTGAAATAGTAATGCCTCCCCGAAGTCTCAGGCTCTACTTATGAGTAATTAATCTACTAAGTGCCTCAACCATTAGAGTGAATAGGAAGGGGGATAATGGATCCCCTTGTCTCAATCCTTGTGATGTTGCAAAGAAGCCCGTAGGTGAACCATTGAGGATGATGGAAAAATTTTTCTCCTGACAAACAAGATCTAATCCATCTATGCCATTTTCCTTTGAAACCAAATTTCTCAAGTACTTTGTTAATGAAATCCCAATCTACTCGATCGTAAGCCTTCATCATGTCCAGCTTAACAATGAAAGAAGGAAGACGATTAGAATAAATTGAGTGAAGGGTCTCATGCGCTATTATTTATCCTTCAAACGTTTCACGACGTGGGACAAAGCCTCCTTGCTCTTAAGATAATCTTTGGGATAAGAGGCTGCAATCTAAGGTATATTGCCTTGGTAAAGATCTTATAAATAGTGTTGCATAGCGATATAGGCCTGAAATCTGCAAAGGTTTTTGGGTTTTTTACTTTGGAATGATTGAAATGTTTGTCACATTGAACTACCTTAGCATGGAACCCGTTCTTGATTTTTCTAGAGCCCACAATAGATCATAGCACAAAAAATCCCAGCCTTTTTGAAAAAATATTGCTATAAATCTATCTGGACTTGGTTCCTTATTTGGAGGCAATGAAAAAACACCTTTGACTTCATCCAAGGTAAAAGGTTTAAGAAGGGCATCATTATCGTCATCTCGAACTAGGGAGGGAATAACCTCGAGAATCTCATCTTCATCTTTCCTGCGTTGATCATCTTTGCCTTGTGGGGTTGATAAGAGTTCAAAAAAGAATCTCTCAGCTTCTCTCTTAATATCTTCTTTCGACGTTAACCAGATACCTGAGGCCATCTCTTGGATTGAAAATATTGCTGAAGTAGTTCTTTTTATGTGTGTAGAAGCATGAAAATACTTTTTATTTTTGTTGCCCTCTTTGAGCCATAGTTCTCATGATTTGTGGCACCAATATATTTCTTCCCTAGCACATAACTCTTCCCAATCCCCTTGCAATTGCCTTTGCTTCTCAAACAAAATTTCATCAGATTAGATTAGAACACAAAATTTTAATTCAAAATTCAACACAAAGACAGTCAATACCTTGGGAAAACCCTCCAAGGAGCAAGAGGTCGGCCTCAATAAAAATTACATCTCTTCATTAACTCATGCCTCTTTAATAATTAAATATAGTTGGCATAAATCGTGCCTCGTCAACAAATCAGAATCTCTATAAATTAAATAGCCATAGGCTATCATTTAATTTATCATCATTTACGGTATCTGTTGGATGGATACGCCAGACGCTATTATGAACATCAACACTCCCTCTCAGCTAGGGAGGATACTTCCAGCTGCATAAGACATAACACCTCATCATGATGTCAAACACCATGGCTACACCCATGTGTAAAGAGCTTATCACCTCATCGTGAAAGCATATCACCTCATCGTGATATCAACCACCTTGGCTACACCCATTTGTGGTATGTACAAGTGCTCATCACTCAATGTGATGTTGTCACCTTACCGTGACGTTCACCATGGCTCTCCCAGAGGGTGAAACTCAAGTACAAGAAAATCATCACAAACTCTCTCACATGATGTTGTCATGGAGTCACAGACATGACATCCACCATGGCTCTCCCAGAGGGTGGAAACAAGGGTTTTCACCTCAAATCTCAAAGAGAAATGCATTAACAAGGGCTTGCACCTCAAGTCTCTCTCAAAGAGAAATGCATTAGAGAGGATCACTAATACTGAGACTTCTTCTCAGCTAGGGCTTGATTCTCCACCATACCAAGCTTATCTCGAAAGTACACAAACTTAATCCTGGAGAGAGGCTTGGTGAGAATGTCTGCTGTCTGCTCATCAGTGCTGATATACCTCAACTGAATTGCTTTCCTCAATACCATATCTCTGGTATAATGGTTTTTGATCTCAACATGTTTAGTTCTGTCATGAAACACAGGATTGACAAAAGCTTCACATAGCTCTGGTTATCACAATGAATGATAGTAGGCTCGATTGATTGTCCAAACAATCTTGCAAGGAGCTTCCGAAGCCACACTGCTTCTCGAGCTACCACACAAGTTGCAATATACTCGGCCTCAACTGTACTCAGTGCCACAGAAGACTGCTTCCTGCTACACTGGGATATCATTGCAGACCCCAAACTGAAACAACTCCCAGAGCTACTCTTCCGATCAGTAACACTCTCTGCCCAATCAGAATTAGTATAACCATGCAGTTTCAAATCCACAACTGTAGAATATCTCAACCCATATCCAACCATGCCACACAAGTATCTCAGGATATGTTTTGCTGCAACTAGATGTATTTGCCTTGGTTCACACATGAACTGACTAAGTGCACTCATTGCATAGCAGATATTCGGTCTAGTGTTAACTAGATACATCAATGAACCAATCAACTGCCTGTACATCGTGGGATCCACCAGATCAGAACTGTTTGCAACCTCCTTCAACTTATGTAAGTTGGTCTCATTAGGTGTAGACATGGATTTGCAATCCATCATACCAAACCTCTTCAAAATGTCAATGGTATATTTCCCTTGATTTAGAATCATTTCATCTGGTTTTTGGCAAACTTCTAAGCCAAGAAAGTAATGCATGAGACCAAGATTCTTCATTTCAAATTCAGAAGCTAACTCCTTGCATTTGAGAATGAGGTGTTCTTCTCCAATAATGATCAGATCATCAACATACAAAACCAAGATCAATGCTTCACCATTAATTACCTTGAAGTAGAGGTTTGAATCAACATCATTCTTTGAGAAACCCAAACTTAACAGGTAAAGATCAATCCTTTCGTACCAAGCACGAGGAGCCTGCTTAAGACCATACAAAGCCTTCTTCAGCCTGCAAACATGAGACTCCTTCCCATGTACCTCAAATCCATCAAGTTGCTCAATATATACCTCTTCCTCTATTACACCATTTAGAAAGGCTGTCTTCACATCCATTTGGTGAATTTTCCATCATCTAGATGCAGCAATAGCAATGATGGTCCTGACTGAAGTATAACCAGCCACTGGAGCAAAGGTTTCTTCATAGTCAACTACCACTTTTTGCAAAAACCTTCTAGCCACGAATCTAGCCTTGTACTTCTCAATGCTCCCATCAGCCGCATGCTTGATCTTGAAGAGCCATTTAGAAGATACCACAAATTTGCCTTCGGGTCTAGGAATGATGTCCCAAACAGCATTCTTGAGAATGGATTGATACTCTTCAGACATAGCATCTTTCCATACCTGTTGACTAGAAGCTTCCTCAACATTGGAAGGCTTTGACTCAATAATCTGACTCATCAAAGCTACATAACTGGAGAACTTATTAGGTCTCTTACTTTCTCTGAAAGTTCCTCTTGGGGCCGCAAAACTTTCTGCCTCCTGCATTATTTTCTTGGCCCAAAGAGGTCTTTTTCTCCCAATCACAATATCTGTAGGCCCATTAGTAGGTTCCAAGGGCTCAACTGGATCATCATCTTCTTTAGGTTTTGGGGCCTCCCTCTGATTTTTCAGGAACATGGTCAACTTCCATATCTTGGGGTGGCTCTTCATCATCGATCTCCATATGAGCGCCCTTGGATCTTCTAAATGCAACATCCTCTTCAAATGTGACATCTCTACTGATCTCAATTGTCCTCCTCCCTTTTCCTCATAGTTTAGGGTAATTAGAGCTTTGTAGTGCTGGGTTGGACCAGCTTTTGCTACACCTGGTTTTGAAAAGAAGCCGGCCTTACCCGGAGATCTAACCTCATTCACAGGGTTCCACACCTTGAGGTTAGTTTCATTGTTTCATTGGAATGCTGAACTCCTTGTTCATTAGGGTGCAATTCTGAGTGACAACAAGAACCATATCATATAAAATATCAAAAATTGCTTGGAGAAAAAATCTCATATGATATAAAATATAAAAAACTGTTGGAAAAAAAATCTCATATGAGCTGCTTTGCTTTTCAATCCTTCATTGAAAAGTGAGAATTCCTCTTCTACGTCTCCCAAAAATAATAAAAATGTTTGTCAATACTTCAATCATGTTTTTCCTCCTTTGGTATTCTTTTACTCTTCATCTGTTTTGGAAATTTTTTGTTGGTCTGGTTTACGATTTTCACAAGATTGGCTTCTGTGAAGATTCTACGATGAGCTGTGCAACTCAGTTGACAGACTTGTGTTGTGTTGATATGAATTTTTTTACATATATATTTCAGTGCTTTGTTGATGGATGTGATATGAAACTGGTTTCATTTTAGTATTTATCTCATATATGGAACAATGCGTTTTTGTTGAAAATTGAAGTTTTCTGTCTGCAGCTCCATTTTCATATTACTTCTTGACGCTTTTCATTTTCAGCTTGTGTTTCAGACTTGAATCAATTTTGGTTTCATTCCATCAACTAATATGTGGAATAGATATATAAATCATTATTTTTGTCATTTAAACAGGGAGATTGGAATGGCATCAAACGAAGAATTAAGAGCATTGTTCAAGAGGACAGTACACCTTATCATCCAAGTGAGGCTGAAAAGCTGAAATACTATGAAGGTGATGTTGGAAGTAATACCAAAGTCACGATGTCTCTAGCAACACATTTCCCAGTTCATTTATATAAGAAGTCCGTTTAATTTCTTTGCTGCTTGAAGGCTTTGAGAATATCATATATAGGAGTAATTATTTCTGTTAAATATAAACATTAGCATTGTAGTTTGGATCCTGTTTTCTACTTCTCTTCAAGAATTAGTTGCTGCACTATGTACAACTGTTAGTGATTAATTATTGTACTATATTACATAATTCCAATCAATTTCAACAAAGCTTTCAATAGCTGCTGTATAGAGATGCGGTAATTGTTCAGAAGGTGTTAGATTTCATTTGATAGTTTTTTTGAGAGGTTTAAGCATCTTGTTGAACTGCGAGTTAGACCTGATGTCAGCCATTCTATTTTTGAAGTCGTTGATTTGCTCAAACGAATGGGTACTGCCTTAAATAATGAGCAAAATGCATTTTTATGTATTGTTAAGTGGTAGCAGCTGTCAAGCAGATGCTACAAAAACACGCAAAAAGAAAGTTTTTAAGGAATCCCATTGGTTGGGGACATAAATTTACTCTGACCAGACTACTCTTTCTGTACTTGATTTTAAGTAAGTCTTCCATGATCTATTATAAAATTATTAAAAATTGGTCTAGCTGTTTCTTTTTCATTTTTATATGGTTTTCTTTGTGCAAGCTTCCTGCTTTTATTTGCAGAAGAATAGTCTGCTTTATTCTTGGTCATATTTTACGAAATAAGGGACTTCTAAGCTTCTTAAAGTTTATATTTATGAGAAGTATTCCCTTCAATCTTTCCCGAGTTCTCTTGCACAAAAAGGTCTTTTAAGGATAATTTTGAGTAATTTTTTTTATCAGTTGTAATGTGATTGTTTAGTTTGTATTGATGGGTTTATGCTGTAATTCGACAAAGCATGATCCAACAGAATCCCTTGGAAATGTATTTATGTGATTGTTCTGATTATACCGAGGAGGTTAGATTTTACTTATAAAAGCTTTAATAGTTTTAGTATTTTACACGTGCACTGGTAGCTATCAAATTTCAATACAATAATACTATTAATTTGTTAAGTGTCTACATCACACTAGTATTTTCATGGATACAAATCATTATAAAATAGTTGTTTACTTGGTATAATGAATGTCATCCCCACGCAAAATTTAGGACAATAATTTATAGTATTCAGTTGTAAGTTCAAAGCAAATTGTATAATTCTTTGTAATATGTTCTGAATGATTATATTGTTCATATTATTAAAAACCACATGGTCTACAGATTATGTCGCTTAACAGAAGATACGTAAAATAAGAATTTACTGAAGCTACATCACGTTCATGCAAAGGTAATTTTAACAAGAGAGCACCCAATTAGTATGTTTAGCTAGGATATTAAAAATAATTAATTATTTTCACGTAGGTAAACAGGTGCTACCACTACCATAGTAATCTTTGACTAATGACAGGTAGGTTCCGTTTTTGTTTAGTCAAGATCATATATGTCTTAATCAGATTGAGTTGACTGATCCACTTAGTGACAATTTGACTTTTGACTTAGTAATTTGAGTTAACTCATCTATGGATTAAGAGTGATTGTTAGTTGAACTCATTATCTCTGGGCATAATCTCCTTGATTCACATATCTTATAGGTTTATGCATATTTGTATGCAATCCTTTGCATTGTATGTTTTCATTTCTTTAATATCGGAATATTTGATTTTTGCATTCTATATTATTTCTTTGTTTGCTTGTAGTTTGTATATGGATTCTTATTGAATTTAATAGGTGTCAAAGCCACATGGTGATTTGAAACTTGTCCGTGTCCATTGAGGATTGAAGGTTTGAAGATTCAAATTTTAATGAAGAAATTGGCTTTTGGTGATTTCCAAGTCAAATCAAAGCCCTCCATAACATCTAGAGTAAATAAGAAGCTAAGGTTTGACTTTTATTTCATCGAAATTGGATGTTCAAATGTCATTATTTTTCAATGGTTATATATATTTTTGGTGTCTTTCATGAATAACATGTTTTTATGGCAGTTTTGAGCTAAACAAATGACATCATTGCAATTGGAAGGCAACAAGATTTATAAATTGATTATCAATTTGTCTTATTTGAATAAAGTTATAGCAAAAAGCAAAAAAAAATTTGTTTAGGGTTGTAAGCTAAAGTTATCACCTTTGATGCAAGATGAGCAAGCACAAATATCTTTATTACAAAGTTACAAGTAATATACATTGTACTCATCTTTTTCTTGTAGTGTCGTATGATCCATGTACCTTCAAACTTTGGTGGCCTTTTCAATAGTTGTGCCAAAATATATCATAATCACAAACTTTAGTGATCCATCTCAAAAATTTGATAGCTCCCCAATTTCGGTAGGTTTCCCCAAAATTTGACTACTACTACAAAGTTCGACGACTTCTAAATGTAGTGGGTTATTTTACATTTAGCAATGTTTTTGGTAGGGTTGTAAATTTGTAGGATTTTGTTGAATGTAGTGGAGCTTTTATCCGAGTTATTAAGCTTGATTGTGGTTTTATTGCTTTTGTAAACACTTTGCACAAAAATAGGCATTTGTTTTTGCCCAAATTGTCAATTTTTTTTAATTTCTTATAGGTATAGAAAAGTTCCAAGTCCTATAATATCATGTAATTTGTTTTATCTAACTTTTATCAAGTTGATTGTAATTTCAACTCGAATCTCTTTGTTGTACATGCATTGCCATCACATTGAGGTAAAATGCCAAAATAGTGACTTAGTATCATAATTGAGGGCCTTCTTAATTGTAAAATCAAAATTCCAAAGAGTGTTTTAACTATAGGATTTTAGTGAAATTGAAAATTATTTGTAAAAGAAATGTATTCATATGAAAAAGGCTATAATATTCATTGATTGTAATGAAGTATGTAATTGAATACATCATGGATTAGACCTTATATTTTGAAAGTGGAGACAAAAGTATTTCTTATCATTTGAAAATATCACCTCATTCATCAATTCATCTAAGAATATAAGGAACTATGCACTAAATTTCTTAGGTCAATAGCTTAGTGGTAGCAATGCCATTAGTTTGCATTGTCATGCATATGAGACCTTATCATATGTCTAGACTTTGAGTTTAGGTGATTACCATGCATGTGAAATAAATTGGCGAGAAATTTGGATGGTTTTGTATGGTTAGGGGATTGATAATATTTAACATTAGTAATTGAAGATCCAAGAGGATGACATGTTGATAAAGTACATAAGTGTTTTCACAATGACCATCCCTTTCCATAAAGGCATAGTGATGACAAAGTGAACAAAAAGCTAAATGTAAAGATATTGAATTCCTACACATCCATAGACAAGGTGGAGTTGCACAAGTTCTAAAGAATATTTGGCTATATTTTCTTTATCTTACATTTTTACGAGCTTCATATACTTAAAAAAAACTTTGATCTTCTTGAGCATAAATCATCTATTTACAATGAGTGGTGCTCATCTTAAGAAAATATTGAGGGAGAAAACTTGGAAAGGACAACTCTCCCATTATCATATATCTAGCAACATGACTATTTTTCTTGAATTATCATAAAATGCATTATTTTATTTATAAATGTCTTATATGATCCCCATGATAAAGGTAATCGGATCATCTTTGTTTAAGTCATGTTATACATAGTTGACTTATTATAGAATTAAATATTAGAGATAACAAATCTATTTGTCAGCCTGAAGGTTTTCGGCTATCAAAAGAAGAAGATTATGTTTGCAGATTGAAAAAGAATTGTATGGACTAAAACATGCAGCTAGAGCATGGTATTCAAGAATAGATCGACACCTACATCAACAAGGATCAATTACAATTATTTCAAAACCAAGTATGTAGAGTACTATAACAAATGTGATATGATCAAAGTAGTAATTATCACCAGTATTTATTTAAATCTTAAACCTATCATATAAAAAGTCCAATTTTACTTTGTAATAAGTTTTATTTACCTTACCATATTTAGACTAGATATTAACTTTGTAATAGTTTTTTATTAATTAACTTGGGAAAGGGTCATAGTCCCTTACACAACAAAGCAGTCCATTTGAAAATCAAAAAGACCAACAAACAACCAGAAAAATACAGAGACAACCTAAAACAATGACAGTCAACACACTCACAAAGAACAAAAAGAAACACAAGTAAGAAACAATGGATAAACAACACCAAAACAACACAAATCCAAACACTAAATCTTCTAACTAGCCACTAGGTTCACCCAATCAAAGGTCAAGGAATTCAAATTGTTGTCACTATGTTCATCTTCATCTTTTTCTTTTTACCTTCCTTTTCCTCATTCTTTTGCTTTTTGAATTCTTCTTGCAAGGTGGTGATGTTGGAGATGTTAGGAATAGTTCTTTTCAACAAACCATTAGTCACATTCACTAAGTTATTCATAGCTTTTTCCACTTTGACCAATCTATTCTAATACAACTTCATAGTATCGTATATATTATCCCATCAATCACAACAATTATCACACAATTTATCTTTATCTTTCCCTTGTTTTAGGTAGGTCACTTTGACTTTAAGATCCTCAACTATGGTGTAGAATTCATCAAAAGTAGGTAACATGTCCTTCCTCTTCAAGTAGTCATTATCAAACTCTTCAGATCCCACCTTCGTCTCATTTTTTCTTCATCCTCTTTTTGAGCATTATTTAAAGCAGTATGTCCCATGTCATCCCTCGTCATATAGTCATTATCAAAATCCTTAGACCCCACCTCTATCTCATCTTTCTCTTCCTTTTGAACTAGGTTGGAAAAAACCTTAGAATCCTTTTCTTGGCCTTCTTTCTCAAACTCTTGATTATGGGATTCAGAGGTAATATCTTGTACAACACTCTTACTAACCCTACCCTCAACCTTCCTTTTACTACCTTCAACCCCTTTGTCATGCACATACACCTTAGCAAGCCTAACAAATCGTCTTCCACCAATATCATCATTACTACAAGCTTCTTTTAGAATTTTAATCTCTTCTAGGTTTTGTGGTTCATAATCCTTGTCCTCTTCAAGGTCTTCCTCCCTAATTCTACACTTACCCATCTTTCTAGGAGTGTTAGACATAAACCCAAGCTTGTCCCCTTCCAATTTGAGGGAGAGGAGGATTTTCTCAAGGGAAGAGGCATTATTGTTTTTGACCTTAAAGGCTTTCTCAAAGGGAAGAGGGGGGTGGGAAACATGTTTTTCATTAACAAAGGTAAGACTCCTTTTACCTTTATCCTTAATAGCCACCATTCCAGAGTCTTGAGGGATTTCTTAGGTGTTCAAAATATGGGTGTGCTCAGAATTAGGCCCCTTTTTCTTTTTAGCATTCCCACAATTCAAGTTATGAGCAAATGAGGAGGCTACAAGAAGAGAAGGGGTAAGGATAAGATTATACTAGTACAAAGCGTAAATCAAACCTCGGTGGAGGGGGGCAAGGCACTTTCCTTAATACACTTCTCCATGGAGGATATCAAGAAGAACAAGAAGCTAACCCTATTACCATGCCTTGGTCTAGGAGCGAGAAATGGTACCCATGAACAGTCGAAAATCTACCTTGGAGAGTAAAATACTTTATGAGGTGGAAACTGACTAAGGTCCAAGGAGAAAGAAGTTTCAATCTATGATATTTGTTCTGGTGTTGCACAACAACCTCCCCATCTCCTAGAAAAGACTCAATAACCTGCTTTTGTTTGGATTTTCCAAACCTCAAAACCTTCCTCCCGTCCCAACTTAGGCCAGTGGCTTTCTTTACCATTTCCTCCATAATTATGAAGCTAACCCCTCCAACAATGACCTCTCTATTGGACTAGTTTTAAAAAAATCGAGTGAGCAAATTATCGACATGCCCCTTAATGGTTTGGAAGTAGGAAGTTAACCCACCTTGTTTGAAAATCCTCCATGTGTCATTATTCTGTAGGTTCACTTAAGTCACTAGCTCTATACTCGGCCTTTGTTCGCCCATTTTCTCCTAATGCTTATGAATTCTAAGATCAACAAAATTAACAAGGGTTCACATAAAATGTTGGTACTAACCTTGGCAATTTCTTAACAAAGAATCGATGAAGATGGAAATGTTGAATATAATGTGGCCACAATACTTCTTACTCATGACCTTTAAAGAAGCACTAGTATGGCCGCTAATGTTCATGCAATGATTTTTCTTCACCAACAATGTTGAGGGCTTAACACGAGTAGGCAAGATTTTGCCATACTTCGTATTAATTTTCTTGAAAACATGATCTACATTTGGCATTTAGGAGGCCTTGAAATTGAAAGCTCTTCCCTTGTCATTATTACAACTGTTCTTTTGCTTCATTATTAATAGTAACACCCACTACAACAAGGTCTTTTAAATCATATACTTCCAATTTTCTTGTGTAATTTGTTGTACCCAACCGAAATTTTTGCTTCATTAAGGCATTTTGCTTAAAATGGTCTAAACCTTGTAAAAGTGGGGTCAAAACTCAGTTTTTGGGCAAATAAAGTATGGGCTTTTAGTCAGTGTGATGCCAGGAAGATACTGGCAAAATTTGAAAATTTTGAGAATTAGGGTTTTTGAAATCTATTTTTAGCTCAAAACCCTAAAAAATAGAAACGTGTCAGAATTGGCTGAAATTAATTTTGATTGGCTTATTTCACATCACAATCACAGTGGTGAAGTCAGTTTTAGTTAAAAGTCAGTTTAAGGTTGGTGGGTAGTTTTCACTTTTTCAGGAGAAAAGTTAGGATCTTCGGGGTCATCAATGGCAGTCGGCCAGTACCAGGTATCAATATCTAAGCCTGAAACTCAAAGAGGAACGCTCTACGATAAAAGATGTTGGAAATAATGCTTTTTGATGGAGGGGATTTTCAGATTGGCAAAAAAGTGCTAAAATATTCTAAGTCTGGGAACTTTTCACTATGTAACGTAGTAGACACTTGCGCAATCAACATGCAAATCAACTTTACAGTGTCCGTACATGTGAAAATGATGAAGTATAGTCATATACACACCTCAGCAGTCACAACGCTTCAACATGGTCAACCGCAGTGATGGATACAGCGTTTGCAAAGCATAAAATGGTGAAAATCAATGAATTCAAAACAAATCCGCTCCCCTGTAGCCCAGGGGCGCCCTTCCATTTGAAGGTCAAGATTTGAGTGTTTTGGATGAAGGATACATTCATTATGTTCAGTTTTCAGTCAGCTTTCCGATTAGCCATGAAGCAAGATTATCCGAGTTGCAGAACTCCGGCAAACGAAGACAGAAGCAGAGGTTGCAAAGAGTGTTTTCTCACAAGGAGGCAGTCTAGAAATGCAGATCCGCTCCCTTCTAGCCCAAGGGCGATTTTCTTTTTGAAGGCCCAGATCTAGATGCATGTGTGTTTTGATGGTTTCAGTCTTTGCAGAATTAGTTTGGCTTTTCAACGAGCTATCAAGCGAAAGCGTATCCAGTACAGAAATCCAGTTATCAGCGTTAGAAGTGGAAATTGCAGGCAGGATACATGTCAGAAGAAGTTTTTCAGAATGCAAATCCGCTCCCCTGTAGCCCAGGGGCGATCCTGAATAAGACCTGTTTGATGGATGAATTTGCAATTGAGGTCTTCCTGAGATCTCTTCCAGCTCAGTTCAGTTTTGCAGTGTACTCCGTTCACAAGACGATCCGATGTTCTGAGTAACTGTGACAGAGGTCCTACCGAGCACGTAAAACAGAGGATGGTGAAGCGTAGCTACACAAAGCTGCACAGCTGTAGGCTAGGGGCGATTCTCCTTTAGGCCTGCCAGACGGGGTTATTTGCAATTACAGTCTTCACAAGACTTGTGTGCAATTACTCAAGCTATCCAACGAGTCTAGCCGACAGCCTCCGGGATTTGGCGAATGCTCGTACGTGCGAGGTCAAGATGATAATGCTGTGAAGAAGAGCTGATTGAAGGCAGTTCAAAAAATGACTAAGTGTAAGAATATAATTTTCTTTGAAAAAGGCGATTTTCTTTTAGAGGCCTTAAAAGCAATTTTCTGGCTTCGTCGTCTCCAAGAACATCTCTTGCAAGTTGACCAAACTGTACAGCAAGACAGACGGCACGCGTATCGGAACATTCCAGTTCCCGGTATCAAGGGTCAAAGTATGGTGTTCAGATGAAAATCACACTTTTGTCAAAATGGTGTTTGAGCTATCACAGAATAGGGGCGCTCATTCTTTTGGGGTTCTTAATACAATTTTCAGATCCCTCACATACAGTCATTGGATGCAGAGTACTTCTAGTCACGCAATGAATCCATTATTTAGTCAGTGGGGTTCATTATTCACCGTCAGCGGTAGTTTGAAGCATCAGAAGGCAAAACGAAGAAATGGCTAAGTCTGGAATCAGTGCATCAATTTAATCAGAGGCGCCTAATTTTCTAAGGTGTTAGATGTTTATTTTAGTAGTTGTTGCTCCCAATAGACATTTCATCCTTGTCATGCAGGCTTCGCAGTGGATATCTCAGCACGGTCGCAGGATCATTCAATCATCCGGAAATCAGAGTTGAACAGGGTCAGTTGTAACTTTGCAGTCAGCTATAAAATAGGAGATTCTCAAAAATCTCGTAACTCTTGCAAATGGAAGCCTAAAAGATCAAAATTTGACTTTTTAGAATCAGGGAAGTGTGTTGAACACAGCAAGATGCTATTTTTGGCAAAATGATAAAAATAATATTTTTGCATGCAAAGCATTAAAAAGTGACGAATTTCTTCAAAGACAAATATTGGTGCCACTTTTTGTTCTTTGCATGCTTTGAAATTAAAATATTAGTTTTAGTCTAAAGACTCAGAGACAACAGCAGTTCAACTGGTAAAGGGTCAATCGGATTCCTTCTTCACAGTTAGGGTTTGAACTTGCAGTCTTGCTTTTGTGGTACGATTTTTATCTAGTTATGCAAGCATGGCATTCATCATTTCATTCATCCAGCTTGAGTAGAGGTGAATTCTTTCCAGAGTTGGGTGAATTTCTTCAGCGGTCAGTTGTGAAGGCATAAAAAATATTCTTTTGCAGGTACAAGTCAAGATTCATCAGCAGAATTCAAGGCAGAGTGGTGATTTTGATAGAAGAAGATAATAAATAAATAAAAATTAAAAAAAAAACATCTTTCTTCTTCTCTAGATTTCTTCCATCTTCTCATCTTAAAATTCTCTCACTTGTTTGAAGAATTGGCGTTTTTGGCAAAACAAATCATCTGGGTTGATTCAGAATTGCTTTCTCAGCAAAACCCATGTGCTAGAATTTTCAAGAAAAATTTGCTCCAGAGCATCAGTTCTTGAGGCTTTGATTTTCTGAAGTGAAATTCCTTTGCATGGTGGAGTAGAAGTCGATATTTTTTGAATCTAACGTTGTGGGTTGTCTTAGAAATTATCTTCTGGACAAAACCCATATCTCAGATTTTCTCGAGAAAAATGTCCTCACAGCCCCTCAGATCTCAACTGAAAACCTTTTGCATGTGGGCCTAAATCACATTTTTTCACAATTCTGACATTGTGGGTCATCTTAGAATTTGATTCTACATAAAACCCACGTCTCAGAATTTTCTGTGAAAATTGCCCTCCGACAAGCTATTTTTAGCCTCATTAGGAGATATTTTTGGTTTTTTGGAGAAGTTGTCAGAATATAACCATGTTCACAGTCAACAGGCGAGTTTTTCAGGATGTAGTTCATGCATAATGAATTCAAGACCAAGTCAGTCTTAATTCATGATTTCATCAGAAAAGTTGACATTGATTTGTATCAAGCGCATCGGAAAGGTTGACAAGAGTAGTCACTCAAGTTCACATGGTTTCATGTCTCGTATAGCTGATTGTCTTCCAAGGCCAGTTTAGAGGGTTGATACCGTTGGGTTTCTGTGTATGCAACATGTTCATTTGTATTTCTCACAACCAAAGAGTTCGCAGTTTCATCATGCAACACTCTTCCATAAAGAAAAGCATGAAAAACGTGAGAAGCATCAAGCTGCAGAGGAAACAGTGGCCATCACTTCAGTTACAAAGCCGCCATAGTTACCAGCCAGTGAAGGGCCAGTTTAAGTATACAGAGATTTTCAGTTTTGCTTGAGTTGCTAAGAAGCAGTGAATTGACAGTTGAGACATGTGACGACCTCTAGATGGTGATGCAGTCACTAACCTCGTGGAGGGGTTACTTGCTCGAGATCAGGGTCAGTGAACTTCAGTTCAAGGCATCCCACCTTTTCCAAGATAGACATTAGACACAGGAGTTAAACTCGAGGCTTCTTTCCGAGTTAACTGGTTGTTACACATTGCATGCATGTCTTTCTTGGAAACATCTACCACTTGGAGCTTAGATTAGATCTTTCAGTTAACTGATGATAGCATTCCAGTTGACTTGCTTTCAATAAGGACGTGCATGTTGCACCTTGTCCATTTAGATTAGATGTTTCAGTTAACTGATGGTAGTTTCCCAGTTAACTGTGTAGGTTCATTCAATTAGGTTTAGAGAATAAGATCTTGCATGTCTTGCAAGACTGTAGTTGACTCAAGGTGATTTTAGGGTTGCCTACACCTTGATGCCTATAAATAAGAGCTTTCAGCTCATTTGTAATTAGCTTTTCCTGGTGATAGAGAATTGCTGCGTTGTCGGCAACATGCCTATTCTCAAGATTGGTTCACCCTTGTAAATTAGAACTTTTGCTTGATAGCATACATGCTGCGCCTACCTTGCCTGTAGTATTGCTATTATTGTATCTGTTCAAAGAGTGATTGCTGTTATAATAAATTGTTGCGCCTACCTTGCCTTCATGTTATTGTCATGGTGTTTATTCGATCTTAGTTAAATGGGGTTGCTGGTTTGATCGTTATTGCATGCGTATTGCGTCTATACAATATACTGTCCCAGTTGCTTACCTTGTGTTTTGTTTATCATGAGCCTATTCAGAAGAGCAAATAGTTGCGCCTACCTTGCCTTCATGTTGCAAAACTGTACTTAAAGCTTATCGTTTGATGTGTGTGATAGTAGACTCATTCAGCCAAGCAGATAGTTGCGCCTACCTTGCCTTCATGTTGTGAAGTTGTACCAGGTTTACCGTTTATTTGTTTGTTTTAATAAACTTCTTCCCGATTAGCAAATAGTTGCGCCTCCCTTGCCTTCATGTTGTGAGCCCGCACCTGAAGTTTATCGTACAATACATTCCTGCTCCATTTCCTCATGCTCTGTTTCTTGAGGAAACTGGATAGATTTAAAGAAGTTAGCTTAGTTGTAGTTAGATGATCTGCGAAACCAGAAAATACTTAGCTGCAACGTTCTAGGTTTTCTTAACCTTGTGCCTCTACCAGCTGAGAACAAAAAGATAGGACATTAGTTTAGTTTTCTATTTCATGCATTCCAGCACAACGAGGGAGCTTCCCCTCCTAATTTGAAGAGCACTCATTACGTAGTGTGCATAGCTGTACGTACAAACTCACACTCTAGAGGTGTTAGTTCTTACGCCAACATAATTCTAAGGTTAGTTAACCGATTAGTAACTTTATTTCCCTCCTAATAAATATGGTTTATATTATAATGATTAAGGAGTTTTAAAGAGTTCCTTATATCCTCGATATAATTCGACAACCTCCAAGGGGGGCTTTGATCACCTTTTACCAAATCAAAGGTCTTTTAAATCATATACTTCCAATTTTCTTGCGTAATTCTAAGGTTAGTTAACCGATTAGTAACTTTATTTCCCTCCTAATAAATATGGTTTATATTATAATGATTAAGGAGTTTTAAAGACACAACTACACAACAGGCAATTAGTGCCTAAAATAGTGCCAGATTTTAGTGTATTTGAGTCCATCAATTGGATACGGCTCACAACACAAAAGTCAACTTTAAAAGGTATATATTTATTTTGGCACCGGATTTTGCGCCAGATTTGCCATCGAAATTAGCACCCACTTTAGCGTCGGATTGTGCACCAAAAAAATGGTGCCAACAATAGCATCTCCTTTAGCCCCAAGAAATAACATCGAAAATAGCGCCCAATTTGGCTTCCAGTTTTTCTTCCAGGTTTGCTTCTGATTTTGCTTCTAGGTTTGCTTCTGATTTTGCTTTTAGTTTTGCTTCCAATTTTGCTTTCAGTATTGCTTCCAATTTTGCTTTCAATTTTGCTTTCATTTTTGCTTCCAATTTTGCTTCTAGGTTTGCTTCTAGGTTTTCTTCTAGTTTTGCTTCCAATTTTGCTTTCAATTTTGCTTCCAGGTTTGCTTCGGGTTGTGCTTCCAGTTTTGCTTCCAAATTTGCTTCTAGTTTTGCTTCTAGGTTTGCTTCTGATTTTACTTCCAATCTTGCTTTCAATTTTGCTTCCAATTTTGCTTCCAATTTTGCTTTCGGTTTTGCTTCCAATTTTGCTTTGAATTTTGCTTCTAGTTTTGCTTCCAATTTTCCTTCCAGGTTTGCTTCTAGTTTTGCTTCCGATTTTGCTTCCAAGTTTTGCTTCCAAGTTTGCTTCTAGTTTTGCTTCAAGGTTTGCTTCCAGTTTTGCTTCCAATTTTGCTTCTAGTTTTGCTTCCAATTTTTCTTCTAGGTTTTCTTCCAGTTTTGCTTCTGGTTTTGCTTTCGATTTTTCTTCCAGGTTTGCTTCCATGTTTGCTTTCAGTTTTGCTTTCAATTTTGCTTAGAGGTTTGATTTTGGTTTTGCTTCCAATTTCGCTTCCAAGATTGCTTCTGGTTTGCTACTAGTTTGGCTTCCATTGTTGCTTCTAAAAATGCTTCTTATTTTGCTTCCATTTATTAATTTAATGTTTTATTTCAATTTAATTAGTTAAATATATCATGCCTCTTAAATAACTCATATGATTATAGAGTAACTAATTTAATTATTTAACTCATATGATTAAATAACAAGATAATTATTATAACATGATCATCATCTATAATTAAAACAAGTGAGTCAAATATCTATAATTTAATTGAATTTGACAACATCCATCATGAGCAGTAAATTAAAATCATCATACGTAATAAATATCCATCCAAAAATCATCGACCACTTTTAATATATATAAATTGACAAGTCAATACTGATAAGATCATCATCATATATAACTAAAACAAGTGAAAGTCAAAGGTGCGAGTAGATCAATAACATGTCAAAATGATACATGTCCAATAGTTGACTTCAGTCAAAATGATACATGTACAAATGATATAAGTAAAAATGATAAATTATGTAACTCAAATTGATACAAGTCAAGATGATACATGCACAAATGATATAAGTAAAAATGATAAATTATGTAACTCAAATTGATACAAGTCAAGATGATACATGTCCAAATGATATAAGTGAAAATGATACTTCAATATGATGCAACTCAATAATATGGTATTGTAGGCCGTGAAAATGATACATATGATACTAATAATGAAAAGAGGCATCATAATGATATATGATCAACAATCCACGATGCATTCTATATGATCATGAATGTCACTGGGTACTACTAACAACTGCCTCATCATCATCACCACCATCGTGATGATGATGATGATGATCATAACGATATATCAACAATGATCCATGATGCAGTCTATATGATCATGAATGTCATTGGGTAGTACTAGCAGTTGCCTCATCACCATCATCACTATCGTGATCATCATCATCATGATCATCATCGTCGTCATCATCATTGTCATTGGCCTCAGTGTCTTCTGTATCTGCGTCATCATCATCCTCTACCATGTGATCTGTACCATCAGAACCAATATTTTCTGGATCTATATCATGATGAGGATCATCTTGATCTTCTGAAAGACCCGTGTTCTGCAAAAAAAATATTTAAAATGAAAAGTTATTATTTATCTCATGCAATAATTTATTTTTCTATTATATATCTAATATTACAACATATGAGATGAAACCATAATCATATTACATCATATCAAAGTGCACATACCATAATAAAATTTCAAAAAAGTTACAGCTAATATGTCATTCCAATGATGTAAAACATGCAACAATTCTAATAAACGTTAGTAAAGATCATAATTTTTTTTTTATATAATTTAGCTATCAACTGTAAATTCTATTACATAACCTTAAGTGCCAACCCTCTACAAAAGAATGAGGAGACTGCAAGAAGATTGGCTACAGGGGGCATTGGTATAGGAGATAGACATGGCTCTTCCAAGCCATCCACTGAGATGGTTTCATACAAAAATGGGGATGATATCCCCGTTTCTAGAGAGCTCATGATTCAGGTTGATACGGAAAATGATTAATGCTATCAAATTTTGGTTGATACAAGAAATGATGCTATTCTAGTACCCATATATGGCATCATGGTTCCATTTCATGTAGCCACCATCAAGAGTGTTACAAGCCAACGAGATGGAGGGAATTCTTATATAAGGATAATTTTCAATGTTCTAGGTACCATCTTTAATGCCAACTACACTCCATCATTGAAATTCCCTAGCAATATTTATGTTAAGGAAATTTCCTTTGATCCAAGGATTCAAAGCACATCAACCATGTGGTACAAATGATTAAATCCCACAGACGATCTGTAGTAATGAAAGAGTCTGAAAAGGTAGAGGGATATACATTGGTGACTTAGGAGAAACTTCAACTTTAAAAAACAAAGGCAATTAGGTCGACAAACTTGTGGATCAGGCCAACATTTGGTGGAAGAGGAAGAAAGATGACTGGAACTCTGGAGGACCACCATAATGGATTTCAATATTCCACCATGAGAGCAGAAGAGAGAACTGATATCATGTATCAAAACATTAAGCATGCATTCTTCTAGCCAACAGAGAAGGAGATGATTACTTTGCTTAGTTTTTATTTGCATAACCATATCATGGCGTGGGAACCAAGAAGATCAAGGATGTACATTTTTATGTGGAGGTAATGGATGTGGTCCAAACTTTAGGAGGGGCAAGAAGGTCAATGTATGATCCTGATGAAATTGAGGAAGAACAACAAGAGAGGGACAGGAAAAATAAAATCAATGCATAGTTTCAAGGATTTGTCAAGCGAGTAAGAGAGCTATGGGAGAAGCCTCATCTAAAATATTTTGAACTAGAGATTGATATACCATTTAGAGAGCTTGGTTTTCATGGAGTTACTTTTAAAACCTCTACTTTTATTGTTCCTATGGTAAAATTTTTGGTAGAGTTGGTGGAATTACCTTTCTTAGTAATCACTATTAGTGAGATTGAGATTGTTAATCAATTAGGTGCTAACTGCCTATAGAAATGAAAGAGTTTGAAAAGGCAGAGAGAGCTACACTGGTGACTCAAGAGAAAATTTAGCTTTCAAAAATAGGCAATTAGGCTGGAAAACTTGTGGATCAGGCCAACATTTGGTGGAAGAGGAAGAAAGAAGACTAGAACTCTGGAGGCCCACCATAATGGATTTCGGTATTCAACCATGAGAACAGAAGAGAGAGTTGATATCATGTATCAAAACATTAAGCTGCATTCTTCCAGCTAGCGGAGAAGGATATGATTACTTTGCTTCATCTTCATTTGCATAACCATATCATGTCGTGGGATCCAAGAAGACCAAGGATGTCCAATTTTATGTGGAGGTAATGGATGTGGTCCAAACTTTAGGAGGGGCAAGAAGGTCAATGTATGATCCTGATGAAATTGAGGAAGAACAACAAAAGAGGGACATGAAAAATAAAATCAATGCAGAGTTTCAAGGATTTTTCAAGCGAGTAAGAGAGCTATGGGAGCAACCTCATCTAAAAGATTTTGAACTAGAGTTTGATATACCATTTAGAGAGCTTGGTTTTCATGGAAGAGGAAGAAAGATGATTACTTTGCTTCATTTTAATTTGCATAACCATATCATGGCATGGGAACCAAGAAGACCAAGGATGTCCAGTTTTATGTGGAGGTAATGGATGTGGTCCAAACTTTAGGAGGGGCAAGAAGGTCAATGTATGATCTTGATGAAATTGAGGAAGAACAAAAAGAGAGGGACATGAAAAATAAAATCAATACAGAGTTTCAAGGATTTGTCAAGTGAGTAAGAGAGCTATGGGAGTAGCCTTGTTGATGGTTAAAATGACACAAACAACATTAAAACAGAATATTTCTACTCTATTTCTCCTAAAAGAGAAAGACAACATGTAGTGGCCTAACTCCCAAGGTCCTGGTAGTTGGTTCTCAACTGTCTGATGTCACTCAATTGGTTCATGCAACTGTAATATTCAAGGGGCCTGTGCTGGTAACAAAGGATTCAAGGTATGACTCTCTTTATCAAAATAGTTCCTGTAAATCAATGGGTTTTAAATAAAAGAAAAAGACAGATCAAAGGGGTAAATCAACAAGTATGAATTAAATTTATCTAATATCCAAACATATACTTCTAACAATGAATGTTTTCTCAACCGATCACAAAACCATAGCATGACACAATCCATAGTATAACTGTACCATCGTATACATCTTAGGTGCTTAATTCAATTCCACTATTCTCATATCACAAGTATTTCCAAGATTTCAAAACAACACACATTCATTCATCATCAAAACTATAGATCAACAGACTTCAATAACTTTAATTCAATGACAATTTAACAAGATAATCTTTAAACCTGGTTTCTTCTAATGACTTTCATCACATAAAAAACTATCATGGTTCAGCACAATCACTGGCATTCAGGTGGATTATAACTCATTAACCTTATCAAACAACACAATTCAATGTAAACTCCATATTTCGTAAACCTGTAATTCTATTAATTGTAAAAAGATCTAGTACAATGTATCTCTGCAAAACTCTACAAAATTCTATCTCTTAGCACTAGGTAAGCCAATCCAATTCCCAATTAGCCGACCCTTACAATGTGATACCCATCTGGTATTTATAGATATACAAAAAGAAGTTCGAACTTCACTTCTATCTTAGGCTTTCCACCTTTTTAGGAACAATCAACTTTCTTGGAAACTCAGATCAACTTTGATCTTGAGTTCTTACATTATGCATTCAGTTTGATCTAACAATAGAAGATAGAAATAGAAGAAAAGAAGTCATGCGCCCTTAAGACTGTCAGTGTTGCATGCATGCAACATGCAAGGAAGAAGATCATCATGCGACATGCAAGGAAGAAGAACATCATGCATGCAAGATTTTATGCATGTGAAGCTGGATCTACTATGAACTCATCATAACTGGTGAAGAATTGTTGTAGCATATCCATATCTGACCCATCAATCTAGTCATCTTCAAATTTGATGCGATCCAACTCAACTACAACAAACTCTTTCATACTTTTTACCTTGATCAACTCTCTCCCTGCAGCTTTTATTTCTTCTTTGACTTCTACAAGCCGATCTATCACTAAGTCTCCTCCATCATCTTTCTCCTGCATGAGTCCTTGGAATCTTTCATTCCATTTCTCTCTAACCTGACTCAACAGCATGCCATCTTTAGTCATTACATTTACATCTACAATTATGGCCATA